>OZ017742.1:150852511-151452511 GCA_963969285.1 Odontomyia ornata
AGCCCGGAAAACTGTGGAAGTGGTCACCCGGTGAGTCTAATCCTCCCCTGTTAGAAAGAAATTAGTGAGTGGCACTTCGAGCTGTGTGAGGGGTGTTCGGTGGCCGTGTTCTCACTTGGCGGCTTTTTTAGGACCAGGGGATAAGCGAGTGGCGCTTCCTACGACCGTCCCTGACGCAAGCCAGGTTCGAGGTCCTTAGCCGAAGGAACTCCCACGCCGAGGGTATCTGAAGGGTAAGAGCTGTCGGCGAGATGGGTGCCGGTTCGCTCACTCCTAACAACAAACACAACTGCGAGACCACTTCAGAGCAATGTTTGACGCTGTTTAAGCACAATCCGAAGGAGTTTCTGCATCCTTTCGTGACCACGACACATGGCTCTACTGATACATCCATGGCTCCACTGATACACCCATGGCTCCACTGGTATACACTAGAGACGTAGGAGTAGTCGAGACAGTGGACTTCATCTTTCAAAGAAGGTACAGACTATTTTATTGGCTAGGAAGGTGATGGCCACCGTTTTCTGGGACTCACAAGGTGTAATCTGCATCGACTACCTGGAGAAGGGCAAAACGGTCATAGGGCACTACTACGCCGAATTAGTTGCCCGATTCGACACTGAATTGCAGAAAATAAGGCCCTATTTGACGAAGAATAAAGTGCTCTTCCACCATGACGATGCACCGGCTCATATTCCCGTCGTCGCCACGGCCAAATTGGGCTATAAACTGCTACTTTATCTAGCGTATTCTCCAGATTTGGCCCCGTGCGACTTCTTTTTGTTTCCAAAAATTTGAGCCGAATTAGGAGGTCATCGCCACCATGGAGGCCTACTTTGGAGGCCTCAACAAAACGTGCGCTGGGTGAAGCTATTCGAGCTAAAAGGAGATTATGCTGAGAAATAAATTGCCACTTTTCCAATATTTTCGTTTTTCTTTTGATACATATATATATATATATATATATATATATATATATATATATATATATATATACATATAAATATATATATATATATATATCTATATATATATATATATATATATATATATATATATATATATATATGTATATATTCATATGTATATGTATATATATATATGTATATATATATATATATATATATATATATATATATGTATATATATATATATATATATATATATATATATATGTATATATATACATATATATATATATATATATATATATATATATATATATATATATATAAATATATATATATATATATATATATATATATATATATTGTGATGATTTTATGTCTACGTGCGAACGCGGAACCACCCTCTCATCGGTTCTTGACGTTAAGTCTGAGTAGTGCCAATGGATGGTACCAACCGGTCAACCAATCCGTGCACCGTAACCCATTCACGCGGTGGCTGCTTGTCCGCCAGCTAGATCGGAGAGCATTTCGGTCGCGGGTCTCCGAATGGGTTACGCTCATTTACAATATTCAGCCACCAATACATGCCCGTTTTCAAACGCGTTACCAGAACAAAACCATACGGAGAGGAAACCTATTTTACGTTACTCCGTATTTCTTCATCAATCAGTCAAAGAACAAAGTCCAATTTTTACTTCGCGTTCCCGAATTTCCGACTTTTGATGGAAACGCTTTACGCAATATTGACAAGGATATGGCCGTGTATCACTCTGTATAAGTAAGTGAGTCGATAATGTACTTGAGCGTTTGAATGTTTTCCCACATTGTTTGCACTGAAAACTTCGTTCGCGTCGTTTCTCCTCCGTATCGCAATTTCTTATCGACCTTACGACATCGCCACCATGCACTATAATAGCCGTGGAATCAGGTCTTACACTTTCCGTTTCAATTTTTACACTCCGGGACTACCTCGTGGGTGGCGGCCACTACCTCCACACTTCAATCCCATGTGGCTGTCATGCCTACCAGGCATGGAGAGACTGAAGGAAACGCTGCTTGGCCCTATGACGTTTTTTTTTCTCAGCGTCGTAGGTCTTTGGCATGGTAAACTCCCAGCTCCCTTCCGGGCATGTCCGCAATGAGGTACCGCGTGGGACTTAAAACTTGTAAGACTCGACACTTCACGAACTTCTTGTCTAGCTTGGCAGAGTAGTGCCGATCTGCTTCACTTTGCCGAAAATTCCGTCGGTAGATTTCGTCGCCTGCCTTGAAGCCAGAAGGATGGGATCGCAGATCGTACCGCTCCTCCCCCACCCATCTACTGTCTTCAATCCTCTCTCGGGTTTGTTTTCATAGAATTTGGAGTTTCTCGTGCGGCTCCAGCACCACTATTGGGTCTTCCAACCCTTTCAACTGCCGCAATAGCCGGTACGAGTTTCCGTGATCAAATCATATGCTGGCCGAATACGGCAAAGTATGGGGAGATCTGTGGTGGAGTGATAAGACGAACGCAGGGCACAGGTGATGGCGGAAATCCTGCGGTCCCAATCCTTCTGATCCGGTTGGACGTAGGCTCGAATGGCGGCTATGAGGGTGCGGTTCAACCACTCGGACGCATTGGCTTGCGGAGAATAAACGGCAATCCGCTGATGCGTAATGCCATACTTCTCCATTAATTCTCGAAATCTAGACGAGGTGAACTGAACTCCGTTGTCGGAGACCAGCTTCTCCGGTACTCCAAATATATGGAAAACGCGATTTTCCAGAAAACTGACTATGGGGCCGGTGTGCAGGTTTCGAAGAGGTTCTTCAATCGGAAATTTGGACAAGTGGTCCAGGACCACGACAGCTCCCGTGTATCCTGAAGTCAAGCGAGGGTACGGACCGATGAGATCTATATATAGGCGCTGGAACACCCGCTCCGGTAGTTCGAATTTTCCCATCGGGGGCCGAAGAACAGAATTGGGCGCTTCAGTGCATTTGCACAGCTCACAAGCGGCCACGTAATTTTTCACTTGCTGCGCCATCTTAGGCCAAAAGAAGTAAGTCTTCAATCGCCGAAGCGTACGACCATAACCGCCGTGTGCACTCAATGGGTGGTCATGAGCCCGCTTAATCAATTCGCATGTCAGTTCTTCGGGCACCCATAACTTCCACTGTTCTTCTCATTGAATGGGATCTCCGGAGGCGTGTCTCGTCCGCGTGTATATAAATCCCTCCGTCACCCGTAGTTCTGGCAGCTGTGGCAACTGGTCCTGAATCGTATTCATCAGCTGGATATAACATGCTGACTTGAAGGCGGGATGGTCCAAGTCGATCCATAGGGGGCTGTCGTCCTCCTGGGCCAGCTCGGCTCCTTCAGGGGCGAACATCCTTGATAGTGTGTCCGGTACCACGTGCTGACTTCCTTTGCGGTGTCTTATCGTGAAGTCAAACGCCTGTAATTTCAAGGCCCATCTGGCCAAGCGGCCGTGGAGATCAGTTTGGCTCATCAGCCATTTCAGTGACGCATGATCAGTGACGATTTCAAAAGGATGTCCATCTACATATGCTCGAAAACGTTTCACTGCCAGCACAGCCGCTAGGCATTCCTGCTCCGAGACCGTGTAGTTCCGCTGGGCCTGGTTCAGCTTGTGGGACATGAAGGCTATAGGTCTCTCCTCGCCGTCTTGTGCAATCTGGACTAAGACTGCTCCCACCCCATGTTGACTCGCGTCACAATGGATTGAGAACGGTTTGTCAAAGTCCGGGCTGTGCAGTACGGGGGCTGTAGTCAGACTCTTCTTTAGCTCTTCAAAGGCTCGCAAGCTGGGCTCTTCCCAGACGAACTTACGTCCCTTATGCAGCATGTCGGTCAAAGGAGTGGTAATGGTGGCATAGTCACGTACAAAACGCTGGTACCATCCGCATAAGCCTAGGAATCGGCGTAATTGCTTGGTGGTCTTGGGTAATGAAAAAACGTCAATCGCTTGCGTCTTGTCCGGATCGGTCTTGATATTGCCATGCCCAATGATGTGACCTAAATACTTCACTTCCGTCATCACGAACTGACTCTTCTGTATGTTGATGGTTAACCCTGCCCTCCGGATGTGTAGAGCCACCTCCTGAAGCAGGTCGATGTGATCGTTAAAGGTCTCGGTTATAAGCAGCAGATCGCCCAAGTAAACCAAAACTTGGTGCCGCAAATGTGGTGGTATCACCTTATCCATAAGGCGCGTCATTGTTTGAGGGGCATTGCACAATCCGAATGGCATGGTAACGAATTGATACAAGGGCCGACCTGGGACTGTGAAGGCTGTTTTCTCCTTTGAGCCAGGGTCTAAAGGAATTTGCCAGAAGGCGTCCTTGAGGTCTAAGCTCGTGATGAAGTGGGCTTTAGGCAACCGACTTAAAATGCCTTCAATCAACGGTAGAGGGTATGCGTCCTTGACAGTGACGGCGTTCAAGCGTCTGGCATCTAAGCATAGCCGGACCTTGTTCGGCTTGACAACTAAGGTGACTGGGGAAGTCCTCGCGCTCTGCGATTCTTCGATCACGCCTAATGCTAGCATTCGATCAACTTCGGCATAAAACAACTTTTCCTTCGCCGGAGATATGGCAAAATGTCTCTGTTTTATGGGCTTAGCATCCCCCACATCTATTGTGTGTAACACCAGCGCCGTCCGCCCGAGACCTTCCTTCTCATGCGATGGAAAAGCCGATATAGCCGAGTCAAGTCGCAGTTGCTGATTCACATCCAGTGTATGTCGTAGTAAGTGAGTGGTTTGAGTTTGGTCCGAAACTGTGGTGACGGACTCCAGGGTCATGCCGGAAAACATTGCCGGGGCCAAGTTAAATTTTCGAACGAAATCCACTCCTAGATAAAGATTCTGGGTTAATTGAGGTATGATGTAAAATTCCAGAGGTTTAGTTACTCCCTTAAAGGTAACATCCGTCGTAATTTTTCCTACTACAGAGTGACGAGTTCCATCCGCCGTGCTTAACCAGGTGGTAAAATGGTGGATTTGGTCCGCGTGCATTGCCAGTACCTCCCCTGCAAAATCGGCTGATTTGCAATTCACACTGGCTCCCGTATCGACTAAACCTGACAATCGTTTTTGCAGGAGATGTACTGACGCATATGGTCGAACGTCATCCCTCAATAATTCGTCTAAGTGTATGTCCTTCAGCACCTTCCTCGACTGCCTGACCCTTCTCCAGAAGCTCCGCATCCGACGCGTGGCTCGCTTTCTTCGCGGTGGGACAGTTGTAGCCAACTCCTCATGGAAGATACGTTGTCGAGTAGCCAAATAATTCCGCAGTCTGACGTGGAAGGGTTTGACATGCCACGGAACTTTCACCTCGCTAGCATTTCCCTGCGCGTCCGCCTCGACAAAGGATGGCGTCGGTTGTGGTACTTCAGGAGAACTGTGTTTGACGGTGCGAGTCAGCAGAATTGGAGTCATGTCTGAGGCTTGGTCATAGCTAGTGATGGGATCAGCCTTGGTTCGTCCGGTTTTTAGGAGTGCCGACGGGTGGTCGCGGCACTCGCTGGCAAGTTTTTTCGCAATTTGCGCAATCAGGTGCGTACGTGTCGGCCTTCCCGCATCGGTAACAGAAGAGCGTCGGTTCCGCTGGACATGCATAGAATCGATGCCCCGTTTGTCGGCAGTTCCAACAGACCGTCGGGCTTGTAATTGCTTCAAGGGATGGTCATTCAATCATTCCTGGGTCCTCAAGCTCCTGTGGTGCTCCGCTCCTCGGTACTGGTACTGGGTCAGCAAGTAGGTGGTCCGCTGCCATCAATTTCGCGGTGTGATGATTTCGGGGATTTGGTCCCGTTATGCGACGTTGTGGACGGAAGGTACCTCGCCGCTCATCCAGTTGTTCTTGCCTACGGGCATGGAGGCGCAATCCCTGTTTGGTGTTGATGGAAAAATGCAGATGGCTGTTCTGAAGCTCCCAACGCATATTCTCTCTGATAATTTCTACCAGTTCGTCCTCGGGCATGGTTGTTCGCAAGCGAATGCTCAATCTCACTATACTTGTGTAGTACTAGTCGAACGGTTCGTGAGCGCCTTGTTTCCGTTTCTTTATCAGTTCCCTTAGTTCTCTCTCAGTGAAGCCGTCATCGAATCGATTGCGGAAGGCTGCACTGAAAGACTCCCAAGTGGGATGGGCATCGACTCCTTAAAACTCCAGTACCAGTCGGCAGCGTCTCCGCTGAACAAAAGATGTGCATGCCGGAGGAAGGCCGAGAAATCACCTCCCAGGGTGCTTGATACTAACGCCTGAATCCTGAAAATGAACCGGTCCGCTGATATCATAGCGTTGAAACCCGTGAAGTTCAGCCACCAACTCTCCATGATACGAGGCGTCGGGTCTCGGAAAGGTGTCAATGCGTTCCTGGGGGGAATCGCATCTTCGATTGACCTGTTGTAAGGGACTGCCTCGGGGACTGGAGGTACCAACGGAGGTGCGGTGCTGTGTCGTTGCCGATACTCGGGAGCTCTGGGGTCCATTCCCGAGTTCCTTGGAGGTAGGGTCCATTGATCAGATGGTCGAGAGTGGGGCATAGCCACACTGGGATTGGGCTCCCAGCCAAGCGGAGTTCTCACGCGGCTGGGTGGTTGGCTCATCGGGAGATTCTGGAGCCTTCCCTCCAAGTTGCCAATCCTTTCAGACATATCTCGCATTAACGCCACGAGGGTGTCAATGGAGTGGGTGGAAGGCGCGGGGGTAACCTCGGTCGCGACAACTGCAGCAGGAACTTCACCGCTCACGGCTCCTTGCAAGTCCATCAGTGATTGGGGCGGTTCGGCCTCTGAGAACCCTTTCGCCACTGCTCCACGCATTGGGACGGACGTTCCGAGGGGGACGTCTACGGCGGTCCGCTCTATGGGTCGCCAGCATAGTGGGCAAAGCTCGGACGTGAGGAGGAGCTGTTGAACACAGGCACGATGGAAAAGGTGTCCGCACTCCAATCGCACGCTGTGTACGCCCTCCACTACGTCTTCGAAGCAGATCCCGCAGTTAGCTGGTTGGGCCGTTTTGGATCTGGTCCAACGCTTATCTGGGGTCCGCATTGCTGCCATATTTGATTATGCTGTGTCTGGTTGGTGCTCGTATTACTGAAAAAAAATGTATAAAATATAATTATGACTATTATAACCCTAATATATATAAGCGAAAAAAAACTTACTACTAAATTAGTGGCCGATAGTGGCGAGCTATTAATAGTGGGGGAAAAAAAAATATTGGACAGCTACTTTCCCTTCCAGGAGTCGACTCCTCCATAGGGAAATGAGAGTGCGTGGTAGTCTGCCGGAAAAAGGGTGCTTTCGGTTGATTTACAATAAAAACTACGTTAAATGACTCGACGAGACAAGTGGTAGAGCTACCGTAACGGTTTTGTACGCGGTCAAAATTTCCGACGCGTGGAAGCATTCCGGGCTCCGCAACTCCAGCATACGCCACCGAACGTTGAACCGATACCACTCGTCTATCACGCATACGAAATAAGTAGAATCCTTCAGCGACATAAAGGCAAGGTAGCCTTCTATTTTCTTGAGAGTCCAGGCCGACAGAAGAAACCCCATCTGGCTGACAGTTCCATCAAGAAAATAGAAGGTCCTTACAGGGGTTAATCTGGGACAACACATAGAAAGGATTCTGTCACGAAAAAAAAATCAAACAAAGGAGAGCGGAAGCTACAACTCACGTGAAGCGACTGCTAGTGTGTATCACACAACTCCACTGCTCCTGTTTGTGAGGCTCGAGTACCAAAGTACCTTACATCCTCCGTAAAGGACCAACTCGTCAGAAGACGCGAATCGTTTACCCCCTTAGGATGTTTTGGGGCCCCACGTTGGGCGCCATTTGTAATGATTTTATGTCTACGTGCGAACGCGGAACCGACCTCTCATCGATTCTTGACGTTAAGTCTGAGTATTGCCAACGGATGGTACCAATCGGTCAACCAATCCGTGCACCGTAACCCATTCACGCGGTGGCTGCTTGTCCGCCAGCTAGATCGGAGAGCATTTCGGTCGCGGGTCTCCGAATGGGTTACGCTCATTTACAATATTCAGCCACCAATACATGCCCGTTTTCAAACGCGTCACCAGAACAAAACCATACGGAGAGGAAACTTATTTTACGTTACTCCTTATTTCTTCATCAATCAGTCAAAGAACAAAGTCCAATTTTTACTTCGCGTTCCCGAATTTCCGACTTTTGATGGAAACGCTTTCCGCAGTATTGACAAGGATATGGCCGTGTCTCACTCTGTATAAGTAAGTGAGTCGATAATGTACTTGAGCGTTTGAATGTTTCCCCACATTGTTTGCACTGAAAACTTCGTTCGCGTCGTTTCTCCTCCGTATCGCAATTTCTAATCGACGTTACGACATCGCCACCATGCACTATAATCGCCGTGGAATCAGGTCTTGCACTTTCCATTTCAATTTTCACACTCCGGGACTACCTCGTGGGTGGCGGCCACTACCTCTACACTTCAATTCCATGTGGCTGTCAAATTCTGTCGGCATCCCACGACGAAATAGACGTGGGATGTGCACTGGTCGCAGCCAACGCAAAATGACAAGCCACATAGCAGCATAGGGTGTTGGTAGTGGTCACCAGAGGCGTCGCATGATTCATTACAATATATATATATATATATATATATATATATATATATATATATATATATATATATATATATATATATATATATATATATATATATATATATATATGTATGTATGTATGTATGTATATATTGTACATTGTGACAATGAAGTACCTGGAAATTGTAATTTAAATTCCCCGGGTAAATGATATTTCAATAAAATGTATTTTATTAAGTTGGTAGGACTATCCATAATTACAATGTGAAATATGAGCGCGATATGTCAACCAGTTTATTTACAGCAGCTGCTGAGGTCGGTAAGCCACAGTAGTGCGTTGCGATTTTTGTGATTTTTTTATTGTGACCAAATTTAAATCCAAAAACGCAATAAATACCATCGATCAACCACCGTATTCACCAGATGTGACTCTGCGTGGTTTTGATAAATAGTTGAATATTTTGTGTTTTATTCCCAATTTCCAGATACTTTTTTGTCACAATGTAAAACAAAACTCACTGAAGGAGCTGGAGGCCATCCCAAAAATTGCCTATGAAAAGTGTTCGAGCACTGTAAAAATCGTTGGCGTAAGTGTAGTGCATCTGATGGGGATGACTTTGAAGGCGATAAAATAAATATTGATGAATAATTAAATATATTACGTTTTGTTTGCAACTCCCTCGTACTTTTTTGCGACAAGTACATGAATCCGGTTGACACACCAAGCGAGAATGCGGCTGGCCAGAATTGAACCAAGAACTCCACATTTGCCTTATAAGAAAATATTTTTCCACAAAGCAAAAAAACCCGTTGAAACGGACTAAAAATTCGTTTGCTCGAGATAATGTAACTTTGAGCAAAAATTCCTGGACTTCACAGCCGTTCCACCCTACCGTCGGATATGTTGAAATCGCCACTAGCTTCATTCCCCACAAGCATTCGTGTATCTGGACTTGAATTTATATATTTTTGGTTCTGATGGTGCCCAGATTATATATCATGTATAAAGGTAGGTCTCCGATAAAAATATAGAATATCCTCCGAATATGAACTCGCGGGATCAACAGTTTCAATGGAGATACTCATTTGCGAGATATGTTGAGGCAGGTCAAGTTGAGACGGAGCAGTTTAAATTTTGGTGGCTAAATGGCAATCACTAGATTATTCGTGGTATTTCGGGATTATTTGTTTTTGGTTGCAGCTCCTTATTGCTATATTAATTTTAATTGTGATTTGATAAGCTTAACATGGAATCTAGAATTAGTTTTATGATAACATTTATTACAATTTAGTTAGAACATATTAGTTCTACGCTCAAAGTACAGTATTTCATTGTGTGTGTTTTTAGTTGCATATCATTTTCAATCGAATTGGTTGGTATTTTCCTTCTTTCTAATAAACCGGCAATATTTAGTCATTTTCATTTGATAACGTTTTTTAAATAATTCATTGAATATGGTTTAAATTTAGAGTGCTATGTGGCCGATAAAATTTTTAAGTATTATGTTTTTATAAAATTTATAATAATTAAATCATTAAAGCACATTTGAATTTGATCGAACTTCACTTAAGCTAAGTTTGTTACATCTAGTAAATATTTGACAGATATTTTTGACAGGAGCAAATTAAATCCAAACGCTACAAATGCTCGACATCGGTTTCAAGATTTGAATAAAGTTAATTAATAAGTTCAGTTCTAAATTATTTGACAAATGCATTTTACATAATTTGCTTTATTTTTTTCTTTAAATATCTAATTCCTTAATCAATTTTCCAGCCATCATAATGTGATTAATTTCTTGTGTAAACTATTCAAAATATGTTTTAAAATATAAATGTATGTCACAATCCATAACAGTAGTTCAAATTGCTCTTTTTATGCATTTTTGATAACTTCCAAACAAACATGAAGATAAGAATGCGATACGAAGATTCTACGTCTAGCACTCGTTGCGTGTAGACGTGTTTTTAATTGCTTCCCTCATTAATTTTAAAAATCAATTAATTTTTCACACGTCAGTTTCAAAATATTAAATTAATTCTTTGTGTCAGTCAAAAGCAAATTTTGATTTTCACTCGAAAAAGCATTTATCGTCGAAGGAATCGACCCACGGATTCATCGATTACTATCTGGCTTCGATAAATCGACAGAAGCAAATAACATAAGCCGAAGACTAACTCGGGACTGCTGTATGGAGGAGCCTGACGGCTTCCCTCCGTTGGGGGGCCCCGGGGAGAGTAGCAATGCGGCAAGCGTCAATAACAGAAGGCACACCAGTAACCAGGACTCCGCAGATGGCGGGCGTAAGACTCAATTAGTAGAAGACAAACAAGAAGAGAGTCGACTTCAAGCTGAAATACAGGAATAGAAACTACAACTTAAAACGTTCGAAAATATATGCAAGAGAGCGAAGAAAGTTCAAGACGCAGAACCGGTGCAACAAACAATTACGGTAACTAAGCAGAAGAAAGCTGTCAAACAAGTCATCCCAGAAGATACACTAAGTGCTGGAGGCCCTAACGACTGCCAGAACTACTATGCAGCGCTGGAGGTACTCCAACAAGAAATGGACGTTGACGAAAGTACTGAGGTTAATGTTAGTCAATAAACAATGATAATTGATTTAAAAAATACAGAGAAAGTTCCGCCAATTAATGTGTTCAGTCAAAGCGGAAAGGACATAGTTCGGCTATTGGCGGCCGAAAATCAAGTAACTAGTTTCGAGATTAAAAGAATCAATTCCGAAAATTTAACAATCAGAACAAAATCACTGGTTGATTTCAAATCAGCTAAAAATGCACTAAATTCTGGGGAGTCCACACTTCATAAATACCCCGAAAACTTAGAAGAACCAGACATTTTTGTTGAAGGGCTTGGATTGTGGAGAAGATACCATCGACCTTCTTCAGGTGCTCAAAGAAGCAGCACCAGAAATTGAATTCATCTCCTTTAAAACATTCGCTACAAGAAGGTCGACAGTTGAAAAAAAAAATTACCACTTTATTTAGTAATTATTTCAAATAAGAGCAGTCCAAGTGCTCTTCAACAAATAAGATACTTGAACTTCCGAGAGGTCAAGTGGGAACCGCATCAGACAAGAGAAGTGAATTAGTGTAATCGGTGTCAACGATTTGGACATTCGGCTGCCAACTGCGCCGTGCATTATAAATGCGTCAAATACAAGGACGTGCATGTTCCCGGTGAGTGCAAATTGGCTCAGACGGAGCCAAAAGAGAAATTATACTTTGTTAACTGCGGTGTTTTTGGTCACCCGGCATCATATTGAGGATTCTCCTGATATCAAGATGCGAGAGTAAAATTTGTCCCAAAGCAAACACAACTACACCGCAGTGCCTTAGCTCCGAACTTCGTCAAGCCTGGAGTATCATTTACGCTCGCCACTAGAGCAGAACATGCGGTAAAGAATATAAATAATGTAAGTGGCAATAATGAGCTGCTTCTTAAAATTCACCAGCAACTAAATTCTTTAGCGGAGAGAATCTAAAAACAAGATGCGAAAACTAATTTTGTTTTTCAGCGTTTAGTTTTTCAAATGCCCCAAAATAACTTGTCATCCAGTCACATTCCCAGGGATAGGATTCACCTCATCTCGATCAACGTCAACTTCATTGTTACTATACATCCACGTGATTATCTCCTTGAATTCATTGTTAAGCAAAAGCCTGACATCGTGTTTGTCACTGAAACTCACCTCAATTAGTGGCACTTCATGACATTCAAGGATTTTGGATTAATGAGAAAAGATAGGGTAAACAGTTATGGAGGAAGTGGCACCGGGATATTGGCTGAAAGACCCTATTGTATCCAAAATATTGAGAAAGTCAAAGCTTTGAATCTCTTAAAGTGTCCGTTATCAAAACCTCTTCGTTATCTCTATCTGGTTGAAATGTTCTCAAGTTCAAGGAAGAGCTCCATTCCTTGTTTGAAATACTCGAATTGAACAGGCTGCATACTTATTATATTCTTGCTTGCGACCGAAACACCCAGCATATATAATGGCTGAACGCCACCAATAATGCCAAAGGTGTTTCCTGAAATTGTGGATAACAGAGAACCAAGTGCAATCAATATGGGTCGGAGTTCCCAACATACCCTAGTACATATTCATATTTAGACCTCTGTATTGCTGATGCAACACTTGAATTCAGCTTTAATAGTCCTCAACGAAAACTGAAGGTGCTTCTTTACGATAGCGACCATAACACAACCGTAATGGAAATCAATCATCAAAGGGATGATTTCTTCCTCATTCCAGTTCAACATGAAAATCATCGGTTGAATTCCAATAAAACAGACTGGGGAAAGTTTCAAAAGAAGTTTAATCGAGAGTACCAGAAGCAATGTCCCCCTTCTGATGATGAGAACTCTTGCTCAATGGTTCCTAATGATAGAAATCTAACTAACGATGAAATAGATGTCTATTTGTCAAAGTTAGAGAAGCTGACATTTAAAACGATTGAGAAAGTAGTTACCAGGGTTAAACATCGAAATAATCTGGAAGGATATGAAACACCAACCATTGTAAGGTTGGAAAGATTGAAAAACCTTCTTCTCACATGCGTCAACAATATTTATCGACGAATTTTCAACTACAACCATCCCTCGTTGGCTTTGTTGAAATTACACCTGTAGAATGTCCGGAACTTAATTCGTTCATACTTCAGAAGTGAGGTCAGCAATCAATGAGCGGAAAAATTAAGGGGTATTAGCCCACAGGACCCAGATGGCGTTTTCGCGAAAATGAATAGCATAATCCCTAAGAAGTCTCAAGTGAAGGTATCAAATCTTGAAGTCACTAGTGATGAGATAAATCTTCGCGATAAGGCTGATACCGAAATTGATAGTATGACTCAGGATAGAAATGGAAACAGGATTATATGTCAGAGATTGCAGAAACTTGCACTGATTGGAACACATTTTGAATTGGTTCATCTACCAAACCCAGTAGTATTGAAGTAAAAGTGTCCGACTTCAAATCAAGCCTGAACAGCCAATCAATTCTTCATTTCAATGAAACATTAAGATCTGACCTCATACCGAGCTTAAATCATATTGATTATTTTGTCAGCTATGAAGACTTGTGTCTCATATTTCACAGGATAAACAACAAGAAATCATGTGGTACTGATGGTGTTCCAAATGTAGTTCGCCGACATTTACCTGAGGTTGCTATTAGAAATTATTGCATATTGTTCAACAACATGTTGAGCAATTCATATTTCCCAAATGAGTGGAAAAAGGCTAAGTTATTTCCGATCTTGAAGAAAGGAAAGGAATCTCCATGCCCCAAAAGCTTTCGCCCAATCAACTTGCTGCCTAAAATCAGCAAGGTGTTTAAGTTATACTCAATAAAGCATTAAACGCCCACATTGAGAAATATGAGTTCATGCCGAATCGCCAATTTAGTTTTCGTGACAGGCATTCGACCACGCATGCAACGACGAAAGTAAACTCAGATATCTCTTGGAAACTAAATGATAGAGAATGTCTTGGAGCATGTCTCATTGATATGGAGAAAGCCTTCGATACGGTGTAGTTAGATGGACTAGTTTTTAAACTCCTCCAGGACAAGTTCCCAAGACACCTTGTCGCCATGATGTGCAATATGTTATACAGGAAATCATTTATTGTAACTGATGGAAATATGACAACAATGCAAGAATTCAAGGTCTTGAATGGTTTACAGCAGGGAACAGTTACTGTGCCTCTATTCATCTCAATATTCATTCGCAAGCTATTGAACAGCTTTGATTTTAACGTCTCGCCAACGCGATCATTGATAGCGTTTGCTGATGATCTGATCATCTATACGGCAGACCGAAAAGCTACAACAGTTCAAAGCTATCTCCAAAGAATGTTCAATGATGTGCAGCTATGCACTGACAATTGGCGAATGAAGATCAATGCGCAGAAATGCGAAAGAATATCGTTTCGGACAACGCTACAGGGGGTCAGTCAAGACCTGAAACGTAATTGGAAGGATTTCTACATTTTGGCTGGCGAGGGTAGTTCAGAACGAGTTCCACATAAATCCTGTGTTCGATACCTCGATGTTCATCTTGATCAGTATCTGTATTATACTAAACATATCAAAATCATGCTGAGTAAGGCACGAAAAGTAGTCCTTGCCCTACGACGACTCTTTCAATCCAGATACATTGATCAAAAGGACAAAGTTGTCTGTTACAAGACTCTGGTTAGACCAGTTTTGACATACGGATGTCAGACCTGGTACAACCAGAGTACTAATACTATGGAAAAATTAAGAGTTTTCGAAAGGAAATGTTTTCGTCCATGTACTGGTTTGTACAGAAAGCCTGAGACGGATTGGAAACATCATATATCGAATAGAAGAATTTGTCAAACTGCTCAAGTGACGAGAGTCGATATTTTCATATTGAAACTTCTTTGGAATCATATCGCAAGATCTGTAACTGTGAGTGAAAACCCTTGGATTCCACAGCCATTCCACCCTACAGATGGATATATTGCGACTTGCCTCGCTACTGGCTTCGTTCCTCCAGAAGCATTCGTATATTTGGACATGAATCGATATGTTTTTGATTCCGACGGCGTCCCAGTCATATATCACATGTATCGACGGGCCACCTATAAGAAGATAAAATATCCTCCGAATTTGAGTTCAGGAGGCCAACCATTCCAATGGAGATACTCATTTGCTAGATTCGTTGATGCTGATCGAGCTAAGATGGCGCAATTTAGGTATTGGTCGCTGAATGACAATGTCTAAATTATTCGTGTTTATTTTCAGTTTGTGTGCTTTTCGTTACTTAGTGTTTGAGTTTCAGCTCATTATTGCTACATTTAGTTGTTTATTTGTATTAAAAATTAAGGGATGGGTTGGATATATGTTATGTTTATTATATTACGTTTAGAGGTAAGGTTAAATGCCTAGGCTTGGTATATTGTGATAGAGTTTTTTAGTATAAGATTAAGATTTTCGATTGAATTTTATTAGAATTAGGTTATAACTTCACTGTTGTGTTGAAATTATAAATAATTTTTAATAGTGTTTGTTGGTTTTTTTTCCTTTTTCCAATCCAATTATAAAATACGAGTATACAATAATCTAAATTTGAATTTGCTATAACTTTTTTGATAAAATGCGTTTAACTGATAACGTTTAAATTTAGAGAGCGATTTGGGCCACTAAGTTTTCGTATTGTTATTGTTTGGGATTTGCTTTACATTCTTTTAAAATTTATAACGATTAGTACTGAATAAAGCGCCTTTGACTTTGAGATTAAGGAGCAGTCGAAACAGTGGACTTCATCTTTCAAAGAAGGTAAAGACTATCCTATTGGCCAGGAAAGTGATGGCCACCGTATTCTGGGAGTCTATCATGCCGAATTATTTGGCCAAATCGACACCAAATTGCAGAAAACAAGGCCTCATTTGGCGAAGAATAAAGTGCTCTTCCACCATGACGACGTACCGGCTTCGTACCTGGCCAGGACAGAACTCCAAATATCGCAGTGAAATATAGAAAATGATCGATTGTTACTCGTAACCCATCACCATAATAGTTATGGACGAATTGCCACATTTCCTGTGAGTTCATCTTTTTGCCCATTAACGCATTCTGCCATGCTAGAAATAACATTAAAAGCACCTTGTCTCGAGTGCTAAATGAGATGAGGAAATGTTTTCCATTTTTGGAGATACTAGGACGGCATTGGGAATCGAAATCTTTCCATTTGATACATAAGCATGTTTTAAATCAAAGGATATTTGCATAGAAACACAAGTAGTTTTGCGATACATAGAAACTTCCATACACTAGAGTATTTTTCTGTAGCACGCATGAATAATCGACAATCAGACGCTCAGTACCTATCAGGCACACCTTTGAACAGTTTATTTAAATCCTCTGATAAAGTAGGCTGCATCGTGGCTTCTTTTTAGCTCGTTCAGATATTTTCGATGGTGATTTTAGCTTTTCTGAATAAATGTGGGGTTGTTAGCATCGTTTGCTGTTTGCTGCGAGCTACTGTCACATGATTTGCTGATTGAATTCTCAGCATTATCACTTTTATCTGCACTTATGGATATTGAGCTTAAAGATGGACTCTTGGTGTGACGTACTTCATTCTTGGCTACTGATTTCGGGCTGCCACGTGTCTCCCATAGGTGTTAGGGACGGTTGGAGGATGTTTGATGTATTTCCACTCTCAAAAGAAATCATATTCCAAACATCTAAGCCCTGCGGAGGAACTAAATTAAGACCCAAACACCACAATTACGTTATGAAACCTTGTTCAAATTTCGGGTTAGGTGCTCCGCTTTTTCACCACTGATCCCGTTTCGCAAGTCAGCTCACACCTTTAGTTCTAACAATCATAGCGGACGTTAAGCTGGAGACCCATATAGTTCTACATAAAATTTTAGTTAAAATCTTGTATTTTCCCTCGAGCAATGGCTTTTTTTCCGCGATAATTAAATTTCCATACACGATTCAGGACTAACGCTTCACGCTCGCGAGATCTACGTCTCTCATATTTTAGACATTCAACTAACAAGATTTCGGAAAGAAATCTGTCATTCAGCACCCACGCCTTAAGGAGAGGTTAAGCTAGCGAAAGAATGGCAGATCTCATTTTGAGATCACACAGTGAGCCTCGAGCATACTTGACGTCGGTAAATACCGAGGAGCCAATTGTAACTCGTATCATTACCTGATCAAATTTACCTATTGATGTCTTTTGTCAAAGGCATATTCTTTGAAGATCACCCTTTACATAAATTTGTTATCAAAAGGCTCCAAACGGCGTCTGTGGCCAAAAATTACACAGAGGTCCTCGACAACCAGCTGGCTTTCATCTTACCAGACCCACCGTTAAAAACAAGCAACGAGCTCTGGATGAAAGCGAAAGTGGGTATTAAGACCGTGGCAGAACAAACCATCGGACATCAAGCCCGGCGCAAGAGGAATGATTGGTTCAAAGATGAGTGCCAGAATGCGTTAGATTAAAAGAATCAGGCGTACAAAGAATACGTAGGTAGGAGAACCAGGACAAAGAGATAACACTATGAAAATCACAGAATGGTAGCGAGTAAGAAAAAAAATACTTTGATGATAAATTGAGAAGTATAGATCTAAGTCTAGTGAGCAACTACACAAGATAAGCATGCAAAGAAGTGAAAAGCCTGAAACGTAGTTATCAGCCCATAACCACGCTCTGTCGTGATGACATCGTCGAAATCATCGCTGATAAAACCAAGGTTAAGGATAGATGGGCATCATATTTCAAGAACCTCCTTAATCTTCCGCACAGCTCCAGAACATCGGAGTCTGTAGATGTTTGCAAAAAATTCTGGGCTTTGGGCTTTGATGATAGATTTGCCCCATCATCAAAGCTCAAAAGAATAATATTGCTGGGCATCGATGGGGTTCCAGTAGACATCAGTAGTTATAAAGCTATTTACAAAGTCATCCAGGACATTTGGAAAGAAGAGCATATGCCGAAAGAGTGGAGCCACTCAATTATATTTTCTATCCACAAAAAGGTAACAAGCTACAGTGCGAAAATCATAGAAGTAAATCACTACTTTGTATGGTATAAAAGATATTAGATAATAAAATCGGATCATTCGCCAACAGCATTATTAGGGAGTATCAAGGTAGTTTTAGAGCAGGTTGATCGACGACAGACCAATTGTTCACCGTCAAACAGGTATTTGAGAAATGCTGGGAGTTCAACATAGCCGTGAACTAAATTGTTGTTGACTTTAACAGAAATATTGGACTAAAGCAGGGAAATATTGGAAGCAGGGAGATGGGCTGGCCCCATTGCTATTTTATTTGGCTCTGGAGTACGTCATAAGGAAACTACCTGTCGATCCACAAGGTACATTACTTACAAGGTCGATTAAAGTAGTAGCCCATGCAAACGACATCAACATTTTGTCACAGTCATTAACAACTGCCAAAAAACTCATCCTGAAACTCGACAGCATAGCAAAACTAGTAGGGCTACAAATCAATGAAAATAAAACAAAGCTCATGACACAGTCAAGAAAAAATATCTCATGTATTCAACTAGTAACGAAAGAGACAAAATACGCCGAAGAATATAGCTCGCAAATAAAATATTTTAATTAGTTTCGACAATCTTGAAGACCAGCTGCATACATAGGAAAGCAAAGCTCCAAGTATACAAATTTATGATATGACCTGTGTTATGCTATGGGTGTGAAACATGGACCCTAACCCAAGCATTCGCAATTATAATATATTGAACACATTTGAGGGATGGGTCTTGAAGCAAATAATTGAAGCGAAGCTAGATTGGGACCAATGGCGAATTCGATACAACTATGAGCTGTATGAAATTTGTCAACAGCTGGAGGTCTCAACGATCGTAAGACGGCGGAAGCTGGGCTGGAAACATGAATCGTATGAACGAACACCGGATACTCAGAAACGTATTCATTGGGAGAACTGGAGGCCGGAAACTAGTGGGCGAATTGAGGAAACGCTAGTCTGACTCGGTCAACGAAGACAACTCATCGCTGCTCGGATTTCGAAGTTTGAGGACGCGGCCAACGCATCGAGAGAGTTGGAGGCGCTATTCGCAGGAAGCGAAGGTCCGATAGAGGTTGTAGTGCTACGAAGAAGAAGAAAGTATTTGTTATTGTTGTACTCGTTAGAACCTACCATCATGATTTTGTAACCTTTAAAATGTTTTTTTATCAGGTATTAATAGCCTGTACTTTCAGTGCTGAGCTTGGGGAAAAATTACAAATATATTCAATATTCTCATTTCAAACGGCCGCCATTTTGTTTTATGATTACGAATATCACTCGTTGAATAGATTTTCAAAGATATACATGATATACATCCTTTCTGAAATTTTCATGCAAATCCAATTAAGTCCGTAGCGTCTGAGTCGATTGGAAGCGCACATTGCTCAATTGTCATGCGTTCTTGTTGTAACACCAAAAAATTAAGCCAGCATAATCGGTTGAAAAGTATCCGATTCTTTGGAAATTTTCATGGTCGATAAGGCATTTAAGTATCCATGTGAATATCAAATTTCATAAGAGTTTAAAGGTACTCTTACGATTTCATGCAAGACAATATAAAATTGATAAATCATACTATTACTAGTGAATTTTACTTCTCAGGTATTTGTCGTTGTTGTACTCATAAAGAACTACCTCCGTGATGTTTTTCAAATTTTTCGATCCACAGGTGTCCAATTGCGAGGGAAGCGGCACAATTTCTTCGTGTTCTTCCGCTTCCCCTGAACACCCCTTCCTTGGTATTGCAATTTTAATAACGGATATTAAAAGACATCATCAAGACCTTTCATTTTATACTCGACTATCTTTGGTGAAAATTTGTTTGCCTTAGTACACAGAACCGATTCCATCTTAAACATCTAAACTGGATGTTCATCATTGTTCTTGCACATACCCCATGCATGTCAAACTTTTAATACTTTTCCAATACTTTTTCAAAGTCTCTTACTGAAAGTCGAAATTCTAATCAAATGATGCCGCTGTGTTCAATCATAGTAAGGAAAAAGTTTCACTCCGTACAATACTTGCCAACACTTCTTTTGAGTGTATTTTTATGCACGTAACAACGTAGAAAATAATGTTCCACCTATCCTTGACTCAGTCCATTTTAAAAGTGCATACAGAATCTACGTAACTCTGAGATACTCATATACCTACACCGATAAAAGCATGTAGAAGAACTTGGTACGTGATTTATTGGTCCCAAAAGGACTCGGTACTGTCACAACAGCGAATGAACTTTGCTCTTGATTTTCCTCGTTCTTATTCTTTTCTCATCATCCTGGTATACTCGTCCGTACTCGTATTTATCGTATATTGAAATACTTCCAAGCCAGCATTTTTCTCAAGAAGTTTGAAATGTGCATTTCGTTAGAAAATTTTTGATCAAAAAGCAAACGAGCGAAAGTAACTTTCCCATATATCGAAGCGAAGGGAATTAGTTTAAGTTCGCCTTCGATCTGGAGAACGGAGAAGCTGTAACAAAGTGCTATTCAACTTTTTCGCATATGTTTACCGAGTTGTATTTTGAAGTGGCGTTTGGGAAATTTATCGTAACTCAAAACTTCTTGCGGATGAGGGTATGTGCAATGGAGAGGGTTATAAGGGATGATGATATTGTAACGTCATAATGAAGCTTTTGAGTCAAGTGATGTGTTGTAGGTGAACATTTTTAAGGACAAGTTACTTTTTTTCATAGACTCCTGCTATTCGCGGTGGTTGATATGCTTATGAGTTGTTTTTCCCATGGTTATCGTTGCTCCATGACTTTGAAAAATTTATCCTTCAATTTCGGTGTTTTTCAAACAAGCGGATAATGATGTGGGGGTTTTATGACAAAAGTTTTCATTGACTACAAAAAGTACTAGATTGTTACAAAATCATCAAAATGTTCATCATACATAATTGTGGTAAGCTCTTTTGTTACGAGTACTTATTGCTGGCTAAATTAATTATTTAGAGCTGTAATAGTTCATCAAGGCAAAAAAATTCGAAAACATGCTACTTGACTGGCATGCAAATAGTACGGCAAAGCAAGGAACTACATTTGCACCTTTAAATATGTATTTGGAGCCCCTCATGAGCACTCTGAACATGAAAATCATTATAACTGTAAAAGTTTTTTAGCCTGAAGCTATTCCTTCAAAACAAAGGATCTGGGGTCAAAACACCAAATATTTTATCGATCTTGATAAACATTTTGAAGATCACTAAATTTAACATTCAAGCAAAATCTGAACGTTTTGCGGCACCAGTTACTATACTGAATTTTTTTTTTCCTCAAACACAAATGCGAGACCAATAGCTGGAATAGTAGTTGATCTCGAATTTGCTTGGCGAGGTTTAGAAATTGACCTGTACAGGTTAGGTAGGTGTCCAAACTTCGAAAAATATCAATCAGAATAGTAAGAATGAGACTATCGATTAAACATGGAAAGGTGCGACAAATGCCAACCAAACCTCTATCGAACATGAAAAGGCTTGAAGAACATCATCATAAACTCGCGAAAGAACTACCGAAGCTCAAAGAGCCTACAAGAATAAATGATTGCAGAGGTGATGAAAATACGAGTGTATATGGCGAAATAAAGTGAAATGCCAAAAAGATCTGCTTATAAAAATCGTCAAAATCTAGCAATGGTCAAATTTTAAATTTTGAAGAAAATATGCAAATCAGTAAGTCCGCTTTGGCACCGCGAAGTAATTTAGGTAAGGTGTGATAACCTCGATCCCACGGATCGATGTTCCACTGAGATCGGTCACCTGATGAAGTCTAATGACAGATCTCTACACCCTACGCCACTGACGTCGACGCGTGTACAACGAAACGAAATCTAACAGATCTCTACTCTCTGGGACATGGAGGAGAAGAAAAATCGCGGTCACGCGTGTGTTAATTGTCCCGATTTGTGAAGTACTCGAGACAATTAACCGAACCTTTCGCCATTATAACTTTGACAGTACTTCACAATACGTGACAATAGAGCTGGCAAATTGTATTTTTGAGTAAAATGGTTAGTGCGGGACGAGCACAAAGGTGAACGGCATTACCCACAATTCGAAGCAATCGAACGTGTGGGGTTTTCTTTTTGTCTCTAGTATCCAGGCAGGCAGGTAGGTGATGCAAAAAAAATATGTACGGCGACTGGTTTTCGCAGCCTCTGGATTCAACGATACAAGCAATTAAGCTAAGATTGCTTTAAGATGCCGAATCAAAATCGGGCTGCTCGCAATGGAATGTAAACGTGCGTAAGCGAACCGCTTTGTGAGACTTGCCCAAGCAATGAAATTTATATTGCACCATCTGGAGTCCAAAAGACGAAGACGAAGATTTACGATTTCCGCCAGAATATATAGTAAGAAACTCAGAACAAAAAAGGTAAATGTACACCATTATTCTTGTTAGGTTATCGTCATTGTGGGGTTAGAGCGTAGGTTCACATACATTTGCAACATGCTGTTATAGCTACTTTACTTGGTTAGGTGATGAGTTTCGTGGCACTAATTTGGAAATGATCAAAGTAATACGAGTACATGATCAGGAACGCAACTCCTACATACGTTGAAGTGCTAGTAGTTACAATCATAGAAAGCATCCTCAACACGAATCTCGCTGTGGGCGGAACGTTCGGACAACACCGATCAAACTCTAACCCAAAAGTGGCAACGATTCGGAATCTACAATTGCAACCAGATGAGTAGTGAATCAATCAAGTATAACGGGACAGTGTTCAAGTATGACCCTGCTTTTGTCTTTTGACGTGTATTGATTTTATTTTGTCATATGATAGACGATATTTTTATTTGGTGCGCCATTTATTTCTTAAATGTTTTGATCTCGGTAGTTAAGTTATGAATTTACAATAAGTTTCAAATATGCCGAGAGTAATGTAAAGGGTGTTCCAACCAAAACGAACGATGTTAATTGTAAATAAAACAAAAAGTTTTTATATAATTAACAATTATGTGTGAAATAAAATACCACCCAAATGCTCACCATGGCTACGGAGGTATGTTTCTATCCGATGGTCCATATTTTCAATGACTCTGAGACATAATTGAGGTTCAATTTCGTTAATGTGCTGAATTATCTCATCTTTTAACTCTTAAATTGTTCTTGGCTTATTGACGTGCACTTTTTCTTTGAAACATCCCAAGAGAAAGAAGTCCAACGGTGTCAAATCACATGATCGTGGCGGCCAATTAACATCGTCACAACGTGAGATAAAACGGCCATTGAATTTCTCGCGCAAAAGAGCCATTATTGCGTTGGCTGTGTGGCAAGTGGCACCATCCTGTTGGAACCACATATCGTCCAGGTCTATAAGATTAAGTTCTGGCCACAAGAAGTTTGTTATCATCTCGCAATAGCGAACACCAAACACAGTAGCTGCTTGTTCGTCCTCATTTTCGATAAAATACGGCCCGATGACGCCGCCAGCCCATAAACCGCATCAAACAATCACTCTTTGTGAGCGCATCGGCTTTTCAACAACCACTCGTGGTATTGCATTTGCCCAAATGCAGCAATTCTGCTTGTTAACGAGTCCACTGAGGTGAAAGTGTGCCTCGTCGCTGAAGATGATTCTCTTTGTAAAGTCACCATTTCCTTCTGTCTGTTCAACCAACCATTCGGTGTATTGCCGACGCTTGAAATGGTCAGTAGGCTTCAGCTCTTGAGTCAATTGAACCTTGTAAGCGTGCAAATTTAAATCTTTATTCAAAATTAGCATCAGTGATGTTCATGAGATGTTCAATTGTTCGGCACGACAACGAGTCGAGGTTGACGGCTCTTCTGCCACACGATCGCGAACAACAGAAATGTTTCCTGCAGAACGAACCGTGCGAGCATGCACAGGTGATTTCACATTTTCTACAGACCTGGTTTGATGAAATTTGCGCACGATTCTCCCGCTTATGGACACATTTGGTCGATTATGCTGACCAAAAAAAACAGGAAGTGCATGAAAAGCATTTTGATTTGAACGCCCATTTTCGTAAAAGGCTTCAACAACCTTAACATGCTGCTCAATTGTGTAACTCTTGATAGTTGAAAAACTTGACGTTAAGGGGTGACTCACAATGAACATCGTGTTTTATGGTTGGACCACCCTTTACATACGAACCTTAAATTTATCTATTTCAATCGATTGAATATCTGCACCAGCAAAAGTAACTAGATTTCAAGACAATATTCCTTATTACAAGGCCAACAAATTCAGTTTATTTCCCATGTTTTTCAAAAATCCGTCCATAAAATGAGAAAACTACACCCAAGGAAATTCATTGAATTGGATGAAAGAGTAAGTATCATTTTTAAACTCATAAAAAAGCTTGATCAAATTTTAAAAGAAATTCGGGAGTTTCTGTATTATAGTTTTAACTACCGGGAATTCCTTCACAGAGTAAAACATTCATGTTTGGGATGCTTACAACATTTTTAAGTTGCTTAATCTAATGACTTTCGGGTGTAAAATTTTTGAAAACTATAATTTTATTAACAAAATAAAATTAAATAGTCTCACTCAATTAGCTAAGCACAGTAAAAATAAGCTAGGACTATTTTTAAATGCAAGGAAAATTTTGAAATTGGACAAAAAATATATATTTGGATGTTTGTTGGCATTTTAACGTGTCTATTAAACAGATGCCCCCTGAAAATTAACCAGCAGCAAGTTATTGGGGCTCGCAAAAGGGAATCATCCGCAAGTCGTTTGTAACGATCAAGAATGTAGGAAATATTCTTGGAGAAGACAAAAGATGTGGTGAGAACGGGAAAAAAATCCTACAATGTTTATCAACTGGCACATAAATCAAATTTATCATTAGTTTTGGATAAAAACCAAAAATTATTAGTTAGTTTTTTAATACAAATCATAATACAATAATTTGATAAATTTCGTAAATTTATTTCAAAAACAAATCGTTCATAAAATGCTCGGTAATGTTTACAACGATCTATGGCCTAACGTATTGAGAAGTTCAAGAAAGCATTAATATGTTAGTCCATTGCTCTATTTGCATTATGCTTCCTGACACAGCATTAGACATATTAAAATGAAAATTTAAATAGTTTTTGTTTTCACTAAATATTCGACAATCTCTTTAGTATACCATTTTTATAAATTTTTTATCATTAGAGCAAGTATCAACTCATTTTGTGTTATCCTTAACGGGCATGTATAACCGTAGTCAAATTAAATATTATTTTCCTTTTTTTTGCAAAAAAATAGCGGTATTTACCAACGATACCAATGGTCTTTTTTGTATTTGATGAAAGTTTTCCTATTTAAAAACGGGTATTTTTTAAATTATTGCATAAATATCAAATTATTTATACTTAGAAATTGATTTGTTCTCCTTTTTGTCTTTTTTACATGTAAACATATATATATATATATATATATATATATATATATATATATATATATATATATATATATATATATATATATATAAACATAGTATATATATATATATATATATATATATATATATATGTATATATATATATATATATATATATATATATATATATATATATATATATATATATATATATATATATATATATATATATTGCTTAGTCTAAAAAGCATTGAGCCTTTTTTTGTCATTTTTTGATTGAATATTTTTTGTATTTAAAATGGATTTTATTTTAGTACATATTGTCCATTATTATCTATGACCTTTTGCCATTTTTTGGGTAGAGCCAATATTCCATCCAAGTGATTTTCACAGTTCCTTTTTGAAGTGAATTTCTTTTCATTAAGGAAGTTTTGCAGAGACCAAAACAACCGGTAATCTGGTGGTGCAAGGTTTGGGCTATACGCTGGATGCATCCAAACTTCCCAGCCAAGCTCTGTCAATTTTTTCCGGGCCACCAATGATGTGTGTGGTCTGGCATTGTCATGATGGAAGACAACGCCCTTCCTATCGATCAATTCTGGCCGGTTTTTTTTTAATTGCTTGTGGCAGTATGGTTATTTGCTGACGGTACAGAGCCGAATTGAGTGTTTGGCCAGGTTCTAGCACCTCATGATAAATAATTCCCTTCCAATCCCAGCATACACACCGCATAACCTTATTTGGTGTCAATCCTGGCTTTGAAGTCGTTTGTGATGATTCACTTTTTTTTTACCATGATCTTTTTCGAATGACATTCTCGTATCTTACCCATTTTTCATCGCCCGTGATGATTTGCTTCAAAAATGGCTCGATTTTATTGCGTTTTATTAACATTTTGCAAATGGAAATTCGGTCAATCAATTTTTTTTGTGTTAATTCATGCGGCACCCAACCGTCGAGCTTCTTTGTGTATCCAGCCTTACGCAAATGGTTCAAAACTGTTTGGTAATGGATATTCATTCATGATTATCGATTTATCGATAGTGCCCTCAGACCGGGGAACCAAACGCGTCCCCAGGGTTGCGGATAGGGGCAGACCTTTCTCAAAAGGTTCGCTGCGAATAACCAATAAGCAGCCGCGGACAATGGTCGGCAGTGAAGAGAGAGTCTCAGGACAAATACCTGAGTGTCAATGATCTTCACTGTGACATGACGAAATATATGGCGTCATCAATTATCCATATATCCTGGCAGTAGGTAAAATGCTATGGGAACGGAAACCCAGACAGAAAACCAAACTATGCAGGTCCACAAGGGGAACCAAATTACGGCACAGGGGGTCGGATCCCCAGTACCGGCGGCAGAGGGTAGTGAGCGAGCAGGCTCCCCGCCGTCGTCATCCAGCGACTGCAATGTTATAGAAGTGGTGAGCTTGGCTTCTGTAACAGATATAACTACAAGCAAACAGGACACTAGCACGGGGAACCCTGTAATGTGACGCCTACGCCCAGGAATCGAAGTGATTCCGATCCCGAACCCTTGTAACCTGCCAGATGGATATGTCCTCGAAGTGCCAGCGGACTTCATCGGTTGTGCGGATATCGTTGTGCAGAAAATATTTTTTTTTTCTGTCCAAATATTTAGATCCGTGGATATAAATATTCGAAATATAGAATTAATCCAACCCCGGCACATTTCGAGACATAGCCATCTGGAAATGCCCCTCCACCGTGGCCATCGAGAAAACTATGCCACTGGCGACATCTGGAGAAGCACATTTCCGCCATATGAAGTGCCATTCCACGCACAGATGTTTTGTCCGATGTGACAACCAGGGATTTGACAGCCACATGGAAGTGATGGCAGTCAGTATACTTTCATTTGGACAGATGTCAGTGAATTTGGCGCCTCTTGTAGGACGTAAAAGCCGAGAAGGTGTATGAAAAGAACGGGTCACGAGAATTGCCGCTGTTGTACGGACATTGATTAATCGTTTGGCTAAGTAACAGCAATAAGAAAGTGAGTGATGCAATTTTTCGTCAATTAAAAGTTTAAGAGTTAACCTCTCTCTCTAGGTTAGTGTTGTGTCTAAAAGTAAAGGCCGCTCTTGATTGGGAATAAAGAGTTCCTCGCCCCATGTATGGGATGCGCCGAAAAACACCGACTGGCGAAATTCGTTGCGACGAGTGTAACAAGGTATTTACAAAGATTTGCTATTTAACACAACACTATAAAACATTCCATAAGGGCGAGCAACCATTCCATTGTAATCGATGTGGCAAACGTTTTTCCAACGAAGTCACTTTCGACACGCACTATGCGAAGCACAGTGCAGCACAAAAACCCCATCAATTTCAATTTTGTCCGTAACAATTCCATCATAAAACTGATCTGAGAAGACATATCGATTCGCATACAGGCAGAAAAGCTTACGTGTGCGAAACCTGTTCAAAAGGCTTCACCAGACGCGATCATTTGCGCAAGCGGGGTGATACGCACAAACCAAAACCTCCAAAACCGTTGAAAATTCGAACGGTCAAAGTGGAGAGCTAGGAATTGTTTATTTAGATTAATTTCAATTGTTGAAAGCTCATACTGAAAAGTAAGACAAGTACCCCATTGCACATACACTTCTTTGCTTTAAGGGGACCGTTCTCGGAAATGAAAGTAAACACTCAGATCTGCAAACACATATTCACAGATGAGAGCAATGAAAGTGAATATTATCTCCTACCCTTGCCAGATAGTTCAGAGTGCAATCGGTTATTGGCAGCTAAGGCAATTAACTTTAGATTACTAATGTTTCTTCTAGCTAAGTAATAAGCTAAGTAGAGAATTAAAAATGAGAATAGTAATTAGATGATCTATAAATATATTATTAAGGATTTTATTTAAACAAAAGAAGAAAAAGATTGACAAAATTCTATTTACATTTATTATTAGATTTATAAAATTTTAATATATCTGCTAGATATTTGTTTCGTACCATTGGAGGATAATTAATAGCTTGTCAAACTCAAGTTAATGATTTGTTGCACTATCTATGTGATACGTAGATGAACCAAACTAAATATTAATAATAACGATGAGATGTGCTATTGTTCGGAAAAAGTCTATTTGATGCAATATCTATTTTCTGCCCCGAGAAAGTTTAAATAATGTTGATGATCACTTTTTACTAAATGATTGACGGCCTTTTTTTTCGAAAATTAAACCTTCTCGCTGTTTCCTTTCTCATTGAAGCTTCCTTAACATCCTTCAAAATCATCCACGATAGATGCTCCTTCCAAATGTAACTTGAACGATTATTCTAAAAAAATCCTAAATAATTGGTAGTTCCTTCCAAAAACAGTTCCAATAATAATTAATATTGTATTTCTAACACAAGTCCACTAAACCATTCTAAGTTTTACTTAAACCAAGATCAAAATGACTTGTAGATTTTCAAAATAACTAAGGTGCGATACAACAAATATATATCAAACAGATAGAACATCCATGAATCAAGAAATAATTATAAATAAATGAGTATTGTTAAGCTACAAAGCTAAATATCTACTAAATAGTATTTTAAATTAAGCGTAAAAAAAAAAAAGAACAAGAAATGAAACAATACAAATATTATGTTTTGTTCAAAATTTTTACATTATTAAAAATGAATTGCTAAGTAACTAACGACTTTCCTTTTCAGTGACTCGTTCTTTTTCAGGGGGAACAGAGAGTGTAGGGTAAGTATGCCGTCGCGAGGGTAGGGTTTCGACAAATCCGCTGAAGTCGGTTTCGCGTCGCGCGCGGTACGCGGTACCTTTGCTTGTTTCGCCATTTCTTTAGAGTAGTTTTCTTCGGTGTAAGTTCGAGTAGTATATTTTTCGGTACCGCGTCGGTGAATCGGTAACGCGCCTATGAGATGTTGTAGCGTTTTTGATTGGAGATCTGTGGATAGATTCCATCCAGAACTAACGTAATGTAGGTTTCTCGTTCTGGATGAGTAAATGTTGACGCGTTTAGAAAACGGGCAATTTCAGGTGACTGAAATATTGTAATTGAGCGTAATCCATTCGGAGACCCGCGACCGAAATCCTCTCCGAACTAGCTGGCCGACAAGCAGTCACCGCGTGAATGGATTACGGTGCACGGATTGGTTGACCTGTTGGTACCATCCGTTGGCACTACTCAGACTTAACGTCTAGAACCGATGAGAGGTCGGTTCCGCGTTCGAGCTGAAGGTAGAAAAACCATTACAAATGGCGCCCAACGTGGGGCCAAAAACATCCTAAGGGGGAAAGAACTTCGCGTCTTCTGACGAGTTGGTCCTTTACGGAGGATGTAAGGTACTTTGGTACTCGAGTCCCACTATCAGGAGCAGTGGAATTGTGTGATACACATTAGAGGTCGCTTCACGTGAGTTGTAGCTTCCGCTCTCCTTTGTTTGATTTTGCTTTCGCGACAGAATCCTTCCGATGTGTTGTCCCAGGTTAACCCCTGTAAGGACCTTCTATTTTCTTGATGGAACTGCCAGTCTGATGGGTTTACCTATCAGCATGGACTCTCAAGAAAATAGAAGGCTACCTTGCCTTTATGTCGCGGAAGGATTCTAACTATTTCGTATGCGTGTTAGACGAGTGGTATCGGTTCAACGTTCGATGGCGTATGCTGGAGTTGCGAAGCCCGGAATGCTTCCACGCGTCGGGAATTTTGACCGCGTACAAAGTCGTTACGGTAGCTCTACCACTTGTCTCGTCGAGTCATTTAACGTAGATTAGAAACGGTTTGTAATGTATGTGGGTTATGGGGTAATTTTCGTAAATCGACCGAAGCACCCTTTCTTCGGCAGATTACCACGCACTCTCATTTCCCGCTGAGGAGTTCGACCACTGAAAAGGAAAGTGTGTATCATATAATTTTTTTTTCTCTCTCTCTTTTTCTATACATAGCTCGCCACTAACGGCCACTAATTTAGTGATAAGTTATTAGTAGGAATAAGTATATTCTATATATTTTTTTTATTTTATTTTAGCACCACAATTAACCCACACAAAATTGCAACGAAGCGGACCCCAGACAAGCGTTGGACCAGATCCAAAACGGTCCAACCAGCTAACTGCGGGATCTGCTTCGAAGACGTAGTGGAGGGCGTACACAGCGTGCGATTGGATTGTGGACATTTATTCCATCGTGCCTGTGTACAACAGCTCCTCCTCACGTCAGAGCTGTGTCCCTTATGCCGGCGACCCATAGATCGGTCTGCCCTAGACGTCCCCCTCGGAACGCCCCTACCAACGCGTGGAGCAGTGGCGAAAGGAGTTCCAGAGGCTGAACAGTCACAACCACTCTTAGACCTGCAAGGAGCAGTAGGCGGTGAAGTTCCGGCTGCAAGTGTCGTGTCCGAGGTGACAACCATGCCTTCCGCCCACTCCATTGACACCCTCGTGGCGTTGATGAGGGATATGTCGGAGAGGATTGGCAACCTGGAGGGAAAGCTCCAGAATCTCCCGTTGAGCCAACCACCCAGCCGCGTGAGAACTCCGCTTGGCTGGGAGCCAAATCCCAGTGTGGCGATGCCCCACTCCCGACAATCCGAGCAATGGGTCCCACCTCCAAGGAACTCGGGAATGGATCCCAGAGCTCCCGAATACAGACCGCGACACAGTACCGGACCTCCGTTGGTACCTCCAGCCCCCGAGGCAGCTCAGTACAACAGGTCAATAGAGGATGTGATTCCCCCCGGGAACGCATTGGCACCTTTTCGAGACCCGACACCTCGTATCATGGAGAGTTGGCGCCTGAACTTTACAGGGTTCAACGATATGATATCGGCGGACCGGTTCCTTTTCCGGATTCAGGCGTTGGTATCCAGCACCCTGGGAGGTGATTCCTCGGCCTTCCTCCGGCATGCCCATCTTTTGTTCAGCGGCGACGCTGCCGACTGGTACTGGAGCTTTAAAGAGTCAACGCCACGTCCCACTTGGCACTCTTTCAGTGCAGCCTTCCGCAATCGATTTGAGGATGGCTTCACTGAGAGAGAGCTAAGAGAGCAAATAAAGAAACGGAAACAAGGCGCTCACGAACCGTTCGACCAGTACTACACCAGTATAGTGAGATTGAGCACGCGCCTGCGAAATACCATGCCCGAGGACGAATTGGTAGAAATTATCAGAGAGAACATGCGCTGGGATCTCCAGAACAGCCTGCTGCATTTTCCCATCAACACCATTCAGGGATTGCGCCTCCATGCCCGCAGACAAGAACACTTGGATGAGCGGCGTGGTACCTTCCGTCCACAACCTCGCATAACGGGACCAAATCCCCGAAATCATCACACCGCGGAGTTGATGGCAGCGGACCACCTGCTTGCTGATCCAGTACCAGTACCGAGGAGCGGAGCACCACCGGAGCTTGAGGACCCAGCATTGATTAATCGACCCTCCCTTGAAGCAATTACTAGCCCGACGGTCTGTTGGAACTGCCGACAACCGGGACATCGGTTCTATGCATGTCCAGCGGAGGCCACGCTTTTCTGCTACCGCTGCGGGAAGGCCGACACATACGCACCTGACTGTACTAATTGCAAAGGACGAAAAAACTTGCCACCGAGTGCCGCGACCACCCGTCGGCACTCCTAGACCCCGGACGAACCAATCCAGACCCCATCACCAGCTATGACCCAGCTCCCAACATGACCCCAACTCTGCTGACTCGCACCGCTAACCACAGTTCTCCCGAAGTTCCACAACCGACGCCGTCCTTCGCCGAGGCCAACGCGCAGGGAAATGATAGCGAGACGAAAGTTCCTTGGCATGTAAAACCTTTTCATGTCAGGCTGCGGAATTACTTGGATACTCGACAGCGCATCTTCCATGAGGAATTGGCCACAAATGTCCCACCGCGAAGCAAGCGAGCCACGCGTCGGATGCGGAGCTTCTGGAGAAAAGTCAGGCAGTCGAGGAAAGTGTTGAAGGACATATACTTAGACGAATTATTGAGGGATGATGTTCGGCCATATGCGTCAGTACACCTCCTGCAAAAACGAGTATCAGGCTTAGTCGATACGGGAGCCAGTGTGAATTGCATATCTGCTGAGTTTGCAGGGGAGGTACTGGCAAAGCACGCGGACCAAATCCGTCATTTCACCTCCTGGTTAAGCACGGCGGACGGAACTCGTCACTCTGTAGTGAGAAAAATTATGACGGATGTCACCTTTAAAGGGGTAACTAAACCTATGGAATTTTTCATCATACCTCAGTTAACCCAGAATCTTTATTTAGGAGTGGATTTCGTTCGAAAATTTAACTTGGCCCCGGCACTATTTTCCGGTTCGACCCTGGAGTCCGTCACCACCGTTCCTGACCAATCTCAACCCACCAACTTATTACGGCATACACTGGATGTAACTCAGCAACTGCGTCTTGACTCGGCTATATCGGCTTTTCCATCGCACGAGAAAGAAGGTCTCGGGCGGACTGCCCTGGTGTTCCACACTATAGATGTGGGGGATGCTAAACCCATAAAACAGAGACATTTTGCCATATCTCCGGTGAAGGAAAAATCGTTATATGCCGAAGTGGATCGAATGTTAGCATTAGGCGTAATCGAAGAATCACAGAGCGCGTGGGCTTCCCCAGTCACCTTAGTTGTCAAGCCGAACAAGGTCCGGTTATGCTTAGATGCCAGACGCTTGAACGCCGTCACAGTCAAGGACGCATATCCTCTACCGTTGATCGAAGGCATTTTGAGTCGATTGCCTAAAGCCCATTTCATCACGAGCTTAGACCTCAAGGACGCCTTCTGGCAAATTCCTTTAGACCCCGGTTCAAAGGAGAAAACAGTCTTCACAGTCCCAGGTCGGCCCCTATATCAATTCGTGACCATGCCATTCGGATTGTGTAATGCCCCCCAAACAATGACGCGCCTTATGGATAAGGTGATACCACCTCATTTGCGGCACCAAGTTTTCGTTTACTTGGACGATCTGCTGCTTATAACCGAGACCTTTGACGAACACATCGACCTGCTTCAGGAGGTGGCTCTACACATCCGGAGGGCAAGATTAACCATCAACATAAGGAAGAGCCAGTTCGTGATGACGGAGGTGAAATATTTAGGTCACATCATTGGGCATGGCCATATCAAGACCGATCCGGAAAAGACTCAAGCGATTGACGTTTTTCCATTACCCAAGACCACCAAACAATTACGCCGATTCTTAGGTTTATGCGGATGGTACCAGCGTTTTGTACGTGACTATGCCACCATTACCACTCCTTTGACCGACATGCTGCGTAAGGGACGTAAATGCGTCTGGGAAGAGCCCAGCTTGCGAGCCTTTGAAGAGCTAAAGAAGAGTCTGACTACAGCCCCCGTACTGCACAGCCCGGACTTTGACAAACCGTTCTCAATCCATTGTGACGCGAGTCAACATGGGGTGGGAGCAGTCTTAGTCCAGGTTGCACAAGACGGCGAGGAGAGACCTATAGCCTTCATATCTCACAAGCTGAACCCAGCCCAGCGAAATTACACGGTCTCCGAGCAGGAATGTCTAGCTGCGGTGTTGGCAGTGAAACGCTTCCGAGCCTATGTGGAGGGACACACCTTTGAAATCGTTACGGATCACGCTTCTCTGAAATGGCTAATGAGCCAGACTGATCTCAACGGCAGATTGGCCAGGTGGGCACTGAAACTACAGGCATTTGACTTCACAATTCGCCACCGAAAAGGAAGCCAGCATGTAGTCCCCGACACCCTATCCAGAATGTTTGCCCCTGAAGGAGCCGAGTTGGTCCAAGAGGACGACAGCCCCCAATTGATCGATTTGGACCATCCTGCCTTCAAGTCAGCCAGCTACACCCAACTGATTCACACGATCCAGAATCAACAGCCCCAGCTTCCTGAACTGCGGTTGACGGATGGATTTATTTACAAACGGATGGGACACGCATCCGGAGACCCCATACAAGAAGAAGAACAGTGGAAGTTGTGGGTGCCCGAAGAATTAACCACTGATCTTATCAGACGGGCCCATGACCACCCATCAAGTGCGCACGGCGGATACGGTCGTACACTTAGGCGGTTGAAAACCAGTTTCTTTTGGCCTAAGATGGCACAACAGATAAAAGCGTACGTAGCCTCCTGTGAGCTATGCAAGTGCACTAAAGCGCCCAACACCATTCTTCGGCCACCCATGGGTAAGGTTGAGGTTCCCGAACGCGTGTTCCAGCGCTTGTACATTGATCTTATCGGTCCTTACCCTCGATCTGCTTCTGGTCACACGGGAGCTGTCGTGGTCCTGGACCAGCTCTCCAAATTCCCTATCATAGAACCACTACGTAACATGCACACTGGACCAATAATCAGCTTTTTGGAGAACCGAGTCTTTCACATGTTTGGAGTTCCGGAGAAACTTGTCTCCGACAATGGGGTCCAGTTCACCTCCAGCAAGTTCCGAGACCTAATGTCCAAATACGGCATCATCCACCAACGAACTGCCGTCTATTCACCACAAGCCAACGCATCCGAACGACTGAATCGTACGCTCATAGCGGCCATTCGCGCCTATGTCCACCCGAATCAGAGGGACTGGGATCGCAAATTGTCCGCCATCACTAGTGCGCTGCGCTCGTCGTACCACGCCACGACCGGCATTTCGCCGTATTTTGCAGTGTTCGGCCAGTACATGATCGGTCATGGGAGCGCTTACCGGCTATTGCGGCAGCTGAAATCGCTAGAGGACCCAATCGTGGTTCTAGAACCGCACGAAAAGCTCCAACTTCTGCGAGATCAACTGCGGGAGAAGATTGAAGAAAGTAGACGGATGGGAGAGGAGCGGTACAACTTGCGATCTCATCCTTCTGGCTTTAAGGCCGGCGACGAAATATATCGTCGAAACTTCCGACAGAGCGATGCCACCCGCCATTACAATGCCAAACTAGACAAGAAATTCGTGAAGTGTCGAGTCATACAAGTCATAAGCCCCACCCGATACCTCATCGCGGACATGACTGGTAAGACCCTGGGAATTTACCACGCAAAAGACCTTAGACGATGAAGTGCAACTAATTCCCACGAGAAACCTTGGCTTATCCCAAATCTCTGCCTAGACGAAGGCCTCCGAATAACACCTGACTTCCTACTATATAGTCACTGTCGAGTCTTCACGAACAGGGTTGTAGCCTATCCTTCGAAACCGATCTTCGACCCGTCACGTCCCTAACCAAGACCTTTTACAAAGGAGACGGGATCGTAATTACTTCGATTTTGGGGGGGGGAATGTGTAATGTGACGCCTACGCCCAGGAATCGAAGTGATTCCGATCCCGAACCCTTGTAACCTGCCAGATGGATATGTCCTCGAAGTGCCAGCGGACTTCATCGGTTGTGCGGATATCGTTGTGCAGAAAATATTTTTTTTTTCTGTCCAAATATTTAGATCCATGGATATAAATATTCGAAATATAGAATTAATCCAACCCCGGCACATTTCGAGACATAGCCATCTGGAAATGCCCCTCCACCGTGGCCATCGAGAAAACTATGCCACTGGCGACATCTGGAGAAGCACATTTCCGCCATATGAAGTGCCATTCCACGCACAGATGTTTTGTCCGATGTGACAACCAGGGATTTGACAGCCACATGGAAGTGATGGCAGTCAGTATACTTTCATTTGGACAGATGTCAGTGAATTTGGCGCCTCTTGTAGGACGTAAAAGCCGAGAAGGTGTATGAAAAGAACGGGTCACGGGAATTGCCGCTGTTGTACGGACATTGATTAATCGTTTGGCTAAGTAACAGCAATAAGAAAGTGAGTGATGCAATTTTTCGTCAATTAAAAGTTTAAGAGTTAACCTCTCTCTCTAGGTTAGTGTTGTGTCTAAAAGTAAAGGCCGCTCTTGATTGGGAATAAAGAGTTCCTCGCCCCATGAATGGGATGCGCCGAAAAACACCGACTGGCGAAATTCGTTGCGACGAGTGTAACAAGGTATTTACAAAGATTTGCTATTTAACACAACACTATAAAACATTCCATAAGGGCGAGCAACCATTCCATTGTAATCGATGTGGCAAACGTTTTTCCAACGAAGTCACTTTCGACACGCACTATGCGAAGCACAGTGCAGCACAAAAACCCCATCAATTTCAATTTTGTCCGAAACAATTCCATCATAAAACTGATCTGAGAAGACATATCGATTCGCATACAGGCAGAAAAGCTTACGTGTGCGAAACCTGTTCAAAAGGCTTCACCAGACGCGATCATTTGCGCAAGCGGGGTGATACGCACAAACCAAAACCTCCAAAACCGTTGAAAATTCGAACGGTCAAAGTGGAGAGCTAGGAATTGTTTATTTAGATTAATTTCAATTGTTGAAAGCTCATACTGAAAAGTAAGACAAGTACCCCATTGCACATACACTTCTTTGCTTTAAGGGGACCGTTCTCGGAAATGAAAGTAAACACTCAGATCTGCAAACACATATTCACAGATGAGAGCAATGAAAGTGAATATTATCTCCTACCCTTGCCAGATAGTTCAGAGTGCAATCGGTTATTGGCAGCTAAGGCAATTAACTTTAGATTACTAATGTTTCTTCTAGCTAAGTAATAAGCTAAGTAGAGAATTAAAAATGAGAATAGTAATTAGATGATCTATAAATATATTATTAAGGATTTTATTTAAACAAAAGAAGAAAAAGATTGACAAAATTCTATTTACATTTATTATTAGATTTATAAAATTTTAATATATCTGCTAGATATTTGTTTCGTACCATTGGAGGATAATTAATAGCTTGTCAAACTCAAGTTAATGATTTGTTGCACTATCTATGTGATACGTAGATGAACCAAACTAAATATTAATAATAACGATGAGATGTGCTATTGTTCGGAAAAAGTCTATTTGATGCAATATCTATTTTCTGCCCCGAGAAAGTTTAAATAATGTTGATGATCACTTTTTACTAAATGATTGACGGCCTTTTTTTCGAAAATTAAACCTTCTCGCTGTTTCCTTTCTCATTGAAGCTTCCTTAACATCCTTCAAAATCATCCACGATAGATGCTCCTTCCAAATGTAACTTGAACGATTATTCTAAAAAAATCCTAAATAATTGGTAGTTCCTTCCAAAAACAGTTCCAATAATAATTAATATTGTATTTCTAACACAAGTCCACTAAACCATTCTAAGTTTTACTTAAACCAAGATCAAAATGACTTGTAGATTTTCAAAATAACTAAGGTGCGATACAACAAATATATATCAAACAGATAGAACATCCATGAATCAAGAAATAATTATAAATAAATGAGTATTGTTAAGCTACAAAGCTAAATATCTACTAAATAGTATTTTAAATTAAGCGTAAAAAAAAAAAAAAGAACAAGAAATGAAACAATACAAATATTATGTTTTGTTCAAAATTTTTACATTATTAAAAATGAATTGCTAAGTAACTAATGACTTTCCTTTTCAGTGACTCGTTCTTTTTCAGGGGGAACAGAGAGTGTAGGGTAAGTATGCCGTCGCGAGGGTAGGGTGTCGACAAATCCGCTGAAGTCGGTCTCGCGTCGCGCATGGTACGCGGTACCTTTGCTTGTTTCGCCATTTCTTTAGAGTAGTTTTCTTCGGTGTAAGTTCGAGTAGTATATTTTTCGGTACCGCGTCGGTGAATCGGTAACGCGCCTATGAGATGTTGTAGCGTTTTTGATTGGAGATCTGTGGATAGATTCCATCCAGAACTAACGTAATGTAGGTTTCTCGTTCTGGATGAGTAAATGTTGACGCGTTTAGAAAACGGGCAATTTCAGGTGACTGAAATATTGTAATTGAGCGTAATCCATTCGGAGACCCGCGACCGAAATCCTCTCCGAACTAGCTGGCCGACAAGCAGTCACCGCGTGAATGGATTACGGTGCACGGATTGGTTGACCTGTTGGTACCATCCGTTGGCACTACTCAGACTTAACGTCTAGAACCGATGAGAGGTCGGTTCCGCGTTCGAGCTGAAGGTAGAAAAACCATTACAACCCTTTCAGGCAAAAACCGCTGTTAGCAAGAACACCGATAAAAAAAGTCACATATTCCGGGGGGAGGCAGCAAACCCCAGAAACACTGTCAAAGTCAACATCACAGGTTAAATCATCGGAGACAGACGACAGACGGACTTACGAACGAAAGAAGGCAGAGTGCGTTGTGCAACCTGGCATCATTGCGGCCTTTGGGCGCAGTAGAAGGACTATGCGCACCCCGGAGCGTCCAGTGCAAGACGTACACAATCCGGATCAAGCTGCGACACCAACAGAGGCCAGTGTAAGACTGGGGGAGGGAGAAGTTTTGCCGTCAGCCGACGCCACTTCAAGCGTCACCCAAGCGATAGAAGCAAAAGGGCTAGGAAACGGGGGCCTCTCCCAAGAGGTGGCGCCAAATAACACAATCACCCTTGACCGCGCCGAAGAGGAACGGCTTACTCAGAAAGCGGGGACTATCGTTAAACAACTGAGGGCTGCTTCCAAAGTGCAGAAAAACATAGGCAAGAGTGTCAGGAATGGCATTTTGAACTGGAGGAGCTTTTTGGCCGCATAACGCACAACAGGCGGAGGTGGCTTGCAACCGAAAAGCACCAAAGAGACACGCTCCCCCTCGAGGCATCAGTGGATCCTAGCAGCAGCAAAAGAATGGCCATGGACGCGGGGATGGTTTTGTGTGGGCGCGGTGTTCGGGGATAAAATATTTCAGTGTTTATCTGACGCCTAACGAGGCAATGCCATCTTTTCGAAAGAAACTCGATGCCCTGGAGGACGTTGTCTCCAACACAGAGGGCCACATGCTGGTCGGGGGAGACTTCAACGCTAGAGCCATTGAATGGGGTATGCCACAATCCAACTCAAGGGGAAAGCAAATCTTGGACATGGCGGCCAGAACAACGCTTTTTGTCCTAAATACTGGTAACACCCCTACTTTCCGCCGCTGGGGTTGCGTAGGAACTATACCCGATGTGACACTCGCTTCGGAGTCCCTGGTACCTAGAGTACACAACTGGCGAGTACTAGAGGACTACTCGGCTAGTGATCACCAGTATATAGCTGTTGAGATTTACGACGGTGCCACTCTGCGTGCATGTGCCCAAACTTCAATCCTCGGATGGAGGACTGGGAGGATGGTCGTTTAAAGGTTCGCTAACGCGCTTACGGCAGGCGCACCGTTGCTGGGAGCTCCGCCAGGGAGTGGAGGGCCTACAGCCAAGGACTTGATGAACTCAACTATGAGTACCATCATAACTGCTTGCGAGTCTTCCATGCCCCGTCGGAGACCCCGACACGGTAAGCCTCCAGTATACTGGTGGTCAAACGAGATCGCCGAACAAAGAAGCGAGGGTCACAAACTTCGGCGAGAGGCCCAGCGGGCGCGAACACGGGAGGAGGCAGACACTTGGCTAGCAGCATACAGGTTCGGCAGGAAATATCTTCGCAGGCTTATTAACAAGAGCAAGGCCCGATGCTGGCAAGATCTCGTGGACGATGTAAATAGGGATTCGTGGGGCCTAGGTTACAAGCTGGTCATGCGAAAACTTGGTGCCCAACGGAAGCCCTGCTTACATGAAGCAGAGAAGATGGATGAGATCGTACGGGCACTATTCCCCACGCACCCTGTCCGTGTCGATTCAGCTCATGCACAAACACCAATAGAATGCTCACCTTTCACAATGATGGAACTGGAGCAGGCAATTCGATCCATGAAAGCAAGGAAGGCACCGGGACCAGATGGCGTTCCTGCTGAGGTTTTGCAGCTTGTCTACAAGCTTTGTCCTGACTTGTTGCTCAGTATGTTCAACGCTTGCCTTTACGAAGGTGTATTTCCGGAACGCTGGAAAGTGGCGAGGCTCGTACTGATCAGCAAGGGGAAGGGAAATTCCGAGTTGGCGTCTGCATACCGCCCGTTATGTATGCTAGACACGGCTGGGAAAGTGCTCGAGAAACTTATCAAGGGAAGACTCACTGACGCGGTCCGTTCTGCCGGGGACCTATCTCCACGGCAGTATGGTTTTAGAGCAGGTCGCTCCACTATTGACGCGATAGCGGAAGTAGTGAGCGCAGTCCAAAGAGCGGAGGCTCACTGCCAGTCATACAAAAGGGTTGTGTTGCTCGTGACGCTTGACGTCAGAAACGCCTTCAATTCCGCTAGATGGGCGGATATTCTGGAAGCACTGGAAAACTCTTTTCACGTTCCAGAATATCTGATGCGGATTTTGAAGAACTACCTGACAGACCGGAGCCTGCTCTATGAGACGAAGGAGGGTCAGCGGAGGATGGAATTTACATCGGGTGTTGCACAAGGCTCCATCCTTGGCCCAGACTTGTGGAACATCACGTACGACGGGCTACTGAGAATCGAGCTGCCGGATGAGTCGCGCTTGATCGGCTATGCAGACGATGTCGCGGCGCTAGTTGCGGGACGCACTGTTGAACAAGCGCAACTCAGACTGGGTATGCTAATGCGCCAAGTGAGGGACTGGATGACTGCTCGCGGGTTCAGCCTAGCTTTGGAGAAAACCGAAGTAGTCATCTTGACAAAGAAGAGAATCCCTAGAGTAAGGATGATCAACATTGCGGAAGCACTCGCTGAGACTAAACTAGCAGTGAAGTGCCTGGGCATTTCTCCGAGCAAATCAGGGCAATAGCTGACAAGGCTGCAGAAAGTGTTTCGGCTCTCAGCCGGCTAATGGCCAATATAGGGGGTCCGACCTCATCAAGAAGGAGACTTCTGATGAGTGCAGTATAATCTGTGCTGTTGTACGGATCGGAGATATGGTGTGAGGCTCTCAACAAGGGGCTGTATCGAAGGCGCTTGGCACAGGTGCAGCGACGGGGAGCGCTGCGGATTGCATCTGCATATCGGACTGCTGGTCATCGCAGGAGTGATACCCATTGCCCTCCTTGCCAAGGAGCGCCGCAGAATCTACCTGCGGAGGAACGAATGCGACAGAGATGCTGTCGCCCACGAAGAACGAGAACGCTCACTCAGTGATTGGCAACAGTCTTAAGTGAGCGATACAAAAGGTAGGTGGACCGCACGCCTTCTTGGTGACCTGAGGCCGTGGCTCAATCGAAGACATGGTGAGACTGACTTCTATCTAACTCAGCTACTGAGTGGACATGGATACTTTCGGTCTTACCTGCACAAGATTGGTGCTGGAGAGGTCGATGATGCCTACCACACATTTTTTGTATGCAAGAGGTGGGAAAGGCAGCGCGGTGACCTCATTGAAGAAATGGAAGATCTCTCTCCGGATGAACTCACTGGAGAGATGCTCATATTCGTTGACGAATGGAACTGTGTGGCACATTACGCTCAGGCAGTCCTTAAGATAAAAAGGAAAACATATGAGCGCCTAGAGGCGTCCAGGGCGGAGGGGTCTCTTTTCTAGAAATCCCTCTCCCTTCCCCTCCTTCCATTGGAAAAGGGATCCCTGCAGTCCGGTGGCGCCTAGACACGTAGAGAAATGAGGCTTAGCCCGAAGTAATGTGTCAAACGGTTCCAGGGTAGGTTCTCAGATTGACAAGGGAGGTGTTTAGTGGGTAGTCCAAGGGTATCCTCCATGGGAGTCCCACACTGCCAGACTCGGCGGGCGTAAATGCCTTCACCTCCCTACCACAAAAAAAAAATGGATATTCAGTTCCTGAGTAATATCATGGCTGCCTATATGTCGGGTTTCTTCAACTTTTCGTAAGATTTAATCGACTTTTTCAGTGATTGGTCGACCTGAACGAGGTGCATCTTTGACATCAAAATTTCCAGAATGAAAGCGAGTGAACCATCTCTTGGCTGTGGCTTTTGATGAAGTATCTACAAAACTGCCCATATGAAAATTGTAGACTGGAATGTCACCTTTCAAACGCATGTCAATTTGACTCAATCTGATAAGTATTGCCCGATATATGACAACGAACACTATCTAGTGATAAAAGAGGCTCAATACTTTTTAGACTATCCAATATATTATAATTAAAAGGAGAAGGATATAATTATATACATCGGTGAGTTGTAAGAATTCTTTTTTTTAATATTAGCACACGAGCACGACACAAAATGTTGGTACATTTTGCCTCTTCCTAAACCTCCGGATATATTAAATGACGTTTTTCTTTCATATTCTTATAGCTCATATCAAGACCTTTCATTTGATACCACACTCGACTACCTCTCTTAAAAAGAAAAATTTATGAGCTACTTCGCTATTTGGGCGGACTCCCTTCAAAATTTTTAAAATTTTTGGTAAGACCTAAACTTTTGAGAAACCATAATTTCTGAATTTTCCACAAAGTTTGAGCATTCTAGCCTTTATAGGTTTTGAGGAAACTTGCTGTGACGCACGGACAGACGGACGGACTGACGACAGACAGGTCGCGAAACTATTAGGTCTTTATAAAAAAACTTTTACAAAGACCTTAAAGCTTAAACTTATAAGGATTGGATCGTATCCTGGATTTTAATCGAATTGCTTTTTATGTATATGCAAACTTCTTTTGGAATGCTATGAACTTTTATGTCTGTGGTCCTAGTTATAGAGTACGAAACCCTGAATGGGAGTCCTTGGCTCCTAGCGATCCTTGGACTGAAAAGTATTTATAAGCTTAAAATATATTCTGCTATAATCCTTCGACATATTTTTTTGATAAGGATGCACTCTATATCAAATTTCTTGTAGTTGTTACCTTGACCTTAAATTTCAAGCTTTATTGTTGACTGCGAAAATATTTCTAATAATTTGCATGTTGCGGTTTAGTAGAATTTATCTTCACTTGACTGAACACTTATTTTCAATATAAAAATTGGCAAGATGTCGCTTTTTATTGGCTAAATAAATTCTTACGTACCATCATTGGATGGAAAGTGATAGCTATGGCATATCATCCTTCTACTTGTTCAAGTAACTTTTTAATTATTTTTGTGACTAACATCATATTGTTGCGAATAGTTCACGTTCTGATTAGAATTTTTGACTCAGAGATCAATTGCACAAGCTTATGCAATATTACAGGTCGACTCTTTTCATTAATTTTGAATAAGGTTATTGAAAAAACTGTAAGAAAACATAGAAATAAGAAAGATAACGAGGAATTGTTAAACAGAGAAAAAGAAAATATTTCTGAATTCATAAAACACGTCTTTCCTTTCCAGTAACCCGTTCTCTTTCTGCAAGATAATGCAAACGAGAGTGGAGTATGCCACCGAGAGGGTAGGGTTCCAGTAATCCGCGAATGGTCTGTTTCGCGTTGCGGTCGGCACGCGGCGCCATATTTTGTATTTGTGTGTTTTTATTAGAGTAAATTTTTTCAGTTTGGAATTCGAGTAGATTATTTCGGGCACCCCGTCGCTTATATTCGAAAGCGCTGTTGTTTTTTTTCCCCTTTTCCCCGGAATGAAGGTACGTAATTGAATGTAGAGTCGATGGAAGTTGTTCGACGCATTTTAAATCGGGCATTTGGACTGGTGGCTGAGTTTTTCTATTTCGGACTTAGTCTGCTCACATAAAACACGCGACCGAAACTCCTCTCTGAACCAGCTAGCTAGCCAGCAGCCACTTGGGAGTAGATTAAGAGTATCCGGACTTGTCGACTGATGGGTAAAAGTTCTTTGTCACGTTCCAATACTTCACGTCTAGAACCGATGAAAGCTCGGTTAAGATTTCCTTCGGGAAAATCCGAACGTATGAAAAGTTGGAAAATCGTTACAAAGGATGTAAATTTAAAACAAAAATTAAGATGAAAATAAATTGCCAACTAAAATAAGCCAAAAACTCCAGATGCATTATTATTAACACTTTGCGAATTATGATACAGGATCACCATCAATGGATCCCAGCATCTCGGATGATCCAAATGTAGGACATAAACTCTCTTCCTGAAACTAAAGACAGCATCCTATATGACAGAGCTACTAAAAGCAGCCAATATAAGCCTCTGCATGCATCTATGTATACATAAAAACTAGTCAGTGATTCAGTTTGTTCCCTTTTAGAATAAGTGATGATAGCAAAACGTCATAATTATTGCTTTGATCTGCATCAAATTTTCCAGAAAAGTATATCAGACTAAAATATTAGCTAAGTTAATGAAAAAACATAGTTTCCGTCATGCTTAATTTCTGCATTGAATAAATTTGAGCCCTGTTTTTGACGAAATTTGACACAGAGGTTAATTGAACTATATAATGAAGCTCACACTAAAAGTTTTTAAGTTGATTTGTCTGCAACAAAAAAGCAGCCATTTGAAACCCTCCATTAAGAAGAATTTTAAAGATACAGAATAACCGTTCCCGAAAACTTAATTATTAAGACTCCTCTTTCGTATAACTTTTCAATTTACTATCAAAATGTACGAGGTCTAAGAACTCAGCTTGAACAACTTTTTTTAACATAAAATCTGTCAACTGATAATTTAATGTGCTTGACCAAGACATGGTTATATAATAACAATTTAAATTGAGAATTATTTCCAGAACACATAATTTATCGATATGCCCGGGATACTCTAGCAACTATAAAAAGTGATGGTGGTGGAGTATTACAAGAAGCTAAGCTAAAATAGAAACGGCAGGAGCTTTGTTTTGATAAATTCTAGTTTATTTATTCAAAATAGTCTTCACTGGCCTCGATACACTGTTTTGCGCGATCCAAAAGCTTTTCGAAAGAGTGTTTCAGGTCATTGGCCGGAATGTCATTCAGGATGTCGGTGCAAGCCTTTAGGATGCCCTCTACGGACGCAAAGCGCTTTCCTTCTATTGCCAAATGCAATTTCCCGAATAGGTAGAAGTCACAAAGAGCCATATCAGGCAAATACGGTGAGTGATTGATGGTTAAAATGCGATTTCTAGTCGCAAAATCAAAAAAATGTTATGACAAAAGTCTCGTTTATTTTAGAAAGCTGTTAACTTGTGTGGAACAAAACGTGCATTGTCCTTTCATAAGCCCAAATGATCGGTTAAAATGCGATTAATCGATGTTTTCAACTCCGATTCCATGAATTTCAACGATGATTTCGGCTTATTTTTGATAAATTCACGCACAATTACGATGGAGTTTTCGGTGATCACTGATTTTGGGTGGCCCGTATGTTCATCGCCATTTCTGTCTTCATGACCATATCTGAAACGTGTAAACCACTCATAAACTCTGACATAAGATAGACAATCATCGCCATAATTTTTTTTATACCAATTCAAATGTTTCGGTAATTTTAAAATAAAATTTGATATTATCTCTTTGTTCAAAACTCATTTTTGTACCGATGACGCGAATATACTCTCCCGTTGGCCGCAATAACTTCACTTCCACTGGATCGAATGTCACCAAACTTTCACTGAAAGTCAGGAAGAGACGTAACTTTTCAACGCACTATCTCATTCACAGATATCGCCACCGAAAAAATTTTAATGACAGAAGTCTCGTTTATTTTGGAACGCAGCTTGTAGTTACAGTGAGTAATGATCTTGCCAGCTCTCAAGTAGTCGATTTCTCTTGTTCGCGTTCTTTAGAATGTGTTATTGCTAAATTTCCCTTTCTCATAATACTTCCTTATTAGTATCTACTGTGTACATACCCTGTCAATCCTCCCTAGTCACTTATGAAACTTTTTTTGATGATTTCTCTTCTTACATTTTGATACACCATCCAAATTCTTATATACTACTTTGTGACGATTTTATTTTTGTAAGTATAAAATGGATTACTAATGATACTTTGACTATCACATCCACTGATCGTTTTTCCATGTCGGCAACTTCATTCATGTCTCATTGTTCTCTTTTATAGTATAACTTCATCCGGAACTAAAACGGCCGACTGCTTGACTTGGTGTTTTCCAATATACCAGTCAGTTGTATATGTATATTACCCACCCCATCCATTATGCACCAATGTGCCTGCATCATTCACTATTTTCTATTGATGTTCGCATTAAAGCTATGAAGTTTGAGAGAACTAATCAATCTCCTAAGATTAACTTCTTCAAAACTGACTTTGAGGCTATGTTCGTGTGCATTCAATCGATTGATTGGTCTTCTTTTTTGAGGGTTTGACAGTGAAGATGCCAGAAACAAATTTTATACTTACCTTAATAACTTAATAAGGCGGTATACACTACTCAAACGTAGCCGTAAGACCACAGATATACCTTGGCTTACTCAGCGAGTCTAAGAGCAATAAAAGAGAAAGACAAAGGACTCCACCGCTTTAAATCTACTCGCACTCAGAAAACTCGATCGAAGTTTGTTCAGTTTAAGGCTACTGCAAAAAAGAAATAAAATTGGCACTAACAACGTTCTTTTGCAACCTGGAGAGCTCTTTGTTTGCCAATTATGTAAAACCTTTCTAGTCTTATATCAGATCTTTTAAATCTTTACATTTTATTCCCCATACTATTCATTGGAATCATGTTGTAGCTTCAACTCCTCATGTAATTTCAGATTTGTTTACTCGGTTCTTTTCTTCAACCTTCTTTGCGTTTGCGTGCACTACTCAGTTCAAGAACAAATTTACACATCACCCTCCCTTCTTTCATTCTCTTTCTACGGATTACACAGTAGTTGAATCCTAAATCAATTCCCAGAATCCTGATATAAGTCCTGGTCTAGATGGACTCCTTAACATATTTGTTAGATCACTAACATCCTCCGTAACTGTTTCTTTATCCCATCTCTTTACTCTTAGTCTTTGTTCTGGAAACTTTCCCACTTGTTGGAAAGAAGCAAACATTTTCCCGATTTTCAAAAGTAGTCACCCTTCATCCGTGACTGATTATCGTCCTATATGCCTACTGTCTTGCTTTCTAAAGTTGCTGGAGCACCTGGTTCATAACCGACTGTCTGTTTTACTGAGTCCAATAATAACACCTCAACAACATGGGTCCCTCAAGGGTCAATCAACAATCATTGATTTAATTGAGTTTCCAATTACATTGCAAATGTTTCAGATATTCGACATCAAGTAGAGGTCATCTTCACCGATTTTACTAAAGCCTTCGACACTGTGAATCATTCGCTTTTATGCTATAAATTGAAGTCTTATAAAATCACTAAAGTTCTTCCCTCGTCAATGTCTTCCTATATGTCCTTACGTGCATGCCGTGTGTGCCTTCTTGGTACTAGCTTGTTGCCATTTTTCCCTTTGTCTGGTGTTCTGCAAGACTCCATTCTTGGCCCCGTTCTGTTTTTATTGTTTATCAATGACCATCTGGGATTATTGTTGGCGTTTAGCCATGTTGTATGCTTGACGCTCAGGTCACCAGCAAGCATATAATAAATATGCAGCCTGTTCAATTTGAGTATTTCAAATAAAGAATTTAGTTCCTCCTTAAACTTGAGAACATTCCGACCAGTTGCATAGGAACAGATAACAAAGAAGTTATCCCCAACTGGCAGTGGGATTTTCATGACGGACACTCCAAGAGATTCAAAGCTTTTGAATTCGACTTTTTCAATATTTTGGAAACAATAGGGTCTTCGAACCAATACCCCGTTGCCACCTCCCCCATCACCGTTTACGTTATCGTTTTTTACGAATTCAAAATCCTTGAATGTCATAGAGAGCTATGAATTGAGAGAGGTTTCAGTGAGAAACATGATTTCAGGCTTTTGCTTAACAATGAATTCAAGAAGATAGCTACGTCGATGTATTGTAACAATGAAGTTGACATTGATCGAGATAAGATGAATCCTATCCATGGGAATGTGACTGGATAACAAGTTATTTTGAGGCATTAGAAAGCCCTAAACGCTGAAAAACAAAGTTAATTTTTGTATCTTGTTTATCGATTCTCTCCATACAAGAATTTAGTTGCCGGTAAATTTTGAGAAGCAGCTCATTATTGCCAAATTAATTATTTACAGTATTTTCTGCTGGTCCTCTAGCGGCGAGTGCAAATGATACTCCGGGCTTGACGAAGTTCGGAGCTAAGACACTGCGGTGCAGTTGTGTTTGCTTAGGGACAAATTTTACTCTTGCATTTTGATATCGGAAACATCCTCGATATGATGCTGGATGACCAAAAACACCGCAGGTAATGCAGTATAATTTTTCTTTAGGCTCCGTCTGAGCCAAATTGCACTCGCCGAGGGCATGAACGTCTATGCATTTAACGCACGAATAAATCTTTGGCACCGATAATACTGATTCATTTCTCTTTTATGGAGGCATTCCCACCTCATCACTCTGAAATTCAAGTACCTTATTTGATGAAGGGCACTTGGATTGCTCTTATTTGAAATCTGTACTAAGTAAAGTGGTAAATTCTTGCTTTCTACGGTCAACCGAATTATTGCAAAGGCTTTAACGGAAATAAATTCAATTTTTGGTGCAGCTTCTTTGAGCAACTGAAGAAGATCGATTGTATCTTCTCTGCAGTCCAAACCCTTCAACATAAAGGTCTGATTTTTTCCACTTTTTGGGGTATAGGTGAAGAATGGAACCTTCCCAGAATACAGCGCATCTGTGGCTGACCTGAAAATTCTAATAGTTTATTTTTCTGCATTAACTCTTTTGGGTAGGAATAGGTTAGTTTATTTTCGGCTGCCAATAGCCGAACCATATTTTTTCCGCTTTGTCTGAACACGCTGATTGGCGGAACTTTTTCTGGGTTTTTGGAAGATTTTCAGAAGAACCAGCTGAACTGCTGGCTGGTTTCTTCTCCTTATTTTTATTTTTTAAATACTGAATAAAATTTACATCATTATCTTGATTAGTACTACCTTCGTTGCTTTCTTCAACTTCCATTTCTTCGTATAATCTCTCCAGCGCTGCAAAATAGTTTTGACTCTCGTTGGTGCCACCAGCAGTTAGAATTTCTTCTAGAGTTGCTTGCTTTGCACTTTTCTCTGCCTTTGTAACCTGTTGATCTTGATTTTTCGGCTGCTTCTTTTAAAGCTTCATCCCTTTCTTGAATAGAGCTTTGAGGGACTGTATCTATAGCCTTAGAACATCTTTTTTTTTACAGTCGGATTATTTCTTGATATTCCGCTATTATTTGCAGCTTGCATCCGCCGTCTGCGGCGGTTTTTTCGTTATTTTTTCTCTTGTTGATTATCGCCAGTTTTGATTCGTCATTTCTCCAGGTTGCTCTAACGATGGGAAGCCGTCAGGCTCCTCCATACTACCGGTGAAGTTTTTTTGGGTTCTTCGCTTATTTTCCTTATCGAAGTAAAATAAAATTTAATAGAAATTTCCTGAGTTCCTGAGTATAAGCTTTTTTCGATTAAAATTAACTTTGGGCTGACGCTTTTAAAAAAAATTGTTTAATTTTTGAAAACTTTTGACGTGGCCGATTTAAAACACGTCTATACGCAAATATTGCTACGATCTTCCTTTAAACAATTATCTTCTTTTCGTATGAAATACTCAGCTTTATCTCACACCTGCGACCGGTTTGGTTTTTGATTTTGATATCTGACTGATCAGTCACTACCATAGCTTTTGTTATTAAACACGAAACAAATATGCTGATTATTCATAAAAATAAAATGAGTAGAGAAAGAAACAAAGAAAGTTTCTGTAATAACAAAATTGCTCTTTACTTCGATGGCAGAAAAGACAAAACATTGGTTCTCATAAAACATTGGTCCATACAGGAAACTTCGACGTAACTCTCTTCCAGAACTCATAAAGAAGGTGTAAAAAAAATCAACGAGTATAAGCAACAACGTCAAGAGGCTAAAAGTTCCAAACCATGCGCTCCCAAGAATAATAAGGAGCCCGAAAATCCACAAACCGGTAAACGAAATTATTGTGGCCGGGAAATCACGAATGTATAAAATTGCTAAACACCTTACAAAGGTGTTTCCTGACATGAAGAATGCAGCAAATTATATCATGGAAGAAATCAAACAGCTCGAGGAAGATGACATTCTGGTATATTTCAATGTTAAAGCGCTTTACAAAAGCATTTTAATAAAAGAAGCGCTAAAAGCATTAGAGGACTGGTTTCAAACGCAAGGAAATAATCCGAGCAGAAGAAAAATGCGAATATACATGCAATTAGCAAGATTATGTATGGAAGAGGATTACTTTGTATCCAAGAGAGTTCTATAAACATCAAATCACAATATAAAGGAGCGAGATTCTATGGAACTTGTACATGCTAGGCGGACAAGAAATGGAAGGTGGTGGCACATCATCCAGGTAAATGGGAGCATGTATAAGAGGCTTGCAAATAGATACGATAATAAAGATTATGGATCATATTTTGTGAAGGAAGACTTTAACGTAACGAGGTGTTATAAGTGTCAAAAATGCAATCACAAGACATCAAAATGTGAAGGGGAGCAAGAATGTGTAAAATGTGGAGGAAAGCATGACCTAAAGGACTGTGAAAGCACGAATGAGAAGTGCTCCAGCTGTATTGGTAACAATAATAATGCTGATCATTCTCACAGAGCTGACTCGGTAGAGTGTCCGGAGCTTCAACGCAGAATATTGATCGCCAGGAGGAGCACCGACTTCAACTTCGATGATTGCTAATCTTTCAAATCAATCAAGTGGAACAAATTTAACACTCATGTATGCTAAAATAAGAAGCTTAAGACACAAGCTTAGTAATATTCAGATTTACCTGCAGCAAAATCCTGACATAGATTTGATTATTCTCAATGAAATATGGATTTACCCAGAAGAAGCACGATTTTACAATATTGAAGGATATAATGCGGTATTCACCTGCAGACCTGGAAGAGGTGGAGGTACAGCAATGTACGTAAAAAATACAATCAATTTCGTTACCAAGAGAGTGATGCCTGATAAATATATCGTTATAATAATTGAAGTACGCCATGCAGGTAAAAAAATAAAATAAGGGACGTACTACAACCCCAATCGTATAAATGCGCAAGATTTTTGCACAGTACTAGATACATTATTCTCAACTGTAGCGGACACAAACATTGATGTACTAATTGAATAACCAGAATCAAGGATTTATAAGGATACGCTAGAAACGAATGGAATGATAATCATAAACAACAACAAAATTACTCGCCCAGTGTCATATACCCCCCTGGATCATATAGTAACCAATGATTTAAAAGTCACTGAAAGGATGACATACACATTTGAGGACTGGCCGGAGCTGGATCACCGTGTGTTAAAAATAGCTATTCAAGACCAAACTTTGAACAAACAGAAGCCGACCCAAAAAACGTTCAGATATTTGAACAAGGAGCTCTTTTAATCAAACATACGAGAATTGCTGGAAAAGCGGAAACCAAATAGTATTATTGAACTCAAAAATATCATCAAATCTGCTAAGCAAAGTTCTACAATTGAGAAAATAAGTTGGGTAAACAGACCTACGCTCATGTCAGAAGGGTTTTGTATTCAATTTACAAAATGCAGTCACCAAATCGAATAAAATCAAGAAACATGTCAAAGATGATTTTATTGGAAAAAATATGAAATTCGAAGATGATACTATTATTAACAAAGTTGAAAAAATTTCGACTTCTGAGGTTTTTATTATTGTTATACTCATAAATCTCTCCCATGATAATTATTTCATTATTTCGCGAGGGAGGAAACACATTTTTCATGTATTTCCCCCCTGTGCCACCACTAAAGCAAAAACTGAGAGTTTAAGAACTGTTTTGAAAAGCTCCCATAAAAACTTTCATTTCATACTCATATCGGCTACGTTTGATGAATTTTTTTTTTCAGGGGCCACTCTCCTGTACTGTTATCATCGATTAATGGCCAATTTTTTCGAATCCTAGAATGGTTACAAAGCATGTTTGCTAGGGGCTCTCTCCCACCTCCTTGACTTGTTTCACATATGAGTATTAATTGTAGGTACTCATCTTCAGTCATTCATTAATTTGAATCAAGTGTTCAAAGCACGCACATTAAACGTTGAAGTTGGGAAAAAATAACTCAAAATTATTCAATCTTCGCATTTAAAACAGCCACTATTTTGTTTTACGATTACTGATACCACTAGCTGAACCGATTCTCAAAGATATTGATGACACATATCATTTCTGAAATTTTCATGCAAATCCTAGCAAAACTGTAGTTACTGAGTCGGTAAAAAGCGCATGTTGTTCCATAGCCATATGTAGCCATAGTAATAAATGCAGCGCATATTGTTCCATAGTAATTCAGGAAAATTCAAATCACTATAACTTCGCCAAATATGATTCAATCTTTATGAAACTTTCAGGATAGATCAATCCTACAAATAGTCATCTGTGTGGTTCATAGAATTGGTTCATAAAATTTAAGGGTACCGTTAAGATTTTATTCAAGAAAACATAAAATCGATAAATCATACTATTACTAACAAAGTTGAGTGAATTGCGACTTCTCACGTATTTGTTGTTGTTGTACTCACCAAGGCCTACATTCCTGATTTTTTTCCGATTTTTCGGATCACAGGTGTCCAATCGCGAGGGGGGGGGGGACACACATTTTTCGTGTATTTCCCCTCCCTGTGCGCCCCTCGAAGCAAACTTTTAAAAACAAAGACCTGTTTTGAAAAGTTCTCATCAAGACCTTTCATTTGATACCCATATCGGCTACCTTCAATGAAATTTTTTTTTCGGGGGGTCACTCCCCTATATGGGGAGACCCCCCTTAAATACCTTTACTCCCCTATAAGGGGAGACCCCCCTTAAATACCTTATAAAATTTTTTATGCAGTTGAACTTTAAAGAGAACACCACTTTACACCTACATACAAAATTTGATGTTTCTAGCTCAAGTAGTTTCCGAGAAAAACTGCTGTGACACACGGACGGACGGACGGACGGACGGACAGACAGACGGACAGACAGGACGCGATTTTAGTAGGGTTTTGTAAAATTATTTTACGAAACCCTAAAAATCAGGTGTCGACAACGGACTTGGATAACGAAAAAAGCAATTGATGCAAGTGTTAAACAAGTTGGGTAGACAGACCTATGCTCATGTCAGAAGGGTTTTGTACTCAACTTACAAAATGCAGTACCCAGTAACGAATAAAATCCAGAAAGATGTCATGTTCGAGGATCATACTATTATTAGCAGAGTTGAAAGAATTTTGACTTCTGAGGTATTTGTTATAGTTATACCCACAAATATCTCCCTTGATAATTATTTCAGATTTTTTAAGATCACGGGTGTCCATTCGCGAGGGAGGAAACACATTTTTCATGTATTTCCCCCCCACCTATGCCCCCACAGAAGCAAAAACTGTCAGTTTAAGAACTGTTTTGAAAAGCTCCCATAGAGAACTTTCAGTTGATACTCTTATCGACTACCTTTCATGAAATTTTTTTTCAGGGGCCACTCCTCTCTACTGTAATCATCGATTCATGGCCTGTTTTTTAGAATCTTAGAATGGTTACAAAGCCCTTTTGCTAGGAGCTCTCTCCTGCCTTTCCGACTTGTTTCAATTGTATATACTCATCTTCATGATACCCATCATTCCTGAAATTTTCACGCAAATCCTAGCAAAGCTGTAGTTTCTAAGTCGGTAAAAAGCGCATATGGCTCCATAGCCATATGTTTCCATAGTAATACAGGGCATATTGTTCCATAGTAATGCAGGAAAATTCAAATCGCTACAAGTTCGTTAAATATTATTCGGTCTTTATGAAACTTGCAGAGAAGGTCAATCTTATAAATAGTCATCTGTGTGCTAAATTTTATTGAATTTAAGGGTACCGTCTAGATTTTATTAAAGAAAACATAAAATCAATAAATCATACGATTACTAACAAAGTTGAGTGAATTTCGACTTGTCGTGTATTTGTTGTTGTTGTACTCATTAAGGCCTACATCCATGATTTTTTTCAGATTTTTTGGATGGAAGGTGTCCAATCGCGAGGGGGGGGGTACGCGAAAAGTTCGTACATTTCCCCTTCCCCTGCCCCCCTCGGTACTTGTAAGGCAATTTTAAGACTTGTTTTGAAAAGATCTTGTTGAGACCTTTCCAATGACACCCTACTCGACTACCAATGGTGAAAATTTTTTTTAGGGGGGTCACTTCCCTATATGGGGAGACCCCCTTAAACCCCTTTGAAAATTTTTCCCACCATTGAACTTTCAAGAGGTCACCACTTCTGACCTTTCCACAAAGTTTCATGGCTGTAGCTTCTATAGTTTCGGAGAAAAAGTGCTGTGACATACAGACGGACGGACGGACGGACAGACGGACACAGGTCGTGATTGCAATAGGGTTTTGTATTTTAGTACAAAACCCTAAAAAGGAAGGCATGCATGGACTACAGGAAGAACAATGGAAACCAGGCTTTCAATTTTGTATACTCGTATATGCAAGCGAAAAAAGAATCGAAGCGATTGGTGAAATGGGCGAAATTCTCATATTTCTCAAGAAGAATGGAAACAGCGGCTGACAACTCCCATGAAATATGGAAAATAATAAATTGGTAAAGGATAACTCTTCAACCCAGGGTATATCACAAAACTTTCAACTGGATCCTGATGGGCCCTCTAAGACATGTGTCCACGCAACGCGGCGAACTCATCAAATAACTTTTTTTCAACAATTGGTGGAAGAATCACTAAAGAAATTTTTGCCAGCTAAAAATATCTCAATAAATTATATCCTGCATAATCATCAAACAGATACAAGTGAACTCTTAAATGTAATCAGTGGATTGAAAAAGAATACGGCGTCAGGCATCGATAGCATCACGATGAAGGAGATTAGTATAATAAAACAGGACATAGCCGAGATTATGGCAAATTTTATAAACGTGCATATTAGGAATGGGACATTTCTGGAAGAAGAAAAACTTGCAAAAATAGTTCCTATATTTAAGGGTGGTGATCATATCGATCCGAATAACTATCGCCCGATAGCGCTGCTGACGGGATTTAGTAAGATATTTGAAAAAATACTAAACAATCGATTGACATCATTCTTAGTTGAAAACTCTATCGTAAGCCAACATCACCTTGTTTTTCAAAAGAACAAGAGTACTTTGGATGCCTTACATTTTGTCACACGTTTCATCAATCTAGGACTCGATAGAGATGATAATGTCATCGCAATTTGACCACTTGCTTCGTGAAGTTGAATTGTATGGTATACAGGGTAGTCCTAAGCAGTTGTTTAAGAGTTACTTGGAGGGAAGATCGCAGAGAACTTTAATCAACAATGTCCTGGGCGATCAAGCACCTACGAAAACAGGAGTTTCCCAAGGCTCAATACTTGGTCCAACTTTGTTCCTACTCTACACAAATAATCTAAATAGATGTGGGCTGAGGGAATATCACACATTATATGCTGATGATACAGTTCAACTTTATTCAAGACGAGACAAAACTGCCATTGAGAACGCTATCAACAAGGATCTAAAAAAATTTCATCAGTGGTTAATTGAAAACAAACTAGTATTGAACACTACAAAGACAAAATATATTGTTTTTAAGCAAAAGAAATAAATATAACGGCGAAAAATTGCAAAGAGTGCTAGAAATGAAATATCATGGTGTTATCATAGACTATCGTATGACCTGGTTGCCAAAAAGGATTGTTAAGAAGGATTGTTAAGAAGATATGCGGATTTTTCAATGCACATCAAGAAACTTGTTCTAAATGCGTTTGTCCTGACTAAATTGCATTATGGAGTACGTATTTGGAGTCAGTCAGCAAAGCAACATTTAAACAGTATATCTAGGCTGCTGACCAAAGCGTATAAAAATATTCTGAAACTTCCAATGCTTACTCAAACCACTTTGGTTTGCCAATTGGCCAAATCATTAACCTTTGGTCAAATCATTCTAATGGAGAAAGCTAAGTTTACCTACAAAAATTTAAAAACTGATGGATCGGAACGAACACCATTAATAAAGGTATCACAGATCATCCCGTATAATGCGAGGAATGTAGATCAATTCGTTATACCCTTTGCCAGAACGGATTACCTAAAGAACGATGCAACGAATGATGCGCTGCGTATATATATATATATATATATATATATATATATATATATATATATATATATATATATATATATATATATATATATATACATATATATATATATATATATATATATATATATATATATATATATATATATATATATATATATAACACTGTACCAGTAATAGTTAAGAAAGCAAACTCACTTTTGGTATTTGAGAAAAGTCTAAGTGAGTATTTAATGAGCACTGATTGAAGCGTGAACCTGGAATTCTGCTTTTATGAGCCCAGTATCTTAGGGCGTATTTTTGACCCTATCGGCGAGATACTGCAGTGACAGTTACTCAGAGTTTTTTTGAATGCGTCGTATTATATTGAATTTTTTTTTTATCTCTGAGAGCTGATCATGATTTTTGAACCAGATGTTCATGAAAAGGACTAGTTCACATTATATTGTGTACCTCCTTATACCGATGTGTTCAACATTGTCTGGGTGGTACAAAGGAACAAGCGACGTAATACAAATGCAGATCGCACGAGCGTTGTGCGACGATGAAAGAGTGATGGAGAGAGTGGCCAGGAAGAGAGGTTATTGAAAACAAAAGTAGGAGGGGCATCGATGGGTATCCGATTATCATCTTTTGTCAGCGATCTTTTCATGAACACCATTGAACCCAAACTAAAGTAAGTAAGAAGCTACCCAATCACTTGGTGCGATATGTGGACGATTGTTTTGCAATTATCAAAAGAGTCAAAATACACAGGACATTGCAAAACTGAAACGCAGGCAAAAGAATATTCAATTCACGTATAAAGTGGAACAAGTTAAAGTAACAGGAGGGTGCTCCTGCCAAAAGTGCTTTGTAAAACAATTAGTAAATCAAACAATATATTCTGCATATCAAAAATTGACTAATATACAGATTTCATAAATTGAGTTCGAGAAAAAATTATGGTTATTACATATGTATTTAAATTCGCCGCCATTTTGTTCCATGTTTTCGACACCATCGCTTGATAAGTGATGATAACACATCAATATTTCATTTCTAAAGTTTTTATTAAAATTCCTACATATTTGTAGTGTCCGTTACAAACGTATTTCTCCTTAGTATCACGTGTTAAATTTGATGTAATTGTTAAATATTCTATCGACTGTAACTTAGCTGTTTATTGTTCAATTATTGTGAAATTTTCAGAATATATACAATTGCTCTCAAAAAACTTAAATTGTAGTTTTTGAAAATTTCAGGGTCCCATCTGGATTTTATAGTTCAAAATGTAAAATTTGTAAAATGCACTATTCTTAACAAAGTTAATTGAATTTCAACTTCTGAGGTTTTTGTTGCCATTCGGCTCCTTATGTCTGGGATCTGTGATTTTGTTCAGGTTTTTCGGGTCAAAGGTGTCTAACCGCGAGGGGGGAGACACAAAATGTTCGTACGTTTCCCCTGCACCCCTCAAGGCAAAAATTGTCATTTTAAGACCTGTTTTCAAAAGTTCTCACTAGGACCTTGCATTTGATATCCGTTTTGCCTACATGCTATGAAATTTTTTTTCAGGGGGAGACTTCCCTTAAACACCTTATGAATTTCTTTTAATGGTGAAACTTGGAAGAGGGCGTTACTTTGCATCTATGTACAGAATTTTATGTTTCTAGCTTATGTAGTTTGCGAGAAAAAGTGGTGTGACACACGGACGGACGGACGGACAGACAGACAGGACTCGGTTTTAGTATAGTTTTGTAAAATGATTTTACAAAACCCTAAAAAGACGGCAAATTACCATTTTCGGACATCTCATTAGAAAGGGGACATGAGATATACCGGAAACCAACCGACACAATGTGAATCATACCCAGCACATCGAATCAGAGCGATCAGCATAAAATGACTACATTTCACCATATGGCTTATAGAATGTTTCTCCGCCACTCAGCAAGGAAGAAAGAGCAAGATTATATCACGAAACTACCAGAGGAAACCGGTTATGAAAAACGAAAAATTGAAAAGTTCATTAAGAAAAAGTAGCACAAAGCAATACCAGACTAACGAGCAAAAATGAAAAGAAGCACCGAATACCACTGGGATACAACAAGGTCACGAAAAAGCTAAAAAGGAAAATTGTAACAGCTGAAGTAGAATTTAGCAGCCAAAACAACCAATCAAAACAAACTTGGTATAACGAAGAACAGTATTGGTTAAAATAGAAAAAAGTGGGATATACAGGGTCACGACAAAAAATACATCGGGCAGATAAAACGATCAATGAAGATACGGGTCAACGAGCACATTAGCGAGGCAAACAGAGCGAAAAAATAACATAAAGTCAGGCGAATTGGCGGTAATAAAATCAAAAGTCATGGAACATAAAAAAGCAGAAGACCACAGGATTGGCATCGAAGATGCGGAAATCGTATACAGCACTAGGGACTTCGGGAAATTAGACGTGGAGGAAAGTATCTCGATATACAAAAACAGAGGAGGGGATCTACTCAAAACGGACCAAGGAAACGGATATTCCTGGCTGTTTAAGTACCTGTAATTAGGGCTCGGATTCACAGTGACTAGTAATAAGAAAGCAATTGAGGATGTTTAAATATTTTCTTATCCACTTTAAATAACAGTTAGGTAGATATAAGAACATCAAAATATGTGAATTTCTTTAGTTGTATTCGCACTGAGGAAGGCTGCAAGTCGTAGCCTAAATAAATAAATGCAATAGAGATAAAATTGGCTAGCAGAGTATACAAAGTGTTCATTATTTAATAATTTAAATAAAAGTTTCTGATATCATGTTTTATCATTTAAATCCATACTTAAAAACAAAAATAACAAAAAATAGGTAACTTATTGAGTTCTAAGAAACTCAATTTTCCTCAAAATTTCCTATATTTCAAGGTCAATTCAGAGGCATTAGATAATATCCTTCCTCGGCTTAGCACTACAGCTTCTCTTGAGCCTTCGCTTTCTGCAAGCAGCGCCTCCAACTGTCTTGGTCCATTGACCGCGTCCGTCAATTTTGAAATCCGAGCAGCAATGAACTGTCTTCGTCGACCGAGTCAGACTAGCGTTTCCTCGGTTTTCCCGCTGGTCTCCGCTATTCAGTTCTCCCAACGAATACCTTTTTAGGTATCCGTTGGACGTCTATACGGTTCATGTGTACAGCCCATTGCAGCTTCCGCAGTCTTACAATCGTTAAGACCTCCAGCACGTCAAAAAAAGATAGTAGTTAATATCCGATTGTATTGAAGCTTTTTAATTTACCTTACATAATCATGTGACATACTCGGAATTTTTTTTTTTCTGCAGATTGTAAGACGCAGAAAAAGTAACGATGCATCTTGCCTTTAGCGCGGAAGCATCTTGCCTTTAGCGGGGAAGCACCTTACTTTTAGCGGGGACGGAACCTGTACAGTTACCCCCATTGTCTTTTGTTTTGATTTTGGTGTATAAAACCTAAAAGATTCGTAGCAAGTTGTGCCTGAACTGGTAAATAATCGTTTTTGGAATCAATGTTTTATTTTTGGTTTCAAAAACGTACATTCTACAACGTGAATTTCTCAAATAGTAACTTAAAGTTTTATTGAAGGCGAAAGCATTTGAGCCACGAAAAAGTAAACGTTCATTGGTAGTCTAAAAATTGAAAGTCGCTTATATTTCAATCGAGCAATTTTAATAAAAATAGTTCGAATGCAGAGAATCCTAGAAATTTGATTAACACTAACTTTTTCCAATTATCAATTATCCACTAATTTTTTCACTTTATAAATACGCTGCAGGCAATATGAATTTTGCCAATCTAATGAAATTTTTACTTCTCCAGGTATACATCAAGCTATTCAAAGAAATATTTCTGAATTTTTAATTTTTTTTTCAGACATATTTTTCATTCGATACCAGAGCAGAACAACAAATGGAGGTATATTTGCGATACGGCCAGCATCCCGAACTTTATCCAAATCGAAGAGGTGAATTCGTTCAGGGGTGAGTAGAGCGTGGTCTTTTCCGCTATAAAACCATGAATTGTGATATCAATTTTAACTATTAGTGGTTTTGATCTTTGTTTTCATTAAATTTCCTGGATCGAGATGCAAATTTGTAAAAAGTTTGTGGTTTCCTTTCTATGCAATTAACTTACTAATTAAGTTTCAACTATTACCAATACCGAAAAATGAATTGAAGTTTATTAACTACTTGCAATCAGAAAACTTTATCATCTTAAATATTCTGATATTCAACTTGCAGCCAAGTTTATTTTCTCCCACACTTTTCGTGGCGTTTCATAAAGTAGCAGAGTTGGTCACTGGTTGATAGAATTGTTTTTTTGAAAAAAATTTTTGAATTTAATTATCCTTAAGAACTTGTAAGTTTTCAAAAACACAAATTCTTTCATTATTCAGCACACAAAACATTCTAACCACTTTACAATTTCTATAAAGATTGTTTTGACCAATAGGAATAGCACTTTGGTTGTTTAGTTTTCAATATAAACCTTCCTTTTGAAAACATTTTATTCATTATCTGTATAAGCTGAAACACATTTGATTCAATACTTTCGTGAACATTAACAATAGGAAACACAGAGAAGCTTTTCACCTATTGAATAGGGTCCTGCAAATGCTTCTAAAACTCATTGAAAGTCCAAACTAGATTTCAAATAATTCCATGCGCTGCCAAAAATACTTCACAGACAAAGATGGATTTATTTTATTCAACATTTCCAGATCCTACTGTGAACGAGAGTTTCGAGATTGTCGACTGCAAACCTGTTACGTACAATCGCCCGCCTATCCAGGACTTTATCCGAGAGCTTTAAATTGTCGTTACAAACTCCACACGAGGCAACCATTCATCAAACTTTATCTGCAGAACGAACAGTTCGCCGTTGATGGTCAGAGGTGAGTACAACGTTTTTGAACAGTATTTTTAGTTGGGTGCCTCTATTGTTAGAAATTTTAATACTTTCACACTGCGGCGGGAAAATAATTTGCATGGAATAGTTACTGACAACTAAATTTAAATTGTTGGTATTAAAGTTGTAGTTCGGTATGAATTAAGCTTTAAAGCCAATGGTAATCCTCATGACGAGTGGTACGTGATGGTTCTTTTTGAATCCTGTTGTTGGTATTTAGGACGTATGTATATTAATTATTTCTGTTATAACATAATACTTATATATAGTATTAAATTCAATTTGGGTGAAAACAAAGCAATTTGGGAACACATAGAGTCGGCACGTAAATGAAAATATTGAATTCATACAACAGGGTTTTCCAATAAGAGTTGTTATTTTGATATTAAAAGAGAAATGCCATTTATTAATATAAATGATCGGATGTTTATTTCATCATAAAGAAAAAGGTATACCGTTAATAATGGAAACTAACATCAGGCAAATGACCACCACGACCACGCTTACAGGACATATCCTTTTCATAGCCTCACGAATCCCATCTTTGAGGTCTTGAATCGAGGCTGGACTATTGGCGTAGACCTTCTCTTTCACGTGGCCCCAAAGGAAAAAGTCGCAGTGTTAAATCCAAGATCTCGGTGGCCAACTTTTCCCGTAAAAGATCAATGGTTTCGTTGCTTGTGTGACCCGTAGCGCCTTCTTGTTGAAAGTAAACGTTGTCCAGATCAATACCATCCAATTCCGGCCATAAAAAATTAGCTCGAATTTTCCCACCAATTTCTTTATTGCGTTTCGAGAAGGTGCTTCTCGACGACCCGAAAACGTTCGAGTTTTACGAAACGTCTCTGCCAAATTTTCACCATTTTTTAAGTGTATTTTAATAAATTTAATTTTTATTAAAAGCGTAGTTTCTACTTGTCAAATGTCAAAAAAAAAACAGCTTTAAAAGTGACATCTACCGAAACAGCGGGTTATTCAAAATAACTCCTCTTATTGGAAAACCCTTTAGTTTCAAACAAAGTTAACACATATTCTGCCGCTAAAGGATTTCTCTCCAGGGATAATTAAGACACTACGATATAAAAAGAATGCGGTTTATGATAATTTGTTGAAATTTCACATTTGTGTGTAGGAGATCCGCATTCAAAGCCTGAGAAAGTTGATCCGCTGTTGTCTCCGGGCAAAAAAAAATTGTGTAGGCTCATAATCATTTTACAACTGAATCAACTCATGACCCAAGATTTATTGATGAGTCCACCAGTTCACTTTCAATTCACACCATGTTCTCATTGTTGCTTCGCAAGAAATTCACACATCTTCTTTCGAAGGAAAGCTTCACTACTGCCTTAATATCTACAAAAGTAATACGCACACCCTAGCTAGAAAAACGTTGGATATAACCCTCGTGATTACCAACGAATCTGATTCAAAAACGTACGCTGTGCAAGACTCCTAGTTTTATACCTTTGTGAGTCAATTACGGTACAGATTTCATGATTTGGAACCCTACAGTAACACAGTCTGAACCACATTAATAACGTCTTTCGTGGATTGACGTGTTCCTAAATCACCCATAAGTTGACTGTGCAGCTATCTGCATTATGAGATTATTTGCCGTTGCCTTGCTTTTCTTAAGAAGGGTTATCTTTGAGTCAATCAACAGATGAAAATATTTGGTTGCTGGTTTTGAAACGACCGTCAGTTCTCCGATCTGAACGGAGACTATTAGTTTTCTTCTGCTCATGAAAGGTCATCTACTCATTCATTCAACGCATGAATAGTGCTTAACAGCGTTCAATAATTACATAATTAGCAAGGTTTACTAATATGACAACACCTATTAAATAAGGCATTCCATAAATTAGGACAAACAATGGTACCCTAGACTATGCCTAATTAAACCTTCATGTTCTTCTCGCCTACATGTTTTTTATATGGGTTCTGATAATCTGTTCAATAATCTTGCAAAATTCTCATCGGATATCTAGAAAATCTGAAAAAGCATTTCCATTTTGCGGAGAGTATTTTTAATTCCTGAGATCACAAGATGAATCCCTTGCCTAATTTGCCTTAGTGAACCACATCAAATTCACTCTTTGATAAGCTTCTTCCAATTTTCTAGGACTATATAGCAAGGAAGTAAGCAGTATGCAGATGGTTGCTCAGAATCTCTCTTTTCTTTTCTTATCACAACGAACCTCACTATTATTCTGTATGCTAGAAGACCGCTTTCCAAAAGGCATATCGTGAAAGTTTAGTTTGGATTCTATCAAGGTTCCAGTGCTTTTCTAGACTTCTTCAAGCTCTTTAGTAGTTTAAAAATGAAATGGCAGAACGTCCTTTATTGTAGATAGTTTCAACTTAAAAAGAGTCAGCTGGGGAGAGTGTTTGCAAAGTTTAGTCCATCTTTTTTAATTAGAGTAGGTAGGGTTTTCTATCATCATCGTCTATGGTGCGACACTCAAACTGGGCGTTCGCCTCTAGGATTAATCTTCTCCAATCATCATGGATCTGTGACCTAGTTAGCCAGTTAATCATTCCCAGCAAGGATCTACTGGAAGCTTCTATCGTGTCTTCCTATCGAATCCTCGGTCTTCTCGCTAGACGTTTAGCTTGTGCTCGACCTTTTTTTCGGTGTTATTAGGTGAATACTATTTACGCACTCAGTGTGGGACTCTCAAGCTTATAATGTATCTAGTCTACCCAATAACGCATCCCCTGTTACCCGAGAACTCAGCCTGACTCAGTTTGACACATTTCTTTGGGCTAGAGATTGCACCTCTAGCTGGAAGTAGGGGAGCGGAAAGTATTACTAGAAAAAGACAGTATGCTTTTTTAACCGTCAGCACTGCTCGAGCGTAATGTGCGGTAAAATTCTATTTGTTAACTGGCATAAGCATCTTTTAGACCAACGTTGCCGGAGAGAGCTGCTTTGATTTCGATCATCGCCCAGCCTTCATATCTTTACCAGACAAAAAACGTAAGTCAAGCATTATCTACCACTTTTCTGTAAAAATGCAGTCGTGACATCGATTTGTATACGTAAGAGTGGAAACATACATACCCACTCAAGAGCATAGTCAGGTAGAAATTAGCCTCATCGTGCACTCAGTTGAGCCACAGTCTCAAGTAAGGATCAGAAAAACAGTCCATCTTCCCCTGGTATCGCTTCTTCAAGACTGTTACCAATCGTTGAGGCGTCACTATCTCTTCCCCACTGGCAACCGCCTCTCTGCCACCCTCTTCTGCGCAGATAGACGCTCATTTGCGTGTAGCGCAATTAGCATGGAACCTCCTATCACCAATACCGCCGACATGTAGATTGGTCAGTCCGTTCGTGTAACCCGCAGTGCTCCTTGTCTCTGCGGCTGAGCAAAACACTTTCGGTTTAGAGCTTCGCTCCATAGTTCTGATCCATAGAATAGGATAGCGGCACACCGCTCATCAGGAGTCATCTCCTTGATGAAACAGGCCCCCTTATGTTGACCATCACTCGAGTTAGTACCACTACTGCCCATCTTTTTGGCTGTCGCCACAATTTGTGTGACGAAACTTTCCTTTGAGTATATCGGTACTACCAGGTGTTTTACCGCTCATTTTCATTTGACTCGTGTTTCCGCGATACTGATAGTGCTTACTCTGGGGGTTCTTTTCTTAGTTAGTATGCGCACTTCTCCACGTCTAGAGTGAAGCTGTGAACAGTCATGCAGTAAATCACTTGCCGCATCAGTGTACCTAGTCTGAATTGCGCATGTTTGACATTGCGTCTGCATAGGCGTCCAAGAGTAAGTCAGTCGGCACTCAAGCCTCAGTAGCCTGTCATACGAGATGTCCCACAAATCGGGACTGAGGGTAGATCCTTGAGGAACACCCAGTGTAACAGTCATACTTTGACTCCCTTTTCCTTCATATTGTAGAGCGGACTGCTGTTCCTCAAGTAGTCCCTCAAGATTTGCACTATGGTATTGTGGCAATTGGAAATGACTTTCCAGCAATTTCACAATATACACCCATCTTCTGATATTCAAAGCATTTCTGATGCCAAGAGTAACTAGGAGGGTAACCCTTCGAGCGGAAATGCTGTGCACTCCGGGGGGTTGGGTCGCACTTACGCTTTGATTGTTTTGATGGCAGAGCCCTACTGCCTTGGATATAGATTCCCAGCAGTGCAGATTGCGTCAGCAAGTGTTCTGTTGATACATTTTTTGCATGCTTCCCTGGCTATATTTTGTATACATAGCAGTCGGCATGCCGAAGCTAACTCAAGATTCCTCTGACTCTTACTCACCAGCAAGAGCCTCAACACCTTCCTTTGAAAATATTCCTTCATGAAGCAAAAAATTAAACATACTGAACAGCAAATTAGGACAGAACTGGTAAACCACATCAGTTGGAGTTCTGTCCGGTCCGGGAGCTTCTCTTACCTTCAAAGGCCACACTGCTTCTTCCACTTTCGTCATTGTGAAACGTTGGACTTTCACTGGTATTTCACCGTGGATAGCCTTAAAATAAACCAGATGCATAAGGAAGAGAACACACACAATCTCGTCCATCTTTTCCGCATTGCATGAGCAGGGTAATCTTTTGGCATCGAGCTTCAACATGACTAGCTTGTAGCCTAAGCCCGACGGGTCCCGGCTCACGTCATCTACTAATTCTTCCTAGCGGTTGGCCTCAATGCTATTGATGAGTTTGCAGAGGTATTGTCTAGCCAGCTTATAAGCTGTTAATTTGTTACCCGCATCTTCTTGGAACCATATTTGCTGGACTTCTCATTAGAATTTGTGACACTCTATTGGCTTTTCGATGATTTCAGAGGGCCACCAGTAAACTGGAAGCTTGCCGTGTCGGAATTTAAAGCAAGATATGGAAGACTTGCAGACAGATGTAATAATCCTCCTAGTTGAGGTCACTGCATCTTTAGTTGTTAGTCCTCCGCTCCTCGGTATAGCTTATGGTAGTGACGATCATGCCATTAGCACTTCTGCAAACCCTTTGTTTCACTTCCATATACAGCACAAGTTTGACTAGTGATTTGTATATACGAAGCTTATTTTACCTATGCAGAATTCTGGAGCTTGTGGCGTCGAATATTGTCCATTTTGGTGCCTTTTCGATTTCAGTTGACTCCAAAATATACAAAACTATCCAAACTTTGAAGGTAATAGTCTCCTACAGACAGATTTTGTCGGACTGGAGTGTCCTTGTAAATTTGGTTCCTGAATTCAGTTTTTGTTTCATTAACTTATAGGCCAATCCAGTTTGCTTCACATTCTAGACCATTCTGACCTTGCCATAATATTGTCGTCAGCAGCATATGCTACCGATTGCTTGATTGAACATTATGGTACCCGAGGTTTCAGCTGATGTCTTTCTGGCGCCGTATTACAGCGCAATGTTAAAGAGCATTGAGGCGATTCATTCACGTTGTTCCTAGCCTGATTCCATTAAGATGCTGTTTTTTAGTTTGGCATTCGCCTTGAACTGACACTCTGCATTGAGCCTCGTAAATTTGACTATGTGAACTAGTTTTGTTGGGATACCAAAGTCAAACATTTGGTACAGCGCGTTTCTGTCGACACTGGCGTATGCTTGCTTGAAGTCTGCAATGAGTTTGTGCACACCGATGTTATATTTTCAGCACTTTTCGAAAAATTGAGAATATTTGGCCTACTGCAGACCGTCCACTTTGAAAACTGACTCTTTTATAATACTTTCATAATGCGACTTTAATTTTCTTTCTATAATTTGGGAGATTACTTTATCAGGCGTATACATACGAGGGTGGATCAAATACAAAAGGTAATATCTTTTTCATACATTCATTCATTTCAGGAGTGTGAACGAAAAGTAGTCACAGGGGGATAAGTCTGGACTGGAAGGAGGTAGTTTGAGTGTTTTCCACCCAATTTCTTCCAATTTATCCCTTTTGTAAGCCGCGATGTACAGCGTAGCATTGTTATGGAGAAAGATGACCTCTTTAATGAGCATACTTCGTTTTTTGTTTCGGTAGGAGGTTTTCGATGACTGTAACAGGTTGCATTTGCTGGTTGTTGATCGTAAAGCAAATCAATGACTCCTTTTAAATCAAAAACCCCCCTTGGTACCACAAGCCGGAAAGGCATATTTGTCGTAGGTACCCGTATTTTTAAAAGAAAATAAAGTAAGCATTTTATTGGCCCCAATTTTAAAAGTCAAACACTTGTTAAGGACCAGTAAAAGTAGCAAACTAATTAGGAAATCAAACAACTTGGCTTACCCATATATTCCATGAGTTGAGCTCAGAAAAATTATATATATATATATATATATATATATATATATATATATATATATATATATATATATATATATATATATATATATCAACACTGGAGAAATTGGACAACTCGCAAACGGGAAAAATCAAAACGGAGACGCAGTTTGTTAATAGGGATTTTCTTCACACATGCTATATAGTGGAAGATAGAATGTTACCCTGTGCTGCCCAAGTGGGAGCCGATTTCCCTAAAAGCCAACGTCTAAACCTAATCATTGGAGATGGAGTTTGTAAAATCGAAGACTAAAAGAACTTGAACAAGGACGAGTATCACAAGTCAGATGAACTAATATGTGAATTCAAAGATTGTTTCGCCGAGAATCTATCGGAGATTGGGAAGTGTAAACTGGAACGGCTGAAAATCAGGTTAATATCAGACAAACCCATTTATCACAGACGTCATTGCATTGCTTTTGCAAAAAGACCTGAGGTGACAAAAATTATAGACGAATTATTGGAAACAAAAATTATTCAGCCGAGTGATTCGTTGTATGCTTCTCCGGTGGTACTTATAAAAAAATCAGATTCAAAAGATAGACTATGTGTGGACTACCGAGAAATAAATAACATTACGGTACAGCGTCCCTTCTTAATGCCTGTAGTGGACAGCTGCTAGCACTTCTTGCAAATGCTGAGTTGTTCACAACTCTGGACCTGCTATCTACCAAATCACAGTTGAGCCAGAGTCACGAAAATGTACTGCCTTAATTACGCACGATGGGCATTTTGAATTTCTAAGAATGCCATTTGGAGTTGTAAACGGACCAGCTGTGTTCCAGGAAGTAATGAAAGAAATTGAGCATATGTTGCCCCTTGAGATATTCATTACATTTTTCGACGACTTAATTATTAAAAGCAAAAATTTTGCCGAAGACTTGGAAAAGCTGCGGAAGGTACTCGAAGTGATTCGAGTAGTCGGAATAACACTCCGCCGCTCAAAATGCAGATTTTTGGAAAATGAGATTAACTTTTTGGGCCACCGAGTGAACGCCAGCAGTAAAGCACCTGGGGAGATAAAAGTAGCAGCGATAAAAGATTTCCCAACACCCGAAAATGTTAGGGTTTAGGGTTGACCGGATTTTTTCGGAAGTATATTGAAAAATTTTCTGAAACAGCACGACCAATCACCCACCTACTGAAGAAAAATGCAACTTTTTAATGGGATGCTGATCAAGAAGCCGCATTTGGCCGTCTGAAGGAAAGGTTATCCAACAATCAGACAAAACGCCATGAGATCCATACAGATGCGAGTTCCAAAGAGCTGGCCGGGGTGTCGTTCTAGGAAGAATCTTCAGGTGAGATTAAACCGGTTTGCTAATATAGTCGTTGTTGTAGCGAAGCAGAGAAAAATAACCATTCGTATGAGCTGAAAGTATTCGCTATCGTAGAATCGTTGGAAAGGTTCCGAATCTACGTGTAAGAGAAACCTTTCACGATTGTAATAGATTGCTCTGCAGTTACCACGGTGCGAATAAAGAAGCCCGCATCTCCAAGGATAGTTGAAGATGTCCGCGTATGATTTTAAACTAATTCACCGGGGCAGCTGCAGGATGCAGCATGTGGATGCCTTAAGTCGTGCACGTACCGAAAACACAACTGAAGTTGTTGAGAGAATTTTAACAGTCAACATTACCGACGAAGACTGTCTGGGTACAATGCAACAACAGGACGAGGCACTACGAAATATCACGCAGATAATTCGAGGCGAACAGTGTTCCTACCAGCTGGGGCAGTTACGGGAGGATTACCTACTGGAAACCAACCGACTATACCAGAAAGTGCGAGGAGAGCTTCCATGGGTCGTGCCAAAAGCTGTACGCTGGAGAGCTGTGAAGAAAGCTCATGATGACCGAGGGCGCTTTGGGTTGGACAAAACGTTAGAACAGATACGCCCCTATTATTAGTTTAACCGAATGCGAAATTACGTTAAGGGATATATCGCTGCCTATATCGAATCCAGTTATTTTAAAAGGGCTGCTGGGAAGTCAGTTGGGAAACTGTATGTTAGCCTGATTGTCCCTATCCAGTTCAAAACGATACACGCAGACCACCTGGGACCCTTTCCTAAAAGTACCGCTGGAAACATATACGTGCTAGGAATAAATGATTCATTTTCTAAATATATTGTGGTAAAAGCTGTAAAGTCGGCGAGCACGCTCCCAGAAATTCATGCGCTAAGTGATCTGACTACCTTTCTTAGGCTTCCACGACGAATAATATCAGACCGAGGCGCTGCCTTCACTCCCAAAAAGTTTGAAAGTTATTGTGCTGATAACGATATCAGCCATGTTTTAAATGCGGTTAGGACCCCCAGGACAAATGGCCAAATCGAGAGAGTGCATCAATCTGTTCTTCTATATTTGCGAACTTCAACAGATAACGAACGCAAACGGGACCGAATTTTTAAAAGGCTTCAGTTTGTTATAAATTCCCAAGCAAACCTACGCGTGACTACCGGTCACACGCCGAATGCGATTGTACTCCGATACCAGCTACGCGACGTTCTTCAGAATAAGCTGCTCGAAGCGCTACACAAGTTAGATGTGACTAAATCCACGGTAATTTGATATGACAAAATCGCGAATGGAATTAACATCGAAAAACAAAACTGGAAAGAACGTTTCAACAAACAATATGAGCAACCAAAACAGTTTGCGGTTAACGAACTGGTTGCGGACAATAGCGATTACAGCCACACTACAAGGGACCGTATGTAATTAATCGGGCATTGGATTGCGACCGATACCTCATTGGAGATTCAAAAGATTGCCAACGGAATCAACGATTGTTCCAATCTGTATTTCACGTGAAGCGGTTGAAACCCTGGTGTTCCTTGGGACCAGAAGCGAACAGCGACGTGAATCAACGGATGGTGCATCAGAAGTTACTTCCAAGCCCGTCTTGGTTGAAGATATTTCTCGGGACGAGTCACTCCAGGATGGCCAAGCTGTCAACACTGGAGAAGCTGGACAATTGGCAACAACGAATGCCAGTCATGAAATGCAGTCAGTCGAGCACGCAAGTGAAGCCAAGTAGGCGTATGTTGCTTACGGAGAGAAATTAATTAAATAAAAAAGCTAAATTGGTTGAACTCGATTGGTTTTATTCATTACCCATTCTACCATAGATATATATATATATATATATATATATATATATATATATATATATATATATATATATATATATATATATATGTATTTGCCGCTTTGCTTTGCCGCTTTTTTATTTTTACTCTGTTAACCTCAATGTTCGAGTAGTCATGATATTATATTCACGCTTTGAAATATTTCTGAAATTTTCATCAAAACCCTTACACATCTGTAGTGTAAGGGTCCATTGTGAACGTTTTTTTTTACATAGTGTGACATGTAATTCTTATTGGAGGTGTACAACTTGATAACCGGAATTTTTTAGAGAAATTTGATGCTTTATTGTGGAAAAATTTTACAATATATTTTATTCAAAGTACTGTCCATCGGAAGCTACAACATTGCCCCATCTTTCAGGTAATTTATGAATTCCATCCCAAAAACGGCCAAAAACGAATCTATCCAAATTCGGATGCCTTTCTCTGAAGTGAAGCGTATTCCGGTGAGGGCGTTTTGCATCGAGCGAAATAAATGAAAGTCAGACGAAGCAAGGTCCGGACTATAAGGCAGGTGGGCCAAAACTTCCCATCCACTATTTTCCAAATAGTTTTTCACGGGTCTTGCAACATGCAGCCGAGCGTTGGCATGATGAAAAATTATAGCCTCGTGTCTGGTCGCATATTCCGGGCGTTTTTCGATGATGGCACGCTTTAAACGTATTAATTTTGTTTGGTACAGGTCACTTGTGATTGTCTGGCGCAATTTCAACAACTCATAATATAACGGCCTCTTCTGATCCCACCAAATACACAGCATAACCTTGGCGCCATGGATATTTGGCTTCGCCGTTGATTTGGCTGGTTGGCCGGGTTGCACATATGACTTTTTGCGCTTGGGATTGTCATAATGGATCCATTTTTCATCCCCAGTCACCATCCGATGCAAAAATGATTTCTTTTTATGGCGCTCAAGCAGCATTTCAGACAAACAGAAGCGGCGATCAACGGCTCTCGGCTTCAACTCATAGGGGACCCGAATACCTTGCTCCTGAATGTATCCGACGGCTTTGAAACGTATCGAAATATCTTGCTGAGTCACTCCCAACGATTTGGCAAGTTCGTTTTGCGTTTGACACGAATCCTCATCGAGTAGCGTCTCCAATTCTTCGTCTTCAAACTTTTTTGGCTGTCCTGGGCGTTCTTTGTCTTTGATGTCAAAATCGCCGCTTTTGAAGCGGTGAAACCATTCCAAACACTGTGTTTTCGCTAAAGCATCGTCGCCATAAACTTTAACAAGCAAACTATGACTTTCCGCAGCAGTTTTCTTTGCAAAAAAATGACCCAACAGAACCTCTTGCAAATGCTGTCTTTTTCTCCATTTCCGAAGTTATTCATCGTGAAAAATAATAATGATGCACACAAGATAAAATTATTTTGTTGACTGATTCTGTCAAATGTACCTTCAAAATGACATATATATAAAGTTCGTGCTTTCACGATATTTTTTAGTATGGACATCTAGCGTCAAATTCCGGTTGTTAAGTTGTATACCCAATAATTGATCAATTTTAATCACCTATAACTGAGCTGCTTACGACTCAATCATTATGGAACTTTCAGAAAGCATTTCACTTCAAAGAATTGACAAATTTTTAAATTTAAGGGTCATCCTTCGATTTTTCAAGATGAAAACGTAAAATTCATAAAATGTACTATTATTAAGAAAGTTGTTCGAATTTTAACTTCTGGGGTTTTCTTGGCCTGGTTCTCATGAAAACATACTTTTGTGATTTTTTTTACAGATTTTTATGTCCAAAGATGTGGGAGGGTGCACGCCTCCGTGTAAATGTCTCTTGTTTTGGACCTGTTTTGAAAAGTTCTCATAGAAGCCTTTTATTTGATTTAAATATTGATTACCTTTAGTGAAAGGGTATGTTTAAGAGTCATCCCCTTTATAAAGGGAAACCCCCCTGAAACACCTTCAAAATATTTTTTGCACTTAAAACTTTGAAAGGCCACCACTTTTAACCTACGGAAAAATTATTTTATTACTCTAGCTCATGTATTTTGCGAGAAAACTTGATACGACGCACATACGGACCGACAGACAAACAGGACGGACTGACAGACAGATAGGTCGCAAATTTAGCACTAACTATTTAACAATCTCCTTTCAAATTATCTCTTGCATAAATATTTCCAAGTTAAGCCATCAAAAACGTTTCCATGAAAAGTATTCATTTTTTCAGTTGCTTCTAAAATAACGAATTACGCTTGCTTTCTGACCTTTGAGAGCCGCCATTTTGAATGCATGCATTTGATTTTGGATTTTTTTTAAATGTTCAATGATTCAAACATGGAAGAGGTATCCGCATTTGATTCACGTACAAAATCGTAGCTATTGTAGTTTCCGAAAAAAAATTGCTGTGACGCATGGACGGATAGATTGGCCGCCGAACTAACAGGCTTTTGTTAAAAATATTCCACGGGACCCTAAAAAATTAGCGATAATAGATTCTATTCATCCCTTTGTTGCTAGACTTGAGATTAGTGAAGTAGTTTTTAAGCACATAGTGTTTTCCAAAAAGATCATCATTGCTAACTACTTCTTTGCCGCTATCAAGCAAAATGTACGTTCAATTACCGCTGATATCACTAAATGTTTTATGTATTGACTGATGTTGATTTTAAAATGTTCACTTAATCCACAGTATAAGCTCTTTTGCAAACTTCCTAGTTTGATTTTAAGGTCTCTGCATACTTTGAGGCTTTTAAAATTTTAACGTGCAGTAGCTCTAAAACACAATTTTTATTTAAAATTTACTAAGAATGGGCATCAATAACATTTCACGACAACACCCCAAAACGCTATCTCTTCAATAACGTTTAAAAATTTTACGTGATATTCCTGACCCACATTAAATGACCGAAATAATTTCAAATATTCCGGACCATGTCATCCCAATTGACACATATCAATTCGTTGCAAAATAAACTCGCATGCCAAATATCATCATTCACATTTTCCCAGTGATAAAAATTGTGTGGAATATTAATTTTCTGGCTCCAGTGCTCATATGCATGCATGCTCATACATTCGAGCAACACCACCGTATGCACTTGCACTCCAGTTGATTCCATATCGCCAAATCGAAAGTCATGGCAATGCATTATTAGAACTTATGTGCATCTCCCAGTTGTTTGAAGTACAGATTGCAACCTCTACAATTCATAGCACTCGGTATCGGTTATCCATTTCGATGCTTCGACTATTTATCAAAACTTCAGGAGCCACTTGAATCCGAGTGCTGAGTATTGTCTCGGCAACGTTTTTAGTTCATCCACCGTCCAGGATACTCCGCGTTTCAATGTATGCCTGTAGGAGTATGAGCTTCCATACGCGCACAAGCTATTGCCCAAAAATCTTAACAGCTAAACAGTTTTCAAATATGTTTTACTGATATGCTGTGAACTTTGAGATTTATTGGATATTGTGGAATTTGCACAGGCTTTTAAATTGTGTTATCTCAAGACTACTATCGAATTAGGAGATTTAAGAGGTTTGGCAAATTGTCAAAAGTAGTTTTAGCAGAATAATATTGAATGCACTTTATGGGGTATCTGAAAGGATTGTTTATAGATGGTGTTCATGTTTCGTAATGTTTTCGATAACAAGATATTCAAGTTGTTTGTAAGTTATTGTAGAGCACAAGGAGTTGTAATTAAGTTTGGGAAAAGGGGTTTTGTGGTTAAGAGCAATTTGTCTTATAAAATTTAACTTACGTAATGATGTTTAGAATGTGAAATCTTTACTAAGATTCAATTTTCTTTGCTGAGAATTTCAATGGTCTGAAATTAAGTTAGAAGAGCGATGACAGATTACTAAGTTTATTTCGGAGACTTTAATAGTATAGATGAGGAAACTTAAAAGTTTCTGCAGATTTTCAATAAAAATATAGTTTAAGATAGATATTTCACTGACTATAAATACTGTATTTTGAGTCCATTATAAAACATTTAGCGTAGACTGTTCTATAATTTGTATACAAAAAGGGAAAGACTGATAAATTTAAGTTGTGGAAACAGTTCTTTATGAGTTCAGTAGTAAAAATAACCTTAAAAATCAAATGATTGATTTATACATTTCATATTCCCCAGTAAAATTTTAAGAATGCGATTGAGCTCAACGAAATTTAATATTTACTTGCAACCCTTTATAAGAGCATTATTATCCGTGAGTTTCAATATAGCACCGCCGTATACAGTCCCAAGCCCGGTTGAGAAAGAAAGACGGTTTCCAATTGTTTCCCTACCCATGGCTCCCAATCTTAAGCCCCACGAACAAATGGTAGTAAATGGTCTCGGGGTCACAGATTGGGTTTGCTGGTTCCCCCGTGATGGAACGCTAAGTGCGGAGAAATGCCAATAACTGTAAAGACACCTGCAGTTCTGCTATTAAATCCGACTTACACCTCCTTCGTTGTGACGTAAGAGGGTGAAGGCGAGCCATCCGCGTCTGAAAATGGAATCAAAGTAATAACCATACCATCGGAATGGAGGTTGGACGTCGGGCTATCTCCTTGTCCCTTTAAAAACCTTTATTGTCTCGAAACCAGCAAGAAAGCCTCGAAATGGATTAGCCCACGACAATGATCTGGCAACCAAAAAAACAGGACTCTTGCTTTGGATCCTGGAATTTCAGTTCACTCAATTACCCTGGCGTTGTTAAGGACCTTTAACAACAGGCCAGTCAATATAAATTAAAAACAATGGCAATCCAGGAAACGAACTGGAGTGGAAGCGCTATTCAAGATATGAGATTGCACACAATATTCAAAAGCGGGAAGCCGGCCGGAACATGAGAGTTTGGAGCGGCCTTCATTGTGGATAGGGAGTTCAAATCGCACGTTATTGATTTTAAGGCAGTCAATGAACGGTTGTGTGCGATCCGTATAAAAGTGAAATTCTTCAAAATCTCACTGATCAACGTACAGCCCCCATCCGAAGAAGAGGATAAAGAAACGGTGGAAACGTTCGATTAGTCAACTCATTGCCTACAAACGACACAAACATAATTCTGGGTGATTTCAACGCTAAGGTTGGCAATGAGCTATCTCATCGAGGAGCAACTGGAGGATATAGCCCCCACGATGGAACAAATGACAACGGCCACCGCCAAATTGACTTTGCATGTAACGGAAACGTAGTCATACGTTCAACAACCTGGGTATCACCAGATGGCAATACACAAAACCAAATCGACCATGTTCTGATCCAATAAAGATGGGCCTCAAGCACACTTGACGTCCGTACATACCGAGGAGCCAATTCTGACTCAGATAATTAACTTGATCAAACTAACCTAACCTGTCTTCAAAAATTTGACATTGAATGGCTTCGAACAGCGTTTGCGGTGAAAAACTTCAAGGAGACCTGCAACAACCAGCTATATCCCATCTAATTAGACACATCACTGAAAATAAACAACGAGCTGTGGGTGGCGATCAAGACCTTGGCAGAAAAGATGATCGGACATCGATCCCAGCGCGAAAGTAATGATTCGTTGATGAACGCCAGACTGCGTTATATAGAAAGAATCAGGCGCACAAGCAATATATAGATAGCAAAACCAGAACGAAAAGGGAACAATATGTAAATCTCAGAAGAGTAGCGAATAAGATAATTAGAATTAAGGAAAGAAAATACTTTGATGAACAATTGAGAAGTATCGATGCAAGTCTAGCGAGCAACAATACAGGTCAAGCACACAATGTAGTAAAAGGCTTGAAACGAGGCGATCAGTCCAAGACAACATTCTGCCGTGATGACATCGGCAACTTGTCACCTTCGTCTCTATCCACATCGGTGGCACTCTCATCCTTTGTCGAACCTGATCCCCACCATCCATATCTATTGAGCTTGCTATCACATCTTTCCATTCTTTGAAGAGTTCCTCACCTTCCCGCTTTAATTTTTTAAAAGCCGTTTTATCGAGCATGGAACTAGCCTTAATGCCGTGAATTGGTCTGCCCTTTACAACAATCACCACACTGAAGATTATGTTGATAAGCTTTATGTGTTTCTTCATCCTTAATCTCGCAATCTACTCCTGTGTTTCCAGCAAGAAGACCTAAAGATGCTCCTTGGTTCAATTCAGATGCTACCATTGCAATTAAAGCTTAAGATGATGCCCGCAGAAAATTCCTATCCAAAGTGTTGTAAATATCAAAATATAGATACTCTAGTGCCACCTTGTAACGAACTTCTGACTATGTATTCTATGCTTCTTCTCTGTATTCTATGCTTAAATAAAGTAGTACGTTGTTCGTCGTCTCCGCCGACACACGTTGCTTTATTATAGGTTATGGGCCCAGACCCATATTGCGAGCTAGTTATTGCGTTTATTGTTAGAATTATCTGTGTGATGAACAATAAACTGTGTGTTTTACCATCGGACTTGTGCGTAGAATAAACAGTGAGCAAAAACCGGCTATTTGCTATAAAGTGAAGAACTTGTGTGTCTGTCATGGCATCCAGCTCGAACTATCTTGTTAGCGTAGCTAAATTACAAGGGCGCGAGAATTATAGTGAATGGTGTTTCGCCGCAGAGAATTTCCTGGTGTTAGAAGGAATGGTTGGGTGTATAAAACCTGAGCCCGATCATCCGCCAGCAGCTGCAGATGATGCGAAAACAAAAGCCAAGCTGATTTTAACAATCGACCCGAATCTTTACGTTCACATAAAAAACGTCAGAACATCGGAAGAATTGTGGAATAAATTGAAGATGTTATTCGATGACTCGGGATTTACTAGAAAAATTAGTCTTCTGAGGAATTTAATATCCATTCGATTGGAAAATTGCACTTCGATGACGTCGTATGTAACACAAATTGTTGAAGCTGGTCAGAAATTACAAGGTACGGGATTTAACATAACTGACGAGTGGATTGGATCTATCATGTTGGCTGGTCTATCTAAAAAATATATGCCCATGATAATGGCCATCGAACATTCAGGCATGACCATTACAACCGACGCCATTAAAGGAAAGTTGATGGACATGGAGCCGGGAGACAATGATGTCAATAATAAATTTGCATGTTTTCGCAAGAATCAACGTTCAAATCCAAAGAGTGTAAAGTCTACACAGTCTAAGGCCAATAGAGATGGCGGGAATGTACAAACGTCAACATCTGTCAAAGGAACACAAAACGTCAAATGTTATAATTGCAACCAACGTGGCCACTATCGTAATCAATGCAATAATAAGGAAAAGCCTTCCAAGTATTCAGTAAATAAAACGTCAAAAACAAGTAATGCGTTTAGTGCTGTGTTTTTCAACAGAATATTTGACAAGAATGATTGGTATGTCGACTCAGGTGCCAGTTCACATTTGACATGTAATAAAGATCGGATGATCGACGTGCGTTATTCTGGATTTACTAAGGAAATTATAGTTGCTTATCAGAATAAAATCCCAGTGCTGTGTTGTGAAAACGTGAACATAACAACATCAACTGAAGAATGTGATTTTAACATAACTGTTGAAAACGTGTTATGTGTTCCCATGTTATCTACGTACTTATTTTCAGTGAGCCAGTTGATAAGGCAAGGCAATAAGGTGCACTTCGCAAACAAAGGATGCCAAATACTTAATAAACAGGACACTCTAGTAGCTACTGCTACACTTGTGAATGGAGTTTATAAGCTGAACACTTCTACTTGTTTGGTGGCAGCAGCAGTGGCAGAGTCTCCAGAAGTTTGGCATCGTAGATTGGGACATGTCAACAGTTATAACTTGAACAAAATGCAGGATGCTGTGGAGGGAGTCATATTTACTGAGAAGCCGAACATCAACAAGTCTAACTGTATAGTGTGCTGCGAGGGTAAGCAGAGTAGGTTGCCTTTTGCTCATGAAGGAAACAGGAGTACTGAGCTATTGGAAGTGGTGCACTGCGATATCTGTGGTCCGATGGAGAATTTATCGCTAGGAGGATCGAGATATTTCCTAATTTTTGTTGATGATCACAGCCGCATGACATATGTTTATTTTTTAAAAGGTAAGAATGAGGCCTTACATTGTTTTAAAGAATATAAAGCAAAAGTTGAGAATTTAACATCAAAGAGAATTAAAATTCTGAGAAGTGATAATGGCAGAGAGTTCTGTAACAGAGATTCTGATAGTTATTTGAAGAAAATGGGTATAATTCATCAAAAATCAAATCCCTACACTCCTGAACAGAACGGGCTTTGTGAGCGGATGAATAGAACGCTAATAGAAAAAGCCAGATGTTTTTCATTTGATGCTAAACTTGGTAAGGAATTCTGGGCAGAAGCCATCAACACGGCAGTTTATTTACAAAACAGAATTGTAAAAACTGGATTAAACCACCGTACACCATACGAGTTGTGGACAGGGGCCAAGCCTAACCTCAGCCGTATAAGGATTTTTGGTGGTACTGTCATGAAGCACATACCCAAGGAGAAAAGACATAAGTGGGACAAGAAGTCTGAACAATGTATACTGGTAGGCTAACCTGAGGATGTTAAAGGATATAGGCTGTATATTCCTTCAACAAGAGCTATTACAACGAGTCGAGATGTCATCATCATTAAAGAAAAATTGCCTCCACCAGAAAATATGATAGAAATAGAAGCTATAAATAACAAACCTACAGTGAACAAGCCACATCAGTCTTCAGTGGGAGAGCTCTCAGATCACAGTAGTAAGGATTCATTCGTTTCCATGGAAAGTGATAATGACAATGATGAAACCTATATACCAGATGAGGAGTCCACGACATCCGAGGAAGAGTTGCAATCAGACACTACAACAAGGACCTTACCAAAACGGCAGCGACAACAACCAGACAAGCATCTCGAGCATGGCATAAGAAAGTGGATGGTTGTATGTTAGCAGATGGTTATGACAAGTCTAAAATAGAACCATGTTTGTATATAAAGTCTATTCGTAATCGCATTACCATTGTGACATTATATGTTGATGATTTTTTTATCTTTTCCAATGATAAAACTGAAACTAATCGCCTTAAGAGCGTGTTAAGTAAGAATTTTGTGTTAAAAGACTTAGGGATTGTAAAGGAATGTCTTGGCATGTCAGTTAGTTTTGATAAACAGAATTGTACTGTTACTTTGAGTCAAGAAAAATATATTGACAAACTATTGTCTAAATTTAATATGACTGATTGTAAAACAGTGAATACTCCAATGGAGGTGAATTTAAAGTGTATAAAAATGAATAATTGTAATACTCAGAATCTCTATCAGCAGCTTATCGGGAGCTTAATGTATCTAGTTGTGCTTACACGACCCGATATAGCTTATGCAGTGTCATATCTAAGTCAATTTAATAACTGTAACACTGAAGAGCAATGGATTTATGCTGAAAGAGTATTAAGATATTTGAAAAAGACAAAAGATTTAGGTTTAAAATATAGTAAAGATAAAAATGTTAATATTGAAGGATATGTTGATGCAGACTGGAGCAATGATATTAATGATAGGAAATCATATTCAGGTTTTTGTTTTACTTTGTCAGGATCTGTTATATCTTGGAGTTGTAGTAAACAAAAGTGTATTGCGCTTTCCAGTACGGAAGCAGAATATGTGTCAATATCAGAGGCCTGCAAGGAAGCAGTGTACTTAAGAAACTAGTGAAGTGACTAAAAGAATGTATAAGATAACTTTGTATAATGATAGTATGAGTGCTCAAAAGTTATTACTAAACCCTGTATTTCATAATAAAACAAAGCATATTGATGTCAGATATCACCATTGCAGAGAAATGATAAATGAAAACATTATTAGTGTTGATTATTTATGTACATCAGATATGCCTGCAGATTTACTCACTAAAAGCTTAGATGCTGTAAAATATTATAAACATTTGAATGCTTTAGGAATTGTTAAAGTGTAATTTCATTTAAGTATGTACTTTATGTTTATATAGTTTGAAAGTAATCTGTATTTTGAGTGGGAGTGTTGTAAACCTTGTAACAAACTTCTGACTATGTATTCCATGCTTCTTCTCTGTATTCTATGCTTAAATAAAGTAGTACGTTGTTCGTCGTCTCCGCCGAAACACGTTGTTTTATTAGACAAAGGTATTCCGATTGGCCTCGCTAAATTCAGGGAGCGTCGTGCCGCGGCCAAGAAATTGCCACCTCTGCACTTCATGCATATGTCTACCACATTGAAACTATGTTAATGTCGAATCAAACTCGTGGGTTCTGGTCGTACGTAAAATCCTTAAGGACCTCTCATCATGCCCCTGGTAATTTAAGTCTAGATGGCGTGACATCACCTACTCCTCAAGAATCTTGTGAATTCTTCGCTTCTTATTTTTCTTCCTTTTTCGGCAGGGCTAAGCATTCCCCTTCCTTCAACCAATCTTCTTGCTCTTTTTCCTCTACTACTTTTCGTACAAACCCCTTGCAAGTTGCACAACTCTTAAATAATCTGGACAACAGTACTTGTGTGGGCCCTGCTGGCGTTTCAAATTTTCTAGCAAAATCTTTGTCTTCTTCACTTTGTGTTGCCCCTTCAATTATTTTGAATTTGAGTTTATCCCCTCCCAATGAAAAATTGGCAACATTTTTCCTATCTTGTGATCGTAATATCGTCTTGAACTACCGTCCTATTTCTCTTCTCCTTGTTTTGGTAAAATTCTTGAAAAGATAGTTTATAATGTGCTGTATATACTTGCTCTCCCATCTTTAGCGGATAAATAGCATGGTTTTGTCAGAGGCAGATGTACCCTTACAAATTTACTTTCTTTTACCCATCATATTGCGCCTCGATCAGCAACAACAAGTGGACGTTATTTTTATGGATTTCTCTAAAGCCTTTGATTCAATGGATCACTCTCTCCTATTTGAGAAACTTTTAGGGTTCCTCTATTCCTGGCTTCTCTCCTATGTCTCTGTTCCTGGCTTCTCTCCTAGTCCTGAATCGTGAATGTGTAGTCACTTTTAACTCTTGCTTCACTTCTTCTTTTCGCCCGAGCTCGGGAGAATCATACCAAATCCATGAAATAATCAGCAATGGAATTGAAACCGCGGAGAGTGGATTTTTGGAGATTAACAGAGATAAATAGCGGCGAACCGTGGTACAGAGGAGATAAAAATTTCGACGGGAAACGGAATGGGTCCTTTTTGAATGAGCTAGTGGGAGAGCGATTAGCAGGAGTTTGGCAGCGAAAGTGCGTGTGAATTTGCGGCGTCAGGATAACGCGAGTGAACTGCGACGAAAATTTACAAGACGCCGGCTGAAGTTTTCCAGCAAGGATAAGTGGGATTTGAATGTGATCTTGTATCCGGTGTGGTAAGCTTCGGACTCGTTTTATTCCATGAAACAGTTCTCATTTGATTTGTCACTAAATAATTTTAATTAAAAATAGTCAAGGGTTTCGCAAGAATTTTCACGAATAATCAGTCACCTTAAATCGCTGAAAGACTACCTTTCAAGGGCAATCTAACTGACAAAGGTAGGGCAGATCAAATTACTCTTTCTGATTGTATCTTTGACTTTAAGCATCATATTAAAAATCTTTTCTGACCAATTTGGTTGAATAAATAGAAGTATAAAACTCCTAAAAAAATATTTTCTCAAAAAGTTTTATCAAAGTAAACACCCCTCGCATAGTTACAAAAGTAAGCTTTTATGAAGGAAGACAATCATTATTGTACAAATGATGATATTGATCTTTTCACTGGCGCCTTCTTGTCAGTAGTATTAATTACACAAGTGGTTTGTTAAAATTGTATCAAGAAAAACTTTGTCATCAAGGCAATATAACGTCACTCCTGCTGAAGCCTTTAATTAAGACCAAAGCAATTTACCATCGACACCATCCTGACTAGAGTGTAGTCAAGCAGACACAAACGAGAACATTTCCCGTGAAGTCCAATATAAGAATACGAGTCAAACCGTAGAATCTGGCGTTTTCTAAAGTTTCCCACCGCCACCGCAATTCCATCTTCTTACGTCAATTAATTAAAGTCGTTTGTTTATTTAACAGATCACTATAATTGAGATTCTCTTGAAGCAAGGTAACGTGGACACAAGAGGTTGCATGACATCCTTCCTCCTTGCAATAAACCACAAACGTAGAACTTGCTGAATGGTTTTAGTTCATCAGTCTAATTAATTTGACCTCGTTCCTCTGCAGCGCAGCCCACTTATAATGTGAAATTCAGAATTTTCCTTGCTTGGAATATTTTCAGGTGTGAAAATATAATGACCTGCCCGATGAGACCAATTGGATCCGGTGATGAGCATTGCCCGTACGACTGGCTGGCAGTTTATGATGGCCGGGACGAACATTCGCCGTTGATTGGAAAGTTCTGTGGAATGGGTAAATTCCCTTTCAGTATAATTGGTAAGTAGAGTGAATGATGAAAAGAATTATTTATAATTTTAGATTTTGATGGTAAATAGTCTGATTTAAATTGCCCCGAAGAGAAATCGATTTTTATTTGTTGGGCTTAGAAGAATATATAAATTTCGAAATTAAGGTAGTTGCCGTACTTCTCTAATGAATTTGGACTGTGATTGACAAGAAGATTTTAAAAGCTTTGATGATTCCACAGGAAATTTTGAAATTGAAACGAAGTCAGCAAACCAATTTATTCTTTTCAATTACTTTGTTGATGATATCTCGTATTTAAACTTAAATTACGCATTGCAGTTAAATTCACTGCAGGAATAAATAAAATTAAGCTACATTTTGAGTTTATTTATTTATTTCGGCCAACTTCTAGACTAAAGTTCAATTACAAGATTGGTTCAAACAATATTAATGAAAAGTGCAACATAATATATATACTAGGCTAGGTATTTAAAATAAAATTCTTAAGTCTATGCTTATAAATTACTAAAGATTACGGGCCAAACTCCATAGCATTGTGGTTTCTTGGCAGACGCAGCAGTGCTCAATTGTAAAATGTTTCCGTTCTTGCAAATGGAATTTGGTAAGATCGTTCATTTCTAGAGGGATAATTAGATGTCCACATTGTCAGTAACTCTCTCACATCTGTATGCAACTGATGATGGTGAAGTTTATATAGAAGACGTTCATCAAGAAAGTGTCTACGAGATGATAACGATGGGTGGTGCAGAAAAGAAAGTCTTTTTTCATAAGATCGGTACGGGACTTTAAATTTAAAGAATAATATTCGGGTGAACGTCCGTTGTACAGATTCTAGCAGTGAGTCTAAGTACTTATAATGCGGTGTCCAAATTTGGGAACAATAGGGCGAACAGTTCTTATATAAAGATGTACTGGAGACAGGATATTTCCAAAGATGCAAGAGTGACGAAGAACAAATCCGGAAACCCGAGAAGCACGTGACATGATGTCGAGGATGTGCTCTTCGAACTTGAATCGCGGGTCTAAGATCACCCCTAAGTCTTTGAACTTGGTCACTGCATATAGCGTCTCATTGTGTAGACTATATGGAAATGAGATTGGGTTCGGTTTTAAAGAGAAAGTCATTTTATGACATTTTTGCACATTAAGGGAAAGAAAATTTGATTCACTCTAATTACATAGGAGGCTCAGGTTACTTTGGAGGGAAATACAATCATTAATACATCTAATCAATTTAAAAACTTTAAGATCATCAGCATAAAGACATGGATATAAAATTAAATTTAATTTAGTTGTTGCAGAAAACTTTTTCCTCTGGTTTTCATATTTAGAAGTAGAAGTTGTCAGTATCGTTGGCTTCAAGCAAGCATACGACAGTATTGATCGTAACGTACTGTACCAAATAATGCTTGGCTTTGACATCCCAGCTAAATTAGTCCGTCTTACCAAAATGACAATAACGTCGACAAGCTCCCAAGTCTGCATCAATAACCAATTCACCGATGCCTTTGACACAAATATCGGACTAAAGCAGCGATATGGGCTGGCCCCATTGCTATTTAATTTTGCTCTGGAGTACGTGATATGGAAGCTACCTGTCGATACTCCAGGTACATTACTATACAAGTTGAGCCTAGCAGTGGCCTATGCGGACAACATCAATATTCTGTCACGGTCATTAACAACTGCCAAAGAACTCTTCCTGAAACTCGACAGCGAAGCAAAACTAGTAAGGCTACAAATCAATGAAGATAAAACAAAGTTCATGACGTAATCGAGGAAAAATACCTCAAACACCCAAAATATCACACTTGGCGAATACAATATCAAAAATGTGGGCGACTTTGTGTATTTAGGTGCCAAAATAACGAGAATCGATAATGAAAGAGACGAAATACGCTGAAAAATACAGCTCGCAAATAGAATATTTTATTCAGTATTGACGATCTTGAAGACCAGCTGCATACACAGGAAAACAAAGCTCTAAGCATACCAATTTGTGATAAGACCTGTTCTATGCTATGGATGTGGAACGTTGACCCTACCCCTAGCATCCGCGAGGATATTATACGCCTTCGAAAGACGGGTCTTGAGGCGAACAATCGGAGCGAAGCTAGATGGGGACCAATGGCAAATTCGATACAACCATGAGCTGTATGCAATTTTTGACGAACCTGAGGTCTCAAGGATTGCAAGACTGCGGAAGCTGCAATGGGCTGGACACATGAATCGTATGGATGAACAACGGATACCCAAGAAGGTATTAGTTGGGAGACCTGAAAGCCGGCGGCCAGTGGGGAAACCGAGGAAACGCTGGTCTGACTCGATCGATAAAGACAATTCATCGCTGCTCGGATTCCGGAATAGGAAGACGCGGTCAACGAGCCGATACACTTGGAGGCGCTATTTGCAGGAATCGAAGGCCCGAAAGGGGCGGTAGTGCTAAGAAGAAGAAGAAGAAGTTGTCAGTTAACCACAAATGAGGTACCTGGGTCAAATATGACCCCCTTAACGTTTGATATTCGGTTTCATGCATTGATTATACTTTGCGGTTATTATTCCCTTTCTATTTCATAGTATACTATCTACCACGCTTTATTAAGGCATAAAGAAAACATTTTGTAGACCGAATTGGACTTAAATACGTATTGTTTTTTTTTTAAACTAGCAAAGTGGTCATATTTTCGATAGTGTAGTTAAACCAAAATGGCCACTAAGTGACTATATTTTACATGGCAGTAAGAATTCATACATTCCAATAGTTATTTCAAATAAAATTAACTTATGATATCTGAATCTCGTATATTTTGAAACAATTAAATGTGTCCGTAAAGCAAATTAACAAAACATAAATAACGATTCAACACAACTGCAAACACAACGCGTTTTTCGGTTCAACATTGATAATAAGAAAAAAATCACATTTTATGCAAATGTAGTTTTCTCTGCCCTGAAAAGTAAGTCCAACACATTCTTCGTGGACATATGCTGCACATTTGATACAAAGCGTCTTTGTCATCATCGCAGACAAAACAATGCCAGCTTTCATTGTTAGTAGCGTGCCTGCATTTTTTGCACCCTTTTCCTTTGTTTAATGCAATCCGATTATCTTTCTTTGGATCTTTTGCATGGACAGCTTTGGATTTCCTGGGCGTTACCCTGTCGTTAGAGAAGATTCTATTGGTTAACTCAAGTGCTAGATTATTAACAGCCTTTTTTCTTGGAGCAATTACTGGACTTTTTTGGAGTTGGCAGCATTTCAAAAATTGAATTCTGGCTATCAAAATGTAGATTTATTTCGCTCATTTTGTTAGATTCAATTCTTTTCCAAAAATTTGCTAAGGGAACATCATCTTCACTGTCATACATATCATACGATACAGCCGGTGCATTATCGCCGGATTCATTTGCACTAGTGTAGGCATTTGCTACAGTAGACGGTGATGAATTGGATTGAGTTGGAATGCTTCGAGAATTCTCGTAGGGTCAAATGGATATGTACCTGTAGCCTCAAATCCGGCTTTGATATTTTCCAGAGTCAGAGCTTTATCCCAAATTTTGGAAAAAAATGCTCCAAATCTCTGTTTTGTGATTCTCCTGTCTTGATGTTGTGACCAGCATTTTAATATTTCCTCATCCCAAAAGTACTCAAAGGATCTGAATACGGAATTGTCCATTGGTTGTAGCGCATGGGTCGTGTTACTTGAGAGGCAGAAAAGCTTTGTCTCGAACATTTCCGCAGCATCAACGATCGAATCCAAAAAGCATTATGCACCATCAAATATCAATATACATGGTCCAGGAAGTTTATACATAGCAAAATGGTGAATCCAGTAGACAAAAGCGTTTACGGTGATACTGCTTTTAGGCGTCATTTAGCCAACTGCACCTGTTGGTAATGAGTCCAACTATTCCGGTTTCATACGTTTGCCCTTAAACTAAATCATTGGAAGGACTGCGTAGTCAACAGCACTGTCACAAGAGACTATAGTGACGTTCTCAGCGTGCTCAGGGGTGAGTAGGTGTATCCTTTTTGCACCACTTTCCCCTAAAACGTCAGGTGTCTTATCTAACTTAAGCTGACAACCTTTCTCGTCAATATTATATATTCTCTCTGGCTTAAACATAAGCTCATTTTCTTCCAATAGCTTTCGGAGTTTCAAAAAATAAAAAAAAAATATTCTTTGTTTCAGAGTATTTCTTCACGCACATGCGAAGTAGGTACATGTGGAGAGAGAGGATATTCGACATCACTTCGTCGTATGATGCGCGTTGCTAAGTCTTTTCTTCTTGAATGTGCAGAAGCGGTTTCCTGCCTAGCTTTGATTTCCGCTCCTTTTTATCTGCAAACCATCATTGCAGCGTTTATCTACGAATGTTGAAGTGTCTGGGCGCTATTAAAACCTTCATTTTGCCAACAGCTATCATCGCCGACTTTATGTTGGCTTCACTTCAAGTATCTCAGATTTCCCTTGATTTATAATGCGGCGCCATGATCAAAATCTAAAATAAATCAAAATACTGAAACAGAAATATAGGAATAGAAATAATATACAAATTAAATGAAGCATCAAAATTTTCATATGGAAAATTCTGAAATTCACCTTATGTAACAATATCCAAGAGCAGCTCAAAAATGTCCAAGGGTATATCATAAATAATTAATAAAACACAACTTTTTGTAATTTTAACGAATTTATAGTGCGAGAAATCGACAAAAACTTGCAATCTAAAATTTCTAACAGTGGTGTGAGGTTTTCTTGAACTGAAATGACGGAATGATGTTGACAGACTAGCAGCTCATAACTATGCTTTTTCATCATGCATACAAAAGCCTTCAAATAAGTGCACGTGGTGTTTGTGACTCACTGATATTTTTTGTGGGAAGGGCGGGCGACCATATTTTCCGACTCGCCATATTTGACACAAGTACCTTGGTTCTTTAACAGCGCCCACGGCCCGAATTAAATCAATTGTGAAGCCCTACCAAAATCAGTTTAGAAACAATTTGGTTTGTAACCAGCCTGGGGTTCGAAACAAGTTTTCTGATTGCATAAACAAATGGCTTGAATTATGAATAATATATGTACGAGTACATAGTACTTGCATAAGAAAAATCGTTCAAATTTATCTGAAAAATGCATCGTTTCTTTCACAAGCACATAACAGCTATCATTTTGTTCCAGCTTACATAATTTTTCTAAATGCTTGTCCAATCAAACATATACAAATTTAACACCATTCCTTAAATTTTCATGATGATTCAAAGAAAATAAGAGTGCGTAGGCTGATTTGACATATGTATCAACCATCAATACGTATTTTTGTTGCTTTGATTCCATACATTTGACATGGCTGCAACTTCCTTGATTATGATCTGATTTCCATAACATTTTGTAAGCTTTAGGATCTTATTTTAATCCACACAACATTTTAAGAAATTTGAAGGTACCACTTTGATTATATGGGAGAAAAAGTAAAATAAACAAATCATACTATTGTTAGCAAAGTTGGGTGGATTTTGATTTTTGAGGTATTCGTTGTCCCTGTGCTTATAAAGATCTATCCCCGTGAGATTTTTAAAGATTGTTCGGCTCAAATGTGTCCAATCTCGAGGGGGGAAGCACAAATCCTCATCAAGGTCTTTCATTTGGTCTACCACCAGGCTACATTTGATAAAAATGTTTAAGGGCCTCTTCCGCACAAGAGGGATCCCTTAAAATACTTTGAAATGTTTGTTAAGACCTAAATTTTTGAGAGACTACGACTTTCACCAAGTTTGAGCTTTCTAGCTCCTATAGGATGTTTGCATGGGAGTTCGGTCTTCAAGGACTACATGTCCTTGTGTATACCCAATGCTGAACGAATCGATACCATCATTCCAAGCCAAACTTAGTGCCTTGGAAGACACTGTCTCGAACGCAGATAGCCACGTAATCGTTTGGCGAGACTTCAGTGCAGAAGCGATCGAATAAAGCATGTATCCACGAGGAAAACGAGTCCTAAAGATGACAGCCAGGACAGAACTCTTCGTGCTGAACACCGGGATACGCTAACTTTTCACCGCGTGGGCTGTGAAAGAACTATACCGGATGCGATATTTGCTTCAGAGACCCTACTACGGAGGGTATACAAGTAGAGAGTATTAGAGTAATACTCACCCAGTGATCATCAGCACATTTTGCTTGAAACCCATGATGCTGTCTTCAAACACCCATGCTCTCGACTTTCCACAACCGGGTTGAACGGTGTAAGGATGGACGTCGAGGAGCTTGAGTAGATGCTCGCGACAGGTGTGCTGTTGCTGGAAGATCCTCAGAGGGCTGAAAAGCTAGCAGCTCAAGAAGTGATAAACTCAACTATAAGCATCACCATATCTTTTTACGGCTCTTCTACGATAAGTCAAGATGGTAAACTGAAATAGCTGAAAAGCGAAGGAAGTGTCATAAGCTTCTGCGTGAGGCTCAATAGGCATAGAACCGCGAGAAAGCTTGCAACCAGTTAGCAGCATATAAGTTGGACCAGAAACACTTTGGTAAAATGATTAACAGCAGTAAGGGATCTGGGGGGCCTTGGCTAGAAGCTAGTTATGCGGAAGCTTGCTGGCCTACGCAAACCCTGCATATATGAAGCAGGAAAGATGGACGAGATAGCGCGAACACTTTTTGCCGCAAACACCGTCTATGCTGACCCTGTTCATGGCAAAATAGCAGTCCAATGCCCACTCTTTGCGCTGCTGAAACTAAAAAGTCAATCCTACTGTTGAAACCAGAAAAGGCTCTAGGTCCAGACAGCATTCCAGGTGAGGTGTTGTAGCTCGTCTATAACCATTGTCCTGAATTCCAGTTCATAGCATTCAGTTTTTACCTGCGAGAAGAGTTTTTCCCGAAACGTTGTAAGGTAGCGAGGGTCATACTGATCAACAAGGGAAAGTAAAGTGCCTAATCACCGTCCACAGACCACCTGTTATGCGCATGCTAAACTTGGCTGAGAAATTGCTAGAGAAAATTATCAAGGAAAGGAAATTCTATGTCAGGTATGGTTTCTAAGCAGCCCCAGAAACTGAAAGTACTTGTAGTGCTGATGTTCAGCATAACGATTTCTATACTGACCAACATATCCGGGACCCGCCTTTCCCTTGAAATCTTTTCAGACATAACCCATTCAATGGTTTGAACATGAAATGCCTCCAACGAGAACTTGGCCATTTGTACTCGAGGCAGCGTCTTCGAGAGTAGTGAGCTTGTTTTGAAAGAACAAAAGCAGTTGGTTCACCGCTAGGTATACGATAAAGGACGCCGTGATTGAATACCAAACAAGCACGAGACCATTCTCGGTACAAGGCCTTGTACCCTAAATTTGGCTTTTTTTTGTACCCAGATAGCAGTAGAGTTAGTTTACTGGCGTAATTCATGCTGCTGCAGACATATCTCCTCAGTGATACGGCTTTAGAGCAGGATGCCATATCATTGATGCAATTGCAGAGATAGAAAGCGTGGCCCAAAAGGCCGAGGCACATAGCCGTACCAAGCAGCAGGTGGTTCTGTTGATCACAGTTAATATTCGAATCGCATTCAACTCTGCTATATCCAGTTCCAGAATAATATGTACGGCTGTTGAAGAACTACTTGAAGCACCGAAGCCTTCTTTATGATACGACGCAGGGCCGGCGAAGGATTCAAATGTATAGGCCCAGGGACACCTGGCTGCTATGGACTGGACAAAATCTTTCACCAATGCTGTTACAGTGGACTTCTAACTTCACAACTCTTCGCAAAATGTAATAGAAGAGAGCAAAAAAGTACCGTCCATTCTTATTTTCTGCGTCGTTCTTTCCGGCACAAACGATTTACCACTCAAAGGGAAAAAATTATATAAAAGCTTAGGTACTTATGAAATATGCTGTTTACAGTTGGCTCACAATTGCAAAGGAATTTTAAGCATGAACCGAAAAAAGCTATACCGATTAATTATTCTACAAAATGTAATAATTGATCTATGTGGAGTTACAATCAGGTAAGCAATTATCAAGGGTTTAAGAAGATGTACTTACAGTATTTTATCTGGCAAATCCGCGAATATTCTGGTAAAGAACAGCGGTCTATAAGATTCTATGAAAATTCAAATAAAATGCAAAATTAATTTTTTGGTTTATAGAACTTGGAGAACTTGACGCCAAAAGTATTGCCGAAGCCATTGAAGATTTTACGATAAACTAAAACCTGAACTATAATGAGTGTGCGGAGTAAGGCTTTGACTAATCTTTTACCATGCCTGGGAAAGAAAAGGGCATACTGGTGATCTTAAGGCAAAAGTACAAATAAATCTATTACTTCCATTGCTCCTCGCATAAACAAAAGCTTACTGACCGACTTACAAGTTATCCCATAAACTCAAAAGAGACACTTTATTGCACGTCCGATTTGCCATGCAAGCTTATTGCTTTTTCTTCTTCTTCTTCGTTGCACTACATCCCCTTTTGGGCCTTCGTTTCCTCCAACAAGCGCCTCCAGCTATCTTGATCTATTGACCGCGTCTTCCAATTTTGAAATCCGAGCAACGACGAACTGTCTTCGCTGACTGAGCCAGATTAGTGTTCCTTCGGTTTTCTTACTGGTCTCCGGCCTTCAGTTCTCCCAACGAATACCTTCTTGGATATCCGTTGACCTTCCAAACGATTCATATAGTCTTCATATTGCAGCTTCCGCTGTCTTACAATCATTGTGACCTTCGGCTCGTCAAAAGTGTCATTCATGTCATGGTTGCATCAAATTTGCCATTGGTTCCCGTCCAGGCTCGCTCCGATTATCCGCCTCAGGACCCGTCGCTCAAAGGCGTTCAATATATTTGCGGATGCTTGGATTAGGGGCCGATGTTTCATACCCATAGTCTAACACAGGTCTTATCACAGATTTGCATACTTGGTGCTTTGTTGCTGTGTGTGCCTTGCAAATCTTCAAAACTGGAATAAAAAATGTTATTTGCACGCTGTATTCTTCAGCGTATTTCATCTCTTTTATTAGCATTTCTAGTTATTTTGCCACCTTAATACACAAATTTTTCTCACAATGTATTCACCAATAGTTATATATATTTTGTGTATTTGGGGTATTCGTCCTCGAATGCGACATGAGCTTTGTTGTATTCTCATTGATTTGTAGCCCTACTAGTTTTACTTCGCTGTTGAGTTTGAGGAAAAGTTCTTCGGCGGTTGTTAACAACTGTAACAAATTATTGATGTCGTCCGAATAGGCTACCACTTGGTTTGACTTGTATAATAACTTATTGCTATTATTTTTGAATTGTGTGACGTTCCATGGTTAATGAAGTACAAGATCATCCGTGGCATTTTAAGGATCACTTCGCCGATATTAATGAGGCACTAGCGACTTCAGCCGAAAAGTGAAATGCAGCAATATGAAAAAAGGCATTCCAAATTCATCCAGTGGCATACAGTTCTTCATCACCTGTGTCAGTAGCATTGATTGCAAAGGATTTTGCTATACTGGAACACATAGCAAATGCATTTAAATTGAAGATGCTTGACAAAGTCAAAGCCAAGTAGCTCATTCAAACTATTGTCAACATACTAACAAACCATAGGAAAGATGCGAAAATATCACAGCTGATTGGATTTTGTTTAAGAAGTGCTGGTGTCTTAAGTGAGGTAACTGAACTGTTCTCTTCCTGAGCATTTTGGCTATCAACCTAATACCACTTTGAACTCGGTAGATGACAGCTGATTCCGGCATATGAATGGTACCTATTCATCGCATTTTTAAAGGGAAGGGCCATTTGTGTTTGATTTAAGCTTTGTCAAAAAATAAAAAAAAAACCTGGGAAATATTCCTGAATACAAGCAATTAATTTTATTTTAAATAAGCTTTAATTCCCAAAGAATAGCATGAGCAAAAAACAATGTAGCCAAATTTTCATTGGTGCTTACCACATAAACGATGAGCAAGGATTAGTTGAAATGCAAATTAACTTAATGCCTCAATACAAACTCTCATCCTCTTGGTGAACTGATAACATCGTTTTAATTTGCTGTTTGTTCGTTGGTTTATTCCAGGCACCTCACAGTACATGTACGTGGAATTCGTATCATCGCCAGCGGGACCATTGCTTAATACAGGATTCCATTTTAACGTGGGCAATTGGCCAGGTCATGTGGAGACAGCAGGTGTAAAACAAGGAATATGTGATTGGCTTTTAAGTTCAGACTCGCTTCGGGAGACAAGTGCTTCAGAGGGAATCTTTCTAAGCATAGCACACTGGTATCCACCGAACACATCATGCAGCTATCACATTCAAGGAAGAGATGGAGAAATTGTTAGACTTTATTTTCCAAGGTGAGTTACTTTGTTTTTATATGTTTGGAAATTATTTTAATTTGCAAGAGCATAGACGTTGACTTTAGAGAATTCACATAATCAACCAAATGTATTATTAAATACAGTTGAAAATATTGAAGGAGAAAATCCATATTTTAATATGCACACTATAAAGCTCTTACAGATGAAAACAGTACTCAACTACTGATTCATTTGAATTATAAAATATGTAAACTAAATTCTTCTGAGGGGATGATAGGAAAATTAAGGACGATTATGCAATGGAGCTAACAAAGGAAGTATGGAAAGCATTGACATGTGTAAGTACAGAAAAAGAAACTTTGGATAAAAAGAAAGGGTTATTAACTGAAATTGTAGGGAAAAAACTAATGCTGGTGATGATATGTGATCAGTATCTGCAGGCTTTAGTACAGCAAGGGTGTGACCAATAGATTTGGCGAACAGTAGATGTTGCCTCATCAGTTTGGTCTTTGCGTATGGACCACGAGAACGGTAGTGAGCAATATGGACGGTCATTCATGAAGTGGGGAGTTGGTTCTCAGAAAGTATCAGAACGGGATTCGATTGTCTACATATGTCTAAATCTGAACGGCTACATTTTGCCCAGTTTTACATAATATTTATCCACCAAAATGTTAGATTGTGTTGTGTATTGTAATTTACTGACTATCTGATGCGTTCTAGTAACCATTTACTTATAAGTTACTATCACTAACTTTTCAAAACGGGAAAACTGATTTGGCTCCGACTCCATGAATTTTATTTCACCATTTTGGTGCCGGAGCTGGTTTTTTTTTTCTGGAAAAGTTTTTATTTCATGAACCATTAACTGAAAGATGGCCTGGGATCATGCTGGATATCAAATGGCTTCCTTTGAAACTATCGACGTAATTTTCCACTAGGTGGGAAAAATTTTGTAAAGCATTGAATTGCTGCATGATTGCTTTCAAATTAGGTGTAAATTTTCACCTTGAGCTTAGAATTAGAATTCTTCTTCGTTGCGCTACAGTTCCTCTTGGGTCTTCACTTCCTGCAATAAGCAACTTGAACTGTCTCATTGCATTGACCGCGTCCTCCAATTTCAGAATCTAAGCAGCGATGAAATGTCTTCGTCGACCGAGTTAGACCAGCGTTTCCTCGGTTTCGCCACTGGTCTTCGGCCTTTACGTTTTTTGGTATCCATTGTTTGTCCATACAATTCTTGTGGCCAGCCCATTGCGGCTTCCACAGCCTCACAATCGTCAAAAATTTCATATAGCTCGTCAAAAATTTCATACAGCTCATAGCTGTATCGAATTCGCCATTGGTCCCCGTCTAGCCTCATCCGATTATTTGCCTCAGGACCCGTCTTTCGAAGGCGTTGAATATGCTCGCGGATGCTAGGGTTAGGGTCAATGTTCCGCATCCATAGCAGCTGGTCTTCAAGATCGTCAAAATTGAATAAAATATTTTATTTGCAAGCTGTATTTTTCGGCGTATTTCATCTCTTTCATTATCGGTTCTCGTATTTTGGCACCGAAATACGCAGAGTGGTCCACATTTTCGATATTGTATTCGCCAAATGTGATACTTTGCGTGTTTGAGGTATTTTTCCTCGATAACGTCATGAACTTTGTTTTATTCTCATTGATTTGTAGCCCTGATAGTTTTGCTTCGCTGTCGAGTTTCAGGAAAAGTTCTTCTGACAAAATATTGATGTCGCCCACATAGGTTACCACTTGGTTTGACTCGTATAGTAACGTACCTCTTTTATGAACAGGTAGCTTTCTGATGATGTATTTCAGAGCCAAATTGAATAGCAATGGAGCCAGCCCATCTTTTTGCTTTACTCGGCATTTGTAAGTTGGTTATTGATGCGGACTTGGGAGTTTGCCGACGTTGTTGACATTTTAGTAAGACGGTCTAATTTAGTTGGGATGCCAAAGCAAAGCATTATTTGGTACAGTATGTTGCAATCAATACTGTCGTATGCTTGATTGAAGTTAACGAAAATTTGGCGTTCATCTATGTTTTTATGTACCTGCTTGACTGTAAACAATTGTTCTATCGATCTACCTACTGTAAAACCACCTTGACACCCCTCAAACACTATTGGCACATGATCTGATTTTACTTTCTAAGATCTTTGAAAATATTTTGTACGCCGTATAAAGTAGTGTCAAAGTTCCTATCTATCTGTGATATATGCGTGTTATTGTTGCTGTAATTAATAAATTTTTAATCGGCTGTAACTTGGTCTTTTATTGATTGATTTTTATGAGACTTTCAAGAAACACGCGTTGAATGGCACGGTCGTTTGGTGAACTTAAGGCTCACCTTTTGATTTTAAAGACAAAAACGTGAAATTCATATAATGTACTATTATTAATCAAGTTAATCTAATTTTGACTTCTAAGGTATTTGTTGACGTGGTGTCTAAATGTGAGGGAGGGATACTGATTTTTCGTATCATTCCTTAACCCCTGCACTACACGAGCACAAAGTGTCAGTTTAAGACCTATTTTTAGGGTTTTGTACTAAAATACAAAACCCTATTGCAATCACGACCTGTGTCCGTCTGTCCGTCCGTCCGTCCGTCCGTCCGTCCGTCCGTCTGTATGTCACAGCACTTTTTCTCCGAAACTATAGAGGCTACAGCCATGAAACTTTGTGGAAAGGTCAGAAGTGGTGACCTCTTGAAAGTTCAATGGTGGAAAAAAATTTCAAAGGGATTTAAGGGGGGTCTCCCCATATAGGGAAGTGACCCCCCAAAAAAAAAATTTCACCATTGGTAGTCGAGTAGGGTGTCATTGGAAAGGTCTTAACGAGATCTTTTCAAAACAAGTCTTAAAATTGCCTTATGAGTACCGAGGGGGGCAGGGGAAGGGGAAATGTACGAACTTTTCGCGTACCCCCCCCTCGCGATTGGACACCTTAGATCCGAAAAATCTGAAAAAAATCATGGATGTAGGCCTTAATGAGTACAACAACAACAAATACATGAGAAGTCGAAATTCACTCAACTTTGTTAGTAATAGTATGATTTATCGATTTTATGTTTTCTTGAATAAAATCCAAACGGTACCCTTAAATTCAATAAAATTTAGCACACAGATGACTATTTATAAGATCAATCTTTTCTGAAAGTTTCATAAAGATCGAATAATATTTAACGAAGTTAAAGCGATTTGAATTTTCCTGCATTACTATGGAACAATATGCCCTGTATTACTATGGAAACATATGGCTATGGAGCCATATGCGCTTTTTACTGACTTAGAAACTACAGCTTTGCTAGGATTTGCATGGAAATTTCAGGAATGATAGGTATCATGAAGATGAGTATATACAATTGAAACAAGTCGGAAAGGCAGGAGAGAGCTCCTAGCAAAAGGGCTTTGTAACCATTCTAAGATTCTTAAAAACAGGCCATGAATCGATGATTACAGTACAGAGGAGTGGCCCCTGAAAAAAAATTTCATGAAAGGTAGCCGATATGAGTATCAACTGAAAGTTCTCTATGAGAGCTTTTCAAAACAGTTCTTAAACTGATAGTTGTTGCTTCAGTGGGGGCATAGGGGGGGGAATACATGAAAAATGTGTTTCCTCCCTCGCGAATGGACACCCGTGATCTTAAAAAATCTGAAATAATTATCGAGGGAGATATTTGTGGGTATAACTATAACAAATACCTCAGAAGTCAAAATTCTTTCAACTTTGCTAATAATAGTATGATCCTCGAACATGACATGTTTCTTGATTTCATTCGTTACTGGTTACTGCATTTTGTAAGTTGAGTACAAAACCCTTCTGACATGAGCATAGGTCTGTCTACCCAACTTGTTAAAATTTGTTATTCATTTGATACACATATTGGCTTTTTTGGCAAACAACATTTTTTTAAGGGTGAAATTTTTTTGTACTTTAAATTTCAAGAGGGCAACTATTTTGACGTATTCAAAAAATTTTATATTTCCAGCTTATGTGGCTTACGAGAAAACTTGTTGTGGCACACGGAAGAATGGACAGACCGACAAAATGGTCGTGACTTTAGCAGGCTAGTGTAAAATTATTTTACAATACCCCAAACAAATAAAGGTTCGAAACTGATAAAGTACGTTAACCTTTATGGCAAAGGTATTTCATCGATACATGATTTGTCGTAAGAATCGAGTAAGGCGTGGACTTTGTGTAAATAAGTGAAAAAATTAAAGACTCTCTTGTGCGACAGAAAAAGTGTGGGCTGCCAAATGATTTTTGGTTCTGATAACAATATTTGAAGAAATGACACAAATTTAGGTTTTTGCCCTACTGTGAGCTTTTATTCATCGCGCAGGTATCAATCTCGATTCCAGATAACTCCGAAAGCTTAAAATTACTTATGAAAATTCTTTGTGTATAGCTAGGTGCTCGCCATCACCGGTGTGTATCTGATAATAGTGATGGCCTGAGGAGAACTAGTACACAGGTTGAAACCACCTTCTTGTAACATTTTTCTTATCTACCTAATAAATTTCAGAAAAATTATTAAAACGCAACTCAATTATGAAGTTACACATAAGGAATTTTCATAAGTAGTTACTGCTTTTGCCTGAATCGTTATTATTCACTACTTGTTGGTTTTCATGAGTTGGAGTATCTTTCTGTTTTGATTATTGTTTATTTTTAATATAAATTCTGATTTTATTCTATCCTCACACTAATTTTCAAATACAACTTATCAAAATTGTGACTTTAATCACTCCTTGAAATCTTATGCTTCAACTAGTCACCATTTTGTTTTTTGAGGCCTAACCTCAAGTTTCTTTTTCCACACTTTTTTAAGATGTTTCACCAAGATCAGTTGGAAGGTTTAGTTACCACTCCAGAAATATTTTTTTTGCACGTTGTTTTACTTTGAGCGGCTGCTAATTTGAGCGGCTGCTACTTTGAGCGGCTGGACTTCGTTTTATGGGGAGCTGTGAACGACCGATGTTACGCGGGAAATCCACGATTCAAGTACTGAAATTGAATATTCAACAAACCCTTGCTCAGATAGGGGCCGAATGTCTTGGAAACTTGCGCTGAGAGGATGGCCTGCTGTCATGCCAGCCGTGGCATCCAAATGAATGAAATTGTATTTCGCAACTCACGGGAAGCCAAAAAATATAAAAAAAAAATTGATTTTTATTTTATTACATTTTTAAAAAGAAACATGTGTTTGGCCCACCCTGTAAATATACATGCATATATATATATATATATATATATATATATATATATATATATATATATATATATATATATATTTATATATATATATATATATATATATATATATATATATATATATATATTTATATATATATATATATATATATATATATATATATATATATAAATATATATATATATATATCTATAAATATATATATATATATATATATATATATATATATATATATATATATATATATATATATATATATATGTATATATATATATATATATATATACATATATGTATATATATACATATATATATATATACATATATATATATATATATATATATATATATATATATATATATATGAAATATATATATATATATATATATATATATATATATATATATATATATATATATATATGTAAATATATATATATATATATATATATATATATATATATATATATATATATATATATATATATATATATGAAATATATAAGAATTTCGTATCTCTCTTTAAACGCCCCCTTCAACTTATTTTCATCAAGGTAAAGCTCACGAACCAGGAACGTTTGGAAATTAATAAAAATTACTATTAGCTAAAAAAATCTAAAAATCATCTTCAGCGATTAAGCTCATTTCTGACTCAATGGCATTGGATCCTGGATTGTCAGATCACTCAATTACCGAGACGCTGTTAAGGACCTTTTACTACAGGCCAGTTAATATCAATTGAAAATACTGGCTATCCAGGAAAACAACTGGACTGAAAACTACATTCATGACATAAGATCACTCACAATATTCGAAAGTGGGAAGCCTACCGGACAACGAGAATTTGGAGTGACCTTCATTGTGGATAGGGAGTTCAAATCACACTTTGTTGATTTTAAGGCAGTTAATGAACGAATGTGCGCGATCCGTATAAAAGCGAAATTCTTCAAAAATGACGAAGAAATGAAAAAAATGTTCTACAAACACCTGGAAAGACTAGTCGGCTCATTGCCTACAAACGACACAAAAATAATTCTGGGTGATTTCAACCTAATGGTTGGCTATGAGCTATCTCACCGTCGAACAACTGGAGGATATAGCCTCCATGATGAAACAAGTAACAATGGTCAGTGCCTGATTGACTTTGCATGTAGCAGAAATCTAGTCATACGTATGACTTGCTTCCCACAGCAAAGCAATCATAAAATTACCTGGGTATCACCATATGGCAACGCACAAAACCAGATCAATCATATTCTGATCCAACAACGTTGGGCCTAGAGCATACTTGATGTCTGTACACTTCGAGGAGCCAATTGTAACTCAGATCATTGCTTGATCAAATTAACCAATCGATGTCGTATACCAAAGACATATTCAGCGAAGACCAGCCCGCTTCAAAGATTTGACATCGAAAGACTCCAGACGGCGTCTTTGGGCAAAAATTTCACGGAGACCCTTGACAACCAGCTGGCTCCCATCTTATCAGACGCATCATTTATGAGGTCTGGATAGAAGTAAAAACGGCTATTAGGGCCGAGGCAGAACAGACGATCGGACATCAAGCCCTGCGCAAGAGAAATAATTGGTTTGATGATGGCTGTCAGAATGTGTGAGCCAAAAAGAATATGGCATACAAAGATGACATGGGTAGTTCAACCAGGACGAGGAGAGAACACTATGAAAATCTCAGAAGAGTAGTGACTAAGATAATTAGGATTAAGTGAAGAAAAGACTATGACGATCAACAACACGAGACAAGTGAAAAGTCTGAAACGTGGTTATCAGCTCAAAAACGCGCTTTGTCAGGATAAAATCGGCAATATCATCGCTGAAGTAACCAAGATTAAGGAAAGATGGGCATCATAATTCAAGAACCTCCTTCATCTTGCACACAGCTCCAAAAAACCGGAGCCTATAGATGTCTGCGGAGAGCTTCTGTTGGCCAAATCAACTATGATCAAATTGTGTTCCATCATCAGAGACCAAAAGAATAATAAAGGGCTGGGCATCCATGGGATTCAAGTAGAGATCATCAAATATGCTGGCAGCAATGTTCAGAAAGCTATTAACAAAGTCATCCAGCACATTTGGCAACAAGAACATATGCCAAAAGAGTGGAGCCAGTCAATTATATTCCCTATCTACAAAAAGGTGACAGGCTACAGTTCGAAAATTAGAGAGGTATATCATTGCTTTGTACGGCACATAAAATATTTTCAAAAATCTTAGAAAATAAAAACGCATCATACGCCAACAGTATTATTGGGAAGTATCAAGGTGGTTTCAGAGCAGGTAGATGGCCAGTAGACCAATTGTTCACTGTCAAGCAGATACTTGAAAAATGCTGAGAGTTCAGCATAGACGTATACTAAATTTTTTTAAATTTTTTTGAGCAAGCATACGACAGTATTGATGGTTACTCTTCTTCACCTCTCCCCTCCCGGTATGAAAGGGACTCCCCAGCTTGGAGGCGCCCCACGGCGTAACAAAACGAGACCTGGCCCGAAGTAGTATGTCAAACGGTTCCAGGCTGGGTTCTCAGGTTGACAGGGGAGGTGTTCAGTGGGTAGTCCAGTCGCGCATGAGAGTCCCACACTCTGTGCATAAATAGCATTCATCTCCCTACCACAAAAAAAAAAAACAAAAAACGTACTTTACCAAATAATGCTTTGCTTTGGCAACCCAGCCAAATCAGTCCGTCTTACCAAAATGACAGTGACGGTGACGACATCCCAAGTCCGCAGCAATAAGCAACTCACCGATGACTTTGACCCAAATATCGGACACAAACAGGAAGATGGGCTGGCCCCATTGCTATTCAATTTGGCTCTGGAGTACGTCGTAAGAAAGCTACCTGCCGATACACAAACAAATTAGTAGCCTATGCAGATGACATAAACGTTTTGTCATGGTCTCTAACACCCGCTACAAAGCTCTTCCTGAAACTTGATAGCGCAACGAAACTAGTAGGGCTACAAATCAATGAAAATAAAACAAAGTCCATGATGCAGTCAAGGAAAAACACCTCAAATACACATAATATCACACTTGGCGAATACAGTATCGAAAATGTGGGCGAATTCGTGTATTTAGGCGCCAAAATACCGAAAACGGGCAATGCAAGAGACGTAATACAGCTTGCAAATAAAACATTTTGCTCCGTTTTGACGATCTTGAAGACCAGCTGCACACACAGGAAAACAAAGTTCCAAGTATACAAACCTGTGATAAGACCTGTGTTATGCTGTGGGTGCGAATCATAGACCCTAACCCAAGCATCCGCGATACAACCTTGAGCTGTATGAAATTTTTGACGAACCAGAGGTCTCAACGATCGTAAGAGTGCGGAAGCTGCAATGGGCTGGCCACATGAATCGTATGGATAAACAACGGATTGTAGTCATAGAGCAGTCACCCTATCAAACTGCTCTAAAACGTTCCTTTCTCCTTCATCCCTACAGCATGGTAATCAAGTAGACATTCATGATTATGCAGTCTAGAATTCTTTTAAATATCCAATGCCTTCTTTAAAATTTTCAACAACCAAAAATGTGGCTATAAATAAAATTGCTCGATTCGAATTCGGCGCAGGCGAAGGGTTAATGAAAATTTATGCATAATAAAGACCAGATCTACTAATTCACTACACAACCAGCAAATCATTTCCATCTAAAAAATCATACTATGACTTGAAAGTATGTAAAACACACATTCTCTCACCTAGCTCATCGTAATCCTAGACATACAAAATATACATTTACACTCATAGAATTGTTAGTAACAACGCTTATCAGTGAACAATTTACTCAACGCAACTTGGTATTCCATGCATCCCATCCGCGGATGCACATTTACATTCAGGCGTGTCGCACAAACCATTTAAGCTCCACAACCAGCCTCTATACATTTGCGTGCAGTTTGTATTAATCATATAATGAAAATGTTTGATCCAATTCAACATCAACAACAGCTACAACAACATCAACAGCATCCAGATCTACAGAGTCATGGTATGCTATTGGATAATACACAGCGATCATGCTCGTCACGATCGACGTCGTCAGCTCAACAACCTGCCTCTACACATTTTGGAGGGAGTCTCTTGCTGATCGTCACCGCGGGCACATCGCGCGAAGTCCACCAGCAACTGGACAATCTTAATAAGCGATATGAAGAAAGTATTCGACTAGCGTGTGATAGAACATTGCAGTTGGATAGTGGCTGCAATAAAACAATGAAAATAGGAATAGTATTGTTTATGACGTTTTTCTAGTGAGATAATTCATGTTCTATTGCACAATTGACGAAGTGTAATTCGTGAGTGGAAAGGGAAGTGATTGGACTAATGGTCAATAGTGCGTGGATTAAGCTGAGAGCCATCAATTGCCAGTGAATTATCATATCTTTGGCTCTGGTTGATGCAGCATCCGCGAGGATGTACGCGCTTTCGCCGTCGTTGAAGTTATATTTTGTTTGATTTGCCATTTGTATGCAAGCAGTTTTTGCATGAGAACTCCGTTACCCGTGAAAATTAGACAAATCTTTCTCCCAGTTAAACATTAGAGTTCTTTAACGGTTCTCTATTATCATATAAATTCCAAGCGCAAGTGTGGGTGTGCGTGCAAACTTTGTGCGGGTGTGTGTGATTTGTGTGTGTAGAGAAAAGCGAGTTCACACAAATAAAACGTCAAAGAAAACAAAACGAGCCATTGCCGTCAAGAAAAGTTACAAAAAAGAATTTCGTTTGCAAAATATTTATTTTGGCGGTCGTAGAGCTTCGTATAGCTTTCGCTTGTGGACCCCTTTTGGATATTCCGAGCTCCGGGAACGAGTCCCGTTTGTGTGCCCCTTTAAAGAAAAATTTTTCTTAGAGTTGAAGAAAAGATATAACTATCCTAAGCATAGTCAAATAAGTGAAACCACACCCATAATTCATTTAGTGCATGAAATAATCGAATTAATGAAAGTAAAATTATAAAATTTAAATAAAACTGTGCTATCGTTCCTAATAGAAGAAGAAAATAAAATATTCATAAGAAATATACATTTAACTTCGCCCACGCACACATTTATCAATTAAATTATTTTTCCACATCAATTCTATTAATCAAAGAAATCGTTACTTGTCACATTTTAAGAGAATATTGAGAAAGAAATTCTTGTTCATATTCTGAATAAAATACAAATAAAAACTTCGCATTTTCCGTCGAATTAGGACTTTTCGAGTCGTCCTCACATACAGGGCGGTCATACTAGCAACGCTACAAGTAGCACGAACCAAGAACAGACTGCAAATATGGGCAGCAAAAGTAGTCAGAATTTAAGTGCAATCTCTTCTGCAAATCAATCCATAACAGGTGGTAGTAGTGGTCATCAGTCACAACAACTGCAAAGTCAGTACAATGATTTACATCCTGCGCAAACTCCTGTAAACGCGGTAGCCCTATCGTCTTCGTCATCCACCCATAGATATAGAGAGTACTGGATCCGCAACCGGTCGTGAGAGCCGAGGCAATTGGCAACCTTCGCTAAAGTTGTGTGAAGTTGAGGTTTGAGGTGATATGCTTTTAATTTAGCACTCTATTCACGGCGAAACACGTTCACATTTAAAAAGTTTTTAATTTTAAAGATCGCGCGTACGTAATCGGAACTTTAATTCACTGTTTTGATTAAAAATTTACGAAATTTCCATCCGCTTTGACACATGAGTTTTCCCGCGTGTTTCGCGCTCTTTTCGACTTTCTTTTGCTTTGACGTTCGAGTTTTCCGTGAGAGTCGTTTGTTGTTTGTACTCAAACTGTTTTCCGAATGATAACGAAGGCGCGATCGTGTGGACGTGAAATGAAATTTCGTTGGTGTGCGCGGGTGTCAGTGGGGAAATGATTCTTCTGAAGAGAGAAAAGAAAAACCTGTTTGGAAAAAAATGGGGAAAGAGAAGCAGAGGGAATCATATAGTTTCGAGAGCGGTAGTTATTTATAACTTATTTATTTGGCAAATTTGCTTCTCACATGGACGAGTACACAGATGCTCGTTGCTCGTCCATTTGTTTATATGTCTTTGCATCCACCACTGATAGATTGGCAGCAGTGCAATCATCATCCTCGTCACGTGGTGGAGCGATTGTTACTTCCACCTCATCATATGTCCCCAACAATCACCACAAGATCAATTCTCCGAGCGATAATGATTTGTCGATCCTATAAGTGTGCTTTAATGGGTTATAAACTTGTATCTCTAGGTGAATTATATAGCAACGATCAATTTAAAACCTGCATCGTCATCGAGCGCTCGACGGACCATGTGGGTAAGTACCCCGTATGTTTCTCTTTGTTTACTTTTTTGGTATATTTGAATATGAATTTTTTCTATTAATTAATTTATATATTTTCTATTATTTAATTACAATTTTTACTTGGGGTAAAATTTTAGAGTTGACCAAATTTGTTGTATGCCGCATATTAAAATTAAACTTGCACCAAAGCAGGCGCGGCAAAAGTAATTGCTGTAGATTCCTAGAATTCTTTAGAATTTAATTTGAGTAAAAATGAACTGTTAAACTGAACCGTCGGTCTTTCCATTCCTTCTCCTCTGACCGCGTATAGGACCCGGTACGATGGTAGGCTCTCCACGCCACAAATGAGCCAACCATCGGGCATTAACTAACCTCTTTTTGTTTCAGGTGACTTCGCGAGTTGAGTGGCCCGAGCAAGGTGCCTCTTTATGACATAGGGTTATGTAATCGAATTGCATAATTTAATGGCATAAATTGGTCACCGGGGTACTTCTCCTCTGATGGGAAGGCTCATGCAAGTTAAGTTGTATGAGTTTTCCACTCAGAAGAGGAATACCTGGCCACTACAACATTTATGGATTTTGCTCCGGTTGGGCGGGTGCGCGGGGGCTCCATCACCACCCGGTTGCCCCTCTCTCATTTGTGGGCCATGAGCCTCTTCGGGTAAAGACGAGATTACCCTAATTCCGCCCATTTTTACTTGTTTCACTTGTTCTCTGAACAAGTCATTTTCTCCCGGTATTTTTGCGACTTCAGTCGCCTTTCTTTTTGACCCCAGAAATTCGTGAATGGGAAATTCTTTTGTAGTGGGTCCTTGTGCTGGGGGAATGAACCCGCCCCACGACAACGCAATGCTAGCCTGCCAGCGCATTCACGCGTCCCCAGACAAGGGCATTCTCGGCGGATACTTACATCTTCTTCTGCCGAGGCAGCAGACCATCGCTGCAGTCCTTCACGGACTTTGAAGTTATCTATTCACTACAGGATATCCAAAAAGATATTTGTTGGGGGAACCGAAGGCCGGAGACCTGTGGGGAAACGGAGAAAACACTGTTCTGACTCGGTCGACGAAGACAGTTCATCGCTGCTCGGATTTCGAAATTGGAGGACGTACCGAAACAGTCGGATGCGCTATTTGCAGGAAGCGAAGGCCCAAGCGGGGCTGTACTGCTACGAAGAAGAAGAAAACCTTTCATGACCATTCGTCGAATTTATTTTTCATACGATCAAATAGAACGGTGATTTAATGGTCCAGCATAAGATTCACAAACAACATAGACACACCATGCAATCTTTTCTAATCTCAAATTGTGTTGCTCTTCAAAATGACATTCACGCGTGGTCGTCGCTGTCAAATTCTCCTCGTTGCTGCAATTCCAAGTGCCAGGAGACGTTCAGATTTTGAGGTCAATCGCTTCTTTTCATTTCTACGGCTACCAATGCACTGACCAAAGCCAACGAGGGTTAAAGATATGTACTGCGCTACTGAAACTAAACCATTGACGCATTAGTCCAATTCTGATTTCGGGCTACTTTAGCTGTGTTTCAAATTTATGCCTCCTATGCTTTGGCTATCGTGGATAGAGAAATAAGATTTTCTTACAGCTTCTACTTTATTTTCCATTTGAGCACAGTTTCAATCCAGTTTTCTTTCTCTGAGTTTAACTGTGCAGTTTTTTCTGTGGGGACAAATCAAAGATAAGCTTAATAAAATAGTCAAAAATCTATCCAGCAGATTTTATCTTTTGTATTTTTTGACAACTTAAAGATCTTTTGATTCAAACTCAGATCAACAATCTTAGGTTCCATGTGAAGTGATAAGAAATTGGGTGGACAGACCTACACTCATGTCAGAAGGGTCTGGTACTCAAATTTTCCGAAATGCAGTCACCAGCACCGAATAAAGTCAAGAAACATGTCAAAGAGATGTGCACGCTTACAAGCAAATTCATTGTTTCTCTATTTTCAACGTTCACCATTTTGTTGCAAAATCATAAAATTCACTCAAATCATGAATTCCCAATGATATTTATGCTATTGATCTCATTCGAAAATGTTAAGAAAAAATAAAAATTGCAGTGTCTGATTCGATGGAAAGTCCATAAAATAACAAAATCAAGTGTTATTGTTGTTATAATTGCGGACATTTCAAATCGCTACAACTTCCGTAAATATAATTCGATTTTTATTAAACTTACAGGATCTAAAGACCTTATACAAGACCACTTACATATCGAATTTCGTTGAGTTTAAGGGTACTTATACGATTCTATTGGGGACATGTAAAATTCGAATATCATACTATTATTAACAAAGTTGAGCGAATTTTGACTTCTAAGGTATTCGTTGTTGTTGTGCTCATAAGCACCTAACTGCATAACTTTTTCAGATTTTTCATTTCAAAGGTGTCTATTCACGAGGGGGGGCACACATTTTTCATGTACTTCCCCTTCCTGTGCGTCCCTCGAAGCAAAAAATGTCAGTTGAAGACCTGGTTTGAAAAGCTTTTTTTTCGGGGGCCACTCTCCTCTATGGGGAGGCCCACTTAAATTCCTTATAAAATTTTTTTGTAGTTGAACTTTGAAGAGAGCACCACTTTAGACTTACGTACAAAATTTGCTGTTTCTAGCTTAAGTGGTTTGCGAGAAAAATTGCTATGACACACGGATAGACGGGCGTACGGACGGGCAGACAGGACGCGATTTTAGTAGGGTTTTGTAAAACTATTTGACAAAACCCTTCAAAATCGTTCCAAGCAAAGGCTGTAAAAGATAGGACGCCAGTCTTTCTTAAATCGAGTCCACTTGAACTGCATCTGCTTGGCCCACTAAACACCAATGATATTGAGAGCACGATCCAAAATAAGTTCGATGGAGATATTAATTCATTTGAAGCTATTCGCATTTTAGTGGCAGTAAATACTTTGTGGGAAGACTACATTTTCCTCAATACCCAAATTGACAGCGGAGTGAAGCGATTCATTAACACAATTCGGAATATTATATAATTGGTGTTGTCATTGCAGAGACTTTTCCAACAGCATCAACAACCTCACAAGCAACTGAAATTGTGATTACTGAGGCCGCACTGTATATGCAAGAAGTTCAAGGACATACTGTCATCATCTGCTTATAATTTGTGTTTCAGCCCTTATGGCCTCGTTAAGGTTATAAAATCTTTTCATAATTACGGATAGCCGTTTCCTTTTCAGTAGCGAAATTGAAAGATTTTCATGTGATGATGAGTCAAATTTTCGCTGAGCATGGTTATTTTCTACCCAAATTTTTTTTGGGGAGGGGAGAGGGGAGGGGTAGCTTATCTATGTAAAGAAGAGATTCTTACATTTTTAAATCGAAAATAATGAAAAGGCATGCCATCTGAAATGTCTAGATCAGATATTTTCTGATCAAACTTTCAATCCGTATTTAGAGGGTACGAGGCAAATATGACGATTTTGGGTATACTTCGTAACAATTAAAAATCTTTAATGAAGAAAATCAGAATAAAAACCATAAAAGTTTGTCTGTAGAAAGACAGGAACAAAAATAGCCTGATAAAGAAAAATTTCCTATTGATTAAAAAAATGGTACTATTCCTAATGATCAAAGTGGAAAGGGTTGATTTCTTCTAAATATTATTAAGGTAGATAACTACTTCAGCAGTTATTGCTCCTTTTACTTCTACTTCAACAATTATTTCTTTGCCCTTCGTTTGTATTTTGTTTTTTTATTTTCATACCAAGCTTTTTTGAGAAAATCGTGCTGATTGTCGATAACACAGATAATTGTAAAACTCCTTTGTTTCTCAGTTTAGTTTTTGTTAAGGATAGATATCAAATAAAACGAGCGGTAGTGGCAACACTGTTTTTTCTGTACAACATTGGGTGAGTGGAGTGGGAGCAGTCTGTTAATTTGGAGCGTTGAGTGTAGCTGGCACTTGGATGGCAAATAATAGAAAGTACACTTAGGATTGATAAAGCGCGTTTCATACAAATTCGATGCTTGGGTTACGATGCATAGTTTTTTTCCTAACATTTTTGATGCCTCGTGTGAGGAATTGAATTTAAGACATAGTTATACGCACATACAGACATTTCCGTGATCGTGCGTGCTTGGACTTTGCTTAAAACATTTTTTTGCAAGTTACTGGATTGAGGCGTTGTATATTCTAGTGGCATTTTTGCAGTCGAATTGTTCTTCATGGCTCGTATTGACATACTTGCACATATTGTGCATATTTGTATGTGTTCGAACCGTGTGTATGTTGTTTATTGAGTTGGGTGGTGCATCAAGTTTCAGGCAGCATTTTCTGTTTCTTTTTTGTTTGAGGCAAATTACACAGGGAGAGAGACTTGAATAAGCATACACCGGCCATGGCTGCTATTCGGCGAATAGCATCGGCTATACTAGCCGACACTTATAATCAGCCCGAGCAGGAATTGGTTCAAGAGCTAAATTCTTTGCAAATACACTTCGACAGGTTTATGCTGGCACATGATGGCTTGTTGGCGAGTGCTTACCAAGTGGAGATGGATGGATGGCCCATAATGAGCTTTTTGCGGTAGTTGAGGTGGGATGTAATTTGGCGGTGGCAAATTACGTCGGATGGTGGCGCCACGACCTTTACAGGATGTGGCTAGCTCCGCACCGTCAAACGTTGTCGATTTTCGATTGGTGCGACTGGTTGTGCCCATTTCCGATGGGACATTACGTAATTGGCTGGCTTTCAAAGATTGATTCAAGACTCTGGTCCATGAACCAGATTATCCAGAGGCGTATAAATTAGTGAAGTTGAGTGCGGCGGTCAAGGCCGATGCAATGTCATTGGTAGGTGGCATGTATAGTATATAGGCGGTTATGGCGAGGTATGGAAAGCATTAAAGGCGAGATACGATAGCTCGAAACAATTGGCAGGGATTCATGTCTCACGGTTGCTCACGATGAAGGCACAAGTATTTGCTGACTATCGTTGACGCAGTTCGAGAATCTCTGCAAACATTCATGGTTATGAAGCTTCCAGTTGATCAATGGGATGTGTTAACAGCGCCCATTTTCACATCAAAACTCCCACAGGCGACTCAACAGGCATGGGGTATGAGTCTAAATTCGAATGATATACCCGCTTCGCAGGAATTGCTGACCTTCATCGAGAAGCGTGCACACAGTTTGGCAGTGGATGTGTTACTTTGGCCAGCCACCATTCTACAGGCAGACGACCTTCGTTTCCACCGAATCAGTCCCTGAAATCGATTAAAACTAATTTGGTCTCAACATTACTTGGCCAACGTGACTACTGCAATAATGTAAATCATTCAATTGGAAAGTGTCCTCAATTGTTAGTGCTTCCAGTGATAGAATATTTTCAGCATATCAAAGGTTCAAATTTATGTGTCAATTGCTTGAGACAAGATCATTCGACAAAAATGTGCCAATAAGGGAATTGTCGCGATTGCAATGGCAAACATTACACTTGATTGTGTCGGAAGTTGACTTCAATTTCATCAGTGGCATCAGGCTCTAGTTCAGTTCCAACGAAACTAGTGGCATCGGACAATGTGGTCCTACTGACGGTTTCTGGCAATCCACACGGAATCATTTTGCATGACTGACCGACGCAGTGAAGACATTTATGCTCGTCAGCAACCAGATTGTTCTTTGGCAACACTGATGTCGATTATTATGTGATCCTGGATCTCAAGTCAGCTTCATAACTTCGCGATTCTTCAATAACTTGGCAGCCCGTCAGAGACGATTCGAGATTCAAGTGGATGGCGTTGGCTCATCGTCTCCGACATACATCCGTGGCAGATCCAAGTTGCAAGATCAGCAACCACTCAACTGGTGGTCGCATCGGGGGTTGAATTTCACATTCCTAACTCAATAACATCCCCTATACTAGTGGCTCGGATTGAGAATTCATCTTGGAATCTTTTGACTTCACTACAATTGGCTGATCCAGCATTTGGAATTCGATAAACCTTTTGTGCTGGGAACTCGGCTGGGTAGCGTTCGGTCCAGCTTCAAACGACTCGAGCACTTTTGCACCAGTCCTTTCATTACATGTGCAGGCTGGCGACAGTGATCAACGTGTCGACGATCTTCTCCGTAATTTTTGGGAGATCGAAGAGGCCACAGCTGCGCCAGATATGACAATTGAGGCGGATATTAGTGAGACGCTGTTTTTGGCTACGCATTGACACAACAGTGATGGCTGTAATGTTGTGCAGATCCCGTTTTGACCAGATGCTCTAACATTGAACAACTCTCATTCGTTGGCTTTGCGCCAATTTCATCAGCTCAAACGGAGATTGGCAGCAAATGCAGAATTGAAGGCTAAATACGTAGCATTTATGACGCTGTACATTGCGCTTGGGCACATGCGTGCAATGGGCGATAAATCACAGGCATACTACATCTCTCATCATACAGTCACTATGAAGTTTTAGGTAGTATTCAACGCATTGACAAAATCTTCGAATGGCATTTCATTGAATTACTCTCAATTGGTTGGACCAATGCTACAACTATTGTTGGTGAACATTACCCTTCGGTTTCGATTATTCCATGTGGCTTTATCAGCGGATATAGAGAAGATGTTTCGACGAAAGCGTGTCGATGAGCGGCATAAGCCTTGGCAAAGAATTCTGTGGCGAGAAGCTGCAACCGAACCATTGCGCACATACGGTTAACTATGTGGCCCTTATATTGCAATCCGTGCATTACAACAATGTGCACATGACAACCACGAGCAAATAACAGATAGCTCCTGGAGAAGTATTTTGTGCAATTTTTATGTTAATGACTACTTGGCAAGTCCTGAATCAACTGAGAAGGCAATTCAATTGGTAGGCGATGTAAATCAGATTTCAAGGCAAGGACATTTCATTTTGCAGAAATGGCGATCAAATGAGCATACAATATTGGCAGGACTCACAACCAACTAGGTCTCTACTGATAACATGTTACTAAAGTCAGCAGAAACGACAGTTTTGGGATTACATTGGAATCCAGCTACGGATGATTTCTTTTTCAAAATCAAATTCGATGACTCACCACCGAATACAAAAAGGCAGGTGCTGAATGATACTGCAAAATTATACGAACCTGCAAATATGCTTACTCCAGTGATTATAGTGGTGAAAACCTTCATACAAAATTGTGGCGAGAAGGATTAGCATAGGACACTCCCTTACCAGCACCCCTATTGCAAGAGTGGCTTACTTTCCGGAATCATCTCAGACTGCTTGAGGCAATCCGTATAACACGCTGGCTGAGTTTACGGTCAGAGGTTCAACCATGATTATATGGCTTTTGCGATGCTAGTGCAAAGGCATCGGCTGCAGTCATCTATCTCCGTAGTATTGATCACAATGGCAAGTGAACATCAACACTAATTACAGCGAAAGCTAAGGTGGCGCCAGTAAAGACAACAATAATTCCTAGGCTTGAGCTCGGTGTTGCACAGTTACTGGCAACAACGATGAAAGGCGTGAAGCATGCCTTATATTTAGAGGATGCACAATACACCATATGGTCGGACTCCAGCATTGCCCTAAGTTGGATTCGAAAAACAGCGGGGACTTTAATTCCTAGCGTTGCAAATCGTGTTGGCTACATTCAACAACATAGTGACGAAGTTAGCATGACATAAGAATAATCCGGCAGATTGCGCAAGTCGCGGAGTCAGCGTCGGGAATCTTGGTGAACATCACTTATGGTGACATAATCCTGCGTCACTATTGATAGATGCCACACCCGCAAATGAGCTTCAGGTCCTTTTCGAGGAGGAGGTTTTGGCAATGGCAGCAGAAGAAAAACTAGTCAAAACAACTTTGGCCCTGGCATCTAGTTCAATGAAAATTCAAATGCACAGACCCGATGGCTCATTTATTAGCCTACTTGAAAGGTTCAACAATATTAGTAAGTTGCTACGTGTTACTGTATATATATATATATATATATATATATATATATATATATATATATATATATATATATATATATATAATGATGGCAACCTATTTAACGGCATTATTGGCGTCGAACAGTCATCATGCCCGAAGAGATGGACGAGGCGTTAAGATGGCATATCTGCAGCGAACAAGACAGATATTTTAGCATTGAAATTAAACAACTCCAACATCTTGCTTACATTGCATCATCGAGTACTCTCATCACTTTTGCACCATACTTGGATGGTCATGGCATCCTCCGCGTTGGATATCGACTTAAAAATGCTGAGCTTAGCGTCGATCAACGTCACCCAATCATTATGGTGAAATCCAGTACCTTACTTGGCTTCTGGTCCAGCAAGTTCATGGCACATGCACGTGACCGGTTACAAAGGTATGCAAGCTAATTGGCGACAATCCTGAACAGAATGTTTAGGACAAATATCAAATGAAACGAGCGGTAGTGCCAGCACTGTTTTTTCATGCAACGTTGGGTGAGTGGAGTGGGAGCAGTCTGTAAATTGGGAGCACTGGGTGTGTCTGCCACTTGGATGGCGAATAAATGAAAGTCCATTTAAGATTGATAAAGTGCGTTTCATTCAAATTCGATGTTTGGGATACGGTGCATAGTTTTTTCCATAACAGTTTGATTACCATACTTTAACTTTAATCTTCTCTTAATTATTGTATGATCTATTGTTGGATTTTTGCCAATATCTTTTAATCCTTGCAATGAAAATTGACATTCATCATTATTTTCAATGTAATGGAATATTTCCTCCATCGCCAAGGTAACTGAATCATCTTCGGGACGACCGACTTTATGCCCCATAGTGGGCCTCAGAAAGGTATAAGAACAGTTATCATTGTACTTAGCTTCAGCAACAACTAAGTCAAACTCATACTCAATGCGGGCAATAAAAGCTTTTACTACGTCATCAGAACGAGTCCTAGCTACCTTTAGAGTGGAATCTTTAAAATCAAGTGTAGAACATTATATATTTTACGAAAAACATTCTGCGCTTTTTTTCATCGCCACAAAATAAGCAATATCGTTTAAAACAAAAATTTGGTTCACTTACTCGTACTCTAATATGAGGTAAACTTATCGTGGATGTACTACCTTTTCTGTCTCACGCAGTCTTTTAGCTGCAGCAATACTACTCTTCCGAGCGAAATTTCACGTCAATGCATGTAGACTGTCACAGATTGCTTATTTTTCAAGTATTCAAAATACTTATCATTTCTTTTAATACTTGTATCAAATTCTTCATTCTATGATCCACAACAACTTCACTTTCTTTCAAAGGCTTATACAAATGAAGCAAACTTCTGAGATTTCGTTAAAATTATTTAACAATACAAATTGAAATTGAAAATATTACCAATAAACACGTCTGCTCACTGCAAAGTAATTTTCAAAACTAACAGCATATACTTGATTATTTCGTTTACTTCCTTCAAAAACAGGCAGGTATGCGACCCTCCACACTCGAGCCATGACGTAGCTGGCAGATATTACTCAAGGTTACGAACGAAGGGAATTAGGGACTGACAGTATAATCTTATATTTTGAAATACTCATTCAATTTGTACAGGCTTTAGTGTGTGAGTAACACAACCCAATAGTTTCTTCTTTTTACTTGTGTCGAACGTCCGATGACGTTTACGGGCTGCATATAAGTGCACATTATGTAGAATATGAATTTTTCAAATCTTTAAACTACAATATCTTATGAGTCATACGAAAAAAAGTGTCGGAACAATTTTTGTAGAAAATTGTATGATCTACAATTTTGACTAACCTATTTTTACGATAAAACTTACTAATTCCGAGAAAAATGGAAAACCTTGAATTTTTTTACGTTTGACCTATTTTTTTTTTGTGTGGTAGGGAGGTGAAGGCATTTACGCCCGCCGAGTCTGGCAGTGTGGGACTCCCTTGGAGGATACCTTTGGACTACCCACTAAACACCTCCCCTGTCAATCTGAGAACCTAGCCTGGAACCGTTTGACACATTACTTCGGGCCAGGTCTCGTTTTGTTACGCCATGGGGCGCCTTCAAGCTGGGGAGTCCCTTTCCTAGCGGGAGGGGAGAGGGGAAGAGGAAATGCCAGAAGAGCGATCCCCCAGCCCCAGCGCCTCCGGCTGCCGTGAGTCCCTTTTATATTTTAGGGCTGCCCAAGCATAATGTGCCACCTGGTTCCATTTGTCAACCGATTCGAGCATCACCGCAACTATATTATCCGGGGTGAGCTCTCCAGTCTCCCTGCAGAGCTCCCTTCGCAGCCTGACCCATTTTAGACACGCAAAAAATGTGTGACGACAATCGGGAGACCGTGACTTACCGATCTTGTGCAGGTAAGACTGAAAACACCCATGCCCGCTCAAAAGCTGGGTCAGATAGAAGTCAGTCTCACCATGCCTTCGATCCAGCCACGGTCTCACATCCGGGATGAGGTGCGCAGTCCACCTTCCCTTCGTGCAATTCACCCAAGACTGCTGCCAATCGTTGAGCGAGCGTTGTCTCTCCTCGCGGACAACCATCTCCCTCGCATCCTCGTTTTGGCGCAGGTAAATAGCGCGGCGCTCTCTAGCAAGGAGGGCAACAGGCATCACGCCTGCAATCACTCTCACCGCCGAGTCGGAGACTGTTGGATACGAAGATGCAATTCTCAGTGCTCCTCTTCTCTGTACCTGTGCCAATCGTTTTCAGTATACCTCCTTGCTGAGAGCGTCGCCCCAAACCTCTGCTCCGTACAGTAGCACTGACCCTACAGCACTCATCAAGAGGCATCTTCTTGATGGGCTGGGTCTCCCTACGTTGGCTATAAGTCGACTCAGAGCCGATATTCGCGAAGCAGCCTTCTAAGCCGTTGCCCTGATTTGCTCAGAGAAACTCATCTTCGAGTCGATCAGTAGCCCCAGGTACTTCACCGCTGGCTTCGATTCGATTTGTATATCTCCAATACTGATCATCCCTACTCTAGGGATTCTGTTTTTTGTCAAGATGACCACTTCGATTTTCTCCAGTGCTAAACTGAGCCCACGAGCAGTCATCCAGTCCCTCACTCGGCGCATTAGCATACCTAGCCTAAGTTGCGCTTGTTCAACGGTACGTCCGGCGACCAGAGCCGCAACATCATCCGCATAGCCGACCAAGCGCGACTCATCTGGCATCTCAAGTCTCAGTAGCCCGTCGTAAGACACGTTCCACAGGTCCGGACCAAGGATAGATCCCTGGGCATTACCTGATATAATTTCCATCCTTCGTTAGCCCTGTATCGTATCGTAGAGCAGGCTTCGGTCCTTTAGGTAGTTCCTCAAAAGCCGCATTAGATATTCTGGAACTTGAAAAGAGTTTCCCAGCGTGTCCAGAATATCCACCCATCTAGCGGAGTTGAAGGCATTCCTGACGTCGAATGTCACCAACAGGACGATCCGTCGCTTGGTGCGACAACATGCCTCTGCCTTTTGGACCGCGTTCACCACCTCTGCAATCGCATCAATGGTAGAACGTCCTGCTCTAAAGCCGAGCTGCCGAAGAGATAGGTCCCCAGCAGCACGAATCGCGTCAGTGAGTCTTCCCTTGATGAGTTTCTCTAGCACTTTCCCAGCCGTGTCTAGCATGCATAACGGGCGGTATGCAGACGGCGATTCGGGATTTCCCTTCCCCTTGCCGATCAGCACAAGACTCGCCACCTTCCATCGTACCGGGAAAACCACGTCCCGTAGGCAAGCGTTGAATGTGCTGAGCAGCAAGTCAGGACAATGGTGATAGACGAGCCGCAACACCTCAGCTGGAACACCATTTGGACCTGGAGCCTTCCTCCCTTTCAGGGAGAGGACTGCCTCCTCCTGTTCCAGCTGTGTGAAGAGTGGGCACTCTACTGCTGTTTCACCATGGACAGCGTCAACATAGACGGGATGGGCGGGGAAGATTCCCCGCTCTATCGCGTCCATCTTTTCCGCGTCATGTATACAAGGCTTCCGTAGGGCACCAAGTTTCCCCATGACCAGCTTGTTGCCAAGGCCCCACGGATCCTTGTTCACATTGTCCACTAGGTCTTGCCAGCAGCGAACTTTGCTACTGGCCGACTTATATGCTGCCACCTGGTTGCATGCCTCGTCACGGTTCCGCGCCCGTTGAGCGTCACGCCGAAGCTTGTGACACTCCCTTCGCTTTTCAGCGATTTCAGTAGACCACCAGTACACTTGGGGCTAACCGTGCTGGGGTCTTGGATGAGGCATAGAAGCGCAGCAAGCAGTCGTGATTATGCTCATAGTAGAGATCACCACGTCTTGAGCTGCCAATTCTTCCCTCCCCTCCGAAGCTCCCTGCAGCGGCTCACCTGCTGTGAGAACCTTGACGAACCTCTCGACGTCCATTCTTCCAATGTTCCATCCAGTTGTAGAAGGCCGAGAGCACGGACGTCGGGAGATAGCATCACTTATCTCAAGCAGAATGCACTGGTGGTCACTGGCTGAGTAGTCCTCTAATACTTTCCAGCTGTGTATCCTCCTTACTAAAGACCCCGAGGCGAATGTCACGTCCGGTATGGTTCCTTCCCAGTCAATACGGCAGAAAGTCGGCGTATTTCCAGAGTTAAGTACGACGAGGGCCGTCCTGGCCGCCATTTCCAGGCCTCTGCTCCGAATTCAACCAGTATGTGGCCCGACCGCGTTGGTCGTACTACTTTAATGGTAGTATTGGTGTCTTCGGGCCTTGCCTTTCCCCTGATGTCCCGCAGCACCTCCGCGTAGGATCGGTCATCTTGGGGCTTTACAAGCAGTGCCTGCTGCCGGGGTCTTTGTCGGGGCTTCTGCCTCTCCTGTTTTGCATTAGGTCCTTTTTTCAATTGGGCGTCCGTGCGAATTTTATTTTCTGGGTTTTTTTGAAGGAGTTTCTTTGCGGCTTTCTTCGCTCCTTTTGTAAGCACTCTCTGGAACCCCTGATCTGGTGCTCCACGCCCGTCAAGTGCCTCTTCCTTCCTTCTTTTATCCCGATCTCATTCGATTGGGCTAGACGCCATTCTTTTATTGACTTTTAATGATGGGGCTATCTGCATGTCGCCTTTAGATTTTGCCCCAAGCGCCTCTTAACCCTTCTGTTCATCTTCGGTCCTTAACCAGCTCCTCGGATAGTGCCCTATGCGATCTAAGAGCTCCTCTAGTTCAAGGAGCCCTTCCTTTGCTACTTTGCTAATTTTTGGGGAGTCGCATGCAGCTTGTATTCTTTTCAGAACATCTCCCGCTTTTCGAAGTAGTCTTTCCTCTTCGTATCGCTGGGCCGCAATTGTACCTTGCAACCATCCTTGGGAGAGGTTTCCCCGTTCCGTTTCCGAGTGCAGTACTTCCGCCACATTTTCAATGGTGGCGGTACAATCACGCGGTGTCTGGTCACTCTTTGCTTATAGTACCGTAATCTCCTCGTTTGCTTCTGGATTTTTCGTTGCAATGTCGGGATTTGTGACCCTTGCATCGGTCGCTTTAGTAACGATCGCAGCCGTGACAATCGAATTTTCGGTGCTCTTTATGTTATCTTCCACTGCTCGAACACCTGAAGCATCCTGCCGAGTCTCCCGCTTCTCCTTAATAGGACGCTCGGGCATTCGCATAATTTTTTTGCTGTGCCCACACGCCGCAGGAATCTCAGTCTGCACCAGACTGTCTGCTGTTCTCCGTTTTTTGTCTACCGTCACTGTCGTCGTGTTAGTCTTCGTTTTTTTCGTGGTTAGTACAGCTCTCGATGTACTGTTGACATCGTGGCTGCAACCGCTGGTTGCGTCGTCGTTATTATTTTTGGTTTCATTTTTGGGATGTTTTCGATCTTTTCATTTTGTTTGCTCCATTTTATTTAGTCCCCCCTCGGAGCCGCTATCTCCGATCGTGTGTGTAGTCGCCTTTTTGGTTTGACCTTAGATAACATTATTTGCAGAAGTAAGATCGAAGGGGATTTTTGATATTTCATTTGTAATGGTTTGTTTAACGTCTATCGAATTTTGGCTAAGGTAAATGTCTATTTTGACTGGACTTAAAAAATAATTACATCATAGTTATGATTATGAATCATTGGACCACATTTATCACGAAACACAGGTGGTGTGGTCAAAGCAACTGCAAAAATTATGACACCAGCAGCAAGGAACAACTAGAAAAAGCATTATGAAATCTCGTAAGTCAGCTTTGATCAGGCCGAACCTTTAGAATAATTCGACATAATGCTGGAATATTTTAGAAGAGAATATTCTTGGAATGTCGCTTTTAAATCTATTAGCCATCTAAGTGTAGCGGCAAAATAATCAATCGAAATGATCCAATAGTCCGCAAATAATTTTTTTAAATGCACTGAAACAACTTTTACATATTATACAATTGCTTAAGCCCATATGTTTTAGTAATAAACTTGATGACTTACTCAATTTACGGAAATTTGAAATTCCATATCTCTTTAAAAACGCCTTTAAAATTTTCTCTTTTATCACATTTCAGTTTTCGCATTAATCGTATAGAGGCGGCTGTGCAAAAATACGATGGTGATTGTGGCGAATCATTGACCATATACGATTCATCGAAACCAGATCCTGCCAGAATAATTAAAACATTCTGTGATACATTCTCGAGGCCTATGGAAAAGGTGGATTTTGTCAGTACGAGTCCATCGCTGTTCGTTCGATTTGAAAGTAAAACTGGCTCATATAGTGGAAGCTCATTATATTACTGGGCGCACTATGATTTCTTCAATAATACAAAATTCGGTGATGCTGTCCCGAATACACTTTGTGACGAGATATTTTATGCATGGAAGCATCCGGGCGGAAAGATACGTTCACCATTGAATACTCTTATTTTCAAGAGGACCGGAACGACGGACGTACGATGTCAGTACAAATTTGTCACCGATAATCGTCTCTATGCAAGAGCCGTTGTGGAGGTAAATGCTTATTTCCTAGTATTATGTTAGGTTTTATTTATGTCCTTATTGGCAAAGTAGAGCTTCCATCAATTTTAATTTGTGAATGCTATTTTTAAATTTGAAGGTTATCACAGCATTCCACAAAGCTTTTAACAAAACGTTTTCTTAGCTTGAATTTCTAAGGTTACATGCGTTGAAATATTCAATATAATTGGAAGCTATTTTTACCTTCCAGGATGTCCAGTATAGAATAAAGCCCATCGATGGACAACAATTTATTATGTTGTTCAACTGGCAATGAGTCTAGTCATTTTTTGAATTTTGTAATTGGTCACGAATATTCTTTGGATTACGTGCCGACTAAAAATGTGTTTTTTCTTTTAAGTTCTCTATAACTTTAGTAACAAACATTCTATAGCTTAAGTACTTTTAAACTTCAAAAATTATTAGAAGCGCATTATCTCATTATTATTTTTTGTTAGGGGAATTTTGCTACCCTTCAAAGCAGTCTCCATTTGATTGTATAACACGCTCCCTTCGGTATTTTTACACCTTGAACCAGTTTTGTAATTCATGTTCCAAGGCTGAAAAAATAGAAATAAGTTAGCTTTTTTGCCGTAGAAGAGCTGACTGGTGCTGTGACAAACAGGAAAAACGAAAAAGAGTCACTTAAAATGGTTGCCATAAGCTATCCATTGCGTGCGGAGCTGGGAAGTAATTGTAATTAAGTACTGAAAATTTCAATTTTTGAGTCATGAGAAATGTAATCCATTCCATTTCAATTCTAGTAGTTGAAATGGATCATGGCTTTTCTTTCCATTTCTCTGAGGAATCGAAAAAAATAATGGGACGTATTGAATTAATTAATTCCGTATTCAATTACCTATTGAAAATTGTAATGGGAGTTAAGATTTGCTCTTGATGCTGCCATTGGCTTGTTCGCATAGTTGTAATGAATCGGCCCTACGCCACTGGCGATTATGAGTCAGTACGTCGACGAAATTGGAGTGCACCATCTAACCTCTCGCTGTTCGTGAACCGCCTTTGGTCAGCTGAGAGGAAGGTGATCAGGTGTGTGGAACTTGACGTTGGACGAGAAGCCAGATGGCAGCAGACTTCACTATCACACACATGACCATTAGTAGGCGACTGATACATATGCCATGTGCCACCGTATGACTTACCATCTTACGTCAGTTTTGTTTGGGAGTGTCAAGTAATTCTGTTTGCGATGCAGAATAGTTCGCGCCGTCACGAATTCTGTTGAAATTCCACTATCGGAAATGCCTTGAATATATTAGACGGTACTATAGTTACGCGAATAAATGGTACAATCGCGTCCCCATAGATAGTTCGTGAAAGAAAAAAAAAGACGAGTCAGGAAAGTAAATACGTGGTGGTTTCTGTTGAAAAGTGCGGAGGATGCAATAAGTGCTACAAGTGCTTGGCGTTGAGCCTAGAAATCTACCGTTCTATTTCGGAGCCACGATTAGGGCTAACGTGAAGCGGTTAAGTAAAAGGAGTTTGCTCATGGTGTTGCAAATAAGGAGTTAAGAAGTAGGGAAGTTGTTCTCGAGTTTCCCGTCTTTAATTTAGTTTTATTGATGTGCCTCTGCCCTGGTTTTGAATGCGCCACCACTTTCCGAGAAAGTTTACCAGCTACCGCTTTCATTTATGTGCTGCGATAAATTGGTTCGGTGAATCTACTGTAGGCCGGTTCCATGTGGCCAAGACTTGTGTGTTTCTCATATCTTTTCCCGGTTTAGTCACGTGTACAGGAAGTGCAACCCTATTTGATTACATTTTTAAATAACTGTACTTCCGATTGCTGGTAAATGGTGGAGGAAGGAAGCAACCGCGAAATGGATTACGGGTGCATGGACTGGTTGACCGGTTGGTACCATTCGTTGGCACGACTCGGACTTCACGTCTAGAACCGATGAGAGATCAGCTCAGATTTCCTTCAGGAAATCTCTTCGTTCGAGCGATTTGAACAGAGAATCATTACATAGTGTTAGTATGTAAGAGGACACTTTGAGATAAATACGGCTACATGTCGTACTTTGTTGTTTGCGTTATGGTATATGCTTTTCGCTGGAAATGGTCGTAAGAAATTTGCATACTTGTGCATGAAAAATGTGAACCTAGTTAATTCAAAGAAAAAAAATTATTAATATAGTAATTAAATCAAACTCCGCGGTAGATGGTCCCAAGCCCATTTGAAAAAGGTGGGTGGATTCCTTTGTTTCCCCAACTCACAGCTTCCATGATTAGCAATTAGCAATTAGTTTCGGGGTCGCATAGTGGGCTTACTGGTTTCCAAATGATGGTACATTAAACGTCAAGAAATGCCAACAACTGTAAATTCACCCACAGCTCTGCTCCTAAATCCTACTTACACCTCCTTTGAGGGGCCGTAAGGGGGTGAGGGGGAGTTTTTCGACCCTTATGACGGCATCGAACGTAATCACCACGCCAAAGGAATGGAGGTTGGGTGACGGTTCGAAAGTGGCAGCACAGCCTTGCAATGGATTGATCCTGAGACAATGACCTCACAACCGAAAAAAAGACTATGTTATTGGATCCTGGGATGTCATATCACCGAACAACCCTAGTGCTTTTAAAATCCGTTTACAACAGGCCTTTCAATTTAAATCAAACATACTGGCAATCCAGAAAATGAACTGGACTGGGGGTAATATTTAAAATATAAGATTCGACACAATATTCAAAAGTGGGAAGCCTGCTAAAACGCGGAAATTCGGAGGGGCATTTATTGTGAAGTTGTAGACTTCAAATCACACATTATTGATTTTAAGGAAATTAATGAACAATTGTGTGCAATTTGTACAAATTCTTAAAAATTTTGCTGATAAATGTACATGACAATCACGTGGAGACACTAGTTACCTACAAATGATACAAAAATAATCCAGGAGGACTTCAACTCGAAGATTGGCAATGAGATATCTCATCGGGGAACGACTGGAGGATATAGCATCTACAATGATACGAATGACAACAGCCAGCGCATGATTGACTTTGCGTGGAGCGCATGATTGGCATGCGTGAACAAAATCACCTGCGTATCACCGGATGGCAAAACATAAAACCCGATCGACCATGTTCAGACCCAACAACGTAAGGGCCTCGAACATACTTGATACCCGTACATGCCGTGGAGCCTGCTGATGCCATATGTCAAAGGCGTATATCAACGGCGTATTCAGCAAAGATCAGCCCTCAACAAAAATTCAACATCGAAAGGTTTCCAAATGGCAAATGCGTATAATTTCATGGATACCCTTGACAACAATCTGGCTCCTATTCTACCAGATACATCAATTAAAAACAACCAAAGAGTTATGGTAGCAACTGAAAGCGGCAATTAATGCCTAGGCAGAACAGACGATCGGAAATCAAGCCTTGCGCTAAATATTGATTGTTTTGATGACAAATTCTAAGATGCGTTAGATGAAAAACCAGGCGCGTAAACATCATTGAGATAAAAAACCAGGACAGTGAGAGAACACGATGAAAATCGCTGAAGAGTACTGAATAAGATCATGAGAATTAAGCAAAATGGATATGATGATGACCAATTGCGAAATATTGACGTAAGTCTAGTAAGCAACAATACAAGATCAGCAAACAGAGTAGTGAAAAGCGTGGAACAAGGTTATCAGCCCAAGACCACGCTCTGCCGTGTCGAGATCAACAGCATCAACGCTGATGAAAAAAGAATTAAAGAAAGATGGGTTTCACATTTCAAGAACCCCCATAATCCTCCGCACAACTCCAGAACATCGGCGTCTATAGATATTTCAGGAGAGCTTCTATTGACCCCATTAACTCTTAATGAAATTCGTTCCACTATCACGGCTCAAGGAGAATAATGAAGCGCCGAGCACCGATGAGAGCAGCTCATTAAATATGATGGCAATGGAGTTCAAAAAGTAATCCACAAGGGCAACCAGCACATTTAATAACAATAACATATGGCAAACGAGTGAAGCTAACCAATTATATTCCCTATCCAAAAAAATGGTGACAAGCTACTGTACGAAAACTATAGAAGCATATAACAACTTCGCACGATGTACAAAATATTTTCAAAGATTTTAGAAAACAAAATCAAATCATACACCAACTGTATTATTGGGGATATAAGGTAGCTTTGCAGCTTCTTCTTCCTCTTAGTAGCACAACAGCCCCTCTCGGGCCTTCGTTTCCTGCAAATGGCGCCTCCAACTGCATCGGTCCATTGACCGCATCCTCCAATTTTGAAATCTGAGCAGCGATGAACTGGCTTCGTCGACTGAGTCAGACCAGCGTTTCCTTGGTGTACCCACTGGTTTCCGGCCTTCAGTTCTCCCAGAGAATACATTTTTGGGTATCCGTGGTTTGTCCCTACGATTCATGTTTCCAACCCATCGCAGCTTCTGCAATCTTATAATCGTTGAGACCTTCGGCTCATCAAAAATTTCATACAGATGTGAATCGTATGGATGTACAACGGATGCTCAAAAATGTACCATACAATTTGAGCTCACAGAAATAAGGGTTCCAGTTGGTAAGCAAGCTCAGATTAGACGACACATATCCAGTCGGGTTATTTTAAGTTGCCATTTTTTGTAGTTGGAAGGTGAATGCTATTCAGGCACTGAATAAAAGACTCCCATACTGGCGAGTGACTCTACTGCCCATCAAAAATCTCTCTTGTCGACCAGAGAACCCAGCCTGGAAATGTTTGACACATTACTTGGGGCCATGTCTCGTTTTGTTACGCTATGAGGCGCCTATAAGCTGGGGGCACCCTCTTCTAACAGTAGGGGAGAGCAGTAGCGGAATCGTCAGTCAAGTGATCTCCTAGACTCGACATTCATGGCTGCTGTGAGCCTCTTTTATCTCTTAGGATTGCCCAAACATAATGTGCCACATGGTTCCATTTGTCACCCAATTTGAGCATCATCGTAACATACTATCTAGGGTGCGCTCTCCCGTCTCCTTGCAGAGGCTCCATCGCTACCGGTTCCATTTCTGCACGCGAAAAATTTGTGGCAGGTATCGTCTTCCTTTTCTGAGAAAAACCGATAATCGGGGGACCGTGACTTCCCAATATTTTACAGATAAGACTGAAAATACTCATGCCCACTAAAAAGCTGGATCAGGCAGAAGTCAACCTTGCCATGCCTTCGACTTGGCCTATCCAGGATGAGGCGCGTAGTCCAACTTTCACAAAACTGCCGCCTATTGTTGAGTGAGCGATGTCTCTATTCGCGCCCTTGCTTTGACGCATGTAAATGGCAAGGTGCTCTCTAGCATCGAGGGCACGCCTGCAATAACTTTCACGGCCGAGTCAGAACTGTAAGAAATGAAGAAACAATCGTCAGTGCTCCTCTTCTTATCCAAGCGTTTTTGGTATACCTCCTCCCTGAGAGTGTTGCCCAATATTTCTGCTCCGTGTACAGTAGCATTCATTCTACAGCACTCATCAAAAAGGCGTGGGTCTCTCACGTTAGCCATGAGTCGGCTCAGAATCGATACTCCCGATGCAGCCTTCTCAGCCGATTCTCTGATTTGCTCATCTTCAAGTCGATCAGTAGCCCCAGGTAGTTCACCACTGGCATCGATTCTGATCATCCTTACTCTATAGATTCTCTTTTTTGTCAATATGGCCACTTCGGTTTTCTCCAGTGGTAGGTAGGCTGAAGCCATAAGTAGTCATCTAGTCTACCACTTAGCGCACCAGCATACCTAGCCTAAGTTGTGCTTACTCAACGGTGCGTCCAGTGACCAGAGCTGCAACATCATCCACGTAGCAGGTCAAGTGTGACTCATCTGTTATCTCCAGTCCCAGTAGGCTATCGTAAGACACGTTCCACAGGCCTGGAGCAAGGATAAGGCACTAGGCAATGCCCGATGCAACTTCCGTCCTTCGTTGGCCTTGTGTCGTGTCATAAATCAGGTTTTGGTCTTTCAAGTAGTCCCTCAGAAGCCGCATTAGAAATTTTGGAGCTTGTAAAGGGTTTCCCAGCGTATTCGGAGTATCTACACATCTAGCAGACTTGAAGGCATTCTTAATGTCAAGTGCCATCAACAGGATGATCCGTCGCTTGGTGCAGCTATATGCCTCCGCCTTAGAGACTGCGCTCATCACCTCTGCATTCGCATCAATGGTGGAGCGTCCTGCGCTAAAGCCGTTCCACCGAAGATTATGAGTTGCTATAGAGCCCGGGAATCGAAGTGATTCCGATCCCGAACCCTTGCAACCGGCCAGATGGATATGTCCTCGAAGTGCCAGCGGACTTCATCTGTCGTGCGGATATCGTTGCGCAGAAAATATTTTTTTTCTGTCCAAATATTTAGATCTGTGGATATAAATATTCGAAATATAAAATTAATCCAAACCCCGGCACATTTCGAGACATAGCCATCTGGAAATGCCCCTCCACCGTGGTCATCAAAAAAAAAAAAAACTATGCCACTGGCGACAGATGGAGAGGCACATTGCCGCCATGTGGCGTGCCATTCCACACACCTCTGTTTTGTCCGAGGTGACAACCGGTTGGGCTTGACAGCCACATGGCGAAAAAGGTAAATGGTGTCATGGTGTGGTGTCGGTAGCGACTTGGCGCGGTCCTAGGTGGTGTAAAATTATTAAGAGGTAAATTTTTTTCGTTCGGCGTACGTCGACAAATGCCTTACCAGGTTTTGTTTGCAGTTCATCGCCCTCGTTGTTGTAGCAGCCAAACGAGGATCTTTATATCGAAGTAAATCGAAATCTCCCAAGAAAAAGAGGAAAACCGACACAAAGAAGACATCGAAAGAAGGGGTGACTGCGAGCGACTTAACCGAATCGAATGACTCTGAAGAAGAGGTTGATAACGCCCGAGAATACAAACCGCAGAGCTGTTGTCAGTTCAAGGCTGTGGAGGATCCTATTTGCCAGCTAAGTATCGAAATTAATTCTAAGGAATGAGGCATATGGGGTTGCTGGGTTGTCTAGCCCCAGCATATATTTGATTCTTTGAGAATAAAACCATTCCTCAAGGATTTCATTTTCGAAGTAAGTTTCCGGCGGTCCAATCGTTCGGCGCCACGTATCATGGAAGTAGCGCCGCATATGTTATATATGATACATTTAGCTTTAAAATTACTCTACCTCCATCCTCGAAAAAGCTGGAAGTTTGCATTTGTTTCCGAGCTGATGGAAAGGAATATTGGGATAATAATAATGATCTAAACTATACAATATCTAAAAAAATCACCATCCTGCCAATCGCATCCATCCGAAATACTATTGAATTATGATAACAGTGATAATTCGGTGAAAATATCGAATCGTACAAATACATTTACAACTCAGGAAGGTACATCGAATTTCAATAGTTGGTCCGAGGCATCATCATGGAATCAAAGTGAGTATCCTCGCCCGTATTGGTAAAAGCAAACGGAAAATGAAAAGCAGAAGCAAATGTGTAACTTGTGCGAATCGTAGCTCGTGTATCGCAATTGATTGTCACGGAACTGGTACTGGAGCTTTAAAGAATCAACGCCACGTCCCACTTGGCGCTCTTTCAGTGCAGCCTTCCGCAATCGATTTGAGGATGGCTTCACTGAGAGAGAGCTAAGGGAGCAAATAAAGAAACGGAAACAAGGCGCTCACGAACCGTTCGACCAGTACTACACAAGTATAGTGAGATTGAGCACTCGCTTGCGAAATACCATGCCCGAGGACGAACTGGTAGAAATTATCAGAGAGAATATGCGCTGGGATCTCCAGAACAGCCTTCTGCATTTTCCCATCAACACCATACAGGGATTGCGCCTCCATGCCCGTAGACAAGAACACTTGGATGAGCGGCGTGGTACCTTCCGTCCACAACCTCGCATAACGGGACCAAATCCCCGAAATCATCACACCGCGGAGTTGATGGCAGCTGACCACCTGCTTGCTGATCCAGTACCAGTACCGAGGAGCGGAGCACCACCGGAGCTTGAGGACCCAGCCTTGATTGATCGACCCTCCCTTGAAGCAATTACAAGCCCGACGGTCTGTTGGAACTGCCGACAACCGGGACATCGGTTCTATGCATGTCCAGCGGAGCCGACGCTTTTCTGCTACCGCTGCGGGAAGGCCGACACATACGCACCTGACTGTGCAAATTGCAAAGGGCGAAAAAACTTGCCACCGAGTGCCGCGACCACCCGTCGGCACTCCTAAACCCCGGACGAACCAATTTTGACCCTATCACTAGCTATGACCAAGCTCCCAACATAACTCCAACTCTGCTGACTCGCACCGCTAACCACAGTTCTCCCGAAGTTCCACAACCGACGCCGTCCTTCGCCGAGGCCAACGCGCAGGGAAATGATAGCGAGACGAAAGTTCCTTGGCATGTAAAACCTTTTCATGTCAGGCTGCGGAATTACTTGGCTACTCGACAGCGCATCTTCCATGAGGAGTTGTCCACAAATGTACCACCGCGAAGCAAGCGAGCCACGCGTCGGATTCGGAGCTTCTGGAGAAAAGTCAGGCAGTCGAGGAAAGTGTTGAAGGACATATACTTAGACGAATTATTGAGGGATGATGTTCGGCCATATGCGTCAGTACACCTCCTGCAAAAACGAGTGTCAGGCTTAGTCGATACGGGAGCCAGTGTGAATTGCATAGCTGCCGAGTTTGCAGGGGAGGTACTGGCAAGGCACGCGGACCAAATCCGTCATTTCACCTCCTGGTTAAGCACGGCGGACGGAACTCGTCACTCGGTAGTGGGAAAAATTATGACGGATGTCACCTTTAAAGGAGTAACTAAACCCATTCGGAGACCCGCGACCGAAATCCTCTCCGAACTAGCTGGCCGACAAGCAGTCACCGCGTGAATGGGTTACGGTGCACGGATTGGTTGACCTGTTGGTACCATCCGTTGGCACTACTCCGACTTAACGTCTAGAACCGATGAGAGGTCGGTTCCGCGTTCGATCTGAAAAGTAGAAAATCATTACAGATTTCCCTGCAATAAACGGACGGTATGCAGGCGATGATCTGGGATTCCCATTCTTCTTGCTGATAAACACAAGCCTCGTCGCCTTTCCCCGTACCGGGGAAACTTAATCCCATAGATAAGCATTGAAACTGATGAGCAGCAAGTCAGGACAGGGCTGATAGACAAGTTGCAATACCTTAGCTGGAACACCATCTGGACCTGCAGCCTTCCTCGCTTTCAGTGAAAGGACTGCCTTTTCCAGTTCCAGCTGTGTGACGACTGAAACTCGATGTTGTTTCACTGTGAATAGCGTCAACACAGACGGGATGGGCGGAGAAGAGTGCTCACACTCGCTCATTAATCTTCCCCGCACCATGTATGCAAGGCTTGCGTCAGGTATTAAACTTCCGCATAACTAGGTTGTAGCCAAGGGCCTACGGTTCCTTGTTCGTAATGTCTACTAGATCTTGTCAGAAGTGATTATTGCTGTTTCTAATCATTTTTGGAGCATTTCCTGGCTGATTTATTTGCTGCATCCCGGTTGTTCGCATCATCACGGTGCCGTTCCCGTGGAGCTTCACACCGAAGCTTGTGAAACTCCCGTCGTTTTTCAGCGATGTCAGTCGACCATCAGTACACTGGGGTTTTGCCGTGCGGAAGTTTTCAACGGGGTATAGAAGTATTGCAAGCAGTCGTGATGATGGTCATAGTTGAGTTCACCGCATTTTTGCAGCCAGCTCTTCTGTTAGCTGAGAATCACCCTGTAGTGGAGCACTTGCTGTCAAAACCTAAACACGCCTCTTGATGTCCATCCTTCTGACGTTCTACCCAATTGCAGATGGTCAAGTGCACAAACGTTAGGAGGCAACATCACCGATCTAAAGTAGAATACACTGATGGTCACTGGCTGAGTAGTCCTGTAATACTCTCCAATTGCTTATCCTCCGTACTAAGGACTCCAAGGCGAATTTCTTATCCGGTATGGTTCCTTTGCAGCCAATATAGCGGAAAATCAACGTATTTTCAGAGTTTACCACGACGAGCACCGTCCTGAACACCATTTCGACGATTCATTTTATTCGCGGATCTGTTTGAGGCATGCCCAATTCGATTGCTTTAGCGTTGAAGTCTCCTCCAACGAGCGTGTTGCCATCTGTGTTCGTGACAGTGCCCTCCAAACCATTAAGCTTGGCTTACAAAGATTATATCGGTTCGTTCGCCGTTAAGTATACCCTCAAGAAGGTCGTTCCTGAGCACTGAACCCACATAAAAGCATCCCCCGGCCAGTGTCTTCCGCCTGGGAATCACTGTTCTGAACCCGGATGGTCGCATTAGGATATCCTTATGCAGAACTTTTATCATGGTGTTCCTCACGCAGCATGATAAAAGTGGGTCCCATGTCCCTTCCAAACAGTTCAAAAAGGTTCTGGCAGTTGAACTGCAGTGTAGATTTAGCCGCAGGATGCGGAGCATCGATCCCAAGACGTCGTCTTGGATTTGCATCCTTGCAAAGGATACAGTGTGCCTCCTTTGTACATTCTTTTCTTTTATGTTCCGTTACACCGCGTTTGTATCATTGAGAACTCCTATAGGGTCCTTTGCATACTTATGTAGTGTGACCATAGACAAGGCATTTGAAACATTAAAGAGGTGCTGCTCTCCACCGTGTCCTGCAAACAACCTACTATATTCTTACTTTACACTTTTTTCAGAAATCGTTTGGCATCCTTCTCGGTCAAGTCAATGATGACCATGTGTTGTTGTTTTCTAGTGTCAGCCTTGCATTGATCCTGCCCACGCTAGGGAACTCCTTTTTGATGGCCTTTTATGCCTCGGCCAGGTCCATGATACAGTCAATGTCTCTTATTTCGATTGTTGCCATCGGTTTAAGCGAGGCTATAGTTGTGCTTTTGTCGAGGACTTTCACTATTGCATCCCATGATGCTTCTTTATTGTTGGCCTCTGCTCTGAATTTAACGAGTATGTGGCCCGCCCACGTTACTTGTGCTGCTTTAATGGCAGTGTTGGTGTCTTTGGGCTTTCCCCCGATATCCCGTAGCACTTCTGTGTAGAATCACCCATCTTGGGGTTTTAAGAGTATTGCCTGCCGCTTCGTCGGGGCTATTTCTTTCCTGTTTTGCATCAGACCTTTTTTCTTTTTGAGCGTCTATGCGAACTTTATTTTCTAGCAATTTTGAAGGATTTATTTTTGTGGTTTTATTCGCTTCTTTAATTAGCACTGTCAAGAAGCCCTGGCCTGGCCCTCCAGGCCCAAAATGCCTCGTCCTTCGTTCTTTTATCCCGATCTCCTTTGATTGGGGTAGACGCTATTCTTTTATTATTTTAGGATTAGCCCTCAGCACTTCTGTAGCTTTCTGCTTCTCTTCTACTTTCCAGCCTTTTTTGGCCTTTAACCAGCTCTTTTTGTAGTGCCCGATATGGTCTAGCAGCGTCTAAAGTCCAAGGAGCCCATTCTTTAGTACTTTTCTGATTTTAGATGATTCGCATGCAGATTTTATTCTTTTTCAAATATCTCCTGCTTTTCAGATTAGCCTTTCTTCCTCATGTCGCTGGGCGGCAATTGTACTTTGCGACCATTGTTTTTGAGAGAGGTTTACGGATTCAGTTTCCGAGTACAGTACTTTCACCACATTTTTGACGCTGGCGGTAAAATCGCACAATGGCGCTTAACTTCTGCCGTGATCAATTTGTTGACTTCAGAATGGTTCGTTATTATATCGGGATCTATGATCCTTGCTTCAGTAGCGACCGCAGGAGAAACCATCGAACTCTCGATGCTTTTGATATTTTCCCCTACCGATTGAATATCTGTCGCGCCCTGCAGAGTTACACGCATTTCCTTGTTAAGATGTTCAGAAGTTCGCATCATTTTTTTTGCTGCGGCCAAACATCGCAGGAATCTCAGTCTTGACAAGATTGTCTATTAATGTGCGTTTTTCATCCGTCTTTGCTGTCATTATATTTATCATCGTTTTTGTCACCGCTAGTACCGCTCCCGATGTGCTGTCAACATCGTGGTTGCAACTACTGGTTGCATTGTCGTTGTTCTTACTTTTGCTTACTCTTTTCAATTTTGGTTGTCAGTTTTTAGCTGAAGTTGCTCCGGTTTGATTAAAGCCCCCTCGGAGCCGCTAATCTGCGTTCATGTGTGTAGTTGCCATTTTGGTTCCATGGTTACCTTGAAAGAGTCGGGGGCCATGCGAGGCTTTTTAGGCTTGCAGTAAGCACACAATGTTGATTTTTCACTTATGGGAGCGGAAATGGGACATTTTCGGCTTTATCCCATTCCATGTTGAAAAAATCAAGACACTGACGGAACAAGTGATCTTCTGTTTTATTATCAAGCTGTTCAACATAAATGTCCTAAGCTTGCTTAGAAGATAGTCTACCTGAAATACAGGGTCTGTAACCGGACTGAGCCTGCCCCGTGCCGTCAAAGCGTCTGCTAACCGGTCTCTGGTGCTGTTGTGGTGGTGGGGGTCGAGGTAAAAGGAACCAGGCTGCAGCAGTTGCTTCCAAGCGCTTGGAGGGATAGCATCGAGCGAGAGCGGAGTGCGTGTTTAGTTACGTCGTCGGAGTGAAAATGAAGCGTACGATCGAGCAACGTGTTATCATCAAATTTTGTTTCAAACTCAAGAAAACGGCCACGAAAACTCTTCAAATGATTCAAGAGGCTTACGGTGAGGATGCTCTTTCCAAAACTCAAGTGTTTCAGTGGCACAGAAATTTCCGGGAGGGCCGCGATGACGTCCATGTCAAACAGCGTGTTGGTCCTCCATCAACGAGTCACACGGACACAAATGTGCAAAAAGTGCGTGATATGTTGAACAGTGATCGTCGTCTGAGCATTCGGGCTATCGCAGATGAGTTTGGAATTGATAAGATGACCATTCACAACATTATTAAGAACGATCTGGGCATGAGGAAGATCGAAGCTGGTACCCAAACACCTGACTGATGAGCAAAAGGAGCGTCGTGTTGCTGTCGCTTTGGAAATCCTTGATCGACTACAAACCGAATCAGAGTTCTTACAACCCGGATATGGCACCAGTGCACTTCTTTTTGTTCCCCAAGATGAAGAGACACCTTAAGGGGACGCGGGTCAGGACTCTGGAAAACGTTGAACGTGCTACGACGAGGGCTCTAGACAGCATCGAGGTTGCCGACTTCCAGGGAGCGTTCGGGGATTGGAAAATCCGGTATCAGCGTGTTATCGACTCCAATGGGAACTACTTTGAAGATTTCTAAAGAAAAACTGTACATATTTTGCCAATAAAAAATGTCCTGAGGTCAGTCCGGTTACTTATTATTCTGACCCTGTATGCTGATGTAGACGCGTTGTAGAACATCCTGAGTTTATTCGTTTCCTCATTGGCTGGAGGAGGATAAGACAGTTCAGATTTCCTAGTTGTTTCCCCGAAGATATCAACGGCACCGTGCCCCCCCAGCACATCCAGAACTCGATTTTTCGTACTCGTCAATCTACCGCTCCTTCCAGTTGTTTGATTCGTTTTTCACGCTCTATTTTAGAGCTGGACGAATTGAACAGTCACAAAAAAGTGACTTAAGTACTCGAAACGATTACGTAACTTGGTTGAATTTCATAAACAAAACATAACACAATTAAATGAACTGGGTCCATAACCTGTTGATATTTTTAGTTTAAGTGTTTGCATTTGCAATCCAATAGCTGATCACGCATTAAAAATTACTTTTACGATCTTTTTAATTGCCACAAAAACAATTCCAGAACAAAAATGGAAACTTGTCAAAAACAAAAAGAGAAGTAAAAACTTCAGACTGGTAACTGGTTTTCAATAGCATTTTGTTGCCACTCAGAGATTTTTTTGGTAACCAGATCTTTTGGACAGGATTTGATTGCAGCTTACTTAACGCACCCCACTGCGGCAAAATTGCAAAGCTTGGTTATCTGGAGATAGTCGCCTAGTCATAAGCTTAAGATCCCCACTCGATATCGTCGGCTTTCACTAAATCTTTCCATCATTTTTCATGATTTCTTCACACAACTCTGTTCTGACTGTGTTACACTTTCAAAAATCGCGTCCTGTCTGTCCGTCTGTCCGTCTGTCTGTCCGTCCGTTCGTCCGTCCGTCCGTCCGTCCGTGTGTCACAGCAGTTTTTCTCGGAAACTACTTAAGCTAGAAGCATCAAATTTTGTACGTGGGTGTAAACTGGTGCTCTCTTCAAAGTTCAATTACAAAAAAATTTTATAAGGTATTTAAGGGGGGTCTCCCCATATCGGGGAGTGACCCCCCAAAAAAAAAATTTCATTGAAGGTAGCCGATATGGGTATCAAATGAAAGGTCTTGATGAGTACTTTTCAAAACAGGTCTTAACTTGGCAAAGTTTGCTTCGAGGGGCGCACAGGGAGGGGAAATACACGAAAAATGTGTGTCCCCCCCCCCCCCCTCGCGATTGGACACCTGTGATCCGAAAAATCTGAAAAAAATCAGGAATGTAGGCCTTAGTGAGTACAACAACAACAAATACGTGAGAAGTCGCAATTCACTCAACTTTGTTAGAAATAGTATGATTTATCGATTTTATGTTTTCTTGAATAAAATCTTAAGGGTACCCTTAAATTCGATGAAATTCAGCACATAGGTGACTATTCATAAGATTGAATTACCCTGCAAGTTTCATAAAGATTGAATCATATTTAGCGAAGTTATAGTGGTTTGAATTTTCCTATATTACTATGAAAATGCGCTGCATGTATTACTATGGCAACATGTGGCTATGGAACAATATGCGCTTTTTACCGACTCAGCCACTACAGTTTTGCTAGGATTTGCATGAAAATTTCAGGAATGATAGGTGTCATGTATATCTTTGAGAATCGGTTCAGCTAGTGGTATCAGTAATCGTAAAACAAAATGGTGGCTGTTTTAAATGCGAAGATTGAATAATTTTGAGTTATTTTTTCCCAACTTCAACGTTCAAGGTCCATGCTTTGAACACTTGATTCAATTGAATGAATGACTGAAGATGAGTACCTACAATTATTACACATAAGTGAAACAAGTCAAGGAGGCGGGTTCGAAAAAATGGCCATGAATCGATGATAACAGTACAGGAGAGTGGCCCCTGAAAAAAAAATTCATCAAACGTAGCCGATATGAGTATGAAATGAAAGTTTTCATGGGAGCTTTTCAAAACAGTTCTTAAACTGTCAGTTTCTGCTTCAGTGGGGCACAGGGGGGGGAAATACATGAAAAATGTGGTTTCCTCCCTCACGAATGGACATCTGAAATAATTATCAAGGGAGATATTTATGAGTATAACAATAACAAAAACCTTAAAAGTCTAAATTCGTTCAACTTTGCTAATAATAGTATGATCTTCGAATTTCATATTTTCTCTAATAAAATCGTCTTTGACATGTTTTTTGATGTGATTCGATCTGGTGACTGCATTTTGAAAATTGAATACAAAACCCTTCTGACATGAGCGTAGGTCTGTTTACCCAACTTGTTAATTGATCACTCAACCCTTCTTACAGCAATTTAATGTAAATCTATATGCTAATGAGCTCTACACGGGGCTTTACATTGCATTGAACGGGAATCGATCTCGTTTTTCAGATGGCTCCATTGGCTTCAAATTACCTATGAAAATTGTATAAAGCTACTTCATTCAGTTGTATTAATAATTTTTCTGAAATATTTTTTTTCAATAATTATTTAGAAAAATTATTGATGCCTGGACCAAAAATTCACCTTATGCGTAACCTTTGAATCCCTTATATTTTATAGCAATTAATAGCACAAGTGCATTATGGACCATATAGACCATATATATACAATAAAAATGCCTAAAAGAGAATAAAATTGATTTGAAATGAAACAAATGGCTACGAAACTCCATGAAAACCACATCTGATAATCAGTGGACCTTTTCTTCAATCCAAATTATTTACTGAAGCTTAATATCGTTTTTTGTTGTAGTTAACCATTAAATTGATTCGAAAATCCTTTCAGACACAAAATTTGCATAACCTTTTCGAAAGTAGGAAACAAGAAGGTGCTCAAAGACTTCACAAAGTACACGACCTAATCAAAATGTTGACCTGTCCATTATTCTAAATAGCGGAGCATATTGTCCCTAAATCCCTACTTCTAAACGATTACCATTATCCACCCATTAGCATAATGAGTCTAATGAGATGCAATCTCCTTGGCAAATTGGAGGGTTGAATTTTTATTTCTTGATTCTCTACTTGCCAAAGTATTTTTTTATCCTATTCTGGCTTCCACTTCATTTCATCTCACCTGGCTATATCCCATCCATCCAAAGACGAATTCTTTATCTAAGAATTTTATCTGAATTTAAATTAATTAATTTTCTCTTTTCATCCAGGTAATCTCCGTGTCGTTCAAGGAATTGCCCTACAACGTGAACGTTTGCACTCGGTGCCACGAGGAGCGTGTGGATAAATTGGTGATTTGGGAGGAGAAGGAAAAAATGCCGCACAATTTAGCCTGCTTCTGTGATAATATTCCGCGCGCCGTACGTGTCATTTCATCCAGCGACCAAATGAACTTGGAGATGATCGTTCAAGGACAGCATGCCATCACCAGTTACTTCAAGAACCCAAATCCATTGTTCGAGGCCAACTATGAATTCGCACACGGGCCACTGTGTGGTCCGATATCCTTCGGGCCGTCGCCTGAAGGTGAGCTTGTATTTCCATATCGAAAAGCTTTGGGCATGATTAATCAGAATAATGGCGAGCACAAAAGAGAAAAATGCATTTGGGAGCTGAAGGTGGCAGGTCAAAGGGACTTATGGCTGCACTTGGAAAAGGCGCGCTTCAGCGACAGAACATGCTACAGCGGAAAGATCGAAGTCTACTTAGCAGGAAGATTAGAGCCACGTTTCATTATCTGCCCAGAGAATGTATCATCTGCCAGAGACCTGCCCATTTTGTCCGCCCGGGAGTTAGGAGCATCTGGAAATGACCACGAGCCTCTTCCCGTCCTCATCCAGTACACCGGAGATGGGTTGGCGGGCAGGAATGCTTTCCGCCTCGTCTGGACAGAACTCTTCCATCTGCCACGCAACCCAGACGGGACATTGGCCTCATCAATGTTGCAGGATGGAGGTTGCGATTTCAAATGTCCCGGCGACACATCAATTTGCATACCTAAGCACCTGGTCTGTAACGGAATAATGAATTGTCCGAACGTCACCCACACAGCCACTCCCGACCAGCTACTGCAATACGTCGAGGAGAATTTACAGCGGCTCGGACTCGATATAGGACTAAAGGATACGCTAACTATTTTAACGGATGAATCGCCGGAAATTTGCATGAAGTCGATGGCGGAGAAAACACATTTTGTTGCACCATTGTTAATTGTTGCCGGTCTCACGCTGGCCGTGGTCATATTTCTGGCCATCCTTGTCAGGATGTGCAAACGCTAGTATATGCACATTGCATAAAACTCAAAGCCTTCATCACTACCACTGACCGATATTACAATCATCGAATGTTGTTAATATACATATATAGAGAATGGTCGACAAACGACATGTTATATTTAGCAGGAGATTAATGATGGCGAAGGACTGCGATGTGAACAATGGCAACGACGGTTGGCAGCATTGTTAATATGTTGGTCTCTTGGAGTTTTATGTGCTCCGGGTAAATAAGATTTATGATTTTGGGTTTACAAAAGAAATTTTTCTGAATAGAGATCCTTAAAGGACTTCACATATATCTCCATTAGAATGAAAGGTTGGAACTTTCGAAAATTTTATCGTGTAACTTTTATAGTGTTTCAAAGGTCACCGTTCTTGCCATTGGTTACGTCGCCTGAAGAAAGCTTTAGCAAGAAAGACTCTTTGACCACTAATAGTTTTCCTTTTCAGTTGAAATGAAGGTTTATTTAGAGTTTAAGTCAGCATACTAAGGATAATTTTAGCTTTAAAGTGAATACTGTACTGATACAATGAAAAATGGATAATTACATGCACAAATTTGCGTTCCATTCTTATGTGAAGTGCGAATGTAGATATTATAGGGCACCTAGTAATTTAAATCCGTTGCCAAGAAAATTTGGTATATCAGACATGGAACATTAACTTATGAAGCACAATAAGTTTTATTCAATTATTTCGTTTATTTGATACCCACACACCAATTTTCTTTTTTGTTGACGTTCACTTAAGACTCATCGGCTTTCAATTGGTTTTATTTGGGCATCAATGGTGAATTCGTTCAAATTACAAGTTGATCACATTGAAATATTTAATATAACTTTAATACTATAAAGTGGAACCACCAGACACCATCAATTGGTACCATAAATAATGTAAATCATTAGCAAATGAACTAATCAAGAAAATCATATTTTGAACTAACTTTCGTAGGACGGAGGATTATTTAGTGTGTCTAGGTGTATTTTTAGGTCTTTGTAAAAAATTTTTTTACAAAGACCTACTAGTTTCGCGACCTGTCTGTCCGTCTGTCCGTGCGTCATAGCTGATTTCCTCAGAAACTATAGAAGCTAGAATGCTCAAACTTTGTGAAAAGGTCAAAAGTGATGGTCTCTCAAAAGTTAAGGCCTTGACAAAAATTTTAAAAATGTTTAAGGGGGGTCCCCCCTAATAACGAATTGGCCCTTAAAAATTTTTTTTAATCAAAGGTAGTCGAGTGGGGTATCAAATGAAAGGTCTTGATTAGAACTTTTAGAATCTGAAATAAAAAAATCATTTTATGAATTAGGGGGCCCACGGGAAGGCAAAATGTACCCAAAATTTGTGTCCCCCCCCCCCCTCGCGATTGGACACCTTTCAGCCGAAAAATCTGAAAATTATCACGAATGTGGACCTTTATGAGTACAAGGGCAACAAATACCTTAGAAATCGAAATTCACTCAACTTTGTTAATAATAGTATGATTTGTAGATTTTACATTTTTGCCCATAAAATCAAAACGGTACCTTTAAACTTCTTGAAATTTTGCAATTATATAGACTGACATAGTATATATATGTTCACAAAATTTGATTGAGATCGAATCATAATCAAGTGAGTTATAGCAATTTCAACTATATGGAATTACAACAACGATAACACGTGTTTATGGTTGATATAGGGTTTTCCAATAAGAGGTGTTATTTTGATATTAAAAGGAAAATGCCATTTTTTTAAATAAATGATCGGATGTTTAGTTCCTTATAAAGAAGAAGATATGCCGTTAATAGCAATAAAAAACATTGCGCAAATAACCACTACGACACGCTTACAGGACCATATCCTCTTCATGAAATTTTCCATAACCAAATCGCAAACTGGCTGCCCTATGTCCTCGATAGCCTCACGAATTTCATCTTTGAGATCTTGAATTGACGCTGGGCTATTGGCATAGGCCTTCTCTATCACGTGACTCCAAAGGAAGAAGTCGCAAGGTGTTAAATCAGAAGATCTATTCAAAATAACACCTCTTATTGGAAAACCCTATATATATTTAAAATTGACTTAGGTACTTTTATTTTCTTTCAATTTTCATGAAAATTTAAGGAATAGTGTTTAATTTGAACATGTTCAATCGGCCGAACATTGAGAAAAATCATTTAAGCTAGATTAAAATGGCGGCTGCACTGTGCTTATGAAAGAAACTGTGCATCTTTTGTATAAATTTGAACGATTTCATATCTAAGTATTGGATGAATAATTCAAGTTATCGATTCACGCCATTAGAAAACTTGCTTCTAACCCTAGGATGTTTACAAAGACCTTCTGGTAGGAGCACTCTCCTGCTTACTCAACTTGTTTCTTACAGTTTTATGTATGCTTACACATAACTTTTGAGCAAATATAGGTGAAGGGCTTGTAGGTTAAGGCGAATACAAGTAAAATTAAGAAGTGCGAGTGAATTTGCATAACATATTATTCGAGAATAAATCCGACCGGGCTGCAGCGCGTCGAGTTCAATCGAGAACTGTCAGAATCATCGGATTGTAGGATTGTGAATGGAGGGTTTTTTCCGGTTATTCAAATGAGGTTGTATTTAAAATTTTCTTTTTTAAGTGTAGTGAACGCTACAGTACCCCCTTGCCAGTGGTGAAAACACGATATAATCATAATATGAACGTATACAATTTGTCCTTTTTTGGTTTACAAAGCAATTATCAAGGGTTATAACAACAAAAAATTCATATGCAAGACCCTTAAATAATAGGTAATGCAATCATTAAAAATTGATTAAAATCCGAAGATGCGCCATTTGTATGTGTGTATGCATCTGGGACGTATAAATGTGTTGCGTATGCATGTTTGCGTATCACCCTTAATTTGAACCGGCCTGGTAGTGGTCAACGAAATGGACCTGTCGCCCTGATCGACGAAACGGATCCGTCGCCCTGATCGACGTGGACGCTCTTATTGCTGCTGCAGCTGCTGTTGGTCCCCCTCGTTCTTTGGGTCGTGCTTTTGTTGTTCTTGTTGTTGTTGCTGTAAGTCGGGCGATTGTTGGTCCTTCAAAACCGGTGCTGCCCGTTTGTGAATGATTGCCTCTCGGTTGTCTGGTAAAGATTCATCGAGCATAAATGCAGGTTTCAGCCTACCATTCGAGACGGTGACCTCTTTCCCGAATGCTCTTATCAAAAACGTCTTGTTGCCGCGTTTTACTATATCTAACGGGCGTTAAATGGCATCGGCAGTGTGCTCTTTACGACATTATGTCGCAAAAAACAGACATTGCCAAGTCCTTGAAAACGAATGGCCTGCGTAAGCCATGACAGGTGACGGGTATTGGGTGAACCAGGTCGAAGCATCGTCACAAGTCCTTGATAAAATCACTTGACTCGTGATCGAATGATGCCGGGATGAAAAATTTGCCTGGCAAATGTATCGGCCAGCCGTTAAAAAGTTCAGCTGGCGAGTACCCCAAGTCCTCGCGGTGGCTTGCGAGTGTACCCATGATGACGTCTGGTATGATTTCGTCCATTGGCTGTTTTGAATGCATCAAAACGTGGCCTTTAGGTTGCAGCGGAAACGTTCTACTATTCCGTTTCCTTGTTGGTCATTAGCTGCTTCTTCTCCAAACCCTACCAGTTGACCCTCAGACCATAGCTATTTCGGTGTTTTTTAGTTTGGCAGTTCCCCAAATTTCCCACAGGACATATGCATCGAATCTGCCACTTGTTGGCTTCCTAAGTAGCGCCTCCATCAGCAGGCTCCACCGTGGCTAAGCTTTGAGTTTTTGTGTTGCATCACTACTATTCTTGGCATTCTTCTTCTGATCGACCTATCTGTCTGCGCATTAAAAAGAGCTAGTTTTTTGGCCATTTTTGGCTACTTTTGTTAGCACCGGTTACTACACCTCGACTAACATTGCATGCCTGTAAGGTGCTTAGTTTTCTCTCTTCTCTTCTTGGGCAATTTCTATTGAAATGTAACAGAATGTTCTGGCAGAGCTGAACATAGGCAGCACCAAAAATTCTTTAAGAGTTTCAGTGCTAAATTTTTCCTCTGCTTTCAACCAACTATGAGTACGGCTGCAAAACTAGTGTCGAATTGACTTTTTTGGAAATGGTGCAGTCTGCCTCCTCTAATCATATCTGCACCGTTTAGCCACGTTGCAGAAGAACATCTTATAAGCAAAATTCTTGACTTGCTTGCTCGCAGTTGACTTTTTCCTGAAAAGAGGTATAAGAAGATGGTACGCATAAGTCACTTTTTTCAAAATATAATCACCGTGAGCATTGAAGGTAGCCTTTCTATCGAAAACTCCTCCCAAAAAACCTTCGTTTGCCTAAAGCAGTGCACTATCTGCCCATTCAACTTAATCCTGGAGTCACAGATGCCTCTTACATGACGAATAAAATTTTTGAGGGGGTTCTTGAACACAATTAATTCACTCACTTTTCTTTGCATTTACATTGATTTCTCGTTTCCGGTTATATGCAGTAAGAGCTTCCAAGTATTTTTGGGACCTCGTATTAGCAAAGCGCGAATTGTGCTCAAATGACCACACAAACACGTCGTCAGCAAAGAGGTTCACCTGGATTCTGGGCTAATATTCATCTCTTATCCCCAAGACGTCAGAAGGCCCCCTCCCCTAAACATCTCGCTGAAACACTGCAATTTTTTCCTCGCTTCCCTCGTGAAACTTGATTCCGCGGCGAAAAGCTCTGCGTATTTGTTATTTTCCCTCATATCCACAGATTCAAATACAGAATTTGGAATACTGTCGCACAAAAATGAAAGAAACTACAACTCTTATTACCTAGGGGCTAAAAGACCAAAAAGCACACAAATTGTATAATAAAGAAAAAAAATAACAGTTAACAAAGCCTTAATAAATTTTTTCTTTCCAAATATTCCAATTCGAAGTTTACTCCTTGTGTCCACTCCTATCATTTCACTAGTCCTCCTCCTCGCTCTACGCGCCTTACCCAGGCGCTTTACCTCGTTTCATTTTCCACGATTTCGAAAATTCCGTAATTCCTCCGAAATTTCAATTCACTCCAAATTTCAATTTTCAAAGAAATCCATAAAAAATAAAAGCTACCTGATCCGTGCTGAATCAAAGACTACCCCTGAACGTTACCTGATGGTCAAAACCACGACGCTGCTTTAAATACCCTTACCAAAGACTAGCCTTTTTTTGGTTGGGAGGCGAATGCCACTTAGGCACAGAGTGTGAGACCACTAAACACCTCCCCTGTCGACCTGAGACATATTTGACAGGTTTGACTTATTAATTTGGGCCAGGTCTCGTTTGGGTACGCCCTGAGGTGCCTTCAAGCTGGGAGTCCCTTTTCTAGTGGCAAGGGAGAGGGAAAGGGGAGCTTCCGGACAAGCAATCCCCCAGCCCCAACGTTCTCGGCTGTTGTGAGTTCTTTTTATATTTTAGGACCGCCCGAGCATATTGTGCCACCTGGTTCCATTTGTCAACCGATTCGAGCATGACCGCGACTATATTATCCGGGGTGAGCTCTCTTGTCTCCCTGTAGAGATCCCTTTGCAGCCTGACCCATTTTGTGCATGCAAAAAATGTGTGGTAGGCATTGTCCTCTCCTGGGCAAAACCGACAATCGGGGGACAGTGACTTACCAACCTTGTGCAGGTAAGACTGAAAACACCCATGCCCACTGAAAACCTGGGTCAGGTAGAAGTCAGTCTCACTATGCCTTCGATTTAGCCATGGTTTCACATCCGGGATGAGGCGCCCAGCCCACCTCCTCTTCAGGCAATTCGCCCAAGACTGCTGCCAATCGTTGAGCGAGCGTTGTCTCTCCTCGCGGACAACCACCTCCCCCGCATTCTCGTTTTGGCGCAGGTATATAAAGTGGCATTCTCTGTTCAGGAGGGCAACATGTATCACGCCTGCAATAACTCTCACCACCGAATCAGAGACTGTCGGATATGAAGATGCAATCCTCAGTGCTCCTCTTCTCTGTACCTGTGTCATGCGTTTACGGTATATCTCCTTACTGAGAGCGTCGCCCCATATTTCTATTCCACACAGTAGCACTGACCCTGCAGCACTCATCAAGAGGTGCCTTCTTGATGGGCTGGGTCTCCCCACGTTGGCTATAAGCCGACTCAGAGCCGATACTTCCGAAGCAGCCTTCTCAGCTGTTGCCCAAATTTGCTCAAAGAAACTCATCTTCGAGTAAATCAGTAACCCCAGGGACTTCACCGATGGCTTTGATTCGATTTGCAAGTCTCCAATACTGATCATCCTTACTTTAGGGATTCTCTTTTTTGTCAAGATGACCACTTTGGTTTTCTCCAGTGCTACACTGAACCCACGTGCAGTTATCCAGTCCCTCACTTGGCGCGTTAGTCTAAATTGCACTTGTTCAACAGTGTGTCCAGCGACCAGAGCCGCAACATCATCCACATAGCCGATCAAGCACGACTCATCTGGCATCTCAAGTCTCAGTAGCCTGTCCGAGGGCACGTTCCACAGGTCCAGACCAAAGAAAGATCCCTTAGCAACACTCAATGTAACCCCCATCTTTCGTTGGCCATGTGTCGTATCGTAGAGCAGGCCTCGGTCTTTTAGGTAGTCACTCAAGAGCCGCCTTAGATATTCTGGAACTTGAAAAGAGTTTCCCAGTGTATCCAGAATATCCACCCATCTAGCGGAGTTGAAGTCTTTCCAGCTGTGTGAGGAGTGGTCATTTGACTGCTCCTTCACTGTGAACAGCGTCAATACGGCCCATCTTTTCCGCACCATATACACAAGGCTTCAGTAGGTCATCAAGCTTCCGCATAACTAGCTTTTAGCCAAGGCCCCACCGATCCTTGTTCACATGTTCACTAGTTATTGCCGGCAGCGAGTGAGCCTCAATTCACGAAGGCATTTCCTGGCCGACTTATATGCTGCCACCTGGTTGCATGCTTCGTCACGGGTCCATGCCCGTTGAGCCTCACGCCGAAGCTTGTGATGCACCCTTTACTCTTCAGCGATTTCAGTTGACCATCAATACACTGGGGCTTATTGTGCTGGGGTTTTCGACGAGTCATGGAAATTTTGCAAGCACTCGTGATGATGCTCATAGTTGAGTTCACCACATCTTGAGCTGCCAGCTCTTCCCTTCCCTGCGAATCTCCCTGTAACGGAGCACCTACTGTGAGAACCTCGATCGACCTCTCGACGTCCATTCTTCCGATGTTCCATCCAATTGTAGAAGGCCGAGAGTATGGACATTGCGAGACAACATCACTGATCTTAAGCAGAATGCACTGATGACCCTCTAATACTCTCTAATTGTGTATCATCCATACAAAGGACTCCGAGCATAATATCACGTCTAGTATGATTCCTTCACAGGCAATACGGCAGAATATCGGCGTGTTTCCGGTGATTAGTACGACGAGCGCCATCCTGGCCACAATTTCTAGGGTTCGTTTTTCCTGCGGATCTTTTTGAGGCATGTCCCATTCGATTGCTTTCGCGTTGAAGTCTTCCCCAACGAGCACGCTTCCATCTACATTTGAGACAGTGCTTTTCAAAGCATTGGGCTTGGCGTGGAAAGATGATATCGATTTGGTTGGCGTTAGGTCCCTGAGCATCGAACCTCCACAAAATCATCTCCTCATCCACAACTCTCCGCTCGGAAACCACTATTTTGAACCCAGGTGGCAGCAGTGCCGGTTTCATCAGGATTCCATGATACAGAACTTTCATCATGGTGGTGCTCACTCAGTAGCAAAAAGTCGGCTTTCATGTCCCTCGCAAACTCCTCAAGCAGATTTTGAGCGGTTGAACTGCAGTGTAGGTTTAGCTGCAGGATGCGGGTCATGGAAGCTCTAATTTTGCCGTGGCTAGGGCTTCCTGGAAACCCCGGCATATTCCTGATCCCAAGACATGTCCAAAATCAGGTTTTGGGTCAGCATCCTTACAAAGAATACGGTGTGCCTCCTTCGTACACTCTTTTCTTTTATGTCCCATTTCACCGAATTTGTAACATAGAGAACTCCTATCGGGTCCTTTGCATGTTTGTGTAGTGTGACCATAGCCAAGGCATTTGAAACATTGAAGAAGCGTTGCTCTTCGCGGAATCCAACAGACAACCCAGCCTTTTCCTAATTTGCCCTTGTTCAGGAATTGTTCGGCGTTCTTTTTGGTCAAGTCAACTACGGGCATGCGTTGTCATGTTTTCTGATGTCAGTCTCGCTTTGATCCTTCCCACGCTAGGGAACTCCCTTTTGATGGCCTCTTCTACCTCGGCCAGACCATCACGCAGTCAATGTCTCTTGTTTCGATCATTGCCATCGGCGTGGCTATAGTTGCGCTTTTGCCAAGGACTTTCCTTACTGCGTCGCAGAATGCTTCCTCATTCTCGGCCTTTGCTCCGAATCCGACCAGTATGTGGCCCGACCGCGTTGGTCGTACTACTTTAGTGGTAGTATTGGTGTCTTCGGGCCTTACGTTTCCCCTGATGTCCCACAGCACCTCCGCGTAGGATCGGCCATCTTGGGATTTTACGAGCACTGCCTGCTGCTGGAGTCTTCGTCGGGGCTTCTTTTTTTCCTGTTTTGCGTCATGTATTTTTCTGGTTGGGCGTCCATGCTAACTTTACTTTCTAGCGCTTTTTGAAGGACTTTCTTTGCGGCTGTCTTTGCTCCATTTGTAAGTACTGTCTGGAACCCGTAATCTGGTGCTCCACGTCCATCAAGTGCCTCTTCTTTTTTTCTTCTATCCCGATCTCTTTCGATTTGATTTGATTTACTGGTGGAGTCATCAGTATGTGGCCTATAGATTTCGCCCCCATTGCTTCTTTCACCTTCTGCTCTTGTTCGGCCTTTGGGTTCTCTTCGGCCTTTAACCAGCTTCGCCGATAATGCCCTATGCGGTCTTAGAGTTCCTCTAGTTAAAGGAGCCTAATCCTCACTGCTTTTGTGACTTTTAGCGAGTCGCATGCAGATTGTATTCTTTTAAGAACAACTCCCGCTTTTCGAAATAGCCTTTCTTCTTCATGTCGCTGCGTGACAAGTGTACTTTGCGGCCATCGTCCTTGAGAGAAGTTATCGGCTTCTGTTTTCGAATACAGTACTTCCGCCACATTTTCAACGTTGGCGATGAAATCATACATCGTCGCTTTATTTGCCTGGCCACTCGTTCATTTTCCTGCCGTAATCTCCTCGTTGACTACAGGATGATTCTTTACTAATTCGGGATTTATGATCCTTGCTTCAATCGCTTTGGTAGCGATCGCAGCAGTGACCATCGAATTCTCGAGTTTTTTTATATTTTGCTCCACTGCTCGAACATCTGGCGCGTCCTGCAGAGTTTTCCGCGTTGCCTTCATAGGACACGATGGCGTTCGCATCATTTTTTTGCTGCGCCCGACCGCCGCAGGAATCTCAGTCTGGACCAGACTGTCTGTTAGTTTCCGTTTTTTGTCTTTCTTCACTTTCGTTGTATTGATCGTCGTTTTTGCTGTCGTTAGCACCGCTCCCGATGTGCTGTTAACATCGTGGCAGGAGCCACTGGTTGCATCGTCGCTGTTGTTATTTTTGCATTCCTTTTGCGAGTTGTTTTGCTCTTTTTTAAGGGTTTTTGTTTGCTCCAGTTTTATTGTGTCCCCCTTCGGAGCCGCTATCTCCGTACGTGTGTGTAGTCGCCTTTTTCGTCCCATAGTTATTTTTGCAGAGCAGAGAGGCCATGCGAGGGTTGGCACAAGCTCTTATAGGGATAAGTGCTCAGAGCCAGACCAGCGCTAATCGGGAGTCCGTCTCAACCGAACTTACATCACCAACCCAATGGTGCGAGCTTCAAACGTACCCCGATGCCTGCCAAGGTTTTACCGGAACGGAGATGGTATGGTTGTTGAATTGGAGCCGTTCACACACGAGTTTCACCTCGGCGCTACTGTGCAAAGCAACTAGGTCTAAACCATCATAACCGCCAGCCCAAAGCTTCGATTTCAGTCGTTGCCGAAGGCGTAGTAGAGATCCAGTCAGGGTCGTTACCTATTATCCCAGGAAGGAGCCTGACGGCACCCCCCATTTCCTCGAGTCCGTGGAGGCGGCGCTTCCCGAAGAATGCTAGCCTCCAAGAGTGCTCTTGTCGACCGGCTTACCCCCTGGGAGAATTTCCTTGGATACGTGGGGGCGGAACTCCCCAAAGAATCCTAGCCTCCAAGAGTATTCCTGTCAGCCAGCATTCTCCCTGCGGGTGACATTAAACATCAATTCGTCAACTACCTTTTATGTAAAATATGATTTGAGCTATATAACAATTAAATTAAATAACAATAGCGATTTTATGATTGCAGTTTATTTAGTCATTTGGATACGTTTCTATGCGACGAGTAATAGTTAACATTTAGTTTTGAGGCTCCAAAATCAAAGTAATTGAAGAAAATAACGAATACTTCCATTCAGGACATTACTTCCCTCCTCATAGTGCCTTCTTGTAAGGCTATCCTGTCGCTATATCAGCTTTCCCTAGCTTCGCAAAAACCGTGTCTTAGTCTTCTTCTTTTTCAGGAATGCGTCTCATTATTGGGTCGTGCCAATGATGAAGATTCAGATATTGCTTAATGGCGAACGCATTTGTTGAAAATTCTAGAGTAAGGGTTCCCTAGTCATAAGATTGTAATGACAGGAACCCGTGTTTCAATTTTAGGCTTTCCGAATCTTAAAAAAAACCACATAAGAGGGACACTGTATTTGACCTGTTCTTTGGGAGATATTATTCTCTAAAGGCTTACAGGTTTGAACAGGTCAAGCTGAGTACAAAGAGCTCAAACGAAAAAGAGTTGTGGCTTTTTGGATCATTGCTTATAAATAATTTCAGGTTGCATTGCAGAGACGTCATGGCGATATTCCTGAGATGGAATTTAAAGAGTTTTATCTCAATTTAATGATTCCTTTAAAAAATCCATTCCATTCCCTTCATTTTTACAATACTCATGACCACTACGAGGGTCATTCAATAAGTACTAAGTCTCACCGCCCCATGGTGCTGCTACTACAAAAGAGTTTTGCCATCATGTAGTACATTCTTTTAGTAGCCCACTCTCAAAGTTTCAGTCCATTCTCTTCATTTGTTTTGTTTTGATAGCCTTTGGAAGCGAGCGTGTCGGTCGGTTGTACAAAAATTGAAAAAGAACAATATCGTTCAGTGATTAGATTCTTGTTTTTGGAAGGGAAAACGCGCAGCGAAATCAAAGATCGCTTAGATGCTGTGTACGGTGACTCTTCTCCTTCGATGGCGACCGTCAAAAATTGTTTCAACGAGTTTGTTCGTGGCCGCACGTCGGTTTTTGATGAGCCACGCCCAGGTGCCCCGAAAACGGCTGCTACGGAGGAAACGTTAAAAAAAATCCACGATCTCGTGTTGGCAGACCATCGATTCAAGGTTCGCGAGATAGTTGAGACTGTGGGCATTGCAGAAGGAACGGTGCATCATATTCTACACGAAGAACTATGCATTAGAAAGCTGTGGTCGCGATGAGCGCCGCGTTTGCTCACAACGGAAAACAAACGCAACAGTGAGACCACATCGGCGACGTGTTTGGCGCTACTTCAGCGCAATCCGGTGGAGTTCTTGCATCGTTTCGTGATCGTCGACGAAACATGGATTCACTGGTACACACCAGAGACCAAGAAACAGTCGAAACAGTGGACTTCACTCGGCGAACGTGCTCCAAAGAAGGCGAAGACTGTTCAATCGGCTGGAAAGGTGATGGCCACCGTTTTCTGGGATTCACAAGGTGTGATCTACATCGATTACCTCATGAAGGGTCAATCAATAACGGGGCGCTACTATGCAGACTGATTGGGCCGATTTGACGTCGAATTGAAGAAATAGCGGCCCCGCTTGGCGAAGAAAAAAGTGTTGTTCAACCACGACAATCCGCCGGCTCACACCTCCGCCGTCATCATGGCCAAATTGGTCGAATTGCGCTACGAATTGCTGCCCCATCCACCGTACTCTCTAGAGTTGGCCCCTTGTGACTACTTTTTGTTTCAAAACCTGAAAAAATCACTCGCCGGGAATAGATTTGGGTCGAATGAGGAGGTTATCGCCGCCACGGAGGCCAATTTTGCAGCCCTGGAGAAAATGTATTTTTTGTACGGGTTGAAAAAGTTAGAGCATCGCTGGGCCAAGTGTATCGAGCTTGAAGGAAATTATGTGGAAAAATAAATTGCCACCTTTCCAAAATTTTCTTTGTTCTTCTGTGGGCTAAGTACTTGTTGAATGGCTCTCGTCAATACTGATTTAGTACCATTCGATACTGTTTCGGTGTGTTAATGAGTCCGTGTCCAAACATTAACCAGTTTTTGGCAAGTTTGTGGATTGATCCAGGATCCATGTATCTAGGTGATGAGGTTTTACATTCAGGGGTGAAGCAATTAAAGAATTTTTTCGAGGTACAGCTTTTTGACACAATATGGGCAATATGATAAATTACTCAAGCTCATCAAATTTCTCTTTAACCTCTAATTTCGGTGTGGGTCTTGAAAGAATACTGAGACACGAGAAGAGTCATCGTAGTTCAATTTGAATTTACGAGTAAACTTGACATTCTAGTTGAAATGTGTGACGTCATCAACTTTTTTTTACGTGCGCTGAGACTGATTAGAGAGGGTTATTTTTCAAGGTGTAATATCTGATATGATGTCTTGATATTCATATTGAAAGAAACAATGAACTTTCTTACCGGTTACACAATGCAAGGCATCTTTTTATGGATTACTTTTTATGGAATTGTTTGCAGCTACATATAAATGAGTTGCATATTTTGAATAATAATTTTTCTAAAAAATTATTAGAGAAGAAAAATGTTAGAAGAAGGTGGTTTCGACGTGTGCACTAATTCTCCTCAGGCCATCACTCTTAGATACACACTGGTGATGGCGACCACCATGCTCAGAGGTGAGGGAATTAATTTTTAATTTTTCTACTTATGCAAACTCAATATGTTTTTGTATCTGCAAGTTATATTCAAGGTAAATTTCTCTTGTAAGTACTTGTATTAGCTAAACTTTTTTTTTTGTTTTTTTTTATTGGATCATTTCATCCTTTTCACATCAACTTAATGTAAATCTATACGACAAATTCGCTCTACATTTGAAGCTTATCTAACATCGCGCGGATATCGATCACTCTTTCGGATGGCTCCGATAGCTTTCTAAATTACTTTTTATGGAATTGTTTGCAGCTACATATAAATGATAAATAAAAAAAAAAAATCTTCTTATGGGTTTGTGGGTAGGCTCATTTCTTCATCTGGCTTTCCTAGGTGGTAGCACTGACAAAACGCTGTTATCGTGGTGAGTTCTTTGTGCATGAGCATGTGTTTAATTTAATTGATGTGATAATTGTGTATCTCCATTATTTCGAAAAACCATGTTGCATGGTGTTCTTAAAAAACTCATTCAAGACATAGAGCGCACATAAAATATATCTTTTACATTCTACTCCTCAATCAGCCCTTGATATCGGCAAATTTAAGTTTCTTAGTGCTGGCTGGATAAACGAGATCCAGCTTGTTTGATATGAGCTGATAATGTCACCGGTTCGTGGTTGCAGGTATATCCTTTTATTGATTAGGTATTTTAGTGAAGTGGTATGTCTTCTTTTGTTTGATTTCAGAAGGAATGACCAGAAGAATAACTGCTTGCAGAGAACATTTGTTTTAAGCAAATGTGCGAATAAAGAATTTTCTATGATAATGCTACGGAAGGTACTGGTAACGCCCTTCCATCGACAAAATCAAGACTCTGGTGCAGACAATTTAACGTCTGAACATCAGGGAGCGTGCTAAGGAGTCTAGGATATAAGTCGGATCTAGTAACGTGATTTTGACGAAAAATTTAATCATGCACCAATTTTCTGCGAATCCGATGATGGTCAACCAACTGCCAAAACGCAATCACCTACAGGTTTTTGAACGTCAGTAGTAGCTGCCAATAATGACCTTACAGAAAAATTTCTTTCACAAATTAATCTTCATTAGCTCCTTTTTCTGGAGGAACCTAATTGTGTTTTCATTTAAATCCATGAGCTGCATATTCTTGCCTGTTTACGTCTATTGCAATGCAGTTTCAGTAAAAAAAAAACCGAAAAAATTATACTCGCCAAAATAGGAGAGGTATTTGTATTGAGATATTTCATCAAATGATAGAGGTATCAAAAAATCGTATCCTTATTCGTCCGAAAGCAATATGCAACGAAAAAGTCAACCATTTTCTATCAAAATATGGTTTTAATCTTTTTTTTTTGATGAATTTGACTCCATAAAATATTACCCTTGCATTGAAATTCTTTTTAGGTTAAAGTTAAATATAGCCAAAGATGGTTGGAGATAGAGCTCATTAACTCACACTACTTAAATGTAGATTTATCCCTAAGTTAAGATGAAATCAACTATTGATTCCCAGAATTTTATTTTGTCTATAGTTTGATAAGTTTTTATCATTATTATATTTACAATCAACACGTTGAAAATCTATCCAATGGTTTCGTTCTTTTTGAAAATTTATTTGTAATTCAATGCACACGAATCCCTGTCTGATATAATTAAATTGTAAAATAATTAGCGAAAGTATAATTCAAATCGCATCAACTATTGTCGCAAATCAATAATTCACAATCCCCAAAAAATGATTTTTAATGACGAACCGAAAGCTGCACTTTTCTCCACAATCACTGCCCAAGCATTTAATTAAGTAAACGGATATACTTGTCCCAACCATTTTTCATTACAAAATTAATTACTTCGCTACAAACGCATCCATGAGTATAATAAACTCAACTTATTTAAATGAAATAATGCTTAATTTCTGAGATTTAACTTTTCATTTATCGCCTGCTCCAGTTGAAAACACTTTTGCGAATTTCGTTGTCAATGAATAAACATTAATTTAAGTAAAACCTCAATTCGCATTGGAGTCCCACAAAATATGCTTTTATATGGCAAAAGGATTTTTTGTTTACCATTGACCATTTATATTTTTCACTAGGAGTTGAAAGTAAAATAGGAAATATAAAATATATTTAAAAAAAGGAAATATGAAAATGAATAATATCATGTGTCGCATGATGGTGTAAATTCAATTTGTATTTTATAGTAAAAAAAAATGTTCAAGCGCATATTTACGTGAAAATAGATGATAAAGTCGATAAGGAAAATTTACCTTATTATTTATACCCTGCATGGAAAATTATTGTAAATAATGATACATACCAAAATAAAAATAAAGTGAAAATGAAAAGAACAGTATTACTTGTATTTTATAGCACTCGATCTCAATATTTATATAGTATATACACAGTTATATAGCACGTGTGAAATTCCGTTTATCTTTTGTTCCGGCGATGACCATGCATTGGTCGGTTCTCGCATCCATTTCGGAAATGAGGCCTGAAAACATCGATGAAGGAAAATTTATAATTATTATTGTTTGCTGGACGTGATAGCAGAGAATAATAAAAAAATCTGTAAACTTGTTAATAAATTTGTTTTAATTACGAAGTCGACAAAAAAATTTTTGGGTAATGAGCGTAAAGGTGAAATGAAGCGCAAATGATTAATTGGGCCTAATCCTTTAGTAAAGTGAGGCTTATAGCAATCAGCGCCAACCACTTTATGTGAAACATTATTAAAACTCTAATAGGAGTTTACTAAAATCACTAATTATGAAAAGTTGTGGAATTTAATTTTGTATTGCCAATAGCTAGCTTTGAAAGGATCATAACACATTTTGTTTCGGTTTTTCCGACGATATCGGCTAATAATATATGTTCAAGGTATCATGAGCTAATAGGCAAGCTCTATAATACCTGAATAAACTAGCTGCAAAAGCACTTTGTGATTTTCAGCGCATTGTAATTTTCCTGGAATAGCATATAATGTTTTAATTATATAATTAAAACTCTATTGGCTATTTCCTTGTGGTTGGGAGGCAAAGGCTTCTTGCTCCCTGAGTGTGGGGATCCTAGACTGCCTGTCTGCACTTCGCGATATGATTTCAAAGTACTTTTGATATGTAGATATCGACTCTGATTTCTTTAAGAGTTTGAAAAATTCTTCTATTCGATATAAAGTGCTACCAATCCACCCCAGGCTATCTGTACAGACCAGTACATGCACGAAGATACTTCTTTTCGAAAACTCTTAATCCTCCCATTATACTTGCACTCCAATTGTACTACTTTCAATACCTGTGTAGCAAATCCGGTCTAGCCAGGGTCTTGAAACAGATAATTTTGACTTTTGGTCAACGTATTGTATCTGGAATAAAAGAGCCGTCAAAAGGACGTAATTACGTTTTACTGTGCATGGTTTGGCATGTTCATTATTGTACAGATACTGATCGAGATGAACACTGAGGTATCGAATACAGAATTTATGTGGCGCCTGTCCTAAACTACCCTCTCCAACTTTAATGTGGAAATCCTTCCAATTACGTTTCAGGTTTTGACTGGCCAACCGCAGCGTTGTTCGAAATCAAATCGTTTCACACTTCTGTGCATTGATTTTCGTTCATCGATTGTCGATATGAAGCAATATATCAATGAACATTTAAGCTAGGTTGCTCTGAACTACTGTAGCTTTTCGATTCACCGTATAAATTATAAGACCATCAGCAAACACCACTAATGATCGCGTTGGCGATACGTTAAAATCAAAGCCATTCAATAGTTTACGAGTGAATATGGAGATAAGCAGATGCATAGTAACTATTCCTTACTGTAGACCATTCAGGACAATGAAATTACACATGGTCATCAGTAACAAGAAATGATTTCTCTTACAACATATTACACATTATTGCCACAATGTGTCTGGGAACCTGCCCTAAAGGTGCCTAAGAGTTACTCCATCTAATCAAACCGTACCGAGGGCTTTCTCCATATCAATGAGACATATTTCAACACATTATCTATTGTTTAGTTTGTGGCGGTTATATTATATATAATTCAAAATAACTCAAAAATATTCATTCCATACATAAAATATACTTTACGTAAAAATACTTTACTTTTGACATTTTAAACATATAATGTAAACCTAGATACCTATATTATTTTTGGAATTGTATATACATAGATTGTAAATTAATGAATTTAGTTCAGTTCAGATTTGATATTCAAACTGTAATGTTGTTTAAATAATATAAATATTTACAAAACAGATTTAAGTACATTTCTCGCTTAGTGTGTTACACAAATTAATCGATCTGCCTTCGACAGTGAAAGTGTTCGGATGCTGCATTTCGAAGTAGTAATTGGGAAGAAAAAGTTTATCCTTACTAACAATTACCAACAGCTACGAACAATTACTAACTATCACGAACAATTGGTGACTCCGATAAAGCACAAGTGCCTTCAAAAATTCAAGACCTCCAGGCTAGAATTTTTTAGAAAAAATTGTGAGATGCCCTCGCAAAAGCTGCGACTCGCGTGTCGCGGAAGATCGAATAGCAAAGAAAGTGAAGGAATCTGATTTTTCGTGGCGATTGAGTCGGTTTGTGCGATTGACTCACACCTTGATAGATGAATTGCGTCGGCGGCGGTAGAAATATTATTTCGTTAGAGCAAAAAAATAAGCGAGAAGGTCAAATCGCGATTTTATTTGCAATTTTCGCCAATTGGTGGTACATTTACGGTCGTGCGTCCGCCCGCCTGCCAACGAAACGCAAATTTGAATTGTGAGCAATTTTGAATTTAGTTATAGCATCCGGACAGAGCCTTAATAGCAAAGCAAAACAATCGTCAAATCAGCAGGTAACCATTGATTTAGTACCGCGAATAAACCGAGAACAGGCGGAAAACGGCGAAAAGTTCCAGCAGAAAATTCCAATCAGCGAACTTGTAAGACATTAAAAGTGGAAAACGACGAGCGAGGAGCGACTATCCAAGTGCAAAAGTAAGAAAACCCGAAAGCGGTGCGCGGAGTGTGTAACAAGCGAGCGGACCAGTTGTCCAGGCTAGTTATATTCCAGTTTTACTCTCGAACGCCTGGGTATTGCCATTCGAATTGAATCAAATCAACAAAACAATAGAGGGGTTTTTGCGTTTGATCGATATTAGGACCAGATTGTGGATATTTCTGACATAATATTGTGTGGCAAAGATCGATTAGCAGTTTTATCAAGAACGGTTTTCAAAGAAGTATTACAAACCGAAACATAAAGGAATTTAAGTAAGAGAATTTATGTACAACATTACATTCTACAATTACACTTATTTTAAATTCATACATAAGTACCAGAATTTTTTTAAATATGTTTAAAACTTTAAATAAAATATTAACGATCAGATCACAAATTAAGGGTAGGATATATCCAGCGTAGCGCACGCAGCACCCTAAGGGATTTATTTTTGCAGGAATACTATTATAAATTAAATTATGCCCCAAGATAATTTCCATGATGCCAGTCCTTCAGGGGATTCTACAGTAAATGCAGTAAATGCTGTAGCAGAGAAATTACCTTCATTTTGCAAGGAGTTTCCTTCAATTCGCTCTGGCTGTGATTACGACAGAGTTAACTAGATTCAATTGTGTTCTGGTAGCTCTTGATCCTGAAGCCATTAGGACAGTTACTGATCTAGTGAATAATCCTTCATCCACTACTCCCTACACAACTTTAAAAGAAGCTTTAATTTCCAGACTTTCAGCAAGTGAGAACATGAGATTGAGTCAATTAATTTCAAATCTCACTTTAGGAGATAGACAGCCCTCACAACTTCTTCAACTTGGGGGGGGGATAAAGTTGGAGATGATCTTTTAAGATCATTATGGCTTCAAAGACTACCGGAAAACATGCAAGCAATATTAGCATGTACCCGTCCAGCTCTTTGAATGATCAGACATCAAGTGCTGATAAAATTTTTGAAGTTTCAAATAGACCATCAGTATTTTCGTTTGCAAATTCCTCCAAATCAGAACATAACGTTCAACAACAAATTATAGAGTTAAGAAGTCAAATTGCAGAACTTACTAAGGCTGTTGGAGAATCATTAAGATTTGGAAGTCCAAAAAGGAATGATGGCCAGTTTCAAGGTTTTCGTTCACGTAGTTCATCCAACAGACGCTCAAAAGATAGAGGATTTTGTTGGTATCATGCTAAATTTGGTGTCAATGCACATAAGTGTATTGAGCCATGCAAATTTATTAACTAAAATTCTAAGGAGACTTTCAATAAATCAAAAAACTAAGTCCTCTTAAGTTTCCGGCGGCAAACTTAAGTAGTATTTCTTCTAGCCGCCTTTTAACTCTCGATCATTCTTCAAAGAAGAATTTTTTAATCGATACAGGTGCGGAAATTTCCGTGACTCCGAAATCAAATAGTTTGAAATTAATTCCATCGGGATTTAAGCTTTCTGCTGCTAATGCATCTTCCATTGTTGCATATGGTAGAAAATTATTAAAATTAAATTTGGGACTTAGAAGAGATTTTTCGTGGCACTTTATAATTGCCGACATTACACGTCCCATTATAGGAGCAGATTTCCTTGGTCATTACGGTCTCTTAGTAGATGTAGCTAATAAAACTTTAATTTACCCAGTTACCAATCTTAAATCAAAAGCTTTTATTTCTAAGGAAGATTATTCAAATTTATCAATTCACGTTCAATCGGATGTTGATCCTAATGTTAAAGAATTATTAATTAAATTCTAGTCGATTACCTTAGAATCTGATTTCACTAAATTTGCAGTACATAATATTAAAAATAAAATTGTTACTTCTGTCCAAACCTAGACGTTTAGCTCCGGACAGATTAGAGTCAGCTAAAAAAGAATTTAATTTTCTTCTGGAACTAGGCATCTGCCGCCCTTCAGATAGCAAATGGTCCTCACCATTATATATGGTAAAAAAAAGTAATGGTGAATGGCGTCCTTGTGGAGACTACAGACGTTTAAATACCATAACCGTTCCAGATCGTTATCCGATTCGCAATATTCAGGATATTACTCATTTTCTAACCTATTGCAAAACATTTTCAACTTTAGATCTTACCAAGGCATACCAGTGTCAAGGTATTCTTCAATTCAAATTACCTGAGACTATTTTAGAACTTAGACGATTTTTAGGCATGTTAAATTTTTATCGTCGTTTCTTGCCCGATGCAGCTCAACATCATGCATTATTCAACAGTTATCTAATAGGAGCTAAAAAGTCAGACAAAAGAAAAATTAATTTGACTCCAGAAGCTATTGAATCTTTTAATATTTCACAACAACAATTGTTCGAAGCAGCAGTATTAGCTTTTCCTAACATGGATGCTCCTTTAGCAATTTTTGTCGATGCTTCAGATATTGCCATTGGTGCAGCACCCCAACAATACATAAATGATGACTGGCAACCCTTAGGTTTCTTCTCTAAGAAACTCAATCAAGCTCAATAAAATTATTGTACTTATGACCGTGAATTGTTGGCGGCTTATCAAGCAGTAAAATATTTTAGATTTTACATTGAAGGTCGTTCTTTCACACTGTTCACAGATCACAAGCCATTAATATATTCATTTCGGCAAAACCCAGGTAAAGCTTCTACAAGGCAACTCCGTCAACTAACATTTATTAGTGAGTTTACTACAGACTTTCGACATATTTCTGGCAAAGAGAATATTGCTGATTCTCTTTCTAGGATTTCTCAAATAGAAATTCAAAGCTATTTCAGAAGCACAAATTGTAGATGAATGTTTGACAAACTTGAGAACAAATTCGAAATTTAAGTTTAGTCAAATTAATTTGCCAAAATCAGATATTGAAGTTTTTTGTGAAATTTCTGATAAAACTATCAGGCCTTACATTCCAGAAAAATTTCGTGAACAAATCTTCAAAACTGTTCACAATTTAGCACATCCTGAAAAACGAGCTTCTCGTCGCATTATTGCAAGCAAATATTTTTGGCCTTCATTAAATAAGGATGTTGCAAACTGGACGCGAAGTTGTTTGGATTGTCACCGTTGCAAAATTTCAAGGCACAATAAAAGTGAAATTCAGACTTTTCCATTGGTATCTAAACGCTTCAAAGCAGTTCATATGGATATTATCGGACCACTTAGTTATTCACAAGGTTTCACGTATTGCTTGACAATTATTGACCGCTTTTCAAGATGGCCAGAAGCTATTCCCCTGACAAATATAACAGCTCAATCTTGTGCGGAAGCTTTATGCAGTGTTTGGATCGCACGTTTTGGAGTTCCTGAAACCATAGTTACTGTTCAAGGTAAACAATTTGAATCACAACTATTTGGCGAACTAACAAGGACTCTAGTTCTTAAGCGCAACCGTACTACAGCTTATCATCCTCAAGCAAACGGTATGATCGCCATTATAACACATAATAATCCTTCATGGACCAAGAGCTTACCTTTTGTGATGTTAGGTTTGAGAACAGCAATCAAAGAAGATCTTAATACTTCTCCAGCAGAGCTACTTTATGGAGAAAATATCAAAATTCCGGGTGATTTTTCAATTCCATCATTTGATAACCAAATACAAAACGATTTTGTTAAAGATCTGAAAGTTGCTATGTCGGCTCTAAAACCTATTCCTACTGCAAACCATGGTAATAATAACACAAAAATTATTAAAAGTTTAGATACATGCACCGAAGTTCTAGTCAGTGTAGATTCGATTCGTCCATCGCTTAAACCACCATACCAAGGTCCCTTTAAGATATTGCAAAGAAAAGAAAAATATTTCACTATTGAGATTAATAATAAAGCGTGTAATATTTCGGTAGATCGATTAAAACCTTGTTTTTTCGCAATTAAGAAAAAAGTAATAAAAAATAATGGAAATATAGAGACCAAAAAAGTATCGTTTGACATCAGTAAAAATAAAACAAGATTTATAACATGATATTTATGAATGGCAAACGTTCCAATAAGTCTCGAAGAATAATTTTACATTAAAATTAAAAAATTAATCAGTAACAGTTAACTAACCCCACATAAGTAGTTTTCCTTTGATCGCGAAATATTAATATTTCACTAGGGGGGAAGTTCTGTGGCGGTTATAAAATATATAATTCAAAATAACTCAAAAATATTCATTCCATACATAAAATATACATTACATAAAAATACTTAACTTTTCACATATTAAACATATAATGTGAATCTAGATGCCTATAGTTTTTTGGAATTGTATATATATAGATTGTAAATTAATGAATTAGTTCAGTTCAGATATGATATTCATACTGTAATGTTGTTTAAATAAAATAAATATTTACAAAACAGATTTAAGTACATTTCTTGCTTAGTGTGTTACACAGATTAATCGATCTGCGTTCGACGGTGAAAGTGTTCGGCTGCTGCATTTCGAAGTAGTCATTGGGAAAAAAAGTTTATCCTTACTAACAATTACCAACAGCTACGAACAATTACTAACAATAACGAACAAGTTTGTTGCAACCATGGAAGTCACCGCAATTGCAGACATTAAGTTTTAACAGAGGGGTGTGTAGCCCGGGGTAGCATATGAGGCCGGCTAGCGCTCAGTCGTGTCATGGGACTTCCGGGACACCCTCTCTTCGTGCTGAGCCACCTTACATATAAACACTAACATGGAGGGAAAAGGACGGGAAAGGAGGAGGTCATTTCAATAAATGAAAAATATGGTTTCTATTTGGACATGGCGGTTTATTTCATTCAAACAAAAACAAAGGAAAAGAATTCTAAAAGTGAAATTTACAAATTTTAACTGCCCGTTTTAAAATTTATGCAAGCAAAATACAATTTACATACAATTTAGTAACAAGAAAAACAAATTATTAATTTGAGAAAAAAACTAACAGTATAATTTTTACAAAAAAAAATTCAAATAGTTACTTACTCATTCCTTGTTAAACTCCAAGCGCTCGATGAAGAACATAAGAAAGAAATTTGGGGCATCTGAAACTTAAGAAAATTACTATATATTGTCGCGTGTTTTCGGTTCGCGGCCAATAATTTTAATGTTCCGGGAAAGTGAAAATGCAATGTCTTTTAATTGTAGTTAAAAGAATTTATTTAATTACAAAAATGCACAATAAACAATTTAACACTTTCGCTAATTTTAATTTTCACTATGATAAATTTCTTATCGCAATTGTCTTCTCAATCACTTCACTATTACGAAACATACTATCGCAGTTCTTGTAGCGGTCGAATGAATGAATCCCCCCATTCATTCAGCTCGCCTTTACATAGGGTCTCTACCTATTCACCCATTTCTCGTACATTGGCGAATGTTCTACCGAGAGGTACCTGGTAGATTCGAGCAAATTAATGAATGGAGTGACGTCACTTGCAGATGTTGATCATGCTTGTTGGGTTCTCGTGGTTTCGAGTAAATTCGTGTTCTTCATTGTTGTGAAAACAATTGCGACAGTAGCTTGCAGAACTATTTGTACATGTAACACTGCCCCCACCTCAGTTCTTTTCGCCCCGAAAAGATGTGTCGCCAGTTGTAGTCAATTCTCCCTGGATGTAATATGGGGCAAGACGGTCTAGATGCACGATCTTCATTTTGGCTCTTGGCTTACGGTGTTCCTGTATGCGATATACGACGTCGTTGATTCGCTTTGTGACTCGGTATGGTCCCTCCCAGTTATGTTGCAACTTTGGAGACCTACCCTTTTGCCGTTGCGGGTTATATAGCCACACCAAGTCATCTTGCTGGAAGCCAGTAGAATTTGCCTTTAGATCATACCTGGTCTTCATGCGGTCAGTGGCCGATTCGAGGTGTTTTCGCACTGTCCGATGTATCTGGTTCAACCGTTGTCTTAGATCACTTGCGTACTCCGAGATCGTTTAGGGTTTCTCAGGGGGTATCCCGAACTTTATATCGGCTGGCAAACGAATAGTCTTTCCAAAAATGACTTTGGCTGGAGCTTGGCCCGTCGATGCATGTTCGGCAGCTTTGTACGCCATCAAAAATAGTGGGATATGTCGGTCCCCGTCCCTTTGGGTCTCGTCAACCATCTTGGCAAGGTGTTTATTGAGTGTGCCGTTGAAACGTTCGACCATTCCATCGGATTGGGGATGCAGCGGTGTTGTCCTCGTTTTCCGTATTCCGAGCAGCTCGCACATTTCGCCAAAAACTAGTGACTCAAAGTTTCGGCCTTGATCCGAATGTAGTTCGCAAGGCACGCCGTACCTACAGACCCAATTTAACACTAGCTGTTCAGCTACAGTAGTTCTTCCTGGTTGGGAATGGGGTAGACCTCGGGCCACTTGCTGAAATAATCGGCTACAACCAGCTTGTATCGATTTCCCCATTCAGATTCAGGAAAGGGTTCAGCGATGTCAACAGCAATCCTTTCAAACGGTACCCCCACGTTATAGGTTTGCATTTTTCCTCTTAGTCGTCGTTTTGGACCTTTGACGGAGGCGCAAATTGTGCATCTGCGACACCAGTCCTCTACGTCTTCTCGAGCGTGGAGCCAGTAGAATCTTTCCCGCAATTTCGCTAAGGTTTTGTTAACACCAAGATGGCCTCCCGAGGATCCTTCATGCATTTCCTTTACCACATCGTGGATTCGGCTTTTGGGTAGTATAGTTTGCATCCTATAGGAGCTGCCATCCGCCGTTTCCTATTTCCGCTTGAGTACACCACCCTCCACCTGAAGGGAGTTCCATTGTGCCCAATAGCTTTTCAGGGTTGCACCATGCATCGAAACGTCCTTCCACTCAGGTCGCCCAGTCGTCTCCTTCCATATGAGCAAGGGTCCGATGTCTTCATCGGCTAGCTGGGCATTTCAAATCTCCTCCGATGACCAACCTCCATCGAATCCAGCCATTATCAAACGCAGATCAACGGGCGGTTCCTTTTCCTCAATCCGTCGGCAATGCTTGCAGTTAGCTGGACATGGGCGACGAGATAGGGCGTCAGCATTTCCATGAACTCCGCCCTTTCGATGAACAATTTCGTAGTCGTATGACTGCAATCTTTCGATCCATCTCGCAACTTGCCCCTCAGGGTTCTTGAAGTTAAGTAGCCATCTCAGCGATGCATGGTCCGTTCGAAGAACAAATTTCTGGCCATATAGGTACTTGTGGAGCTGCTTGGTGGCCTCTATTATAGCCAATAGCTCCTTCCTGGTCATATAGTAGTTCCTCCACTTTTTGAAAGAACTCGACTGTAATACGAGAGGACTCTTTCTTCGCCATTGATCTGCTGGGAGAGAACAGCTCCAATACCGCCGTTGCTTGCATTAGTGTCAACTACAAACATTTTTCCGGGTTTCGGATACGCCAGCACGGGTGATTCACCCAGCTTTTCCTTCAGGGCCTCAAAGGCTGTCTGGCATTGTTCGTTCCAGACATATGGACGATTTTTCTCGGTTAGCTGATGGAGACACTTAGCTATTTTGGCAAAGTCTTTGACGAATCTTCGATAGTAGGTTGCCAGACCCAGGAAACTTCGTAGTTGGCGCTTGTTGTTTGGTGTTGGCCAGCTTTGCACGGCTTCAATCTTCTCAGAGTCTGTTTTGACCCCTTCTGCTGATACGACGTGTCCCAGGTATTTTACTTCAGCTGCGATAAGGGTACACTTGTCGGGACTAAGTTTCAAATTTGCCAGTCGCAGTCTGTAGAAAACCTCTTCTAAGTTCCGCACATGCTCTTCGAACGTTCTCCCGATGACGATGATGTCATCTAGGTACACCAAGCAGGTTTTCCAGGTTAGACCACGTAGCACGTATTCCATCAAGCGTTCGAAAGTGGCTGGAGCATTGCAAAGCCCAAATGGCATCACCACAGACTGCCACAATCCGGTCCCAACTGAAAATGCGGTCTTCTCTCGGTCCTTCTTGTCGATTTCTACCTGCCAGTAGCCACTCTTGAGATCGAGTGTAGAAAACCATTTTGCGTCGGCTAAAGTGTCCATGATGTCATCGATGCGTGGGAGCGGGTAACTATCTATCTTAGTGGCGTCGTTAAGCTGCCTATAGTCGACACAAAAACGAGTGCTACCATCCTTTTTCTTTACTAGAACTACAGGCGCGGCCCATGGACTGACAATAACGCCTTGTTTTTCCATGTCCGAGATCAGCGCGCTCACTTCTCCTTGTTTGGTTATAGGGAGGCGTCTGGGTGCTTGTCGAATCGGCTTGGCTCCCTGTGTATCTATGACGTGAGTTACCATACTCGTTCGGCCTTGGTCATCCGGGCTTGTTGAGAAGATGTCACTGTGCTTGGTGACCAGATCAGAGGCTTGTTTGAATAGCTGCACTGGCAATTTGACCTGCTTCAATATTGCAGACGTACATTCCCGGGCCTTGGGTGTGTCTTGCCTCCTTTTGCAATGATGGTCATGAGTAGCTTCCAAAGAGGTGATGGTGGAAACAGGCTGGCAGCTGCCGATGACTTCTCCCGCTTTGATGCTCGAGGTTGAATCTGCGGTGTTAAGGACTCTAACCGGCACATATCCGTTCCTTAAAGATCTTACAAGGCTTCGTCCTACAATCAAACTGCGCAATGCGGACGTCTTCGTTGGCTCTATCAGATAAGATCGGTGGTCTCCAGAATCACCATCAAGCTTGGCCCATACAATGCTTTCGGAAGAATTCGGTACATCAGTGTCAGTACATACCACTACATTCATCTTGGGAATTTGGACGCTGGGATCCTCCATCAGTACTTCGACATTCTGCCATTTCAATACACGTTTGCCCAAATCCAACGTGATTCCATGTGGTCGCAGAAAATCCATTCCGAGAATGCAGTCATCCATAATATTCGCAACCAGAAAATTATGTCGGAACACAAGGTCTCCCAACTGTATCTGGAGGTTGACTTCTCCATGAACAGGTGCAGTTTCTCCCGTAGCTGTCCGTAGTGAGAAAATTCTGCCCTTGTGAAGTTGTTGCTGTCTAACTAGGTCTTGTCGGATAATCGATCGGGTTGCACCAGTGTCGATTGTTATGGTGCAGTTTTCTCCGTTAACTTGACCCGGAAGGCAGAAGTCCACTTCTCTACGATGTAGTCTTGACACGGCGATGGTGGTGCTGGGGACGTCGATCCTCCTAGCCAACCTCTGCCCGACGAAGTTGGCTCTTACATGTTTCCCGACCCCTCTGTTTGAAGGGCTTCCATTCTGGGCTCCTGACTCGGTCTGGATCTCCTTCTAGCTGCACACCCTGGACAATAGCTCGGTTTTCTTCGCTTCTTGCAGTCTCTTTGCAGGTGCCCCTTCCCTCCGCAATTCCAGCATCTAGGCGCACCATTTACATGCGAGTCTCGCTCAATTTCGACGCGCTCACACCTGCACTCGTCTGTCACTACCTCACGAACCCGGGCAGTGGTACGAGTCACATTTTTCGCTGCCTCAAAGTTCAGACTGTAAGCCAATGCCTCCTTAACCGTTTGCTTTTGAGCTAAACGCACGGCTTGTAGCAATTCCGGGTCCTTTAGTGCGCTGATGAATGCTTCTGTCACTGCATCATCTCGATGTTCTGGGTCGTAGGCTGGTTAAGCCAAAAATGCTAGTCGCTCAATGTCTTGGGCTAGCTGCTGAAGGGTTTCACCAGACTTCTGCATCCGATGCCTTAGCTGTGACCGATAAATCTGCTTTAGATGATCGTCTCCATAACGCATGTCGAGCGCATTCATTATAGCATTCGGGTTTGAGTGCAATTCATCGGGGATCGTCAGCAAAAGCTCGGTAGCTGGGTCTCTTAGAGCAAGAATCAGTGCAGTTGCTCGTTCCTGCTCATTCTAGTGATTTGCCCTTGCGGCAGCTTCAAACTGGGTCTTGTAGATACTCCAGACCGTTTGCCCATCGAATATTGGTGCTTGCACATTTCTGGATGTGCTTTGCGCTGCGGTTATAAGCGGGGCTGGTGAGGTGGTTACTACTGCCTTCGCTGCTTCCAATTCTTTTTTCACTTTTTCCATCTCATGGTTCATTCTCTCTTCGACCTGGCTGATCTCATAGTTGATTCTCTCCTCACCCTGGCTGACCTTCTCCTCGACGTGGTAAACCTTTTCCTCGACGCATTTAATTTGATTGTTCAGGCTACCGAGTTCCGCTTTTATTTCAATTGAATGTTTTTGCACTTCCTTGATTTCAATCACTTGTTGGTCCAGCTTCGCTGATTGTTCATCTAGCTTCGTAGTTAAATTGGATGACTGTTGTCGCTGCTCTTGCTGCATCAGCATCAACATTTGCATCAGTGCATTTTCTGGGTCCTTTGGTTTTAGCGTTTCTGCTTCTCCACCTTCGGCACCATTTTCGGCATCTGAGAACTCACCCGAATCCAGATTAACGCCTTCCGATTCAATTGCGTCGCGCAAGCGTGCAATCAGTGTGGCCTTTGTACCCTGCGTAGCCAGATTTCGCTGTTCTAACTCTTCCTTGAGCCCCGAAATGGTCAATTCATTGATTCTTAGATTCAAGTTTCGTGGCATTTTTACTGTATTGGCTTTTCGTTTTTTTTTTTCAACAGTTTTTACGTTAGATTTCACAAATGTGCAGTTTAAAAATGTTTAAATGTTTTCACTTTTCGAAATTTTCTATCCCACTTCTGACACCACTGTCGCGTGTTTTCGGTTCGCGGCCAATAATTTAAATGTTCCGGGAAAGTGAAAACGCAATGTCTTTTAATTTAAGTTAAAAGAATTTATTTAATTACAAAAATGCACAATAAACAATTTAACACTTTCGCTAATTTTAATTTTCACTATGAAAAAATTAAACACTTGTCCATAAATTTCTTATCGCAATTGTCTTCTCAATCACTTCACTATTACGAAACACACTATCGCAGTTCTTATCGCGGTCGAATGAATGAATCCCCCCATTCATTCAGCTCGCCTTTACATAGGGTCTCTACCTATTCACCCATTTCTCGTACATTGGCGAATGTTCTACCGAGAGGTACCTGGTAGATTCGAGCAAATTAATGAATGGAGTGACGTCACTTGCAGATGTTGATCATGCTTGTTGGGTTCTCGTGGTTTCGAGTAAATTCGTGTTCTTCATTGTTGTGAAAACAATCGCGACAGTAGCTCGCAGAATTATTTGTACATGTAACAATATGAACAAAGTCCAGAAATTAAAGCACAAATCGGCCACTTTTCGCAAGATGCTGATTCCACTTCCTTCACCAATTCACTACCCTTTATCCACTAGGATGAATTCAACGAATGGAATTTTTTTTCACAAAGTGCTTCACGGAAACTTTCCTCTTCCTTTTTTCGTTTTTCTTCTCGTTTTTTTAATTAAATCAAATTAGGACACTTTTATACTTCACTTTGAAATGCCCAATACAACAAGTTCATTACACTTTGATTCCGCTACCCACACATCTTTTTTCCGTATCGAAAAACACAATAATATCCATTGACTTGGATAAATGGCAATTTGCATCATCAAAGAAGCGCTTGATTGAACGCAAACTATCACATATACATATCGGAAACTATTGATTCTGCCGATACCTCAAAAAGAGTGCTTCCCTGCGCTCGGGGGAACTTGAAACAGGCAGGCAGACCCCCGGTCGAGAACACGCGACGTACCCGATGGAGCCATGTCTTGTCGATCTCCCATTCATCTAATAAGCAACTTCAACGATACATCTGGGTAAGAGATTGAATTTTGTTAGTAGGGAAACGTGAATTAATTTTCGTTAGTATAAAAAATAAAATTTGTTAGCGGGAACTAGTAAATAGAATTAGTTAGTATGAAGGAAGGAATTAGGTTTTGTTAGGAAAAGTGTAAAGAATGAAATTTTGTTAGTGGGAAAATTGAAATTATTAGTATATACTCGTATATATTTTTTTAATAGTTGGAAATAAGAGAAAAGGGTAGGATTGTGATGATGGGGAAATAAAAATTAAAGGAAAATTGGAAATGTTAACAAAAAAAAATAACAGAGAGAAAAAGGTAGGAGTGCCCAAAGGAAGGTGGAGATGTTGCGGCGGCAATTTGAAGTTGCGAATGGGAGAAAGTAGGTACACTGGAATTCGCAACAAGTTTTTAACAGATGTTCGAGGTTACTTTCGCTATCGCATTTATGGTTAAATGCCAGATACGACAACTAAACTGGAAACTTGACCTCAACTCGTATTACTCAGTGTGGGCGTTTATTGCTTGATCCCAGTATCACAAGAAACACCATGCTGATTGGGTGATCGCTTTTCGGGTAGGAAGACTCTTGTTCTCTCTTCAAGATTTGAAATACTGGCCTTCTCCTATAATTATGATCATGGGTTTATCATCGATTCAAGATTAAACCTGACTTTAATTTTTTAGTTACAACCGTTTACTTTCCTGTTTAAAAATACTTCACAAACCTTTCCACAAACTGCTTAACTTCATTATCTGCCTCATACAGGGTTATTCATTTCTTGGTTGGGAAAGTATAGCCCTGCCCTTTTGACATTTGTCAGAATTAAATGTCATTCAAAGCGTATTTTTTTATTTGGAGGTTTGCCATTTAGAAATATGGGTCGGTTAATGGTCGAAGAACGCATTAAAATTATTAAATTTTATTATTAACAAGTTGGGTAAACAGACCTACGCTCATGTCAGAAGGGTTTTGTATTCAATTGACAAAATGCAGTCACCAGATCGAATCAAATCAAGAAACATGTCAAAGACGATTTTATTGGAGAAAATATAAAATACGAAGATCATACTATTATTAACAAAGTTGAACGAATTTAGACTTCTGAGGTTTTTAGTATTGTTATACTCATAAATATCTCCCTTGATAATTATTTCAGATGTCCATCCGCGACGGAGGAAACACATTTTTCATGTATTTCCCCCCTGTGCCCCCACTGAAGCAAAAACGGACAGTTTAACAACTGTTATGAAAAGCTCCCATGAAAACTTTCCTTTCATACTCATATCGGCTACGTTTGATTTATTTTTTTTTTTTAGGGGCCACTCTCCTGTGCTGTTATCATCGATTAATAGCCAATTTTTTCGAATCCTAGAATGGTTACAAGACCCTTTTGCTAGGAGCTCTCTCCCACCTCCTTGACTTGTTTCACTTATGAGCATTAATTGTAGGTACTCATCTTCAGTCATTCATTAAACTGAATCAAGTGTTCAAAGCATGCACCTTACACGTTGAAGTTGGGAAAAAATAACTCAAAATCATTCAATCCTCGCATTTAAAACAGCCACTATTATGTTTTACGATTACTGATACCACTAGCTGAACCGATTCTCAAAGATATTCATAACACCTATCATTCCTGAAATTTTCATGCAAATCCTAGCAAAACTGTAGTGTCTGAGTCGGTAAAAAGCGCATGTTGTTCCATAGCCATATGTTGCCATAGTAATAAATGCAGCGCATATTGTTCCACAGTAATACAGGAAAATTCAAACCGCTATAACATCGCTAAATATGATTCAATCTTTATGAAACTTTCAGGATAGATCAATCTTATAAATAGACATCCACATTGAATTCATTCATTGAATTTAAGGGTAGCGCTAAGATTTTATTCAAAAAAACATAAAATCGATAAATCATACTATTACTAACAAAGTTGAGTGAATTGCGACTTCTCACGTATTTGTTGTTGTTGTACTCACCAAGGCCTACATTCCTGATTTTTTTCAGATTTTTCGGATCACAGGTGTCCAATCGCGAGGGGGGGGGACACAAATTTTTCGTATATTTCCCCTCCCTGTGCGCCCCTCGAAGCAAATTTTGCCAAACTAAGACCTGTTTTGAAAAGTTCTAATCAAGACCTTTCATTTGATACCCATATCGGCTACCTTCAATGAAATTTTTTTTTCGGGGGGTCACTCTCCTATATGGGGATACCCCCCTTAAAAACCTTATAAAATTTTTTTGTAGTTGAACTTTGAAGAGATCACCACTTTACACCTACACACAAAATTTGATGTTTCTAGCTTAAGTAGTTTCCGAGAAAAACTGCTGTGACACACGGACGGACGGACGGACGGACAGACGGACAGACGGACAGACTGGTCGCGAAACTAGTAGGGTTTTGTAAAATTATTTTACAAAACCCTAAAAATGGTGATTCTGCTGTAGCAACATTTAGGGCTTTACGAGCCGATTACGGTCGACATAATCGACCTACACAGCAAACAATTTCGAACACTGTGGGAAAATTTGAAGATACTGGATCGGTTATTGATATTGCAAGGCCTGTGCATCATCGCAACATTCATTCTGCTGAAAATATCGCTGTTGTTGCTCAAAGTGTGGAGAAAGACCCGAATTTGTCGATTCCTCGACGTGCTCAACATTTGGGCTTGTCTTACGGCTCATTGTGGCGGATTTTGCATTTGGATTTGCATCTCCATCCATACAAAATCCAACTCACTCAAGAACTTATGCCTCAAGACCATGCACAACGCAGAATGTATGCGATTTGGTTGATTGAACAACAAGCCATTGACAACGATTTTTCGAACAAAATTTTCTTCAGTGATGAGGCTCATTTTTCGCTCAGTGGTTACGTAAATAAACAGAATTGCCACACATGGGACTCTCAAAATCCTCAGGTGATCGCAAAAAGGCCTTTGCATCCGGAAAAAGTGACCGTTTGGTGTGCATTATGGTCTGGTGGTGTTATTGGCCCGTATTTTTTTGAAAACGATCAAGGAAGAGTCAGTACAGTCAATTATGACCGCTATGGACGGATGTTAACCGATTATTTTTGGAGAGAAATTGAAGATTAGAACGAAGCCACAAGCCACACATTATAGGCTAATCGAGCACTTCTGCAAGAGAAATTTCCAAGACGCATAATTCCGAGATTGAGTGATGTCAATTGGCCCGCAAGATCCTGCGACCTAACACCTTTGGATTTCTTTTTATGGGGCTATGCGAAAGATCGTGTTTACTCAAACAATCCTCAAAATCTTGAGCAATTGAAAACCAATATTCGTGAAGTTATGGCCGAGATATTGCCGAAAATGTGCCGAAAAGTCATTGAAAATTACCTCAAAAGGATTGAGGTCTGTAAGAGGACCCGTGGAGGGCATTTGAATGATGTTGTATTTCACGTATAATGGCAAGGTTCAATCTTTATATTGAATAAAAAATTTTGTTTCCATATGAATATTTTATGTGTTTCTTAAGCTTTACTTTCCCACGCGTAAAATGGATAACCTTATACTTTTATGCATTATTATTTGTGTATTTACATTTGGAAAAATGTCAATACGCAGATGAGATCGAAAATCAATTATTGAAGGTGTAAGCGAAATCCACTAATCGATTAGAATATAGTCAAATGTCAATGCGTTGATCAAAGATCAATTACTGAAGGTGTAAGTGAGATCCAGTAGCAAATAAGATCATTGTTCATTCTAATTGATCGAGGTGTGAGAGGAAATGCAAAACTCGTCAAATTGGCTTTATTGACAGATGCGGAATCTATTCTTTTGATTAAAAACTACTTTCTGAATTTGATGATAGATTCATCTCTTTAGGATGCGTGTTCTCACGCATGGAACTATTTTTAAGGTTTTTGTACTAAAATACAAAACCCTATTGCAATCACGACCTGTGTCCGTCTGTCCGTCCGTCCGTCTGTATGTTACAGAACTTTTTCTCCGAAACTATAGACGCTACAGCCATGAAACTTTGTAAAAAGGTCAGAAGTGGTGACTTCTTGAAAGTTCAATGGTGGAAAAGGGGGGTCTCCCCATATAGGGAGGCGACCCCTCAAAAAAAAATTTTCACCATTGGTAGTCGAGTGGGGTGTCGTTGGAAAGGTCTCAATGAAATCTTTTCCAAACAAGTTTTAAAATTGCCTTATAAGTACCGAGGGGGGCAGGGGAAGGGGAAATGTACGAACTTTTCGCGTACACCCCCTCCCCTCGCGATTGGACACCTTCCATCCGAAAAATCTGAAAAAAATCATGCATGTAGGCCTTAATGAGTACAACAACAACAAATACATGAGAACTCGAAATTCACTCAACTTTGTTAGTAATAGTATGATTTCTCGATTTTATGTTTTCTTGAATAAAATCTAAACGATACCCTTAAATTCAACAAAATTTAGCAAACAAATGACTATTTATAAGATTGATATTTTCTGGAAGTTTCATAAAGATCGAATAGTATTTACTGAAGTTATAGCGATTTGAATTTTCCTGTATTACTATGGAACAATGTGCCCTGTATTACTATGGAAACATATGGCTATGGAGCCATCTGCGCTTTTTACCGACTTACACACTACAGCTTTGCTAGGATTTGCATGAAAATTTCAGGAAAGATAGGTATCATGAAGATGAGTACATACAATTGAAACAAGTCGAAGAGGCAGGAGAGAGCTCCTAGCAAAAGGGCTTTGTAACCATTCTAGGATTCGAAAAAATAGGCCATGAATCGATGATTACAGTACAGAGGAGTGGCCCCTGAAAAAAATTTCATGAAAGGTAGCCGATATGAGTATCAAATGAAAGTTCTCTATGAGAGCGTTTCAAAACAGTTCTTAAACTGACAGTTTTTGCTTCAGTGGGGGCACAGGGGGGGAATACATGAAAAATGTGCTTCCTCCCCCGCGAATGGACACCCGTGATCTAAAAAATCTGAAAAAATTATCAAGCGAGATATTTATGGGTAGAACTTTAACAAATACCTCAGAAGTCAAAATTCCTTCAACTTTGTTAATAATAGTATGATCCTCAAACATGACGTGTTTCTTGATTTTATTCGTTGCTGGTTACTGCATTTTGTATATTGAGTACAAAACCCTTCTGACATGAGCATAGGTCTGTCTACCCAACTTGTTAAGTTTTAACACCAAATTGGGTTGTTTCCAAATCTTACAAAGGAACCATACAATAGTAAGTACAATTAAAATAAGGAAAAGATCAACTGCTGAGCTCACCCAGAATATTGTTTTATGTTTTAAAATGTAACAAGTTAATATGTTCTAAATTGTCAACATTTTTGTGGTTTTCATATTCTAAAGTCACATTTGAGTTGTCTGTATAAGAAATTTTTCTAATAATGTTTGGCAACAATATTATATTAGTTATGTATATGATTTTGTTTCTAAAATTATGATTCCCTATGGTAATATTACAATTGTTAAATTTGATATTGCTATGTCGCTTCAGTATGATTTCTTGGACATTAAAATTATGTTTTTTTTGGTTGGGGGGGAAAATTTTGGCGTTAACAATATTTTCTGAAATTTTTTCAAGAACTTCTTCAATATTCGGCTTCATTGTACACTTTTTTTGTATTATAAAATAATTTTCCAATGTATTCACTTGTAATGCGTATTAGTTTGTATTCTATGTTTTCTTTGGTGACAATACAAATTTTGTTTTTAGACGTAACAATTTTTAAATATTCTGTTAGTAGTTCTAAATCATTTTTATATGGTATTGCTATTATTCTGGTTCTGAAATACAGTTCTTTTGAAAAATTTGGTACTTGCATTATAATAAAACTCAGTTTTTTTTGCGCGACAGCGATCCGTAGGTTCTGCAAATTTATTTTGTAAATATAAATCTGTTGAGTTGTCAAAATATCTTTGCTCAATACTTCTAGCTTTGATAGTAGAATAATATCAGTAACTTCTGATATTTTGTTAAGTTAAGTTTTTTGGTATCGAAATTTTAAAAATTTCCTTTCTAGAAGATTTGTCTTTTTATTTAATTCTCTTATTTTTTCTATTAAGTCCTGCTGCCCTTTATTAATGCGTCGAGTTAGATTTTTAAGTTCATTATTTATTTGATCATTAAAAATAATCTGTTGATTCATATTATTTGCAACCATGTTCAAATACTTATCAACAGTTTTAAAATGTTCTTTTATATCTTGCCTGTCATCGTCTATAGTTCTACGCATCCAATGAAGAAGCTTTCCATATTGGTTAATCAGACCTCAATTATTTCGTTGTACATGATGTGCTTTGAATGCACTTATCCTGTCAATAACCTGATTTTTAGGAGAGGAAGCAAAAACGTAGCAAAAATAAAAACTAAAAAGCCCTGTGACAATAGAATTAGCAACAAGTACCCCCTTGCATCGTGCCTGGTCAACTCAATATGTGGACAGGTACGTGAATTTCTTACATAAGAAATTCGCCAATATTAAAATTTGAACTAAATAATAATGAAACAAAACTCCGCCGTAGACGGTCCAAAGACCGTTTGAGAAAGGAGGAGGGAACTCGCCAACCCATAGCTTCTATGATTCCTCATCCCAAGCTCCCCAATTAGGTGGTAGTAAATGCTATCGAGGTCCCAAATCGGGTAGTAAACACAATCTTCTCCAATAATGGGACATTAAATGTCGAGCAATGCTAATAACTGTAAAAACGTCCACAGCTCTGCTACTAAATCCTGCTTACACCTCCTTTGGGGGACTTAAAAAGGTAAAGGCGAATCTTTCCCGATTGATAACGGAACCGACGTAATAACCATGCCGCCGGAATAGAGGTTGGGCGACAGGCTAACTCGCCGTCCCTGGAAAACCTTTGACAGTTTCGAAACCTGCAGAAGGGCTTCGAAATGGGTGGTACTCACGGCAACGACCTCGCAAACGAAAAAAAGGATTATGGCATTGGATCCTGCAATGTCTGATGACTTAATTACCCTGACGCTGTTGAGGGCATTTTACAACAGGCCAGTCAAAATAAATCAAAAATATTGGCAATCCAGGAAACGAACTGCACTGGAAACGACTGTCAATATATTAGATCGCACACAATATTCTAAAGTGGGCAGCCTACTAGAAAACGAGAATTCGGAGTGGCCTTCATTGTGGATAGGAAGTTCGAATCACACGTTATTGATTTTAAGGCAGTAAAGGAACGGTTGTGTGGGATCCATATCAAAGCAGAATTCTTCAAATTCTGGCTGATTAATGTTCACGCCCCGACCGAAGAAAAGGACGAAACAACGAAAGACACATTCTAAAATCATCTGGAAAGACAAGTCGACTCATTGCCTACAAACGACACAAAAATAATTCGGGATGACTACAACGCTAAGGTTGGCAATGAGCTATCTCATCGGTTAACGACTGGAGGATATACTCTCCACCATGAAACAAATGACAACGGTCAGCGCCTGATTGACTTTGCATGTAGCAGTAATCTGGTCATACGTTCGACTTGCTTCCCACAATGAAGCATTCGTAAAATTACCTAGTTATCACCGGATGGCAACACACAAAACCAGATCGATCATGTTCTGATCCAACAACGTTGGGCCTCGAGCATACCCGACATCCGTACATACCCAGAAGATAATTGTAACTCAGGTCATTACTTGATCCAATTAAACTAACGATGTCGTATGTCAAAGGCCTTTAACGGTGGAGACCAGCCCGCTACAAAAATTTGACATCGACAGGCTCCAATTTTTATGGAGACCCTTGACAACCAGCTGGCTCCTATCTTCTCAGACGCATCGTTCAACACGAGCAACGAGCCCCGGATGGAAACGAAAGCGGCTATTAAGACCGTGATAGAACAGACGATCGGACATCACGCCCGGCGCAAGAGAAATGATTGGTTTGATGATGAGTGCCAGAATGCGTTAGATGAAAGGAATCAGGTATAAAAAGAATATGTAGGTAGGAAAACCTGGATGAAGAGAAAATACTGTGAGAATATCGGAAGAGTAGCGAATAAGACCATTAGGATTAAGAAAAGAAAATACTATGACGACTAATTGAGAAGTATACATGTAAGTTTAGCAAGCAACAACACAAGACAAGCATCCAAAGTAGTGAAAAGCCTGAAACGTGGTTATCCGTCCAAAATCACGCTTTGTCGCGATTAAATCGGCAATATCATCCTTGATGAAACCAAGATTAAGGATAGATGGGCATCATATTTTAAGAACCTCCTTAATCCTAGGCACAACTAGAGAACATCGGAGACTATAGATGTCTGCGGAGAGCTTCTATTGGCCCCACCAACTCCGGATGAAGTGTGCTCAATTATCAAAGCCCAAAAGAAGAATAAAGCACCTGGCATCGACGAGATTCCAATGGAGCTCATCGAATATGGTGGCAGTAATGTTCATCAAGCTATTCACAAAGTCATCCAGCACATTTGGCAACAAGAGCATATGCCAAAAGAATGGAGCCAATCAATTATATTCCCTATTCACGCAAAAGCTGACAAGCCACAGTGCGAAAATTATAGAGGCATATCTAGAATCTTAGAAAATAAAATCGGATCATACGCCAAAAGTATTGTTGGGGAGAATCAAGGAGCAGGTAGATCGACAATAGAATAATAGTTCACAGTCAAGTAGGTACTTGAAGAATGCTGGGAGTTCAACATAAATGTACACCAAATTTTCATTGACTTTGAGCAAGCGTACGACAGTATTGATCGTAACACACTGTACCAAATAATGCTTTGCTTTGGTATCCCAGCCACATCAGTCCATCTTACCAAAAGTATAATGACAGCGTTGACGACCTCCCAAATCCGCATCAATAATCAACTCACCGATGCCTTTGACACAAACATCAGACTAAAGCAGGGAGATGGGCTGGCCCCATTGCTATTCAATTTGGCTCTTGAGTACGTCATAAGGAAGTCACCTGTCGATACGCGGGGTACATTACTATTCAAGTAATAGCCTATGCGGACGACATCAACATTTTGTCACGTTCATTAATAACTGCCAAAGAACTTTTCCTGAAACTCGACGGCAAAGCAAAACTAGTTGGGTTACAAATTAATGAAATGAAAACTCATGACGCGGTTAAGAAAAAATACCTCAAATACACAAATTTTCACACATGGCAAATACAGCATTGAAAATGTGAGCGGTTTGGTGTATTTAGGCGCCAAAATAACGAAACCGGGTAATGAAAGGGACGAAATACGCCGAAGAATACAGCTCGCAAATAAAATATTTTATTCAGTCACGACGATCTTGAAGACCAGCTGCATACACAGGAAAATAAAGCTCCAAGTGTACAAATCTGTGGGAAGACTTGTGTTGTGCTATGGGTGTGAAACATGAACCCTAGCCCAAGCATCCGCAAATATATTGAACGCCTTTGAGCGACGGGTCCAGAGGCGAATAATCGGAGCGAAGCTAGACGAAGACCAATGGCGAATTACATACAACCATGAGCTTTATAAAATTTTTGACGTACCGGAGGTCCCAACGATTGTAAGACGCGGAAGCTGCAATGAGCTGGCCACAAGAATTGTATGGACGAACAACGGATACCCAAGAAGATATTCTTTGGGCGAACTGAAGGCCGGAGACCAGGGGGGAAACCGAGGAAACGCTTGTCTGACCCGGTTGACGAAGACAGTTCGTTGCTGCTCGGGTTTCGAAATCAGAGGACGCGGTCAACGGACCGAGACAGTTGAAGGTGCCATTCGCAGGAAGCGAAGGTCCGAGAGGGGCTGTAGAGCTAAGAAGAAGAATATATATATATATATATATATATATATATATATATATATATATATATACACACATATATATATATATATATATATATATATATATATATATATATATATATATATATATATATATATGTTTATATTTATATTGTAGATATATATATATATATATATATATATATATATATATATATATATATATATATATATATATTTATATTGTAGATATATATATATATATATATATATATATATATATATATATATATATATATATATATATATATATATATATATATATATATATGAAGGGTGATTCATAGCAAGTGTACAAATTTTGTCGAAAAAAAACATAGTTTTTGTAAAGATAAGCTGTAATTTTTATTGATTATAAAAATTTGGTCCCTTACAATTAAATATGAAACATTAATTTGCGCATATGTGCACCTCGTGCTGCTTTACAGACTATCAAACGATGATTGTAATTTTCGATGACATTTTCGCACATTTCTGGCGTTATTAGGCGTATGTTGGCTCGAATATTGTTTTTTAATGCTTCAGTAGTCTGGGAAGCATCAGCGTAAACACGATTCTTCAGAAATCCCCAAAGGAAGAAGTCACAAGGAATCAAATCACACGACCTCGCCGGCCAATTCATGGGTCCATTTCGTGAAATTATTCGATTTCACGTAGAGCGCAAAATGTTTGCACTGGCAATTCATTATTTTTGTAAAAAGTTTTAACAATAATAAAACGTTTGGCTGATGTGTATGACGACATGATTAAAATTGTAAAAGGCCAAACTGTCATAATCTGTCAATATATGGACCTGAAATTGGTGATAAATAAGAGTTAAGGCCCATTCACAGGTGTACACTTGTTATGAATCTCCCTTTATATAGGTATATACGTATATATATATATATAGATATATATATATATATATATATATATATATATATATATATATATATATATATATATATATATATATATATATATATGGGGGTGTTTATAATTCGGGAATAAATATGCTCCCTGCTGATCATTTCAAAAACTGAAGGATGGAGCATATTCACTCCACAAATGTGTAAATTTGTCATTGAAACAAATGGCATAGCGTTTCATTATTATGTTATGTTATTTATCCTGCCAAACATGAAACACTAATCTTCATTGCTAAAAGAATGGTCCAAAAGATTTCCGATATGTGTAAGGTCAAAGTTCAGCGTTTCATTGTATCATTCAAAGTTGATACGAGTGTCGCTGCGTGAAGTAACTAAAACACGTTAATGACTGTGGCGAAGGCCCGAAAGGGGCTCTAGTGCTAAGAAAAAGAAGAAGAATGACTGTGTTAATAGCAATGAATTTATTTTCCAGGTTATATTTTATTCATTCATATTTGTTGCAAACATACAATATTTTTGCCTAGCATGTGTGCTTTAATGATCACCAACATCTGAAATTACAAAAGAATAATTAAAATAGAACATTAATTGTATATCATATCCAATAATTCGCTTACCAAAGCGTTTGCAGTATTAGTCGATAAATGCTTAACTGTAATGCAATGCTTACGTCACTAACCAACACTCAATTCTTCATTTTCACTTTCTTCACTCGGAAAAATAAATAAGGATATTTCCATGTGCATATGTGCGTTCTTATGATCAATCCCATAGATGTGAGAGAGAGGATACGAAATGCATCGAGAGAATTGAAGCACTTTATCATGTGGCGTGAAGTTGGCGCGTTATTAGCTGTTGATTCGAATTTCAAATAAATTTGACGTGACGTCTCCCACTAATTTTCGCATCTTGAACTAAATCAATTTTCCGTGCGGGTATTCTAACTTGAACGATATAAAAGATTGAACACGACTTACCCTACGAAGGATACGTCCCTGATATGCTGCCTAGAGCTGTTTTTACAGTCCCCCACACGTCACTTCATTTTTCAACACAAAAACACTCGCGATCCGTAACAAACTTTTCAGTTTGGTAGATTATCACATTTGCAACGCTTTTGCACTAGATTCAATACGGTTTATCTTAAAAAAATTGTTTTGTGTACAATTTCAAATTCAACTTGATTAGACGTTTCCCATCAATGTTGAACTTTCACAAATCATATGTTTTCAATCATATGGTTGATATTTCGTTGACAATTCGGGAGTTAAGATATAAGAGGAGTGGGATTTTTGTGAGAGCAATTAGAGAGCCATTTGAATGTGTGGATTCTCTAGCGGCGTGTATGTAGTAAAAGTACTTCACTCACGTATGGATGAAAATAAGCTCATTTCGCGTCCATTACTTTATATGTCTTTGGATCAATCCACATGCACTTGAAACCATGAGAGTTTATGATCTAGAGAAAAGGTTATACATATAATGAACATATGCATTTGTACGTTCTATTGATTGTATTGATGGATCAGATAACAAGTGCGTAGAAAGGAAGCAAATGTGTCACACGATTTTCGGGTCAATGATAGGGTGAGAAATAAATTGTGTGATGTACATTTTAGAATAGTGTACATAGTTTTGGAAAATATCAGTTCGTGATCAGAAAGTTCAGACCCGTTACTAAATAAAGATTTGGCGATTGATAAAACTTAGGCTGAATATTTAAAACGAATAAGGATTTTTCTGTTCAATACATACGTTTCTTTGGCTGCATTATCCGGCCAAATTTCGTTAGCTGTGCTGCATAGGTTTTTTCACTTCGGTGCTCGTCACAATTTGGACAGAGTTGAACTCAGGCTAGACGACAAAAAGGGTTTCCTTTTGACTATAATCAAAATACAGATAAAAGACTTACTCAGCATGGCGATCCTGCAAACTTGTACATAAGATGGAATCATGGCTCGATTCAGCTGAATTAGAGGCGCTAAACAGAAGATTTAACAAATCGTTAACGCAAGCGGAAGAAGACATGCGTAGGAAACGAGAAGAATAACAACCTGAGGAGAATACGACAATCGATTCACCTGTGTATGCTCCAGCTCCAATTGATCAATTTGGTCCGAAAAGGTTAAGGGTGGAAGAATATTTGCAATGACACAAGCGTCCAGCACCAGCACCAACGATACAGGGTTAAACAGAATAAAACGAAGCATCGTGCAGAAAAAATGCAAAACTACGAGGTGAAAGGAAAGAATTGCATCAATTAATGTCGATTTCGGAAGGAGAGGTTCAAAGAAGCTTGTTCAAAAATAGAAGAAAAATATAAGCAAAGTATAGTTACTTCGGTTATTTTCATAGTTATTTTGGCAGTTTTATATGTATATCATAATAAGAATAGAGCTTATGTTAAGAGTAGAATAAATAGAAATATGAATGTTTAAATTGAAATTTAGTTCTTTGCGAAGTTTCTAATGCTTTAAATGCAACGCTTAGAGCATATAATTAAAGAATAAGAACAACTTTTAGAAAATATTAATCACCCCTATGCAGAGGAAACTATAAATTTAACACTAAAACATATTGAGAATTTGAAGGAAAAAGCAAGACGGCTATTTAGTAGTAAAAAAGAGAAAACGCTTTGAAATTAAAAGAAAATTGGGTTAAATTAACTTCCTTATTATCAGAAGGTCTTGATTGTATGAAAAAGCCGAGTCTAGAGAAAATGGGAGAGTTTAATTTAGAAATTTGTTTAAAGACAATTTCTGTTTTTGAAAAAAAAACCACTACAGCAATTTCTTAAGCTAGCAGAAATATTTTACAAAACCCTGTCCACATCCGGAAAAGAAGCCCTCATTGACTTTATGTACAATATAAAATTGTCCGCCAGTGTGCAAACAGCGATAAGTAAGATTCCTAAGACATTTGAGGAATTGGCAACTCGAAATATGAGAGCCCAAAAACTATCCCTTACCTGTATACCACTCGTAGGTGGATTTACACAACGAAAACATACTGTCTCGGCTTATACGGATATAATATTAGAGCTAGTAGATGAATTAAATAGTCTACAAATATCTAATGTCACTCCAGAACAAAAGAACATGATTTGTAAAGATGAACGACACTTATGCTTTAATCGTGTTCAAGAATGGAATTAATGATCAGTTGAGAGGCACTATCTTTGCGGCTAGGCCGATGAGTTTTTCTGAAGCTGCAGATTTATGATAGCTCTCGCGGTAGAGAAGACTGAATCGAGTCATATAATTAATGTATTTTAATCGAGTCATATAATTAATGTTTTAGTAATAAGAAAGATAGCAGAAATAATGATAATAGCAATGGTAATAGAAAAAATCCCCGTTGGCAGCACCAGCCGGAAAGGCAAATTTCTCGTATGTAGCGTAAAGTTTCGAAAAAGAATTTGGCTTGCACTACTAAACTTCTTTCTGCAATTTTCGTATTACCACATGGGTATTTATTAACATAAACAAAATCTGGTCACGTTCGTTTTTAGAGACCTTTTATCGAGGCGCAAATATTTTGCTAATTAAATTGAGTTGCACGCGTATGGATTACATATTGAAAATCGGCGGATCATAAACTGTTGTAAACATATAAATACCGGTTTCGCCCTTCTTGCATTTGCCGTTTACACAGTTCACAGTGGTAACCACACAAAGGTTTAAATAGCTCGAATAGTTAATTTCAAAAGATTTCCATAAAAGTTTAATCAGCACTTGCGTTGCACTTAATATATACATGTTCAATTTTTTTCTGAACTGTGAGGGCCGTCATTTCGATTTTTATTGAAATCGGCTGCTAAAAATATTAAGCTGTAAATTTTCGACTGTATTATTTGTCATTCGATTTGCATAATTAAATTAAATTAACTTGCCTTAATAACTTATAATTTCAAGTTTCAACGGAATCTGTTGAGAATCTTGGCTGCTAGAGGGCTACAGAAATAAAAAAAATTGTATGCCACCCCCTTGTATGGGGAGACCCGCCTGTATGGGGAGACCCCCCTTAAATCCCTAAAAATATTTTCTTGCACTGCAAATTTCAAGAGGCACCACTTTTGACATACGTAGAAAATTTCATCATTCTAGCTATGTGGTTTGCGAGAAAACTTGTTATGACGCACGAACAAACGGGCGGACGGACGGACAGACAGACAAGTCACGATTTTATAATTTTTTAGGGTATTGTTAAAAATATTTTACAATATCTTAAAAATGATCTGGTTTATAAGTTCTTTCAAGTAAAGTCATTTAAAGCGTTTCCATGAAAAATATTCATTATTTCAGTTGGTACTAAAATAGCGAATTGCGCTTGCCTTCAGACCTATGGGGGCCGCCATTTTGAATGCATGCATTTGATTTTGGATTATTTTAAATCTGTGTATGCTAGGACCTCATCAATCAATGTACTATCTCGTTCAAATAGGAGTTTCAGTGTAGACAGGGCAAAATAATTCAATTTTTAAATAAAATGGCAGCTAAAAATATTAGGCTTTAAATTTTCGACTTTTTTATTTTTCATTCAATTTTAATAATTTCCTGCAAAATACAAGAATATAGTACAGAGATTCATAATCTCAAGTTTCATCAAAATCCGTTGGAAAATGTGACCGCTAGAGGGCCACAAAAACATGAAAAAAACACATATTTAAACGGCCGCCATTTTTAAATTTGCAAATGTATGATCACCAAAATATCAAAGACTGTAGGTCCAAGTAATGTCTATCTCGAAACCAAGTTTCATATATGTCGGATCAAAATTGCGACTTTTAAAAGCCTTTGAAATTTTGACCTTCAACTGACCGCCATTTTGTTTTTTGCAACCTGACCTCCAGCTTTTTTATGTAATTCTTTAGATACTCATAATTTCTATCAAATTACCGAATTTTATGAAAATCTGTTGAAAGCTTTGACCACTATTACAACAACAAAATTTTGCACGTTTTTTGACCTTTGAGCGGCCGCCATTTTGTTTCTGCCGTACCGACTTTGGATTTTTTATTGTGAGATTCATCACATACATCAATGAACCCTTGTACCAAATTTCATCCAAATCGGAGCCATACTTTGGTCAGAACCGAAATCACGATTTTTCGTCTAAAATGGCCGCCATTTTGTTTTTGCATGGCCGATATAGCTGGTTCACGAACTTAACCGAGATAATTACCTAATACACCTTCCCTGAAAATTTGGTGAAAATCGAAGCAAAATTGCAACCTCTAGCGTGGTCACAAATTTCGTTATATCCCATATATATATATATATATATATATATATATATATATATATATATATATATATATATATATATATATATATATATATATATATATATATATATATATATATATATATGTATATATATATATATATATATATATATATATATATATATATATATATATATATATATATATATATATATATGATGCTCTCCGCAATAGGTAAATTTCTCTCGAGAAATTTACCTAAAATTATAGGGGACATGAATATCATAATGAAAATGATAACAGAGGTAGCAATATGACAATAATAATAGCGGTAATAAGAATAATTGTAGAAGAAGAAACCGTAATGGGAATATTTCAAACCAATGTAATAAGAGTGATAGTACTTATACTCGAGGTAATAGACGCAACGGTAAAAGAGAAAGAAATAATATCAATGCTGTACAAGAGCAGGAAAACTTGCTGGGCTCCAGAACGCAGTCAAGATTCCTTTCGGCCAGAAAATATACAAAATTTTGGATAATTGTGCAAACTACATTTGTGTATATTGGAAAAATGCGTCATAGAAATTGAAATTTTTAGTAGACACAATGGCGGATGTTTCCTTGTATAAATACGAGAAAATTAACAAAGACAAACTATTTACTTTTATTAATTAATGAATTTTACATTTTCACCTTTAAAATCGAAGGGTGACCCTTAAATTTATTTGCATCTAAATTTTCTGATGCAAAACGCTTTCTGAAAGTTTCATAAAAATCAAGTCGTAAATAATTAAGTTATAGACGACTGAAATTGATCAAAAAATAATGCGCATCACGCTGTGTAAACACACGTTGGCAAAGGACCCAAACACAACAGATGTGTAAGTGTTTTGATGACAATTTTAGAAATATTTTAAACTATTGATGTATTATTATAACTACTCAAACGTTGAGGTTAAGAGACTGAAAACAAAATGGTGGCAAATTCAAATACATAATAAGCATACACTATTACTTTGAGCTCAATAAATGGAATATATGTGTAAACCTAATTTCGATATGCAGAAGACATTGTTTGGTTAACTTGTTGTTTAACAATACTCTTTAGGTAGAAGGATTCCTCCGCTGCTTTTTTTGTGGTAGGGAGGTGAATGCAATTTTCGCACAGAGTGTAGGACTCCCATGCTCGCAAGAAGGCGACTGGACTACCCACTAAACACCTCCCCTGTCAACCTGAGAGCCCAGCCTGGAACCGTTTGACACATTACTTCGGGCCAGGTCCCATTTTCTTCCGCCGTAGGGCGCCTTCAAGCTGCGGGATCCCTTTCTTAGCGGGAGGTGAGAGGGGAAGAGGAAATACCGGAAAAGCGATCCCCCAGCCTCAGCACTCACAGCTGCTGTGAGTCCCTTTTATATTTTAGGACTGGCCGAGCATAATGTGCCACATGGTTTCATTTGTCAACTAATTCGAGCATCACCGCAACTATATTATCCAAGATGAACTCTACCATCTCTCTATAGAGTTCCCTTTGCAGCCTGACCCATTTTGTGCACGCAAAAAATGTGTGGCAGGCATTGCTCTTCTCTTCTGGGCAAAACCGACAATCGGGGGACCATGACTTGTGCAGATAAGACTGAAAATACCCATTCCCGCTCAAAAGCTGGGTCAGATAGAAGTCAGTCTCACCATGCCTTCGATTTGGCCTTGGCCTCACATCCGGGATGAGGCGCGCAGTACACCTTCCCTTCGTGCAATTCACCTAAGACTGCTGCCAATCGTTGAGCGAGCGCGGTCTCTCCTCGCGGACAACCATCTCGCATTCTTGTTTTGGCGCAGGTAAATAGCGCGCCACTCTCTAGCAGGGAGGGCGGTAGGTTTCACACTTGCAATAACTCTCACCGCCGAACCAGAATTGTCGAATACGAAGATGTAATCCTCTTTTCTGAGCCTGTGCCAAACTTTTTCTGTTTACCTCCTTGCTGAGAGCATCGCCCCATACTTCTGCTCCATACAGTAGCACTGACCCTACAACACTCATCAAGAGGCGTCTTCCTGATGGGCTGGGTCCCCTACGTTGGCCATGAGTCGACTCAGAGCCGATACTCCCGAAGCCGCCTTCTCAGCCGTTGCCCTGATTTGCTTAGAGAAACTCATCTTCGAGTCGATCGATCGATAGTCGCCAATACTGATCATCCTTACACTAGGGATTCTCTTTTTTGTCAAGATGACCACTTTGATTTCCCCAAGTGCTAAACTGAGCCCGCGAGCAGTCATCCAGTCCCTCACTCAGCGTATTAGCATGCCTAGCCTAAGTTACGTCTGTCCAACGGTGCGTCCCGCGATCCGAGCCGCAACATCATCCGCATAGCCGGCAAAGCACGACTCATCTGGCATTTCCAGTCTCAGTAGCCCGTCGTAAGACACGTTCCACAGGTCCGGACCAAGGATAGATCCCTGGGCAACACCCGATGTAATTTCCATCCTTCGTTGGCCCTGTATCGTGTCGTAGGGCAGGCTTCGGTCCTTTAAGTAGTTCCTCAAAAGCCGCATTAGATATTCTGCAACTTGAAAAGAGTTTTCTAGTCTATCCAGAATATCCACCCATCTAGCGGAGTTGAAAGTGTTCCTGACGTCGAGTGTCACCAACAGGACTATATGGGCGGGGAAGAGTCCCCGCACTATCGTGTCCATCTTTTCGGCGTCATGTATACAAGGGCACCAAGCGTCCACATAACTAGCTTGTAGCCAAGGCCCCACGGATCCTTGTTCACATTGTCCGCTAGGTCTAGCCAGCAGCAAGCCTTGCTATTGTTGACCAATTTGCGAAGGCTATCCTGGTCGACTTATATGGTGCCACCCAGTTGCATGCCTCGTCACGGTTCCGCGCCCGTGGAGCCTCACTTCGAAGCTTATAGCACTCCCCTCGTTTTTCAGCGATTTCAGTTCACTACCAGTACACTGGGGGCCTACCGTGCCGGGGTACTCGATGGGGCATAGAAGCGCAGCAAGCAGTCGTGATTATGCTCATAGTAGAGTTCACCACGTCTTGAGCTGCCAGTTCTTCCATCCCCTCCGAAGCTCCTTGCAGCGGCTTACCTGCTGTGAGCACCTCGACGAACCTCTCGACGTCCATTCTTCCAATATTCCATCCAGTTGTAGAAAGCCGTGAGCACGGACGTCGGGAGATAACATCACTTATCTCAAACAGAATGCACTGATGATCCCCGTCTGAGTCGTCCTCTCGTACTTTCCGATTGTGTATCCTCCGTACTAAGGATTCCAAGGCAAATGTCACGTCCAGTATGGCTCCCTCACAGCCAATATGGCAGGAAGTCGGCGTATTTCCGGAGTTTAGTACGACAAGGGCCGTCCTGGCCGTCATTTCCAAGATTCGTTTTCCCCGTTGATCCGTCTGAGGCATGCCCCATTCGATTGCTTTAGCATTGAAGTCGCCCCCAACGAGCACTTTGCCCTCAGCGTTCGAGACAGCGCCCTCCAGAGCATTAAGCTTGGCTTGGAAAGATGATATCGATTCGTTCGGCGTAAGGCACACGCCAAAGAAGGTGGTCCCTGAGCACCGAAGCCACACGTCCACAACTCTCCGCTTTGAAATCACTGTTCGGAACCCAGGTGGTGGCAGTACCAGTTTCATCAGAATACCATATTCTAGGGCTTTTATCTTGGTGTTGCTCACTCAGCAGCAAGAAGTCGGCTTTCATGTCCCTCGCAAACTGCTCAACCTGGTTTTGGGTGGTTGAACTGCGATGTAGGTTTAGCTGCAGGATGCGGGTCATCGAAGTTCTGATTTTGCCTTAGTTAGGGCTACCTGGAACACCCGGCATTTTCCTGATCCCAAGACGTATCCGAAACCAGGTCTTGGACTAGCATCCTTACAGAGAATACAGTGTGCCTCTTTTGTACACTTTTTTCTTTTATGTCCCATTTCACCGCATTTGGAACATAGGGAACTCCTATCGGGTTCTTTGCATGCTTGTGCGCTGTGACCATAGCCAAGGCTTTTGGAACATTGAAGAGGCGTTGCTCTTCACCATATTCTACAGACAACCCACCCTATTCTTACTTTGCCCTTGCTCAGGAATTGTTCGGCGTCCTTTTCGGTCAAGTCAACTATGCCCATGCGTTGTTTCCTGTTGTTTTCTGGTGTCAGTTTCACTATGATCCTTCCCACGCTAGGGGACTCCCTTTTGATGGCCTCTTCTACCTCGTCAAGACCGTCACGCAGTCAATGTCTCTTATTTCGATCGTTACATCGGTTCGATATAGTTGCGCTTTTGCCGAGGACTTTCTTTACTGCATCACAGAATGCTTCTTTATTGCCGGCCTCTGCTCCGCATTCGACCAGTTTGTGGCCCGACGGCGTTGGTCGTACTACTTTAATAGTAGTGTTGGTGTTTTCGGGCCTTACGTTTCCCCTGATGCCCCGCAGTACCTTCGCGTAGGATCGGCCATCTTGGGGCTTTACGAGCAGTGCCTGCTGCCGGGGTGTTGGTCGGGGCTTTTGCCTCTACTGTTTTGCATCAGGTCCTTTTTCTGATTGGGCGTCCGTGTGAACTTTACTTTCTGGCACTTTTTGAAGGAGTTTCTTTGCGGCTTTTTTCGTTCCTTTAGTAAGAGCTATCTGGGACCCGTGATCTGGTGCTCCACGCCCATCAAGTGAACTAGACGCCATTCTTTTATTGATTTAAATGGTGGAGCTATCTGCATGCTGCCTGTAGATTTCATCCCCAGCGCCTCTTTAGCCTTCTGCTCGTCTTCGGCCCTTAACCAGCTCCTCCGATAGTGCCCTTTGCGATCAAGAAGCTCCTTTAGTTCAAGAAGCCCAACCTTTATTGCTTTGCTGATTTTTGGGGAGTCGCATGCAGATTGTATTCTTTTCAAAACATCTCCCGCTTTTTGGAATAGCCCTTCTTCTCCATGCCGCTGGGCAGCAATGATACTTTGCGACCATCCTCGGGAGAGGTTATCGCCTTCGATTTTCGAATACAATACTTCTGCCACATTTTCGACGTTGGTGATGCAATCACACAATGTCGCTTAATTTTCACGGTCAGTCGTTTCTTCCCCTGCCGTAATCTCCTCGTTGACTGTAGGATGGTTCTTTATTATGTCGGGACTTATGACCGTTGCATCGGTAATGGTCACAGCAGTGCCTATCGATCTCTCGATGTTCATTATATTTACCTCCCCCGCTCGAACACGCGAAGCGTCCAGCAAAGTTTCCCGCTTTTTCTTTATAGGAAGTTTTGGCATTCGCATAATTTTTTTGCTGTGCCTGAACGCAACAGAAATCTCAGTCTGGACCAGAATGTCTATTAATCTCCGTTTATTGTCTGTCTTTGCTGTCGTTGTATTCATCGAAGTTTTTGTCACCGATAGTACCGCCCTCGATGTACTGTGAACATCGTGGCGGTGGTTGCATCGTCGTTGTTGTTATTTGGTATTTCCTTTTTTTGGCTTTCCTGACCTTTTTTAAGTGCTTTTGGTTGCTCCAGTTTTATTGGGTCCCCTGCGGAGCCGCTATCTCCGTTCGTGTATGTAGTCGCCTTCCTGGTCACATGGTTATCTTTGCAGAGCAGAGTCTCAACCAAACCCACACCACCAACCCAATGGTGCGAACTTTGAACGTACTCCGAGGGCTGCCAATGTTTTACCGGGACGGAGACGGTATGATAGTTGAATTGGAGCCGTTCACACACGAGTGTCATCTCGACGCTACTGTGCAAAGCAACTAGGTCCAAACCGTCATAGCAACCAGCCCAAAGCATCAATTCCAGTTCGTTGTCCAAAGCGTAGTCCAGATCCAATCAAGGTTGTTACCTGTCATCCCAGGAGGGAACCTCACGGCGCCTCCCATATCCTCGGGCCCGTGAGAGCGGCGCTGCCCAAAGAATGCTAGCCACCAAGAGTGCTCCTGTCAATCGGAATTTCCCCTGTGGGAATTCCCTCGTGCACGTGGTGGCGAAACTCCCCAAAGAATGCTAGCCTCCAAGAGTATTCCTATCGGCCAGCATTCCCCCTGCGGGGACTATATTATTACGTTCCTTAAAAGGAAAGATGGATTAAATAAATTTTTCTTACCTGAGAAGGAGGACAAGTGCTACGTAAGCATCTCAGATAATTTAATTAGATTGCTTCCACCAATACGAATCACTGGGACATCACGCACACATTTTTGGTCTCTTTCACAATTAATTTTTCTAAATTTAAATTTAAATTGTATTTTTGGGTCAGTTTATTTTTAAATTTCTGAAATGAATCCTGGATTGAGAAGAATTTTTGTTAATTGAAAGTTTAAATGTTTTATTTGTCTTCGTTTTAGTTGTGTCAATATTATCATTCCAATAAACTCTCTATTTGAATTTAGAACTTGACCGCAATTGTTGCTCATGTTATTTCACTGTGAAAAATATGCCTAACGACTAAAAACAAAAAAATACAAGAAAAAAACTATCGTAATTTCTTCAATTCAATGATAGTTCGAAACTTCGCTATATTTATACAAACCTGCCCCAGGACGGGGCGGATTTGAACATTTTGACTACCGCTGCGAATCGTCATATTCCAGCGGCAATTTTAATTTATCGTCCACTAGGATACAGCCATTTGTTTATATAATATTTTGATTAAATATTGCAATACCGTAAAGTGGTCAGAATAAGAAGGAAACCTATATATCATACACTATTCAAAAAACGTTCAAATCTGTCCCCTCACTCCTACATTGAAGCATTACTTTTGGATCACCCTTGTGACTTTTATAAAATAATCTCTGTAATACGTCAATTGGTTCCGAGAAATTCACTCGAAAAATATGGATCACTTTATTTGCCAACATCTGGCGCCACCATATTAGTCAACATCCAGAGGACTCAGGAATTCAGAACTGGGCGGTCGCCAAAAAACGCAAACTTTTGCCAACTGATTCATTAAAATCGGAAAAACTTATCGTGAAATGGAAGGAATCAGTTCCTGACTTCCAACTAAGTTGCATTAACAATATGCGTCTATTCTGAACAGCTTAATTTCTCTCAGTATGAGACTTTATTGTATCAGCGTAGAGTAAAATCTAAAATGTACGCTCGTATGTGCTTGTACATTGTTTTTGGTAGTAATTATCGACACATTACTAGCAGCAATTGTAATACATGATTTGACCCAACCATTAGCCATTTCGACATATGGTTCTGTTGCCAACTTATTGATAGCTGATTCCTGAACCCAAAATTATCAAAGGATAGTTAAATTTATTCTATAGCCAAGACCGAATTCAGAATGTATTGAAAAAGCTCCCCTAAAGTAAGTATCTGCTGGAGCAATCCATTAGAATAAAAAGCTCCTAATGTGAGATTCTATCTCTAAACCACCAAAAGTTACATTCAAGCTTTTGAGCACCACCCCAAACATTCACCCGATTCCTGAATTGTGCTCTATATGGACCAGCTGACTAGCTTTGAGAATATCTGGAGATTTCGCACATGCGGCGGCCGGCATAAGTAATACACCGCAAAATGTAAACATAAACAGTTTTCGCGCCAAATAATTTCATTGAAAATTTCACGCATGCTCATTAAGGAAAGATGCTGGAAAGCATTCAGTGAATGGGAAACCACGACTGAACATGCATTGGAGTAGTCTGGTGGACTTGGCCTAGAATACCGTTTCTTCAGTTGAATCGTTTCCTTTCTAGGATAAACGTCGGCAATTGTGCGGGTGAAATATTATTCGAATAAAATTTCGCCTAACGGACGTTTCCCTTTTAAAGTAGCTGAACGTGAAACAGCATTTCTGTTACTTTGAGTAAGGGAAAGTAAACACGTTGAAAAAAATTTCCAATTTCGAGAAATCGTTCGATCCATTAGCATTGGATGGTCCTAATCGGAAAATAGTGTCCCTGTGTGGTTTCGGCAAGGATTTGAAAATTCCAATTCGATTTAATTTGAAGACGGTACTCGGTGGTCTGGTGAAGTGGATGAGTGTGGTTTGTGTTTGCATGCTACGTGAATAAGAAATAGTTTTGTGGAATTTTAGTGCGAAGGGTGAAAAGGTTTAGGTGACGATTTTATCGGGTTGAGGAAACTCCAACTAAAGTGAGGTTTTAACCACAACAATTTTCCAACTTGGGCTCGTATTTACTTCTCTCAGGAGACGGATTAACGCAGCTCAGAAAGCTTGAAGAGTCACGGTGTCGTAGTTTCGGCTTCGTCCTGGAAGCTTAAAAGGTTAGTGGTCTGAAGCCGATAATAACAAATTGCAAGGTTTTAAATCCGCTATCGACAAAATTCTTTTTATGTCCATCAATTTCATGCCTGACCCAACGAGACCTTCACTGTGGGGAGAATAACGCATAAATTCTCGTCCAGGCTCACGTAGCGGGTGGCACATATTTATAAATCAAGGGATAACTTGTGGGCGTCAATTAGGGATGATTTCGATATTCGATTAATGATTGAGGGTATCCCTGCTTCGGAGCTCATACAGCATCGAGGAATGTAGTATCGACACTTATGGTGATAATGATGCTACATACGCAAGCACTGATGCGATAGGTGATGTGGTTTATGGCGCTTCATACCTCAATATGCCTCCTCGCTAATACGCGCTATCGCATCCAAATGAATGGGAAACTATTTCGTAATTAGATGAAGGATACTGCTGAAGGAGGCTCTGCTGTGGTTTTCCTCGAAATCGATTTTCGATTGAATAGGAATTACCGATGGTTATTTTAGGAATATGTAATAGTTTAGAATTCATACTTTTTACCAACGATGTGTTCCGCAAATTAAAATCATATATCAATTGTTTTTAGGTCGTAGAGTGCATGTAATATATTCACTGAAACTACAGATATATGAAACTGAATTGTAAACATTTCAGAATTTTGCGAGAAATTCTAAATAATATCCTTGGCTTTATATAAATAAAATGTATAAATTTTTCAATTTGTTCTGATTTCGGAAAAGTCCTCAAGCGTTTTTGTTCATCTGCTTGTCCGTTTCAAATAGATTTTCGGAACACATTTTGAAAGCAACAGCTTTGAATATGTTTTATTGATTGTTACTGCCAGATAAAATCAATCAATAATTTTTTTAAACTTTTCGGCTATAATTTACTGATTTACTTAGGTAAATTCATTTGACATATCAATAATCCAATAACGAAATAACGCCAAAGAAAGACCAAAGCTTCACAAGATTAACAGTATGATTATTTTACAAATGTCAAATATTTAGAAGCAAGCTCATTAATCGACTCCCAAAGGCAAAATATGAAGAGGAACACGTTTGATAGACATGCCTACGCTCATTTTGGCTAGGTTTTGTAGCCAAGCTACGAAACGCAGTCACCAGCAACGAATAAAGTCAAGAAACATGTCAAAGACATGTAAAAATTTAAAAGAAAATCCATTGTTTCTCTATTTTCAACGGTCGCTATTTTGTTGTAAACTAACAAAAATCACTCAAATCATTAATCCCCATAAATATTTATGTTATTGATTCGATGAAAAGTCCATAACAAACTAAATTTTTCATTTACTTCCCCTTCCTGTGTACCCATTGAAGCAAACTATGCCAGTTTGAGACCTGTTAGTAACTCCTAGATCCTTGCATGAAATAAAATCTGGGAGAAGACAAGCGTTCGGTGTATAAACAAAGACTATGGGCGAGTTTTCTTTAGAAAAAAGGTCATTTTTTGACATTGGGAAATATTAAGATAAAGCAAATTAGAAGATGGTACTGACCATATAACCTCCCCGAGTGCCGATACATTCAATGAAAATGATAAGATACTCTGTAAGCAAAGGCCAAAAAACGGGCTGTTGTGCTAAAGTTATAAACACTTCGTTGAGGAAGAATTAGTGCTAACAGTGACTATGTCCATTTTGGGAAGCTTACAATGATTAAGAGATCTAATTGCCCGAAACACCTTAGAGTCATTTGCACGCAAGAAACAGAGAGAGGAAATTATAGAGAAGCACCTCATGATGGATGAAATGGCCTGAAATCAGTATCACTGCAATTACCATGAGAGGAACGAAAAGAAAAGTAAGATTGCTTCTTAGAAAACAATGGGCCCGAAGACCCAAGCGCTTCTAATTTCAGGCAGAGCAGATGATACCAATGCTAAGTGTCTAGGCTCTTTTGGCATAACCGTATAGCCATCTTAGGGTCAAAATAATAATAACGGGCTCATAAGATAGTATTCAGCTTTTGGATTAAGTGCTTATACTAAAAGTACTAAATGAAGGGCTTATGACTGAACATCATACCTATGTATTCTCAGAGTAGGTTTTTAATGTTGCCGCAATACTTTTTTTTGTGGTTGGAAGGTGAATGTTATTTACGCACTGAGTGCGAGACTCCCATGCTCACGAACGACTGGGCTACCGACTAAACACCTCCCCTGTCTACCCGAGAACTCAGTCTGGAACTGTTTGACATATTACTTTGGGCCAGGCCTCGTTTTCCTCCGCTGCAAGCCGCCTACAAGCTGGGGGATCCCTCTTCTAGCGGGAAAAGAAAGGGGAAGAAGAATTGCCGGACCAGCGATCTCCCAACGCCTTGGCTGCTGTGAGTCCTTTTTATCTTTTAGGACTGCCCGAACATAATGTACACCTGGTTCCATTTCTCAACCTACTCAAGCATCACCACGATTATACTATCCGGGGTGAGCTCTTTTGTCTCCCTGTAAGGGTCCTTTTGCAGCCTGTCTCATTTCGTGCACTCAAAAAATGTGTAGCAGGCATTGTCCTCTTTTCCTGGGTGAAGCTGATAATCCAGAGACCGTGACTTACCAACCTTGTGCAAGTAAGGCTGTGTTTACCCATGCCCGCTCAAAAGCTGAGTAAGATAGAAGTCAGTCTCACCATGCCTTCAATTTAGCCACGGTCTCACATCCGGGATGAGGCGCGCATTCCACCTTTCCTTCGTGCAATGCACCCAAGACTGCCGTCAATCGTTGAGTGAGCGCTGTCTCTCTCCATCCTCATTTCGACGCAGGAAAATAGCGCGGCGCTCTCTAGCAAAGAGGGCGACAGGTATTACGCCTACAATAATTCTCACCGTCGAATCAGGGACTGTTGGATACGAAGATGCAATCCTAAGTCCTCCTCTTGTCTGTACCTGTACCATGTGTTTTCGGTATACCTCCTTACCGAGAATGTCACTCTATATTTCTGCTCTGTACAGTAGCACTGACCCTACAGCACTCATTGCGAGGTGTCTTCATGATGGGCTGGGTCTCTTTACATTGGCTTTAAGCCGACTCAAAGCCAAAACTCCCAAAGCAGCCTTCTCAGCTGTTGCCCTGATTTACTCAGAGAAACCCATTTCCGAGTCTATCAGTAGCCTCAGATACTTCGCCACTGTGGTTGATTCTCCAATACTGATCATCCTTACTCAAGGGATTCTCTTTTTTGTCAAGGTGGCCACTTGGGTTTTTTCTAGTGCTAAACTGAACCCGTGGGTAGCCATTCAGTCTCTTCTCGGCACATTAGCATACCTAGCCTAAGTTGGGCTTGTTTGACGTTGCGTCCAGCGACCAGAGTCCTAACAACATCCGCATAGCCGATCAAGCGTGACTCATCTGACATATCCAGTCTCAGAAGCCCGTCGTAAGACACGTTTCACAGGTCTGGACCTAGGATACACCCCTGGGCAGCACCAGATGTAACTTGCATTCTTCGTTGGCTCTGTGTCGTGTCCTAAAGCATGCTTAGGTCCTTCAGGTAGTCCCTCAAAAGCCGCATTAGATATTCTGAAACTTGAAATGGTGGTTCAAGCGTATTCAGAACATCTGCTCATCTAGTGGAGTTGAAGGCATTCCTAACGTAGAGTGTCACTAATAGGACGATCTGTCGCTTGATGCAGCTATATGCCTCTGTCTTTTAAAATGCACCTACCACCTCTACATTGCATCAATGGTGAAGCGCCCTACTCTGAAACCATATTGCCGAGGAAATATGTCCTCAGCAGCATGAATCGTGTCAGTGAGTCTTCCCTTGATGAGTTTCTATACCACTTCCTCAGCAGCATCCAGCATGCATAACGGGCGGTATGCAGAAAGCGATCCGGAGTTGCCCTTCCCTTTGCTGATCAGCACGAGCTTTGCTAGATTCCCCCTGTCACCAAGTGTTGAATGTCCTGTCACCAAGTGTTGAATGTGCTGAGCAGTAAATCAGAAATAGGACGCCATCTGGACGTGAAGCCTTCCTCGCTTTCTAGGAAAGAACTGCCTCATCGAGTTCCAGCTGTGCGAAAACTGGACACTCAAATGCTGTTTCATCATGGACAGCGTCAACACGGAGAGGATAGGTAGACACTACCTCGCCCATATTTCCAGCACTATCTCGCCCATATTTCCCATTTCACGTATGCAAGCTGTCCGTAGAGCACCAAGCTTCCACATAACTAGCTTGTAGCCAAGGCTCCATGGATCCTTGTTCACATTGTCCACTAGGTCTTGCCAGCAGCGAGCCTTGTTGTTGTTAACCAATCTGTGAAGACATTTCTTGGCCAACTTATATGCTGCTACCCGGTAGCATGCCTCGTCACGGTTCCGTGTCCGTTGAGCCTTACAATGAAGTTTGCGACACACCCTTCACTTTTCAGCGGCTTTAGTTGACCACCAGTACGCTGGGGGCTTGCCATGCCATAGTTTTCGACAGGGCATAGAAACGTTACAAGCAGATGTGATGATGTTCATAGTTGAGTTCACCACGTCTTGAGCTGCCAGAATCTGCTGTAAGTACCCTGACAAACCTATCAATATTCGCCCTTCCGATGTTCCATCGAATCGTCGAAGGTCAAGAGCACGCATGTGAGGAGTCAACATCGCTTATCTCAATCAGTATGCACTGATAATTACTGGCTGAGTAGTCCTCTAATACTCTCCGATTGTGTATTCCTCATACTAAAGTCTTCGAGATAAATGACACGTCAGGTATGGTTCCTCCGTAGCCAATACGGTGGAAAGTCTTCGTATTTCTGATGTTTAGTATGACGAGCGCCGTCCTGGGTTCCATTCCTAGTATTCGTTTTTCCCGCGGATCAGTTTGAGGCAGGCCCCATTCGATTGCTTTGACGTTGACGTCTCCCCTAACGAGCCCATTGCCGTCTGCGTTCGATACAGTGCCCTACAAACCATTAAGCTTGGCTTGAAAAAATGATATCAATGAGCATCGAACCCACATGAACCCACCCCCCACCCAAAAATTTCCGTCCGAAAGTCACTGACCATATTCATCAGCATATCATGATGCAGAACTTTTATCGTGGTGTTGCTCACTCAGTAGCATCAAGTTGGCTTTTATATTCCTCGCAAACTGCTCAAGCAGACTTTGGGCGGTTGAACTGCGGTGTAGGTTTAGCTGCAGGATGTGGATAATCGAAATTCTAATTTTACCTTGGCTAGGGCTTCCTGGAAAACCCGACATTTCTCTGACCCCAAGACGTGCCCAAGATCCGGTCTCTGATCAGCACCCCTTCAAAAGATACAGTGTGCCTTCTTTGTAAATATTTTTGCTTTATGTTCCATTTCATCGCATCTATACCATTAGGAACTTCTAGTGGGTCCGTTGCATACTTGTGCCGTTTGACCATAGCCAAGGCATTTGAAACATTGAAGAGGCGCTGCTCTTTGCCGTACCCTGCAGACAACTCGCCCTTTTCTTATCTTACCCTAATTTGGAAATTGTTCGGGGTCCTTTTCGGCCAAGTCAATGATGGCCATGCGTTGTCTCAAATAATTTTCTGGTGTCTGCCTCGCTTTGATCCTGCCCACGCTAGGGAACTCCCTCTTTATAGCCTCTTCTACCTCGACCAGGTCCGTGACGCAGTCAATTTGTCTTATTTCGATCATTGCTATCGGCCCGAACGAGGCTATAGTTGCGCTTGTGCTAAGGACTTTTTAAATTGCGTCGTAAAATGCTTCTTTATTGTCAGCCTCTGCTCCGGATTCGAACAGTATTTGACCCAACCGCGTTGGTCGTACTGCTTTAATGGCAGTGTTGGTGGCTTCGTGCTTTGCATTCCCCTGATATCCCGTAGCACTTCTACGTAGGGCTAGCCATACTGAGGTTTTACGAGCAGTGCTTGCTGCCGGGATCTTTTTCAAGGCTTCTTTTTCTCCTGTTTCTCATCAGGTTGTTTTTATTGTTTGGGGTCCGTGCGTAATTTGTTTCCTGGCATTTTTTAAAGGGGTTTCTTTGCAGCTTATTTCGCTTCTTTTGCCAGCATTGTCTGAACCCCCTGATCTAGCGTTTCGCACCCATGAAGTGCCTCTTTTTCCCTTCTTTTTAACCTCGATCTCCTTTGATTGCGATCGACGCCATTCTTTTATGGACGCTTGACAGTGGAGCTATCTGTGCTTCTTTAGCCTTCTGCTCTTCTTCGGCCTTCTAGTCCTTTTCGGACTTTAACCGGCATCCCCTATCTAGTTCGAGGAATCCAATCTTCATTGCTTTGTTAATTTTTGGCGAGCCGCATGCTGATTTTTTTCTTTTTAGAACATCTCCCGCTTGACGCATTAGCTGTTCTTCTTCATATCGCTGGGCAGCAATTTTACTTTGCGACCACCTTTCTTGGGAGAGGTTATCGGTACAGTACCCAGCCACATATTTGACGGTCGCGATAAAATCACACAACGGCGCTATATTTATCTGGTCACTATTTTCATTTCCTTCTGTAATCTCTTTGTGGACTTCAGGATCGTTCGTTATTATTTTGGGATTTACGAGCCCTGCTTTGTTCCAAAGTGCGCGATCGCAGCAGTTACCGTCAAATTCTCGATGCTTTTTATATTTTCACCCACGACTCGAGAATCTGGCGCGTCCTGCAGAGTTTCCCGCTCTTCCTTTTTAGGGCGCTCTGGCGTCGCGCCGCGCCGCGCCACAGGAATCTCAGTCTGGAAAAGACTGTGTATTAATCTCCGTTTTTCATCCGTCTTCACTGTCATTGTGTTCGTCGTCGTTTTGGTCATCATAAGCACTACCCCCATGGGGTTAAAACATTGTGGCAGTAGCCACTGGTTGCGTCGTAATTGTTATCATTAGTTGCTCCAGTTTTATTAGGAGGCACTTTCACCGTTCGTGCGTGTAGTCGCCTTTTTGGTCCCGTGATTATTTTGCAGAGCAGGCAGGGTATGCGCAGATTGGCACAAGGCCTTATGGAGACAAGTACTCAGAACCAGAACAACGCTAATCGGCAGTTTGTCTCAACCGAATCCACACCACTAACCCAATGGCGTGAACTGGAGGCCTACCAAGGTTTTACCGGGATGGAGACGGTATGATAGTTGAATTGGACCCCTTTATGCATGAGTGTCGTCTTGGCGCTACTGTGCCAAGCAACTAGGTCCAAACTATCATATCCGCCAGCCCATGCTTTGGTTCGTTTTTCAAGTGCAGTCCAGATCCAGTCAGGGCCATTACCTGGTACCAGAGGAGAGGAACGTAACGGTGCCCCCCATATCCTCGAGTCTAGGGGGCGACGCTATCCAAAAAATGCTATTCTCCAAGAGTGCTCCTGTTGACTGGCATTGCGCTGCGGGAATTTCCTCGGGTATGTGGGGGCGGCACTGCCCAAAGAATCCTAGCCTCCAAGGGTATTGCTGTCAGCCAGAATTCCCACTGTAGATACTGCAATCTATAAGCCTTTTGATTCGTGGTTGGTAGAAGTTGTTCACCCGCGCTGCCGTTGATTTGTGGCTGCTGAGGAAGATACTAGAATATCCTTCTTGATATACCTTTTGAAGCCCTTGTCTACTTGCTAGACGAGGGATGCTCCTACAAGTGCTATCAGTATGATAAGAGTCAAATTTATTTGCACATATGATACGTTTACCTGGCTACTTTTGACGGATCAATCACTTGTTTGTTTGAATGAGTTCTCATTGTTCTTGTTGCTTTTATCAGACTGACATTGAGGTAAGTCTACGCGTGTTACTCGTTTATATATTTATTTATTTCTAGGATCCATTTCGCAGTTAACAGATCCAATAAGGAAATGAAAAAGTAAAGAAAGTAAAAATAAAAAAAATATAGTAATTGAGTAGATGCAAAGTTAAAAAACTAAGCATAAAGATAAAAATGAAAGTTAGGGCAGTTAACAATTTACAAATCAAAATCAGAGATCTAAATTAAATTCTGGAAAATTGTTTTGAACGCATTAAAGAATAAGAGAGACGGACCAAGCTGCAGATTGTTGCGATGCCTTAGAAGGCGTAGAAAAGTCGAGTAGCAAATTAGCTCTGCACGAGCCTAAGAAATTACACAGAAAGAGACAAGAATTTAGAATAGTTCAGAAGGAAAGACATTGAAATTTAAGTTAAAAAGTGCAGTGTATGCTTGCAACTCTGTAATAGTAGAAACATTATAGTATCATAATATGTTTATTCAAAGTTATTGTATTTGTTCAAAATCAGCTTTAAATTTAACTAGTTATACGAGATTTTAGGCACACTTACTTCCCCCTAACAACGAGTGCTTGTCGAAGGAGTGGGTGAGTATTTGTTGCATCGATCCGTATTTTAAATTTGTATATAATGGATTGTTTATAGGAGCATTTTTTTTTTGGAGTTGCCTAAAACGTTTTAAATTTAAAACAATCAAAGGTTCTTTATGTGCTTTGTAAATGCAAGAATTATTATTTTGATGTTTGATTATGTTTCTGTAATGGAAAAATTATAATGTAATATTTTAAGTCAAGAGTATGCCTATAAATCAATTAAAAATTTTAAACAATTAACTCACGAACCAACCTCCTCAAAGAAAAAATTAAGAACAATAAACTTGAATTGAATACATTTATCTAATAGGGTTTCATATTTTGACCGCCATTGGACCTTACGTCCATATTAATTCTTATGTAGTCCATTGCATTCGAAGCATTTTGCTCAGAGCATATTCATGAAATGCTGATAAATATTCCTCAGACCGGATCATATATGCCCTGAAAGTTAAATTAGCTGGGATTACATTTGAAATACAGTATCAATTATGTGTAATATTAAGCACGGAATGGAGAATTTAAAAAATGTCCAATTGAATAAAGATATTCGCAGTTTTCACTGTAGCCTCGAATGGGTATGGAACCCGCCACGTTGGCTGGCCCCTCCACTCATGAGCTAGCTATCGGGTAAGCTCTTCCTCTTTTCTGCATTACAGGGGCTCTCGCCGGGATGCTTGGCCTTCCACACACGATATGGGATAAGGCATCGTATTGGATCCTTGATCCGGTCGGGAGGAGTGAGTGGGGGCACCACTACCCCCTGGGTGCCCACTCTTATTTGTGGTCCGCGACATTCGTTAACAAAGGCGGAATCATCTTACGTCTCGCGCGCGATTAACCTGGTAGTCGTCGTCGAGTTTCCTGTGTATATCCCTTTCGGTATATTACCAAGGCCATTGACGCCTAGTGAAGGGCAACCGCTTCTGCGTCTTCTGTTTGCTCGGGTCATTACTTAATTCATAATTGCAAAAATATTTTGTAGTAGGCCCTTATACTGTGAGAAAAGAATCCGCCTCACGACAGCGTAAAGCTAGCTTACCAGTGCACTTACGCGTCCCCAAAAAAGGCCATTTATTATTTATTTATTCATTATTTATTAGAAAATCCTATTTACACATTGAGTTCATCCAATTACAAAATAGGCCAAGAATTCAGAAGATACAAAAACAAAATTAAACGGAAAAGAGCACTCCATATTGCAGATTTAAAAACTCCATACTGCAGATTTGAACATTCGCAAAGAATGCGGTGGAGAACTAAGCTAAAGATTATTGTAGACTCCTACAGATCGCACCAAAGGTGAGTGTAGATACGTGTCGGTTTTTGCAAATGGAATGATAAATTGATCGGACGACCCTGTTCTCAATGGCGCATGTGTATGTAATGCATTGCATAGGCCCGATACTAAGAGGCCTTTGGAGAGCTTAAAAGGAAGCACAAATCTAAATATTGTCTTCTGAGATTAAGAGGTGGGATATGAAGGAAATTCAGACGCTCACTTTAGGAGCGATAGAAAAGATTATATTTATATAAAAGAGTGCGTGGGAACTTGCCCTGAAATGATTCAACAGCTTCCGATAGATAAATGAATCGGCGCGACCATACTCGATAGGCATACTCGAGAATGGAGCAAACCAACAGGCTGAAAAGGCGAACACAGGTAAGAATATTGAATGTTCTATGAGAGCATCGTAGTATAAAACCAGCGATTCACGATGCTCTAGGGGTTGTGTCAGCTATATGTAAATCAAATTTTAAATGTGTATCCAGGATACTACCTAGGTCTTTATAATGATCCACCGTTGATAGCAGCAATCCATTAATTGAATACGCATTGAACAAAGGTGTAAGCTTATTGGTGAAACATATATGCAGACATTTGGATACGTTGAGAGAAAGGCAATTCATAGTACACCATCGAAAGAGGGAGTTTAAGTCAGATTGAAGCTCACTACAATCAATTTGTTAATAGACGACTTTTAAGATTTTTAAATCATTTGAGTAGAGCGGAAAATCAGACGTCAATACAGTATGTAGATCATTTATGGAAATATTGAATAGAAGAGGGCTGAGGATCGAACCTTGAGGTACTCCAGAAGAAGGACAGAAAAAAATACGACGAGAAACGACACCAAGTAATCGATGAAGAACGATTTATCGGAAAGGAGGTTAGCCATACAAGAAGAGGGCCAGAAAGGCCAAGTACCTCAAGTTTGTTCAGTAATAGACTACGGTCTACCATATCAAAGGCTTTTGCAAAGTCCGTATAAATAACGTCGATTTGCTGACCATTATCAAGTGATAGGGCAATCGCATTGGAAAATTCAGCCAAATTGGTTACCGTTGACCGTCCTTTAATGAAACATGCTGCTGTCTAGCGAAGTTATTGGAGATTGGATCATAAATTGGTTATGAACAATTCTCTCAAAATGTTTCCCGAAAAACGAGAGTAAGGATGTAGGCCTGTAATTAAGTGCTGAGCTACGGTCCCCTGATTTGTGAATTGGAAAGATGTTGGCTCCTTTCTAAACTGCTGGGGATGTCCCTACAGTCAGGCTAGTATTAAGTAAAATTGACAAGCGTAAACTAAGGGATGAGGACAGCGTTTTCACAAAAAAACTCGGGACTCTATCTAGGCCCAAACTCACGTTAACATCAATGGAGTTGATTAGACTTTCGACTTCGGAAGGTGTTGTCAAAATGGTGCTCAAATTAGAGGAAGGGTTAGTTGGGAGAATACGATGACGAAGATGATTGATAAACAGAAGCAAAATGGTCTGCAAATACTCGTATATCGCATATGGCTTGATCATCAGACGCTTGTCTCCCATGCAGGCTAATCAAGGTAGGTAACTGTGAAGTGAATTTTAGGGAGTTGACGTACTCATATGTCCAGAGATTTGGGATCGTTCAATTGTAATGAGGCCTCAATTGTGTTAAATAATGAATGCATCGCATACTTTATGACCATTTTGGCATTCTTACATAAATGTTTTTAGGACGAAAGATACGTCTCTGAACCGAAACGCTGTAACTTTTTGCGCGCAATGTCTTTTAGCTTTCAAGCTTCTGAAACTTCTGCTGTGAACCAAGGAACATTCTTATTGCAAGGAGGCTAACTACAAGGAACAAAATTCATTATTTTATTATTAAGTTTGGTTAAGAAGGCCATGACAGCATCATTTACATCGGTAAAATGAAATAGAAAGTGCCGATCGATCTTCGAAAATTTTATTTGAATAACTTCCTGGTTTGCCTTGTAGAAGCTGTATCTAGAAATAGCTTTGCTAATCCTATGGCGTGAGATGCAAAGCGATTGTTGCATTCCAAGTAGAGGGTGGTGAGAATCTAGTTTGATATAAGGGGTTAGTGATTGCGAGGCTGAGATAATGCTCATGGGATTGCTGCTAAAAACGAGGTCCAGCAATCTATAACTTAAGTTTGGGGAGTAGTTTGATTGCGTCAGCAGGTTAAGCATAGAGACGAAAAGGATAACGATAAAATTGATATTTCATTGTGTTACACTATTATTCTAGAGCTTAGATCCCATTCAACCATTGGCATGATAAGTCACTGCAAATCACAAAAGACGTAGAGGGGTACGAAACATTAATGTACAATAATTAGAAAGTTCTGAAAAGAAGATGGCATAAACTTTTAGGGGGAGCTGCATACAATGATTACTAGTAAGCTAGACGATAATCTCAAACCAACTACAACGCTTTCAATAGGAGGTGATGTCTCGACAGAGGAAATTTTCTAAAGGTTTACGGACCGCAATCAAGATCCCTCCGCCATGGCATTTACTGGGTATAGCTTGGTCTCTATCTTCATGAGTATCACGAATTTTGAATTTTCGCGGGTTACGTATATTCGAATTTCGATTTTTTTGTGGCGTTATGTTGGTACTCATGTCTGTCACTTATGCCGACAAGCTCGGCCATTTTGAATGTTCACTTAATTGGTGATAGCTGCTTTACTTGCACGTGTTTTCAATCGTCTTCGATTTTTACTTATTCAAAAAAATGGATCAAAGAACGTGTATCAAATCTTGTGTGAAAAACGAAATTAAGTGCGCGGATGCATTCCGAATGTTGACTGTGGCATACGGAGAAGCTACCTTGGACCGAAGCAACGTTTATCGGTGGTACAAAATGTTTTTAGAAGGCCGAGAAGATGTGAGCGACGAAGAGCGTGCTGGACGCCCGAGCACTTCAACAACAGACGAAAAAATTAATGAAGTGGAGAAAATGGTATTGGCCAATCGTCGAATCACCGTTAAAGAAGTTGCTGAGGACCTAAACATATCGATTGGCTCGTGCCATTCGATTTTTATCAACGATTTGGGCATGAGACGGGTCACCGCGAAATTCGTACCAAAATTGCTCAATTGCGACCAAAAACAGCAACGCATGAACATTGCTAATGAGATGTTAAACTCTGTCCGCGACGAACCAAATTTGCTCCAGAGGGTCATAACTGGTGACGAATCGTGGGTTTATGGTTATGACGTGGAAACCAAAGCTCAATCATCTCAATGGAAGCTGCCGCATGAACCAAGACCGAAAAAAGCGCGCCAAGTTCGGTCGAATGTGAAAGTTTTGCTGACAGTTTTCTTCGATTGCAGGGGCGTGGTGCATCATGAGTTCTTGCCACAGTGAAGAACGGTCAATAAGGAATATTACCTGCAAGTTATGCGCAATTTGCGCGAAGCAATCCGCCAGAAACGCCCGGATTTGTGGGAGAACAAAAATTGGCTTTTGCACCACGATAACGCCCCTGCTCACACATCGTTGCTTGTGCGCGACTTTTTGGCCAAAAACAACACACTAATGATGCCGCAGCCACCGTATTCCCCAGATCTGGCCCCCTGTGACTTTTTCTTGTTTCCTAAACTGAAGAGGCCCATGAAAGGATGACGTTACGCTACGCTTGACGAGTTAAGACGGCATCGAAGGAGGAGCTGAACAAGATTAAAAAAAATGATTTTTTGAAGTGCTTCGAAGATTGGAAAAACCGTTGGCACAAGTGTATAAAATCTCATGGGGATTACTTTGAAGGGGACAAAATAGATATTCATGAATAAATAAATAATTTTTGAAAAAAAAACAAAATTCGTGATATTTTTTGAACACACCTCGTACATCATATAGAGAGAGGAGTTCTTCATTTGCAATGTCCTTTGAAAGCCACGTCTTAGTTGAACATATTGCCAATCGTTTGCCAATATGGATGCGAAATTCATATCCTTCCGCTCGGTTCTCACACCGCGAACATTTTGATAATCCAAGTTAAGTTAATTAGTTGATGTGTGATTGTATTTTTCATTCAGTAACTGGTTCTTGTTCTGTTAGCTGATCGAAAATTTTTGTACGGCCTTCGCTCCAAATGTTTAACAAGTATACCAGGTTGGTGAAAAGTCTGGTTTAGAAAGTTCCTGTAATTCCATTGGAACAGTAAGTTTAAATGACGCTACGATTTTGTATTCTCTTTCTTTGTTGGTTTAGCACAATCTAGCACAGAAGTCGTAAAGTCAAGATTGGAAACAACGTATTCCTTAATCTCCTCCTGCGGTGTATCAATCGATAGGCGAGATATAAATAATTGCAAAGGGGGCGTTATCACCCTTCGTAATAGTCCCGATTGATTGTTGGTTTCTTGACGTGATAAACTTGGTGTTGAGTTTGAAGGCGCTAGTTGCTGTTGTGACTAAGGTTAAAGCATTGATTTGCTGATCGTGATGATGTAGATGCCTGCGCGTTCAAATAAATTTCTAGCGTAGCACTAATTTTCCGCTCGCTGCAGTCTTTTACGGGCATATTAACACCTATAAACACAACAAGATGTCAAATTTAAATGGCAGATAACAATAAATTTATCTGATACCTTGCTATATTTATCAAATATTTGCATCCAAAATGGTTGTATAAGCATCAATAATTGTTGAACTTGCATCAAAACTAATAAGTGCTGTCAAAAAAGCAAGTTAATTTGTTTGTTGCTGGAAAATTTTATTTGTATTGGGAATTTATCTTGGTATCGATACAAGGTTTATACCAGGTTTCAGAACTTGGTATATTATGTTTTTTAGTATACTAAGTTCGTATACCGCATGTCTGTCTAGCCTATATTTTCTAGCTAATAGCTTATTTTTAGCTTCAGTGACTGGACTATTCAGGACACCAGATGTGTTGGCTTACTGTTGATTTGAAAACTGTCGTTCATAAAATTTTAACAAAAATTATTTTATGCTTCTACCATGCTACTACGCATTATTCCTTATTTTATACTCGTAATTTCTCTACCAGGTGAAACCGAACGCGTCTCAAATGTCTATTCTCGACTCTTTTGCTGCAACTCCACAGAATCTTAACTTATTGCTGCTTCATCTATTCCTATTTATCCTTTTATTTCGTTAAACTCCCAATAATTTTTAAATCCAATTAAAAGTTTTATTGAATTCCTTTAGAACATTTTCAGTGAACTCGTTACGAATTTAAAATGTTAACACCTCAAGTAACTTTGGTTCTGTCTAAATACGAGTATCTTATCATTTATTTAACAGTTGGGTGAAAAATAAAGTGTATTTTCAACTTTGACTACTTACTAGGAAAAGACTTCTTTCTTATACACGTCTGTAAGTAATTTATTGAGATTTGCTTGACTGCTGTTGGCGTGAACAAACTGTTTGTCGACATTGATCGCTTATGGGGGTTGATTTTCGTAGCAGATGGAAAAGACATCGGAAATAACATCCTAGCGGCAACAAAATACTTTGATAAGTACGTTTGTATTTTGTTGCTTCGTAATTGAGATTGAATATTGACTGAGCAATCGAAATCGTTTTCACAAAGGAAATTTCTGAAGAAATGGTTTTTTCGTGCCGACTGCGGAAGTGCTAGCTTTATTGATTACAGAGAAAACTGAATCGGATGGAAAGAAGCGACTTTTAGAGTGTAATTGATTTTTCTACGCTGAAGATTAAGCTTTTTCAAGATATCTCATAGTTGCTTCTGCATTTGAGAAAAACATTTTCTAGTAAGTCGTTGAGAGATTCTTAGAAATCCCACATAAGCAATCCGGTAGAGCAATTGTTCTAGTAAAATTTCTAAGGATCAATATTTTGAAAGTAAAAATCACTGATGCGTGCTCTTGAACCGCAGTAACTCCAGTCAATGTTTAACTTTGGAATCACAATAGCTTGATATTTTCTTCTTGTGACAATTGGAAATCCTCAGAAAAGTCTCAATGGGGCCCAATATTTTTCAAGGCTAAGCAGAACAAAATATGTATGTATACACTCGTATCTACCATCGATGTGTAATTAATTGCCTTTGCGAACCTTGAAAGAAGCATTAAAGATATATGAAATCGTTAATTCCCATAATCTCAAGGATGAAATACAAGAGCGACAATTCAAAATCATATCTTCACTTTAGTGAATTCCTGAATTCGTTTTGAAGGAAGTCAGACAATGGGGCAACTCAGCCAGAATAATTCGTTCAAGCATTTTCATAGAGCATTGCATTGAGTGGCATCAAAGATTTATAAGAAAAAATAGAAAAGATTTTTTCTTAGTCTTTTGAATCTCAGCAATCCGGATTCAGTTTCGTAATTATAAAGAGATTAAAGATATATAAGTTTAATTATGACTTTTTCGCACAAAATGAATTTTCTTATAAATCTTTGAATCCACTCCTGGCATGCAATAAAGTTCAATGTATGCAAAGATAGAAATTTTAGACAGTTATACGACTGAAAACAGTGCCTGGGGTGGTGGAGTCTAACTACTACACCACCCCAGGGACTGTTTTCAGTCGTATAACGACGAAAAAAAAAGGTTCAAGTGTCGCCGTCTTGTAAACTTTCTGAAAATTCTAAATTGCCTAATGGGTTCCTGCGCAAGCGCAGAGCGTCTGCACTGTAGGAATCTTAAGTTTTTTTGTTCTAATTATTTTATTGATTTTTGCTCTTTCTATTTTGATCCCACGCAAGGGCAAACGCTATCGCTGTAGGAAAGATTTTCAGTTTTTCTCACGCAAGCGCAGAGCCCCTTCGCCGTGAGAATTTACCCAATTGAACATCCGATGTCGATGGCAAGTAAAAGGAGCTTTATTCATAAAACTCTTTAGCTTATATATTATTTAAATTAACTGTGCAATTAAAAGCTTACTGAGGAACTTAATTCTCAATTTAGCTATGGCATTACTAATTGTAGTAGGTGTGGGTATTAATAATAGATGTGAATCATAATAGATCATATGATCAGAATGGCATTTAAAGTTAACTGATGAAGGAATCTATCACAAGAGTGCTTATCTCGAAGTCGGTCTCTGACTTAAATCCTGTTGGTGTTTCGAGTCATACGACTGCTTTAAAATCAGAACACATTGTAGTAATCGAGCAGCTCGCCTATGCAAACTGCTCGAGGGATCTTTACGAAAAATGAAAAAAAAAAACAATTTAATAATAATAAGAACGCAATAAGTGCGGAGCAACTTTATACACAACTTATTAATATTATTATTACAAACTCAAAATAAATTTTGCCACTATCACCACTACCATTCTCGATAAAATGTTTATCCGAAGAAAAAAAAACTTACATATAAAATCGATAATGGCAATTTAGCAAAGCAAACGCTAGATTGTTGCAACAAGAATCTGCCACTACCACCATAAAGAGGCTTGTCGAGGCAGGCGGTAAGCGGAATTAACAAGAAGCGGGACTCGCAGTCAGATCATTACTTGATGAAATTAACCTCTCGATGTTGTATATGAAAGGCATACTCAGCGAAGACCAGCCCGCTATAAAAATTTGACATAAAAAGCCTCCAAACGGCGTCTGTGGCCAAACATTACACGGAGACCCTCAACTACCAGCTAGCTTCCATCTCATTAAACGCATCGTTAAAGACGAGCAACGAGCTCTAGCTGGAAGTAAAAGTGGCTATCAGGACCGTGGCAGAACAGACGGTCGGACATCAAGCCCGGCACAAAGGAAATGATTGGTTCGATGATGTGTGCAAGAATGCGTTAGATAAAAATAATCAGGCATACAAAGAATATGTAGGTAGAAAAGGCAGGACGAAGAGAGAACACTATGAAAATCTCAAAAGAGTAGCGAACAAGATAATTAGAAGTGAGAAAAGAAAATACTATGACGACCAATTGAGAACCATTGATGTAAGTTTAGTGACCAACAACACAAGACAAGCATACAAAGTAGTGAAACGTGGTTTTCAGCCCAAAACCATGCTCTGTCGTGATGACAGCGGCAATATAATCGCTGATGAAACCAAGATTAAGAAAAGATGGGCATCATACTTCAAGAACCTCCTTAATCCTCCGCACAGCTCCAGAACATCGGAGACTAGAGATGTCTGTGGAGAACTTCCGTTGGCTCCACCAAACCTGGATGAAGTTTGTTCCATCATCAAAGCCCAAAAGAATCATAAAGCGCCGGGCATCGATGAGATTCCAGTGTTCATCAAGCCTCTCACAAAGTCATCCAGTACATTTGGCAACAAGAACATATGCCAAAAAAGTGGAGCCAATCAATTATATTCCCTATCCACAAATAAGGTGACAAGTTACAGTGCGAAAATTATTTAGGCATATCACTGCTTTGTACGGCGTACCAAATATTTTCTAAAATCTTAGAAAATAAAGTCGGATCATACGCCAACAGTATTATTGGAGAGCATCAAGGTTGTTTTAGGGCAGGTAGATCAACAACAGACCAATTGAAAAATGCTGGGAGTTCAACACGCCGAAGAATACAGCTCGCAAATAATATATTTTATTCAGTATTGACGATCTTGACGACCGGCTGCATACACAGGAGAACCAAGCTCCAAGTATGCAAATCTGTGATAAGACCTGTGCTATGCTATGGGTGTGAAACATGGACTCTGACCCAAGTATCCGCAAATATATTGAGGCGAATAATCGGAGCGAAGCTAGACGGGGACCAATGGCGAATTCGATACAACCATGAGCTGTATGAAATTTATGGCGAGCCGGAGGTCTCAACGATTTAAAGACTGCAGAAACTGCAGTGGGCTGGCCACATGAATCGTATGAACGAACAATGGATACCCAAGAAGGTATTAGGTGGGAGAACTGAAGGCCGGAGGCCAGTGGGAAATCCGAGGAGACGCTGGTCTCACTCTGTCGACGAAGACAGTTCATCGCTGCTCGGATTTCGGAATTGGAAGATACGGCCAACAGACCGAGACAGTTGGAGGCGCTGTTTGCAAGAAGCGAAGGCCCGAACGGGGCTGCAGTGCTAAGAAGAAGAAGAAGAAGAATTGACTCGCAGTTTGAACAACGAGCGAGATGGTCGTCGGGTTTTATGGACTGAACTCGTATGCAATTCACTTCGCTGCTCGTTTTTAAAACAGTTATCATATTTTTATACAATAATTGGTTATATTTAATAAATATTGAAAGCAATTAATTTTGTAGCGGCGCATGTGTTCATTTTCATTAAAACATTACGATTAAAATTAATCAAATACTTGATTCGAGACAACGAGGGAATGGGCCGCGTAAGGTGAGGAGGAGCCGGTAGAGATTTGATGAAGAAGGAATGTGTTCTTCGATGGGCGCAAATATGTTTGCAAATCAGCGCGACTAAGAGCTATAAATAATTGAATCAGAATACGGTTTCGGAAAGATTTTTAGGTCGATCCGAGTGTGACGTGTTATTTAGTGGTTTTATCGAAATGATTCAGAAAGTGTGAAATGGTCGTCTTATGTTACTCAGCCGCTCCTCCTCCATTATGTTGAACATTTATTGACGGGTTGATGTCTGCGGTGTCATATCTAAACTCCTTGCTGTGAATTATTTAAATTCGAAAATGAAAAGAAGACATATTACCCCTGTGACACAGGTGAAAATACACAAGCATTTATTTATATTTTACTTATGATGATAGCAAGTCTGACTAAAATTCAACTGTGAGAATAGTTCACCGGATAACATCGCCATCACATCAATCTGTTTTGATCATTTCAATAAGTGGCCGTCAAAACAAGTTTTATGTCACTTGAAAACGTGTTCCTGCTGCCTGTAGCCATTTTTATGAAAGCAGTTCATCGTTTGAGAGGGATGACTTTCTATGTATGCGCATCGGAGATGCACGCGTACCTCAAGTAGTGAACCATCGTTTCCTCCAACAGAAATAATCAGATTGTGCATCGCACACATCTATATAAAATGAAATAAATTAATATTTTTGGTCAGAAGTTCGTCACATATTTAGGGCATTATGGAAGAAGACGACGTCATATCCTCGAACATCAAGCAGTGAAAAAGAGAAAAGTTGAACACAAGGATATTTCCCGTAACAAATGATAAAAAATTGTTAAGTTACACCTAGAGATTCCGATTGGGGAGGTTGGGGTCCCGGCTTACCCGTAGGGACGGGGTGGGAAGACGCCACTCGCTAACCCTTGAACTGCTTGAGAGTACCGAGTAGTGTCACACGAACACAGGACCCACACCTTGCTCTGACTGGCTAATATTCCTTAGCCACTAATGGCCTTTTCCTGGCTCGTTGAGCCGCCTGTCACAACTGCCACCGAAAACCAACTTGAACCGCGAATGGTTCTTTCTTGGCCGCCTATCAGCACTTCAGAATCAACACCTATGTGAATTGAAATCCCCAACAGGAAGGATTCTTGTCACTCCAGGCGTGATTTACGTCTTCTACCAACATTACACGCTTCATGCGCGAATACTGGCTGAAAGCACTATCACATGCAAAACATTCCGTTTAAAATTCAAATTAATATCCAAACTGATAATTCGACTTATATTTCGAAGTTATTTTTAATATATTCAAAATTCGCAAACTTACAATTTTTTCTTAAATTTCCTACGTTGGTAAAAATCCTAACGCCTTCCGGTTCCTCCACTTATTCTGCTTCTGCCTGATTAGCGCGCTTGCGACGGAACTCCAAGGTTGCTCGCTGTCCGAATAAATTTTCCCTCGTTACTTCGTCCTAATATTTGCGCCTGTTACTCGTCGTAATGGCCATATTACACTTGAGATTCTCTAGTTGCAGCACGTTCGTCCTTCTTGTTGTTGAAATATTCCATAAAAGAGACCGCTGTGATCATCGCTGGCACTTTTATAAACTTGTCGCAATGGCTCTTTGACTTGAGTTGAAGAACACAAGTTCAACGCCACAACAACCACCACGGCAGCTCAACGTTACAATGTTTGGACACAAGCCCAGTTTTTATTGGTGGCCATCTTTCTTTCGCGCACAATCATCTGCATTATCGATAACAGTAATATCGACTTGTTTTTGTTGTAGTAGTGTCATTTATTATTTTGATACTTGTGTTTATGTTCATGGTCGTCATTCCGAATCCGGCAATTCATTCTTCATTTGGTTGTCCTCGCGCGGAGTATGTTGTAAATATTTAAGTGCATCGCGAAATATTGTGAGATAAAGAAGGTACATGTTTATGGTCGCGTATTTGGTTTACCCTGTCAGGTTTCAGTGGTCTTCTTCGTTGTTGGTGCCATCGTTGTGTCCATGAAGAGATACTTTGGAAAGACGATAGACTGTGTTTCGGACGGTAAACCCAAAGATCTCGTGAGTACATTTTGTTTTGACTCAATGCTACTTTCTGCAGTCACAAGACAATTGATGCAATTTTTGAACCAAGTTTTAATGCATCTAGCCAGTCTTGGCGGCAAACCAACTGCAAACACATAGTTCTTTTGAACAACACGAACATTTGCCAAATGTTTTCGATTTTCCGTGATTTTTTGCTTTCTTTGTTGATCACGCTGCCTTTTTTCTGCTTTTAAGGCTGCTATCTGCTCTTATCATAGAGTTGTAAAATTGGCTGGATTTTTTGGATACGCTTTACGGCACGCGGAACATAATTCATTTTCATCGGTATGAGTTCTGTGCCAGCAGAACCGACAAATCTGGTAGCCACATGTGTATGGATAAAAATTAAGATCATTAGCTTCCAATGGCCCCATACCAAGTGAACATTCAACCGCTTTATCGCTGCTATTATTTAAAACATGCATATCAAAAATAAACTACTTTTTGCCTCTAATCAAATTACAACGTAGAGAATGAGAGAGCGCAAGCTCAAGCCACCGGCACTTTTTCACCTTTGCGATATTCCACAATCGTTTAGCAACTGGACACACGCTACCCGTTAGGTGTGGTTATTGGTCTAGATAGTTTGCCGAAGCAAAATACTTTTGTCTGGCTGCATGGTTTGGATGTTGACAACTCTATTCTTTCACTAATGAAATTATAGGGCCAATCGGTAACACCAGGCGATTGGAATTTGTGAAGGACTATTTCGGCTAGGCAATAGACTGTGATAGACGCTAGTTTTCAAATCGAATGGTGGCATGGCGGTATTACTTGAATTTGATGTTGTTGGTTTGCTGTTTTAGTGTTATTTTGGGATTAGTGAATCCATTTAAGGAAAGAGACGACACATGAAGTTTCACCGCAAATCATGTTTGTTTGTTTCTGCCTTTTGTAGTTTTATTTATTGTTGCTGTTGTTGATATGTTTCTTGATATAAATTCAGTGCACGTCATTTTAAATTCCCATTCGTAGTAAATTGATTAAACTGCCGCGTTTGCCACAAAAAAAAAATTACGTCGCTCTCGATGTATCTAAACGTTAATCTTCATTTTCACAATGCTTTTCTTTTTTTTTGTAAAAGTATCAACAAGATTGAATCCCGGGGCATTTCTGTTTCCAATCGCCTCATTTTTTCTTATACTTCAGCAATTTGATCAAAGCGTACTGCGATTGCTTCTAAAATGCCGGTCAAGCTGAAATTCAGGACCCGTTTCTCATTTAGATTTACACCAGACAAATATGTTCGAACGTTTGCATCGTAATCGATACCGTCGGGATGATGATTGACGATATAAAATCAACGTTGGATAACCCGGAAACGTTCTTTGGGAGGTTGTGCTTCCCTAGCTCCGAATATTCCTACCAATCCTCGTCGTGGGAGCGAAGTTTAAATTCGGTGGTGAAGAATAGCTGCTTCCTTTTAACTTAATGCCTAACGTTACTTATCGCTAATAATGACATGGTTTATACTAACATTATCTCTACTTGATCAACTAATCCTTCATACCAATCCTTCAGCGCGTGATTTCTTGACAATATTCAGATTAAAATGTTGGTGTGCGAGGAATCCTTACCTTCCAGGAGCAGCTTTTTTTTGTTTTATTTTATGTTTCGTAACAAAACTTTGCGTAAACGTTTTGAATGCGAGTGCTATAGTGAATTTAGAATAGCATAATATGTTGATCTTGTAACTTAACCAATCAACTGAATGTTGAAACAAAATTCCAGTAAAGTCATAGAAAATTGCCTGTAGATGATAATGGGCACGAAACAGAAAAGGAACTCAACACCATTTTTTCCCAGTCACTGCCTACACCTCAAGCGTCAAGCGTCCTTTTTTTTAATTTTAAATACATCTATATTCATTAGTAAGTTTTTATAATGCAATTTTTTATATGCTGGAGATGGTCGTAATGCAATGCCCATTGAAATGGTTCTCTTACAAAAAATATTGCTAAAGGACAATTTTACCGTTGTATTGATTTCTTTTCTTGCAAACAAAACAGATAGTGGAATTGAAAGTATATTTTAAAAATAGTATTTTCAATTCCTCATTTACTATTTAATTCCTTAAAAAAAGAGAAAGTAAGCGTGATTAAGTTAAATTCTGCCTCGATTTTTATTTTTCTCAATAAAAAATATGAATTTTTAATACCTGAAAATCTGGGTCTTTTCATTTTCCTGGAACCCTGACCGTTGGCTGGCCCCTCCACTCATGAGCTAGCCATCGGGTGAGTTCAACCCTTTTTCTTTGTTGTTATAGGTGCTCTCGCAAGGTAGAGTGGCCTTCTACACTGGTTTCTTATTTATAATAAAGTTTGATATTATTCAGTCATACAAGACTTTGACGTAAATCGGAAACATTTTTATTTTTCCTTTAAGGGAAAAGTTTATGCGAATTACTTTTGTATGAATTTTTCATTTAAATGGAAAATATATGGCCACGGCTACAATGGATCTTGATCCGGATGGGGGAGGATGAGAGAAGGCACCGCTTACACCTAGATGCTCCACTCTTATTTAGGGTCATAAATACCAATGGTAATGACGAAATCCTCTTGAGTCTCGCACGCGTTAACCAGGCTCGGTCAGTCGCTATTTAGTAGTGTATCCCTTCGGTAGGCTACCTCGGCCTCGACACCTTCTTTTAATTCGTGAATGTGAAATGTTTTTAGCGGGCCCTTGTGCTGGTGAGAATAACTCGCCTCATGACATCACAATGCTAGCCTACCAGCGCATGCACGCGTCCTCAGACAAGGCCAATTCTGGCAAACCCTAACAGTTTCGCTCACAAAGGCAGCAGACCATCGCTGCAGTCCTTAACGGACAACGAAACACGCGTGGTACTGACCATATCACTTTTTTGAGTGCCGATACAACTAACATCATAAGATACTCTAACTATATTTATGCAAAGGCTCGAAAAGATCTGTAGTACTAATAAAAGAAATTGGAGACATGCTTGTTTTCATGAAGATAATAGAAAAAATACTTTATTTAGTTTTTATTTTGTTGCCTTAGTTACACTCTGCCATTTGAGTAGAGTTAAGAACAGAAACTTAATTCGAAAGATGGAAAGAAAAGGAAATTTTCCTAAATGATCCAGCCCTCGATAATTATTATGAAAGAAGCCAAATCATGTATTATTGCTGGTGTAGCCACAACTAGTGGATTCTCAAGTATTTATTTCAGCATGAAGCACAATGTCCCTCTGAGGCGACAGTAAAATATGCCCTAATGTAACGCCACTAATATTGTTTATTGCAACTTACATTTATTTATGAATTTTTTCATGTTCTTCTGCGCCTCCTACCTACTTACTTATTATAAGATCTCATCAAGATGTTTTTTGGTGCTCTATTTGACTATGTTAGGTGAGAACATTTTTTGAAGGGGTCATATTCTTATTGGGAAACCCTCTTAACTTTTTTTCGACTATTGAATTTTCATTAACCATATTTAGAGCTGCCGACAAGGTTTGTTGCTTCTAGCTTTGCTGAGAACACCCGGTGCAATGCACTGATAAACAGACGGACGGGCAAACAGGTACCGATATTAAAGGGGTTTTGTTAAAACATTTTTTTACAAAGCCCTCAAAATTAGCCATCAATTTCTATAATGACTGCAACAAAACTGTTGTAGTGAATTAGAAATGGATATACATAAATGTCCGTAAAGGACTGCAGCGATGGTCGCTTCGGCGAGCAAAGATATCGCCGAGATTAGCCTTGTCTGAGGACGCGTGAATGCGCTGACAGGCTAGCATTGCGGAGTCGTGAGGCGGGTCCTTTTCCCCAGCACAAGGGCTTACAGCAAAAAAACTTCACATTCACGAATAAGTGGATAACACGACTCGGTCCGATTGTGTCGAGGCTCAGGTAACCTACTAAAGGACAAGATTGCCAAAGCAAACAGACTGGGCCCAGCGAAAAGAAATGAGACTTGCGAATATCTCGTCTTTACTGACGATATTTATGGTCCCTAGATAAGACTGGGGTATCCAGATGGAAGCGGTGCCCCCTCGTATCACCATACTCAGGCATACTGTGGATATATCGTAAAGCAGGCCGACCTTCGCGATTATATGTCGACAGGTGAGTACTCAAGTTACTTTCCACCGATATATGTACTTATATATGAAGATTTGTTAACGTGCCGTTGTTTAATGTATTATAACACTAACTCGCGGAATTAGCAAAAATGGTTTATCAGGAGATTGGTGAAAAATCAACCTTTTGGTGAGAAATCTGGACGCGCGTTTCGTACATTCGTGAACCTGCCTGGGCTTCAACAAACCGTTCAACATATCAGTCGATGTATCTTGCCACCAGTTCGTTGCTGCCTCTTAACGCGACCAAATGGAAGTATAACATTTACACTTCGAATTCGGGAATAGATACAGCAACAAAATAACCATATGAATCATACCACCGCTGTTCAAAATCTATTTTGTACTTTTTTGACTACGTGCAAGATTCTTTTGAGCAAGATTCTGCGCAAGTTTCCCTCGAGATACATACTCCGTAACTCGTAGACGGTGTCTATCAGATGATGAACGCCGCAAGCTTTTCTAAAACAAATTATTTAAAGAAATCCTCACATTCGTTGCCAGCACAATTTTTCGCGTCGTTTGCACCATATTGCGATAATCAAAAGACCCTCTGCTCGCGCCAAACGGGTATCTCCCATCGCGTGATACTCCAATTCAATTATCTGATTTTAATTGTAAATTTAAATACATTTTCTTTTAATTTATAATTAAAATTGGATCAAGTATTATGTTGTTTTTCCGGCAGTTTGCCTAGGTGACTGCTTGATTACTACAGGGCAGCTGATTTTCTCGAGATCCTTAGGAGACGAGGATTGCGAAAAAGGAGCTGAAGGATCTCCAAGTAGATAATTGATCGTGTTTGGGGCAGGAACAAGAAGTAAGGCAACAGAAGAAAGTGATTAGCGGACGGACAGACTGACGCAAATACTCGGGAAACCCATGTGTGTGATTGAAACTAAGTACGGAGGGAAAAAACAGACGTATATGTTAAACTATCGACGCAGGTCTTATGCGTGATATAACTCTACATCCTTTCCCGACAGATACATAAAGAGATAACGATTAGTCCTACAACCTTCTGTACACGATTTTTCAGGAACCGACAATCTAGCTTTGCATTATAATGCCCAGCTGTGTCGCTTTGGCGGAAGTTGCGACGAAAGACTTCTTCTTCTTTTCTAAACTCGGAAGGTTGGGACCTTTGGTTGTAGTGCGTTTCATTTGCACGTCCTGCTGCCCTTATCTTCCGTCTGAGTTGTTGGCGAAGATTGCTAAAATTTCGCGGGGCTCCATCGCAACAACGGAATCTCTAAACATTTTAACTGCTGCAGTAGCCTGTATGATTTACCATGGCAAATCATGTGCTGTCCGAAGGCAGCAAAGTAAGGCGAGGTACCCGTGACGGAATAATAAGACGACCGCAGAGCGCAAGTAATGGCAGACAATCTGCAGTTTCAATCGTTCTGAGTTGGATGGACATAAGAACAGATCGCAGCTAACAGGGTGCGATTCAAACATTCTGATGCATTAGATTGAGGAGAGTATATTGGCGTCAGTTGGTGTTCGATACCGTACTGTTCAAGTACACTATTAAACTGCCGAGATCGGAACTGTACTCCGTTGTCCGAGTAAAAGTTTTCTGGTACACCGAACACATGCAAATAGGTTCCACCAGCGCGAATTTAGATAGCTAATCTAGCATGACGGTAGCTCCGATGTGTCCCATAGAAGAACGAGGGTATGAGCCGAGTAGATATATATGCAGACGCTGAAATACACGCTCTGGAACGTTGAGTTGACTCATAGGAGGTCGAAGAGGCTGGTTGAGAGCGTTAGTACCTTTACAGGTTTCACAGGCGCTTACATAGTCTTTGATCTGAGATGACATTTTAGGGCAAAAGAAGTATTTCTTAAGGCACCGAAGCGTCCGACCGTAGCCACCGTGGGCACTTAGACGATGGCCGTGGGTACGGAGGATCAGATTGTGAGCCATTTCCTTCTACACCCAGAGTTTCCAAACAACTTCTTCTTACAATGAGTCACCAGTTGCGTATTCGTTACGTCGATAAATATAACCATCGATCACCTTCAAATCAGGCAATTGTGTCTGTTGGGTTGCGATGGTTTGCCTAAACTTGTTGTACGTGTCCGAATAAAAATGCGGGCTGTCTAAGTCTATCTTGATGGGAACATCGTCATTTAATCCCCAACTCTGCGCCCTCGGATGAAAACAGCCGCGAAAGAGTATCGGGCACGATGTTTTGGGTCTCTTTTTGATGTTTGATGGAAAACCTAAGCCTTTGCAGTTTTAGAGCCCATCGAGCCAGATATCCGTGTATGTCTGCTTGGTTCATCAGCCATTGTATTGAAGCGTGGTCGGTGGCCTTCTATACATGCTCCGAATTTCTTGACATTCTTGTTCGGATACGGTGTAGTTCTTCTGGGCCGAGTTCAGTTTAATGGACATAAAATCAATGGGAGCTTCTTCTCCCTCTTCGGTCGATTGCACTAGCAATGCTCCAACTCCATGTTGACGTGCATTGCAATGAATGGAGATGGGCTTCTGGAACTCGGGGCTGTGCAAGACTGGGGAAGATGTCAAGCCTTACTTGAGCTCTTCGAATGCTTTTCGGCTGAGTTTAGACCAGATGAACTTACCTTTCCAGAGCATTTCCGACAGAGGCGCTTAAACCGTTGCATAATTCCAAACGAATCTTCGGTACCAACTGCACACTCTGAGGAAGCGTCGTAGATGCTTAGCGGTCTTCTGTAAGAGAAACTCATAAATCGCCCGAGTTTTGTCCGGATCGGTTTTTATGACATCATGTCCGATGACATAAGCCAGATATCGGACTTTGGTCATAACAAACTTGCTTTTCTGGATATTGATGGTGAGTCTCGCTTTATTGTTATGCAGGGCTTCTTCTTGCAACAGTATAAGATGTTGATCAAACGTTTCTTGCAACAGTATAAGATGTTGATCAAACCTTTCTGTGATGAGTAGAAGGTCATCCAGGTTAACGAACGCTTGCTGTTTCAGATGAGGTGGAATGACTTAGTCCATCAGGCGGGTCATAATTTGCGGGGTGTTACACAGGCTGAAAGGCATTATGACAAACTGTCATAGTGGTCGCCCAGGCACTGTGAAGGCGGTTTTATCCCTCGATCCTTCATCGAGTGGAATTTGCCAGAAGGCATCCTTCAAGTAGAGAGCTGTAATGTAGTTTGCTTTCGGCAGTCTTCTCAATACACCATCGATAGACTGAAGAGGGTACATGCCTTAATGGGCACCACGTTAAATTTCCAGGCATCTAGACAAAGACGGACTTTACCTGGTTTCACCGCCAAGGTTACACTAGACACTATGAGGCTCCTCTATAACCCCCAACTCTAGCATCCTGTCCAACTCTGCGAACACTAGCTTTTCCATGACTTTTTCCATGTCTTTGCTTTATCGGTTTGCTATCGCCCGCGTAAATAACATGTGAGACCAGAGTAGTGCGGACAAGACCTTGAGTAGCGTAAGATAGAAAAGCAGCGATGGATGCTTCCAGACGTTGTCGTTGGTTCGGAGTTAATTCGTGTCTGTCAGGTATAGAAGTAAGTTCATGGACGTATTTAATATTGAAGTCTGAATTCAAAAATAAATCTGGGGTCAAACCAAATTGAAGGACGAAATCAACGATAAGATACACGTTGTGAGTCAGTGGGGGATAATGAAAAAGGTGATATCCTTCGTTTTGAAGCGGAAAAATGTAATTTTTTTTTCAAATTTGAAAAACATGGCAAATTTTTAATATTTATAATGTGTACAGAAAAAAAGTACTTACCCATTGCTTCGACAAGCGCTCGTAAGAGTGCCTGAAATCTTGAATATTAGTTGGTTGGATAAGATTTTCTCAAATTCGATGAGTCTGTTGGTAGGTCGGTCTCAATTTACTTGACTTCAATATTTTTATTGTTATATTTTCTTCAATAACTTGCACCACTGCTTTATCTGTTAAAAAAATATGTTCAATTTGAAAGTAGTTTTGTAACATTTGTAGTAAAGAGAAGCTGTACACCTATCACATTGTAATGTTGGGAGATTCCTTGTGATATCTTCGCAGATACATTTTAATTATTTAATGCAGGAAATTTTTTTTAATCAACCTATGTGTGTTATGCAGGGTAGAAACATTCCATTATGATCGTTTTTTAAACCCACTGTGTACTTCCAAGGGCGAAGCCACTTATTTTAAAATCTTGAATGTATTCTACTGTTCACAACAAAATATGAGGGCCTATGTTTTCATATATTTCCTCATTTTTCTCCATGCATATTGCAGTCAATATACGTGGTTAAATTTGCATTTAACTCACAAATTGGTTAAGGGCTTTATATACCACATCCCCTAAATTTTATGTGCGCAGTTCAATTTACGATTATGTAATTTTTAGGCAATTACTCGTATATTTGAATGGAATAATTCTTTTTCACATTAATTGTAACGTTATTTTTAATATAGTGGCCCAAGTCTGCATTGAAAATCCAAAAAAATTTACTTGGCTAAGAAAATAATAAGCACTAATTTTATCAGAATACATATAAATATTACCTTTTTCGTTTGATTATCCACTTTGTGTTGAAATGTTAGAAAGTCTTTAATGCACAGTTAAAGCTACAGGGCTTGCAATTTATAACATTCTTGAATCAATTATCTAATAAGACCAAATTATTATTTACAATATACTAACAATTTGCCGTCAATACGGAACGACAATAAGAAATTCGCAATCAAAAACCAAATATTCCTTCAAATTTCAACCGATACTCGGGTGATTTGCCCGCGGTAGCGTGTTCGAAGCAACTTCTCCATTGTAGCCCAGCGCTTAGCTAACCGTCGTTGCCGAGATCTATTCAATTTCTCTCGCGCCGCAATGAGACTTTGCCAACCCGTAAATTGCAACATGGTATAATAAATATCCCCTAGTCGGCGATAAATTAAATAACTTTGAGGATTATGCAAAAGTAGTTCATCCATACAAAATATAGCTTTCTTGAATCCACATTCTTCTAAATAAAAGTTATTGAGTTCATGGCAAGCATCTTGGTCAGAAACAAACTTAGGTAAATAGCGGCATGCTTCACTTATAGCATCGAAATACACTTAATCAGAGCGATTTTACGCTTCCTGATTAACGCGTTTGTTTCTCCCCTGTTCATAAATAGATGTGGTAATAAGATTGAGACCCCTATGCCCACGCGTGACTGGACTACCCACAAAACACCTTTTTTGTCAACCCGATAGCCCAGCCTGAAATTTTTTGACACATCACTTCGCGTTAGGTCATGTTTCCTTACGTTGTGATTCGCGTTCAAGCTGGGGGATCCCTCCTCTAGTGAGAAGGGAGACGGAAAAAGGAACTGCCAGATAAGCCATCCCCCAGCCTCGACGTCACAGACGTCTGTGAGTCCCTTATATCTTTTAGGACCGCCCGAACATATGGTGCCAATTGGTTCTATTTGCCAACTGATTTAAGCATCATCGCGATGCTTAAATTGGTTGACAAATAGAACCAGCCCATATGATGGGTTGAGCTCTCCCATCTCCTTGTAGAGGTTCCGTTGCAGCTTGTTCCAAAAAATATGTGGCAGGTATCGTCTTCCTCTCCTGGGCAATCAGGGGAAAGTGACTTACCAGTGCCCAATCAAAAGTAGGTCAGATAGAAGTCAGTCCCACCATGCTTTTGACTTAGCTTTAGTCTAACATCTGAGATGAGGCGCGCAGTTCACCTTCCCTTCGTGCAATTCACCCAAGACTGCTGCCAATCGTTGAGTGCAACCGTTTCACCTTGCGCCCTCGCTTCGATGCAGGCTTATACCGTGGCACTTTCAAGCAAGGAGGGCAATAGGAATCACGCCTGTAATAACTCTCGGCGCTGAATCAAAGACTTTTGGATATGAAAACGCAGTCCTCAGTCTTCCTATTTCCTGTAACCTGTCCCAAGCATTTTCGGTTTACTTCATCATCGCCCCATATTTTGCTCTTTATAGTAGCACTGACCCTACAGCATCCATCAAGTGGTATCTTCAAGATGGGCTAAGTTCCTCTACGTTGGCCATAAATCGGCTCAGAGCCAAAATTCCCGAAGGAATCTTCTCAGCCGTTACTCTGATTTGCTCAGAGAAGCTCATCTTCAAGTCGATCAGTAGGCCCAGGTACTTCACCGCTCGCATAGATTTGATTGGTATGTCTGCAATACTGATCATCTTTACTCTAGGGCTTCCCTTTTTTTATCAAATTGGTTACTTTGGTTTTCTATAGTGCTAAACTGAGCCTGTGAGCAGTCACCCAGTCTTTCACTCACATAACTGGCCTAAGTTGTGCTTGTTCAGCGGATTGTCCAGCGATGAGAACCACAACATAATCCGCATAGCTGATCAAACACGACTCATCTGATATCTCCAGTCTCAGTAGCCCGTCCTAAAATATGCTCTAGAGTTTTGGACCAAGGATAGGTCCCTGGGCAACACCCGATGTAACTTCCACCCATCGTTGGCCTTGGCGTATCACAAGGCTGGCATCGGTCTTTCTGGTAGTTCCTCAGAAGCCGCAATAGATATTCTGGAAGTTGAAAAGGGCTTTTCAGTGTATCCGGAATATCAACACATCTAGCAGAGTGAGTGTCACGTACAAAACGATCCGTCGCTTTGTGCGGCTATATGCCTCCGCCTTTTGGACAGCGCTCACCACCTCTGCAGTCACATCAATACTGCAGCGTCCGGTTCCAAAGCCATACTGCTGAGGGGATAGGTCCCCAGCAGCATGAATCACATCAGTGAGTCTTCCCTTGATGAGTTTCTCAAGGACTTTCTCAGCAGTGTCTAGTTTGCAAAATGAGCGGAATGCAGATGGCAATCTTGAGTTTCCCTTCCCCTTGTTGATCAGCACGAGCCTCAAAACCTTCCATTGTATCATTAAAACTCCATCCAGAAGGCAAGCTTTGAATATCTTGGGCAGCAAGTCAAGAAAATGGTGATTGAAAAGTTGCAAGATCTTAGCTAGAACCCCATCTGGGCCTGAAGCCTTTCTCGCTTTCAGTGAAAAGACTACCTTCTCCAGTTCCAAATGGGTAAAGAATAGTCACTCGATTGCTGTTTCACCATAGTTAATTTTATCGTGTCTTGAGCTTTCAGCTCTTCTGCCCCCTGCAAATCACTCTGCAGCGGAGCACTTACCGTGAGCACCTCGACAAACTTTTCAATGTCCATCCTTATGAGGTTCCAGCCAATATGATGGAAAGTCGACGTAGTTTAGTGTTTATTACGACAGCGCCACCCTGGCCATCATTTCTGGGATTCGATTTCCTCACAAATCTGTCTGAGGCATGCCCCATTTGATTGCTTTGGTGTTCCGTTCGTCTGCGTTCAAGACAGCAGCCTCCAGAGCATCAAACTTGGCTTGGAAAAAAGATTTTGGCTCGCGGTCCCGGAGCACCAAACCTACACGAAACTATTTCCCAATCCTTAGCCCTCTGCCTGAAAACCACTGTTTAGAACCCAGATGGCAAAAGTACCTGTTTCATCAGGATACCATTATGCATAACTTTTATCGTGGTGCTGCTCACTCGGCACCAAAAAGTCGGCTACATATCTCTCGTAAACTGCTCAGACAGGTGCTTTGCGGTTGAATTGTGGTGTAGGCTTACCTGCATCATACGGATCTTCCATGTTCTGATTTTGTCTGGGCTATGGCTTCCTGGAAATTCCGACATTTTCCCGATCCCAAAACGTGCCCAAGATCGGGTCTTGGATCAGCAGCAGGGTACAATGGTCCTCCTTTGTACACTCTTTTCTTTTATGTCCAATTTCACCGCATTTGTAACATAGAGAACTGCTATCCTGTCCTTTGCATACTTGTGGGAGATTACCATAGCCAAGGCATTTGAAACATTGAAAAGGCGTCGTTCTTCGCTTTATCCTACAAATAACCCACCTTGTTCTTACTTTGCCCTTATTCAGAAACCGTTCGGCGGCCTTTTTGGTCGATTCAATGATGGCCATGTGTTGTCCCCATATTTATCTAGTATCAGCCTCACTTTGATTCTGCTCACGCTAGACTAATCCCTTTTGATGGCCTCTTCTACCTTGGCCAGGTTTCGACCGGCGCCAACATCTTGGGCGAGATTATATACAGTTGCGTTTTTTTTAAGATTTGCTTTACTGCGTCGCAGAATGCTTCTTCATTGTCGGCCTCTCTGAATTCGACCGGTATGTGGCCCGGCCGCGTTGAATATACTGCTTTGAAAGCAGTGTTGATGTCCTTGAGCTATACGTTTTCCCTGATATCCCACAGCTTTTCTGCATAAAATCGGCCATCGTAGGGTTTTACGAGCACTGCCTACTGCCAAGGTCTTTGTCAGGGCATTTTTTACTCATTTTTTGCATAAAGCCTTTTTTCTTGTTGGGCGTCAGTGCGAACTTTATTTTCTGGCTTGTCGGCTTCCATTTCCGAGTACAGTACATCCGCCATATTTTCGACGGTGGCAGTGAAATCAAGCAACGGCATTTTACTTGTCTTGTCACTCGTTTCTTTTCCTGTCGTGATCACTTCGCGGACGTCAGGATGGTTCGTTCGGGATTTAAGAGCCTTGCTTTGGTTGCTTCGGTAGCGATGGTAACAGTAACCATTTCGATGCTCTTGATATTTTCCCTCACCGTTCGAACATCTAGCATAGTTTCTTGCTCTTTGTTTTTACGATTTTCAAGCATTCATATGACTTTTTATCTGCGCCTAAACGTCAGTACGGATAAGACTGTCTGTTAATCTCCGTTTTTTATCCGTCTTTACAGTACAGCTCTCTGTGTGCTGTAAGCATCCTAGCGGCAGTCGCGGGTTGCGTTGTCGTTGTTGTTATTTTTACTTTCTTTTTAGGGTTTTGTAAAATAATTTTACAAAACCCTACTAGTTTCGCGACCAGTCTGTCCGTCTGTCCATCTGTCCGTCCGTCCGTCCGTGTGTCACAGCAGTTTTTCTCGGAAACTACTTAAGCCAGAAACATCAAAATTTGTGCGTAGGTGTAGAGTGGTGATATCTTCGAAGTTCAACTACGAAAAAATTTTATAAGGTATTTAAGGGGGATCTCCACATATAGGAGAGTGACCCCCCGAAAAAAAAATTTCATTGAAGGTAGCCGATATGGGTATCAAATGAAAGGTCTTGATAAGAACTTTTCAAAACAGGTCTTAGTGTGGCAAAATTTGCTTCGAGGGGGGCACAGGGAGGGGAAATACACGAAAAATGTGTGTCCCCCCCTCACGATTGGACACCTGTGATCCGAAAAATCTGAAAAAAACAGGAACGTAGCCCTTGGGGAGTACAACAACAACAAATACGTTAGAAGTCGCAATTCACTCAACTTTGTTAGTAATAGTATGATTTATCGATTTTATGATTTCTTGAATAAAATCTTAACGGTACCCTTAAATTCAATGAAATGCAGTACGTAGATGTCTATTTATAAGATTGATCTGTCCTGAAAGTTTCATAAAGATTGAATTATATTTATTGAAGTTATAGCCGTCTGAATTTTCCTGTATTACTTTGGAACAATATGCGCTGCGTTTATAACTATGGCAACATATGGCTATGGAACAACATGCGCTTTTTACCGACTCAGACACTACAGTTTTGCTAGAATTTGAGGAATGATAGGTGTCATGTATATCTTTGAGAATAGGTTCAGCTAGTGGTATCAGTAATCGTAAAACAAAATAGTCGCGGATGAACATCTGACATAATGATCAAGGGATATACTTATGAGTATAAAAATACCAAAAACCCCAGAAGTCGAAATTCGTTTAACTTTGTTAATAATAGCATGATCTTCGTATTTCATATTTTCTCCAATAAAATCGTCTTTGACATGTTTCTTGGTTTGATTCGATCTGGTGACTGCATTTCGTAAATTGAATACAAAACCCTTCTGGCATGAGCGTAGGTTTGTTAACCCAACTTGTTTTGGTTTAAGGTTTTTTGTTGAAGTTGCTCCAGTTTTATTGGGTCTCCCCTCGGGGCCGCTTCCTCCGCTCGTGTGTGTATTTGCCTTTTTTGTCCTATGGTTACCTTTGCAGGCCATGTGAGGATTGGCACAAAAGCCCTTATGGAGACAAGTGATGAGCGCTAATCAGCAGGCCGTCTCAATCGAACGTACACCGTCAACCCACTGGTCCGAGCTTCAAACGTACTCCGAGGCCTGCTAAGGTTTTACTGGGACGGAGATGGTATGATAGTTGAATTGGAGCCGTTCACGCAAAAATGTCACCTCAGCGCTACCGTGCAAAGTAACTAAGTCCAAACCATCATAGCCACCGGCCCAAAGCATCATCATTAGATACTTAAATAATTATAAAGTGTAAATTAAAAGTGATTGACTGAGTTTTTAGAAAACTTTAGCGGATAAGGAATCTGAAGTACTTATGAGCTTTTCTTCGGAATTTCGACCTAGTTAGTCGGAAAACCGAAATGATTGCTACGGGAGGAGCAGAATAAATCAATGATAATGAGCTTCATCAGGAATAACTTCTTTGCAACGAAAATTCATGGAAATGGTACAACGGCTAAAATACCAAGACTCTTTAAATTCAATTAATTGAGATGCGCATTAAAACAGCTAAAATATTTTTATTAAAACGCTTCATTTTGCAGTGATACCTAGGAGTATTAGTTATGGTTTGTGATACCCTTAAAGGAACTCCCTGTAGCAACAAGATTTCATAATTAGTACCACAAATAGCTTTAAATAATCATCACAAAATGGCTGTTACTGAGCAAAAATAAGTCCAGCTTACATTAAGAAAATTATTAATATTTGCTGATAGGGAAAACTGTGATTAAATTTGAGTAAGCCTTGAAATTGAATTGCTTCCTTTTATAGAAAATTATCAATTTTTATCTTTTAGCGGAGTGAAAACTATTCACCATGCGATATTAATCGGCAAATAATACATATCCTCCTAAAATCCTCACTTTGATAGATATCTAAAGGAAAGGAACATTTTCTTAGAATTTATTTGGTAAGCTTCATAATCTAAAATACCAACGACCAGAAATTCACGGCTGCAGTGATAAGGCTCTTGCTGAAGTGTTTTGTTTGTTACAAAGTTAGTCTTAAGCTTAAAGAGCACAAGCAAAAGACTCAAGCATAATGCTAATGAGCTCCTAATTACTTATCGAGTATGGTCATGAAGGTTAAATTTGCTTGATGTCGAGAATTACCTATACAATCGCTTAGGACTTAATCGTTATGTGTTTGCCTGATATTATTCTACATACTTATAAAGTAGAACACAAACGAGCTCTATTATCATAAATTTTAGTTTGGAGGGAGAGTAAGCACATAGCCTGCAGTAAAATATTCCTATGTTCCATTGACTAAGTGAAAAAGTACTTCGTCAATAATAGATTAGGATATTTTCACTTAACTCAAATACATCACCGTTCAATCACCACTTGCGAAAGACTGAGATTAATCGCCCGATACAATGAAATGGAATGCTGCAGCCTGTAATACAATTCGAGCGTTTTATTTTCAGATCCCCCCAAATGTCATGAAGAAGAGCAAAAGAAGTCTAATTTGATATTTCGAATTAGTAAGCAATCAGTTGGAAATAAATGTTAATGTTCTACACGTCTGTCCCTCTTTTAACATTTTATCAATAGAAGAGCTGCTAGCAGGAACAGCCTAAATTAGCTTTAGAATGAAATTTCATTTTAAGTTTAGCCATCTGTTCCTGATTGATTGATTGTATAGTAAAAGCAATTCAAATTAAAGAAATTTATGTTGTTAGAAGCGGCAACTTTAAAATATACGAATACAATTACAAAACAAGGTGTTATAGCTGATTTGACAGGTGTCAGATAAAATAAATATTTCAAAACCATTATACGAAGTTATATTCTGCCGAAATTCAGTTCCTATAGGTTTCAAGTTTACAATTGTATTGCATGAGAAAAGCAATCTTTAGAAAATACGAGTATCTCGTATTTAGTTTACAATTTATTGACAAAAAGTAGTGCAAGGAAATGCTTTCACTTTTGAAAAAAACATTTTAATGTGTCCATAATTAGTAAGGAACTCTATAAAATTGCAGCTACTCGTCATTTTCATCGAAATATAATTGCCACCAATTACTGTCAAAACAATTTGAGAGTTTTAATTCTCTCCAAAACTACAAGAAGTAAACAAGTTGAACTAGCAAACAATAAGTAAATCAAACAATATGTTCTGCATATCAAAACTTGACTAATATACAGATTCCATAAATTTAGTTCGAAAAATTATTATGGTTATTATGTTTTTAAATTGTAGTCCGCGTGGCTTAGTGGTTAGAGGACTAAGCCGAAGGTCTCTGGTTCAAGTCTCGTTGGCGTCAACAAGATTTAGTTCGAGTGGTTCTTCGGACCGACTATAAGCATGTTCAGTTATGAACGTATCACAGCTGAGTGGACGGACACGCGGCCAAAGCGTGATAATGATTATACCACCTTGTGAAGTACCGATACATTCGATTATGACAATGAGATACTCTAACTATCTCTAAGCGAAGGCCCGAAAGGAGCTTTAGGGCTACAAAGAAGAAGATGTTTTAAAATTCGCCGCCATTTTGTTCCAAGTGTTTTGAGCCCATCGCTTAGTTATGATTATAAATCAATATTACAAACCATTTCTAAAATTTTTATCAAAATTCCTACATATTTGTAGTGTCTAGGTCCGTTGCAAACTTGTGTCTTCCTAGTATCACGTGTTAATCTTGTTGTAATCGTTAAATATTCAATCGGCTATAACTTAGCTGTTTATTGTTTGGTTATTGTGATATTTTCAGAGTACATACAATTACTTTTGAGAAACTTAAATCGTATTTTTTGGAAAATTTAAGGGTCCCGTTTTCATTTTATGGATCAAAATATGAAATTTATAATAAGTACAACATAGTTGATAGAATTTCGACTTCTGAGCTATTTGTTGCCCTTGTCCTCCTAAAGTCTCACCTCCGCGATTTTTTTCAGATTTTTCGGGTCAAGGGAGGGGGGACAAAGTTCTCACTAAGACCCTTCATTTGATACCCATATTGCCTACATGCGATGAAATATTTTTTTCAGGGGCCACTCCCCTGTATGGGGAGACCCCTTAAACACCTTATAAATTTCTTTTTATGGTCAAACTTTAAAGAATGTGTCACTTTTCTCTATCCACAAAATCTTATGTTTCTAGCTTATGTAGTTTACGAGAAAAAGCGGTGTGACGAACGGATGGTTTTTGTAAAACAATTTTACAAAACCCTAAAAAAGACGAAAAAGTGAGTTTAATTAGAAAGGCAGGTGATCGTCAAATTAATAACAAACTTCAAGAATTTCGCGCTGAACCCTCGATGCTCTCATTTAAGTGTACGCAGCCTTAATCTTTTGGGTACAATGGCCATTTCCAATGGTGTATCAAATCATAACATATGCTTTCTTTAAATCATCCTTAACGATTAACAAATGTAAGGCGAATTCAACTATAAATTAGAACGAACCTCAATCGTTCCAAGGGAACTCTAAATTTATACAAATTTGATAAAATAATTATATTTTGCAGTTTCTTTTTTGAACATTAAATGATGAATTATCATGTACACTTTTTAGAAAAGACAGGAAAAAAACCAACCAAACATCTTAAAAAAACAACTAGACCAATTAAATTTTATTTTTACTTACAAATAAATTGTTTACAAATTATTTGAATCCTGGGTGTTTTTGCGCTTTCTGAAAATGATATACAAAAGCTAATTTTCCAATTACGCAAATTAAAAACAACAAAACAAACGAAAAGTGTTTTGTAGTTATAAAACATATATATTTCGAGGGTTACTGTTCCCTCTTCATCAGTGTCCTACTCTATGACTTAGTAAAAATATTATTCCACTTAAATACCTAAACATTTTAACTCCTGTAATTAGTATACCTAGTTTAATATATATAGAACAAGCTGCTCCTTGCTGAACGATGAAATTTATCAGCGGAATCGTTCACTAAGGAACAGCTTGTTCTACTGAATAACGGCTTAAACTTCGTTGCCCGCAATGGGAACCTACCGAAGGAAGATATAGTGATGGACGTAGAAGGAACCATTAAATTCCTACCTCAAGAGGAGAAGCAAGCGATAAGGGAGGAGACTATTCGGACCATCAAAGCAGCGAAAGTCAACCAGCAAAGGTGTTAACATCAGCTGGTTAAGCAGCTTAAGGAGAAACCGGTATTTTACTTTAAAGCTGACAAAACTAATAAGGTAGTCATCGTGGACAAGGGAAAATATGATGAAATGGGGAAATCCTTGCAGCAGTCATTCAGTGAAGGATAGGAGGGAATGGATTGAGAAGCTTAAAGATTGATCAGGATGAAATTCTGGTGTCTTTCCACGTGAAAGTGCTGTTTCCAAGCATGCTTGTAAAACAAGCACTAGCTTTATTTGAGGATTGGCTAATTCTAACAGCACCGGCGGCATCCAAAAGAAAAAAGTAAGACTATTATATAAACTCGCCGTTTTGTGTATGTCAGAAACTTACTTTACTTTCAGGGGACGATTTTATAAGCAAAAAACGGGAGCGGCGATGGGAAACCCACTTTCCCCCCTCATCAGCGAGATTTTCATGATCTGGGTAGAACAGAGGATTACGGAGGAGAATTTGCTGCCAAGAGTATGGATCCGGTATGTTGATAACGTGTTCGCAACCGTGAAGAAGAATGAGCTGGACAGCATAGTCAATAAGATCAACGAAGTCCACAAAAATATTTCATTTACTATGGAGGAGAAAAAGGAGAATCAAATAGTTTTGTTGGACCTAAGAATCATCAGGGACATGAACGGTGTAGAATTTGACATCTACCAAAAATCAACCAATACACGGAGAACAATACCAACGACATCGTACCACTCTCATGCAATTAAAATGGCAACCTACAACAGCTGGATACACAGGATGTTAACTACCCCTCTAACTAGGAATGGTACAATCAGGAGCGTAAGTTCATACTTGATACGGCGAAAATCAAGGGATACGATACGGGATTGGTGACTTCTATCGTGAGCAAAATGGAAAGGAGATTAAAAGCGGAATCTTTCTTCACGTTATTCGCACAGAACAAAAATAGGAGAACACGCGGAGAGCAGCAATAACATACTCTAACGTTCTTGGGCGGATCAAAAAGATGTTGAAGACAGTGAATATCGTGACAATACCCACCAGTAAAAACTCAAAGCTTGGAACAAGATTAGGCACAACGAAGGACAAGAGACTCAAGGAGGAAAAATGCGGAATTTACAAGATCACATGCCAAGTATGCCAAAAAACGATATAGGACAAACAAGGCGCTCAGTTAAAACGAGATTTAATGAGCACATCAAGGAAGCGGAGAAATTCATTTTTAAACAAGGACCCATCGAAATAATCAAACCATCGGTGGCGAGGCATATCGTATCGAATAATCATAAGATTGATTTGGAAGATCTGCAAGTCGTACAGGAGGTGAACAGTATCGGGAAATTAGATGCTTACCAAAGTTTATGGATATTGTGACAACCTGAAAGTCTACGGCTGAACGATGATTTAGGAAACGCCTATTCCAAGATTTTAAAGGTAATTAGGGATAAGTAATATTTGTTAAGGGTAATAGTAATTGTTCTGGCCATTGAAACATTAAAACATCCATGTTATTTCACCAATATAATGCTCATGTCAGTAAACTTACTTTAAACTAAATTTGTTTACTCGCATACTTCATTTCCTGTAATAAAATTTCCATTGCTAAAGTTCATTTTGAAATTTTCTGCAATAACTGTATAAAACTATGGCGCACGATAATTCACAGTTGAATTCAGTGCAAAAACTAGAGTATCTCCGGAATGCGGTGAAAGACGACGCAGAAAAGCTAATCAGCCATTTAAGCATCACCGAAGCCAATTACAGTATCGCTTGGAAGCTATTGTCTGAACGCTATGACAATCATCGAGCCATAGCGCAAGAAGTATTGCAAAGATTCTGGGATATCCAGAGATGTAGTAAACACGACATCAATGGTTTTAAACGAGTCCTGGACGTGACCCATCAACTGGAAGCATGTCTACAGTCAGTTGAAGGCGAATCTTTTGATATTGTGACAATCTTCATTCTTAACCAAAAATTGGGTGAAGAGTAACTAGCAGTAACTTTTATTAGGATAAATTCTGAGGAAACAACGGGACAGGTTGTATTATTAGTTTAGGCGAGTCAAAAAACAAAAAAAACAAGTTGGGTAAACAGACCTACGCTCATGTCAGAAGGGTTTTGTATTCAATTTTCAAAATGGAGTCATCAGATTGAATAGAGTCAAGAAGCATGTCAATGACGATTTTATTGGAGAAACTATGAAATTCGAAGATCATACTATTATTAACAAAGTTGAACGAATTTTAACTTCTGAGGATTTTGTTATTGTTATACTCATAAATATCTCCCTTGATAATTATTTCAGATGCCCATTCGCGAGGGAGGAAACACATTTTTCATGTATTTCCCCCCTGTGCCCCCAATGAAGCAAAAACTGACAGGTTAAGAGCTGTTTTGAAAAGCTCCCATGAAAACTTTCATTTCATACTCATATCGGCTACGTTTGATGAATTTTTTTTCAGGGGCCACTCTCCTGTACTGTTATCATCGATTAATGGCCAATTTTTTAGAATCCTAGAGTTGTTACCAAGCCCTTTTGCTAGAAGCTCCCTCCCGCCTCCTTGACTTGTTTCACTTATGAGTATTAATTGTAGGCACTCATCTTCAGTCATTCATTAAATTGAATCAAGTGTTCAAAGCATGAACCTTAAACGTTGAAGTTGGGAAAAAATAACTCAAAATTATTCAATCTTCGCATTTAAAACAGCCACTATTTTGTTTTACGATTACTGATACCACTAGCTGAACTGATTCTCAAAGGTATGCATGACACCTATCATTCCTGAAATTTTCATGCAAATCCTAGCAAAACTGTAGTGTCTGAGTCGGTAAAAAGCGCATGTTGTTCTATAGCCATATGTTGCCATCGTAATACATGCAGCGCATATTGTTCCATAGTAATACAGGAAAATTCAAACCGCTATAACTGCGCTAAATATGATTCAATCTTTATGAAACTTGCAGGGTTAATCAATCTTATAAATTGTCATCTTTGTACTGAATTTCATTGAATTTAAGGGTACCGTTAAGATTTTATTCAAGAAAACATAAAATCGATAAATCATACTATTACTAACAAAGTTGAGTGAATTTCGACTTCTCACGTATTTGTTGTTGTTGTACTTATCAAGGCCTACATTCTTGATTTTTTTCAGATTTTTTGGATGGAAGGTGTCCAATCGCGAGGGGGGGGGGGACACAAATTTTTCGTGTATTTCCCCTCCCTGTGCGCCCCTCGAAGCAAATTTTGCCAAACTAAGACCTGTTTTGAAAAGTTCTAATCTAGGCCTTTTATTTGATACCCATATCGGCTACCTTCAATGAAATTTTTTTTTCGGGGGGTCACTCCCCTACATGGGAAGACCCCCCTTAAATACCTGATAAATTTTTTTTGCAATTGAACTTTGAAGAGGTCACCACTTTACACCTACATACAAAATTTGATGCTTCTAGCTTAAGTAGTTTCCGAGAAAAACTGCTGTGACACACGGACGGACGGACGGACGGACGGACGGACGGACGGACGGACGGACGGACGGACGGACAGACAGACGGACAGACAGGACGCGATTTTAGAAGGGTTTTGTAAAATTATTTTACAAAACCCTAAAAAGATATGCAAATGTTCTTAGATAATAGGATTAAGTCTAAATAAGTAGAGGGTTTAGTGATTAGCTTAAGCTAGGTATACTAATTACAGGAATTAAAATAGGATTAAGTCTAAATAAGTAGAAGGATTAGTGAGTATATTAAACTAGGTATACTAATTACAGGAGTTAAAATGTTTAGGTATTTAAATGGGATAATATTTTTACCAGGTCATAGAGTAGGACACTGATGAAGAGGGAACACTTACCCTCGAAATATATATATATATATATATATATATATATATATATATATATATATATATATATATATATATATATATATATATATATATATTTTTAGGGTTTTGTACTGAAATACAAAACCCTATTGCAATCACCACATAAGTCCGCTTGTCCGTCCGTCCATCCGTCCGTCCGTCTGTATGTCACAGCACTTTTTCTCCGAAACTATAGAAGCTACAGCAATGAAACTTTGTGAACAGGTCAGAAGTGGTGACTTCTTGAAAGTTCAAAGGTAGAAACATTTTTCAAAGGGGTTTAAGGGGGGTCTCCCCATATAGGGAGGTGACCCCTCAAAAAAAATTTTCACCATTGGTAGTCGAGTAGGATGTCATTGGAAAGGTCTTAATGAGGTCTTTTCAAAACAAAAATTGCCTTATCTGTACCGAGGGGGGCAGGGGAAGGGGAAACGTACGAACTTTTCGCGTACCCCCTCCATCCGATAAATCAGAAAAAACTCATGAATGTAGTCCTTTATGTGTATAACAACAACAAATACGTGAGGAGTCGAAATTCACTCAACTTTGTTAATAATAGTATGATTTATCGATTTTACGTTTTCTTGAATAAAATCTTAACGGTACCCTTAAATTCAATAAAATTCAGCAGTTTTTACGATTGATTTTTTCTGAAATTTTCGTGAAGATCAAATGCTATTTAACAAAGTTATAGCGATTTGAAATTTCTGTATTACTATGGAACAATATGCGCTGTATTACTATGGATACATATGGCTATCGGACAGTATGCTACAGCTTTGCTAGGATTTGCATGAACATTTCAGGGATGAAAGGTATCATGAATATCTTTGAGAATCGGTTCAGCTAGTGATATCAGTAATCGTAAAACAAAAAAATTGCAGTTTTAAATTCAAAGATTGAATAATTTTGAGTTAATTGCCCCAACTTTAACGTTTACGGTGCATGCTTTGAACACTTGATTCAATTTGATGAATGACTGAAGATGAGTACCTGCAATTAATACTCATAAATAAAACAAGTTGAGGAAGTAGGAGAGAACTCCTACCAAAAGGGCTTTGTAACCATTCTAGGACTCGATAAAATTGACCATGAATCAATGATTACAGTACAGGGAAGTGATCGCTGAAACAAATTTCATCAAAGGTAGCCGATATGAGTATCAAATGAAAGTTCTTTATGGGAGCATTTCAAAACAGTTCTTAAACTGATAATTTTTGCTTAATGGGGGCACAGGAGGGGGGGGAGTACATGAAAAATGAGTTGCCTCCTCGCAAATGGACACCTATGATCTTAAAAATCTGAAAAAATTATCAAGGGAGATATTTATGGGTATAAAAATAGCAAATACCTCAAAGTCAAAATTTGTTCAACTTTGTTAATAATAGTATGATCCTCGAATTTCACATTTTCTCCAATAAAATCGTCTTTGGCATGTTTCTTGATTTTATTCGTTGCTGGTTAGTGCATTTTGTAAGTTGAGTACAAAACCCTTCTGACATGAGCATAGGTCTGTCTACCCAACTTATTATAACTATAAAACGCTTTTTTTGCGTAATTGAAAAATAAAATTTTAGAAAACTTTGCTTGGTTTCGTCCAACCAACCACATGCTACACTCTTTAGGTGCTGTAGTTATAGCACATGGCCAGCTGGGAACAACACACCCAAGCGCTACTTGGTCAACATCTTGCTGAAATGTTGTTTGTTCTCGTGCTTATATGAGCAGTAGAACACAGAAAAATGGCAAGTTATTTCTTAATGAAGACGCCATTGCTGAAAACTATACAAGAATGTTTGTGGTGATTTGAATGGATATTAAATGCCCTTTAAAGACTGTAGCGATGGTTTGCTGCCTCAAGGAGCGAAAATGTTGGTGCTCGCCGAAATTGGCCATGTCTGAGGACACGCGAATTCGCTGGCAGGCTAGCGTTGCGATGTCGTGGGGCAGGTTCTTTTTCCCAGCACAATGACCCACTACAAAAGAATTTCGTATTCACTAATTACCAGCTAGTAGTGTTCGGATTGACAAGTGTTGAGCCCGAGGGAACCTACTAGAAGAACGCGTTTCCCAAAACAAACGACTGACTGGGCTTAGCGAACGCGAGCAAGACTCGAGAGGATCTTGTCTTTACTAGATATACTTACGGCCTCCAAATAAGAGGGGGGCGTCCAGGTGGAAGCGGTCCCCCCCTCCCGAATCAAGATCCATTGTAGACGTGGCCATATATTTTCTATTTAAATTAAAATTCATACAAACATATATCACATGAATTTCTCCATTAAATGAAAAATATTAATGTTTCAAAGTTATGTTAAAGTCTCTACCCAGCAAGAGCACGTGCAATGCAAAGATAAGGGATGAGCTCACTCAATGGCTAGCTTACGAGTGGAGGGGCCAGCCAACGTGGCGGGTCCCATACCTGGTCCATGTTCCATATAAATGAAAGGACCGAACTTCTTATTTTTTCTTTATCTCTTCATTGCATTAACAACTTGATATCTAAAGTAAATGAAAAATAACGTACTTTATATCATTACATAACTAGTTATTAGATCGAAGAAACCATAATTATAAAAAAACGAAACAAAACATTACATGAAAAGTAAGATGTCTTGATGAAAATTATAATCATAAATGATATACACTTAAATCCAGCTAAATAAGTATGAATAAAGAATGGATTCTTTGTGTTCTCATTTAACATTATTTATGTATTTAAATATACGGTATTAATTTCCTTCCATCAACTTCCAAGCATTTGCCAAGAAAATACTTTTGAAAGTTTGTTCTTTTCTTTCGTTATTCTAGTTTTTTGAATAAATAAAAAAAATAATGTAAATAAAAGGGTATTTACTTACTCCTCTCCTCCTCTGACGAGCTCTCATTGACGGAGTAGTGGGGCCTGTGGAGATTTTCATACTTTTGACTTTAATTTTCGTACGGTAAAGCTATAAATTTTCAAATTCATCACGATATATAGTAAATAATCGGTTTACACAGGACAAAACAAAGGATGGTTATTACATGTCATCAAATTGCCTATTTCTTTCTGTCTCATAAATACAAACTATCCTTCAGCGAACGTTAATTTAAAAATGGAAAAATACGACAACGCATATTATTGAAGCAGCATAATTCTTTAATGTATGTTTCTCCTCCTTTTTCCCTTCTTTTTGGGTCTAGTTAACATCCACGGGTTTTTGATATTTTCGAATTGCGAGGAGTGTGAGTTTGTTTTTTTTCTTAATTTTTCGTTTATTTTGTTGTTGAGTATCTGTTTTTTTTTTTTTTTTTGAAAACTACAAAGTGTTTATTTTAACAAATTAATTATCATATACAACGTTATTATCATATTGTTTACTGAAACTAAAATTATCTAATGTAACAAGGAGTTCACGTTTTCTGTAGCTTTACACCGTCCAAACAATATTTGGCATTCACAATATTTCCCAACAGGATTATACACTGAAGATTATATTCACTTTTTCATGAATTCACAAATTTATGCCTTTTTACTCTTTTCTCTAGTTATCCGAAAGTGAGGCTATCCAAAATAATCGAAGCTGGAAAACTTATCGCGTTACCGCATTAATTAGAAAACAAGACTTCTCCAGAACACTGTAGACATGAGAAATTAGAATAAGTTGTGCGTATTAAAATCAACTCCGTTGAGTCTCGCTTTAGATTTAGATTCACTCGAATTTCTACTTTTTAAGTGTAGGATAACTTTTTGGAACTTGTAGCACTAACTAACGTGACTTCCAAACCGCCCGTTTTTCCAAATGCCAGTCATAAATCATGAGCACGGTGCAAAATGCAATCGAAATCGGTTTCTCCAAAAAGCCGTTCTATGTGCGAAACGTAAACACAATTTACCACGATGACGTCTACAATTCTTCCGCTGCTGATGCACCCGCTTAGCTTATCTCGACGAGACTCCCAGATGCCGGCAACAGAGGTTTTCTTGGTGAGCCCTCGCCTTGCCGGCAACGGTGGTTTCTTTTTTGACGAGATAAGACTGCTTTTCTTTTCTAAATTGCATTGCAAACGCAGTTGTTATCATCAAATTTTGAATTCTAATTTGTATTTAATTTGTTTTTTCTTTATATTATAGATAGATGAAATTTTAGAATGAAGATTAATTAAATAATTTTTTTTTTATTTATTATTAATTGTTAGACATAATTTAAAAATGATTTAATTATTGAAATATTGATATTAATTTTTTATTTTTAAAATTACAAATAAAAATTAAATGATATTTAAGGATTTCTGAGTGGAAAAAAATTGTGTTTTCACCGGAGTATATTTTTCGAGCAGTTTACCTAGGCGGCTGCTCGATTACTACATGTTGTTGCCGTTTCCCTTGTCTACTGCCACTTGCAGAGGACTTTGTCCATTAGATTGCACTTGCGATTATTTTGTACAACGTATAGCCTTCACAAATAATCTATATGAAAAATTTTAAATCAGCAAAAAAAAAAACATGGGACGTTCACCTAAAAATTCACCACCGTAGCGATTCAAGTAGGGGGATGATGCTATTGAAACGGTTGTTTTAATTCAAATTGGAGGAGGGTGAATCCATTCCAGATCACATAAATAAATTTACAGAATTAGTTGAGAAACTAAATGGGCAAGATATTTATCTTCAAGATAAATATCTCACAATTATCCTGCTTTCAAGTCTTCCGAAATCTTTCAAAAATTTTATGGTGGCAACCGATTCTCGCGATGAACCACTCAGTCTAAATGCATTTCAAATGAAACTATTAGAAGAAGGAAAAAGATGAGAAGAAACATGCCTGGAAACTGAAAAAATGAGCTAGTATTTTTCTCCCGAAAAGGGAGAAAAAGAAAATAAAAAAATAAAAATTCCCGTTTGCACCACCAGGCGGAAACGCAAGTTTCCCGTAGGCATCCTTATTTTAAAAAGCAAATTATTATTGGGCACCAGTTTGAAAGTCAAATATTGTTGAAGAATTTTTTATCGTAGGAACGCTCCCATTGCAATCCATTTCAAATGTTTTCCTGAAAATATACTGAAGATATCAGTTGCTAGTAAATATGCCTTTACTTTCTAAGCCTCAGGGGACAACCATTTTCAATCTAAGTGTTTGATTTCAGGTTATTCTGCCCCATCTCGTTCAAATCAGAGTTTTACTCTGGACAGAGCGATTATATTTCATTTTTCTTGAAAATGTCAGCTTTTCGATTTATTAATTTTTATTCACCATCTGATTTTCATACTGAATCGCCATAATGTTAAAACTTGTCGATAATAACATATAACAAGATCATTAGACCTGATCACCACTGTTTCTAATATCAAGCTTCATACGATTCGAATTAAGGTTGTATCTTGTAGAAAAAAAATTGCAAAACTTGACAATTCGCCATTGGAAATTCGAAATCTGACCTTTTTTTCCGCTCTCTAGAAACTTATAGCCCCTATCAAATTATCAAGTTTCATCAACATCGGTTGGAAGATTTGGTCACTACAATAATAACAAATATTTCAACGTTCTTCCATCTTTGAGTGACCGCCATTTTTTTCAGATATCTCGACTTTGGATTTTTTTACGAGTTTCACGACGAACCTGAGTAGAAATCAGTTTACGCATGCCTAAATGGGAATGAGTGCCTAATGCGGAAACAGCGAGGCTTGCCTAGGTTAGGCATGCCTTATGCGGACCTAATGGGGCATACCTAATGCGGGCCTAGTTAGGCATGCCTAACTTAAGCTATTTTCATTCAGATCAATGAAAATAAAACAAAGATCATGACGCAGTCGACGAAAAATAACTTAAACACAAAATATCACACTTGGCGAATACAATATCGAAAATGTTTGCAAATTTGTGTATTTGGGCGCCAAAATAAAGAAAACGAGTAATAAATGAAACGAAACACGCCGTAGAATACAGGTTTCAAATAAAATAGGTTATTCAGTATTGATGATCTTGAAGACCAGCTGCATACACCGAAAAACAAAGCTCTAAGTTTACAAATCTGTGATAAGACCTGTGTTATGCTATGGGTGTGAAACATGGACCCTAATCCAAGCATCCGCATATATATTGAACACCTTTGTGTGACAGGTCCTGAGGCGAATAACGGGAAAGAAGGTAGATGACGACCAATGGTGAATTCGATACAAACATGGGCTGTATGAAATTTTTGACGAATTGGAGGTTTCAACGATTATAAGACTGCGGAAACTGCAATGGGCATGAATCGTATGGACGAACAACGGATACCCAAAAAGGTATTTGTTGGGAGAACTGAATGCCGGAGACCAGTGGGGAAACCGAGGAAACGCAGGTTTGACTCGCTCGACGAAGACAGTTCATTGTTGCTTGGATTTCGAAATTGAAGGACGCGGTCAATGGACAGAGACAGTTGGAGGCGCTATTTGCAGGAAGCGAAGGCTCGAGAAGGGCTGTAGTGCTAAGAAGAAGAACTTAAGCTATTATGAAAATTTCGCAGTTTAGTGCAACATGGAGAAAAACAAAAATGAACAAATGAAAATTTTGCAATTTCAAGTGAGATTAGCGATTTTTCATTTTTTGTCAGCTTAGGCATGCCTAATGTGAACCTTTTGAGGCCCTAATGGGACACGCCTAATGCGGGCTGGATGAGGGCCTAATTGACCATGCCTAAGCTTGTTCAGTTTAGGATTTATTCAGGAAAACCCCATTAGGCCCTAATGCCGAACGTAACGCATTACCCCATCAATTCCTAAACACAACGTCTTTAGACACTGATGTGGCTTTCCGCAGTAGGGCCTACTGGGGTTTCCCAAAATAATTGATATACAGAAAAATCTTTGTTATGAAAAATGAAAATAAAACTAACATTTCTTAGTAGGAAATCAGCATTTTAGGAACATTCGACAAAAATTATAGAGTTACAAACATTTGTCAAAAACAATAGTTTTGTGATAGTTTGGCAATCGTTTCCCGAAAGTTTTATGATTATTTTAATTATGTTACAATAGTTTCAAGAGAGTTTTATGATTATTTTATGTTTTGCGAATAAAAATGCCGTTTTCAAGGCAATCACTTTACAAATAAAATTTCAATCTAGGCGGTGATGGGGCTTGCCTAACAAGTTCCTAGTTTAGGCAGTGATGAGGCATGCCTAAACATTTCCTAATTTAGGCGGTGATGAGACCTGCCTTAACTTTTTTTGGCGTAAAAAACAAGCAATCCTTAAATCCTACCAATGGTGAAAAATTTAAAAAATGTTAGTGTTGTTTTCATTTTTTAAGGGTCAGTTGCCTATATGGGGAGCCCCTCCCCCCTTAAGATTCACTGAAAAAAATTTTCACAGCAAAACTTTCAAGAAGTCACCACTTCTGATCTTCCCACAAAGTTTCATAGCTGTAGCTTCTACATTTTCGGAGAAAAACTGGTCTGACATACAGACGGAAGGACAGACGGACAAAGGTCGTGATTTCAATAAGGTTTTGTATTTAAGTACAAAATCCTAAAAAAATATTCGATTTTTCGTTCGCTTGTTAACTCATTACTCCGTGATTTTGTTCACAATAAATTTATTACAAGATACATTTGAAATTATATTAAAGCTTTAATTATTTACAATACACACGTTCAGTGAGCTGTATTTTGTTTTGTTATGAATGAATTTTCTTAAATAAGAGAAAGATGACATTATATAAAATGCTCTAAAATATCAGTGGATAGATTCGTCATTCAACGAACGTAGACATCCCGTCAACACACTACTTTACTAGAGTATAGTAAAGTATAATAATCAATCGCCCAACAGTCCAGTCGTTAGGGTATCTCATTTCATGACCGTAACGGGTTTTGAGCTGATATGGTCGATAGCACGCCCCATCATGTGATTATTACTTAATTGGTACCCATTACAGCTGGGTGGGCTGATAATCCGATAGCAGCATCAAAAGCTCAGACTGGATGCCACCACCAAGGCTTGAGCTTGGGAGCTGCTACGCGAGCGCAGTATACCTTAACCCACTGCTCCACAGTGGCTACTATAACTATAGCAAATTATAGCCGAATATTTTCAAGGAATCTCATTTTCCAATACCTGAAGCACATAAGTCGGTCAGGAAATGCCTTCGAACAGCAGTAAGCTCGCAGGATCTAGTGGACAATGTGAACAGGGATCAGTGTGGCCTTGACTACAAGCTAGTTATGGGGAAGCTTGGCGTCCTACGCAATCCCGGCATCTATGAAGCAGCAAATATGGACAAGATAGTTTGGGCACTTTTTCCCGCTCATAACGTCCTTGTTTACGCTATCCTCGGTGATACAGCAATCGAATTCCCATTCTTCACACAGCCGTGACTGGAAGAGGCAGTCCTTTCATTGAAAGCGAGGAAGACTCCAGGTCCAGATAGCATCGTAGCTGAGGTGTTCCACCTCTTCGTTGACAAATGTCACTTGCTTGCGGGAAAGGGTTTCCTGAAAAATTGGAAAGTAGAGAGGCTCGCACTAGTCCACAAGGCGAAGTGGAGTCCGTTATGCCCACTGGGCGTGGCTGGGAAAGTATTGAAGAAACTCAACAAGGGAAGACTCACAGGCGCAATTCGTGCTAGTAGGATGCTATCTCCTCGCCATTACGGCTGTAGAGTAGATTGTAAGCGCGGTCTTAAAGGCAGAGGCATATAGCCGTATAAAGTGACATATGGCCTTGTTGGTGACACTTGATATTTAGAGGGCCTTCAACTCCGCTAGATGGGAGGATATTCTAAATACACTGCAAACCTGTCTTCAAGCTTCAAAATATCTTATTTGGCTTCTTAGAGACTACCTGAAGGACTGAAGCCTACTTTATGATACGGTGCATAATCGACGAAGTATGGAAGTTACATCAGATGTCACTCGAGGATGCATCCTTGGTCCCTGTGAAATATATCGTGCAATGGGCTACTGAGACTAGAGTTGCCGGATTTGTTGCGCCTGATCGACTATGGGGATCATATTGTAGCTGTTGTAACTTTAAGTGAAAAAACTGTCTTTTCTATTTATTCTAGGTAGGTTTATTAGACAACCAAAGATTTTCAATTTGATTTTTACACGTTTCTGGTCACGGCTACGTTCAGGACGGAAAAAAGATGGAATCCCATGTGTGTGAAGTTGTTCACTTTTTTCGAAACAAAACAATTCAGGGTTGGATAAAATAATATGCATTAATGTACAAACAAATATATGACAGTAGCACTAGCTGCTAAAAACACCGTCAAACAGGCACCACTTAATACAACCTAATGCTAATGCGTCGGGTGGGGGCTGGATGACTGCTCACAGGTTCAGTCTAGCACTGGAGAAAACCAAATTGGTGATCCTGACGAAGAAGATAATCCTCAGAGGAAGAACAATTAGTATTTGAGAAGTACTGGTCGAATCAAAACCATCTGTAATGTACCTGGAATAGTTGAGCGAATCAAATATGAGTTTCTCTGAGTAAATCAGTGTAACGGTTGATAGAGCTACGTCACGTAGGTAGACCAAACCCACCAAGAAGGTAATTTTCGATGAATTTCGTAGTCTGTGCGACGTTCTCAGTACGGAGTTCTACCGAAAACGGTTGGCACAGATGCAGAGAAGAGGAGCACTGGGAACTACATCTTCATATCCGACAGACTCATATTCGATGACGCTAGTCATAGTAGGCGTGACAATGATTGCATTTATTGCTAGAGGGCCCCGTATTTCTCCCTACCTAGAAACGAAGACACAAGAGCGAGAGAGGGGAGAGCTAACCGCGAGGTAAGACACGCTCTCTCAATAATTAGGGTCTTGGGGGAATAGCATAAAGGCAAGGTGGACTTTGCACTAATGACTTGAGGCTGTGGCCCAATCAAAGTCACGGCGAGATTGATTTCTACCTGTTCTGGCTTTTTAGCGAGTATGGGTGTTTTGAGTCTTACTTGCTCAAGATTGGTAAATCACGGTCCCCTTGCTGCAGTTTTTGCGCAAGAGAAAAAGGCGATGCCTACTACAGATTTTTTGCATGCAGCAGATGGGAAAGGTTGCACCGGGATCTCTACAAGGTGGAGTGGAAATGAATGGATAAAGATGTCTGTAAAGGCCTGCAGTGATGGTCTGCTGCCTCGGCGAAAGAAGATGGTGGCGTTTGCTGAGATTGGCCTTTTCTGAAGCACCCACTAAAAAACAAGAAATAAATAAAAAATTCGCATGTGAAAGGTACAAATACATATCGACCGAGGTCGAGGCTGAAGTAACCTACTAAGGGTCAAAAATTGCTAAAGCAAATGGCAAACTGGGCCTGACGAAAACAGGCGGGACTTACGAGGACTTCGTCTTTACCGATGATAATTATGGCCCGCTAATAAGAGTGGGGCATCCAGGTAGAAGCGCTACCCCCTCGCACCTCCCATCCGGATCAAGATTCAACATAGACATTGCCATATATTTTCCATTAAAGTGAGAAACTCATACAAATATAATTTGAATGAATTTTTCCCTTAAATGAAAAATATGAACGTGGCGAATTTATTATGTGATAGAATCATATAATACTATACCATAAATAGACACGTGAGCGGAAGGCCACTCCACCTGCGAGAGCACCTGTAAATGACTTAAAAAGGGGTGAGCTCACACGATGGCTAGCTCACCCGATGGCTAGCTCATTATAGTGGAGGAGCTAGCCAACGTGGCAAGTCCCATACCTGGTCAGGTTAAAAAAAAATCAAATGGAAAGACCGAGTTTTATATTTAGTAACTCCTTTTTTTTTGTATTTCTTGTACTTGTATCTTCCAATTTTTTTCTACACAACTGATAATTAAAAAAGTGTAGCCTAATATACAATCTTTGTTACACATTTCCAGGCCAATTGCACAATTCCAAATAAATTTTCTGTATCTTTTAGTAAAAACAAGGTCAGCTTCAATTTATTGATTTTTTATAGAGTTTTTGTTTCTTTAATTTTACAGTCAATTATTTCATCTCGTTCCATCACAATTTCGTTCAAATCATAATTTTATGCTTAAATTTATAATTCATGGCTTTCAAAGCTTCAGCCAACTTCATGCTCTTAAACTTTATCTTTGGCCAACGATAAATATTTGCATGACATTATTTACTATTTACTTAATCATTTATTTTAAACACTACTTTATGTCAAATATATCAACATTTCCGTTTAAGAACGTAGATACGTTTATAAAAGTGCAAAAGAATATAGTAATTATGGTGAATTAAATGTTTCATGTTCTACGAGTATAGCGTTGTTAATTTTGGAAAAAAAGAGCAATTTATTAATTGCTTTATGGCAACTATGCTGCACAACTAAAACTAAAATAATTTTGAAAAACGGAAAACATATAACAATCAAATAATCTATATGCATATAGTAGAAAAAATTTTCTCCATGGACATCTTATCCTTAATTGAATACGACATAAAACATTAATCAAAAACATAAACTTCAAAACCGAGTTCTGTAACAAACTAATGAATTCTTAATCAATTCCTTTTAAAGGTTCATTTACGAGTAAAGCTGAATAAAATATACCAAACGATGCTTAATTATCACCATTGCCTTAGACAAAACTAGGATCTCAAAGAACATTTAAAATATTGAGCATCAGCGAGAGCACTGTCTCTGTAATGGCTGAAGCTGTATCTCCTAAAAGAATTTACGCAATTATAAAAACGTCCAAAAGCAAACGGGAAACACAAGTCATATAGGCCCTTAACCCTCCGAGTACACACCTATTTTTTCGATCATCGAGTACATATGGGGTCATTTTGACCCCAACCTTCTTTGAACGTATACAGTATCGCCCCCACTACAAATATTAGTTTGAAAAAATTTTCAGAAATAGTTTGAAAGCTCTTTTAGTAATTCTCATACATAAGAGAAGCCTTAAATGTCCTTAGCCTATCTAAAAAATTCGCGAACAACCTGAAAAAACGCCTGGGGTCAAATTGACCCCAGGCTGATTTCAAAGGTTTCTCAACAATAACTAACGTCTTCGAAAAGTAAACAAACTATGTAAACTTATAGTCAAGACACTAAAATATACTTAGAAGCCCATAAAACCCCTACTCTCCCGCAGGCCTAGGAGCTGCAATCGGTCAAAGTAGCGTCTGGGGTCAAATTGACCCCATGTGTACTCGGAGAGTTAATATACTGACCAGGTACAAATTGAATATAGGTCGCGTAGAAGCGATACTAAAACAGATTCCGCTACATCTTTGATAAAATGTAGAAACAGTCTTCTCTATCCATTTATCTATCAACTATGAGATTTTTGTAGTGTTTAAGGCTGCCGAGGTATGAGACATCTCGGATTGCTTTTTATTTCAATTAAATTTTTCGTATACCAGAAAATTTTCGGTTAGTTCAAGAACACCAGCCACGGGCTATGTGGTTGTATTTTTTCATGTTTGAATCACTGTAAATGGTCTTTGAGTACTATGTCTGTAACTTTAATATTAGTTCTTGGCACGCAGGGCTATACATCCTAAATATTCACCCAGTCACTTAGTGGCTCTGATTCCCTCCACTTTTATTGGTTTTTCAAATACGCTTAATCTGATCATTTTGCGAACATGATTAAAGGCACGGTCATTTTCCCGACAAATCTCTTCCTGCCTCGACGGTAAAATTTAATTCATCCACAAGATCACGAAATTTGCACAAGAATTGGGACAACTGCCAGCGCCTAGAATCGTTACTTTGATCGCAAAATTGCTAGTTAAAGTTCCCGGTAAGCTATCGATCAGGTGGTGGGAACGACGCGCACAATAATTTTCTATTCATTGATGCGGAAATTTGAATTAAAAGGGGCGCCTCCATTAAAGAAATTCGATTAAAATATTCGAGCAAAGACGGATCGAATTCTAATTTTAATGGGTCGCGGTTCTCCGAATGTGCACAATGCGTGGCGATCAAAAGTAGTCTCGCCGATTCGCCCAAGCAAAACTCTCACTTGTGACGAACAGTCACCTTACGGGACATGTTGCAACGGAAAAGCCGGCTCATCCGTCCCTGTAGACTGCATTCGACAATGCAATTCGTAGATAAGTTACGTTAAAAAGATGTTGCCGTGTTCAAATTTTAATTGTAAATTGAAATAATCATTTTTTCTAATTTACTATTAAAATTGGATAAGGGTTATAATGGTTTTCGGGCAGTTTACTTAGGTGACTGCTCGATTACTACAAAGGAAATGGGAGGGCTTGCCCCGGATAGTTTAATCAGGGAGCTGCTTATATCGCTAGACGAAGGGTTCCCCAGCTTGTTGGTACCCACGGCGTAGCAAAATGAAGCTTAGGCTCAAATAATGTGTCAAACGGTCCCTAGCTAAGTTTTCAGGCTGACATGGCAGGTGTTTGGTGGGTAGTTCATACGTTTTGCGCACCTGCGAGCCGTACACTTTGGGCGTAAGCAGCCTTCACCTCTCAACCACAAAAAAGAGTTACTAAGAAAATGTTTGAGCAGCTGAAAATATGAAAAACAAGGATAACATTGCTTTAGCCTTAATCTGATGGAATGATGGAACTTTTTAACGCCATAACGATAACTACCTGGCTAAAATGATTGACAAAAGTCAAAAAGCTTAGCACTAGCACATTCTATTTTTCTTTATGTCATAAAAATTCACATAAGATGCATCGATAGGTAAAGCACCAGCTAATGTAACTTTGGAAAAAAGAAGTCCATCTTATCAAAATTACAATGATGTCGACAACCTTCCAAGTTCGCATCAATAATCAACTCACCGACACAAATATCAGACTAAAGCAGAGTATGAGCTGGCCCCATCACTATTCATTTTGGCTCTGGAATACATCAGAAGAAAGCTACCTGTCGATACAAGGGGTACATTACTATACAAACCAAGCCAAATGGTAGCCTATGTAGATGGCATAACAATTTTGGCATGATGGTAAGCAACTGCCAAGGAACTTTTTCTGAAACTCGATAGGGAAGCAGAATTAGTAGGGCTACAAATGAATGAGAATAAAATAAAGCTCATGAAACAGTCGAGGAAAAATACCTCAAACACACAAAGTATCACACTTGGCGAATATAGTATCGAAAATGTGGGAAAATTTGTGTATCTGGGTACCAAAATAACGAAACCGCTAATTAAAGAGACGAAATGCGCGGAAGAAAACTGCTCACAAGTATAATTTTTAATTCAATTTTAACGACTTTGAAGGCCAGCTACATACATACAACAAAGCTCCAAGTATGCAAGTCTGTGATAAGACACGTGTCATGCTATGCGTATGAAACATGGATTCTAACCCAAGCATCCACAAATATATGGAACGCCTTTGATCGACGGGTCCTGAGGTGAATAATCCAAGCGAAACTAGATGGAGACCAATCGTGAATTCAATACAATCATGAGCTGTATGATGAACTGGAGGTCGCATCGATTGTAAGACTTTGAAAGCTGCAATGGGCTGCATGTGAATCGTATGGATGAACAACGGATACCCAAAAAGGTACTCCTTGAGATAATTGAAGGACGCATACCACTGGGGAAACCAAGGAAACCGTGGTCTGAACGACGAAAACAGTTGATCGCTGTTTGGATTTCGAAATTGAAGGACGCGGTCAGTGGATCGAGAAAGTCAGAGGTGCTATTTGTAAGAAACAAAGGCCCGAGAGGGGCTGTAGTGCTACGACAAAGAAGATATAAATATAGCAAGCGAAACGTCTTTTGGGGCGAAAAAAAGCTCTTGCAGGGGCAGTGTTACATGTTCCTGTAATTTCATAAGCCACTATTGCTACGCTGTGTTAACATTTTAATTCCATCATCAACACAATAGCAAATTACATTACAAACCATAACTCATCGTTTGGAAGATCAAGATCATACTTCAGTAGTTGCCAGCTGAAAACACCAATGCAATGTCAGCGCTTGTGTCATTGCAATAATTTCAAGCATGGGACCGTTATATAATCACCTTGATGACATCATCAGTTTACGTTATTACAAAAACAATCCCGGGGTTGGTATTTCAAAACACAAATGACATAATTGGTGCTTATATTGTTAAAACGACAAGTATGTGATTTGAAATAAAGAACACAAAGTATCAGTGAATGTTTGAGATACATTGATTTCCCTATATGGAGCACAACGGCACACGCGCTCAATGATTGGTAGACTTGCAATATTATGATATGGACGATAGCAAATTGATAAAAGAAATTAAAAGTGAAAGTTATAGTGGAAGCTGAATATTGTGGGAAAAATTTCCGAAAACTTAGGAAACGCGGTAAATAAAATTTTCAATTCAATTACAAGACCGAGTTTACTTCTTCAGAAATCTTAAATTAGGGCCTGCGCATTTAAGACGCGCAATAAAATTCATAATGTTTTCAATAATTGAAGGTTAATAGTGATCATGAATTTATAGATTTAGACGTAAATACATTAAATTGCTCTTATAGGTATTTATACTAGTGATTTTATTTATATTAATAGATTTAATGTAGAAAAGTTCGGCTTGAAATAAAAGTGATTTTTTTTTTCATGTTGTATTATATTTAATTTCTAATACGGTTAGCTGGTGTTTTCCCCCCAGTTTGCTGCCAAATCAGTGGCAAAAAAAACCCCAATTAAGCTTACATAGTTGTAATGCGCAAGTTATTTTTACGTTTCTATGTAAAATGTTAAGGATGGATTCAATAAAGCATATTTTCCATACATTCATTCACTTTTTTGCACTTTTCCACTCAATTACTTCGTTAAGTTAGAGAAAAACATATTCATTTTTACAAAGCTTGATTTGAACATAAGGAAAAATTTAGAGCCGCTAAATTATCGATCAATAAAAAAATTCTATCATTGCCAATCAAATAAGCTACCTGAAACAACTGTTTTTTTATCTCCAACAATAAAATTAACTATCGCTTCATCCTTTATGGTAATGATTTGAATTAGTTTGCTTAATCTTCTCTGTCAATTCATATTAAGTACTTACTTGGATACTCCACTGGAAATCTGTGCAGTCTTGGACTTACTGTCCCAAACCCATAAGTTAACACAACACCCGCGACTTAATAGAATCATTGCATGCAATTAGAAATTTCACACAAAATTCAAGAACTCGCGACTAATTCCAACTTCCGAATCAAAGTGCAAATACTACGGCAATGATGCCAAGCCACTTGCGCAATTCTTTAAGGCTGTAAATTTCTCTTTTAGCGGAAAACCAGAAGCTCCCGCGCAACATCGTAGTTAACAAACTGATTAACAGTACTCATACATTTGAATTTTAGTCTGCAACATGCTTACTTGTACCCTATGCAGAATACCAAAAAACTGCACATTAAGTTACAGTTACGTGACCGTCGTCGTAAGAAATATTTACGTTAGAACCGACGCATGATGCATGCATGCTAGAAAAGGAAAACCATATGCTTACGTTTCGCGTAATTGCAATTCCCATATCTCTAAATATCAAACATTAGTCTCGTTGTATGACATCTCGTCCATCCGTTGTTCACGAACACAAAGCTCCACAAGTATTCTAATGTGATCCGTAAACTTCGTGCACAGTCGGAAGTCTGAAAAGCACAATAGGAAGCTGATCCCTTCTGCAAATTTCTAGAACGAGCATATCGATCTATCTGTCACCTGATTTAAGTAATAAAGTGCGCGACGAAGCAGTTACTGGTTTAATTGTTCGGAATTATTCGAAGAATTTTTTTTAATCTGATCCAATGGTGGTTAAAGTAAAGTACGAGTATGCAATTTTGTGTAAGATGTGTCAAAATGGAATTGAAAGGTCCTACATAATTCAAGGTAAGCGCTTAAATGTAAATTCTGTCGAGAAAAATGTTTGGCTGGTTCTTGCCAGCCAGCCTCAATAATGCCCGAATCTGGGTTGCTGTTGAGACGGTGATCGTGTACGGATCCTGCGGGGTATGACTGAGTTGGCTTGGGTGAAGTACGAAGTAGTTCCGGAATGAGTAGCAAGCATTTTTCTCATCAAACTGATTATTTATCTTCAATGGAAGCTCGGTTACCAACGCAAATTATATTGAAAGCTATTTTCCTAGTCAGAAGGGTTAAGGCTACTTGTCGTGTGATCTATTAAATTTGGCAACGGTTGTAAATCTGTCGAAGCTAATTAGAAATCTGATTCCTCCCATAGATGCCATAGGGTTATGTACTGAAATACAAAACCCTATTAAAATCGCAGCTTGTATCCGTCTGTTCGTCCGTCCGCCCAGCTATGGGTCATTTTAGTTTTTCTCCGAAACTGCTCCAGCCAAGGAACTTTGTGAAAAAGTCAAAGGTGATAACTTCTTGAAAGAGAGTGTGAAGAGGGATGTACCGATATAGAAAAGTAATCTTCCAAAACTGTCGCATGCATAGCCTCAATGAGATATTTTTAAAACAGAAACTACCGAATCTGTATCGAAGGACCCAGAAGAGGGGAAAATCGACGAAATTTTCATGTAATCCCGTGCGATTGGATATCTTTGACCGGAAAAAATTTAGTCTGTAGGCCTTTATAAGCACAATAGCGGATGCGTCGAAGGCTGATATTCGTCTGACTTTGCTAGTAATAGTACAATTTATGAACTTTATACTTTCGTGAACAAAGCTCTAAGGGCACCCTTGAATTCAACGAAATTTGATATGCAGATGGTTACTCATAAGATTGATCTGCTCTTAACATTTTAGAAGAATCGTTTAATGGAGATATAGCGATTTGAATTTCGCTATACTAAAACAAACATATATGCCCATGGAAAGATATGCGCTTGGATTTGCATTACAGTTTCGGGAATGATGTATCATGTATATCTTTGCAAACTTGGTCACCAAGTGACATCAGTTATCCTAAAAGAAAATGGCGGCCGGTTTAAATGAGAATATTGAATAAATTTGTGTTTCTTTTCCAACTTAAATTTATGAATATAAGGCTGCAGATGAACACTTGCATATAATTTATATGTTGAAATTCTATAAACTTTACTTATGATAGTAGGGCTTATCAATTTAACATTTTTGCCAGTAGTATTTTATTAGTACCATTAAATTAAATGAAATTAGAGGCTTAGGCGATTCAGAAAAGGGTCCTTAAATTTTTTGAGTTTACCATACAGGGTGGCTCAAAATTAATCACCCTATCGGAAGATGCTATACCTTTTTATAGTGTCTGCATGAATATTAATTGTCCGTTATGGACGGCATCGGTGTTCTGCTGCCTCAGCAAACGGAATTAGTGTTACGCTGAAAATAGCCTTGCCTGGAGACGGGTAAGTGTGCTAGCAAGCTAGCTTTGCGGTATCGTGTGACGGGTTCTTTTCCCATAGCACAAGGGCCCACTACAAAATACTTTTCGCCCTTACCATTTCTTTGGGTGACCACACTCAGAAAAAAATCCAAGTAGAATTGATAAAAGATTAGGTTTATTTAACAACTTTTTTATCAATATGCGTCCAACAAAGCGTTCAGATCAAGTTGACAAATTATTAAAAACATATATTCAAACAAACAAATTGATCAGGTGAAAAATTATTTTTCCAAGAATACAATTTTTATTTATCCATTTAACAAATTATATTATTACAATAAAAAAATTCAATCATAACATGCACAAAAATTCGTCGTTCCCTCTACAAATCAAGACTATTTTACTAGGGTTTTGTACTAAAATACAAAACCCTATTGCAATCACGACCTGTGTCCATCTGTCCGTCCATCTGTATTTCACAGCACTTTTTCTCCTAAACTATAGAAGTTGCTGCCATGAAACTTTGTGAAAAGGTCAAAAGTGGAGACTTCTTGAACGTTTAAGGGTGAAACATTTTTTCAAATGGTTTTAAGGGGATGTCCCCATATGGGGGGTGACCTTTTAAAAAAAATTCACCATTGCTAATCGAGTAGGTTGTCTGTCGAAAGGTCTTAACGAGATCCTTTCAAAACAAGTATTGTAATCGCCTTATCGGTACCGTAGGGAGCAGGGGAAGGGGAAATGTACGAACTTCTCGCGTACTTCCCTCGCGATTGGACGCCTTTCATCCGAAAACCTGAAAAAAATCATGAATGTAGGCCTTTATGAGTACAACAACAACAAATACATGAGAAGTCGAAATTCACTCAACTTTGTTAGTAATAGTATGATTTATCAATTTTATATTTTCTTGAATAAAATCTTAATCTTTAAATTCAATAAAATTCAGTATATAAATAGCTACATATAAAATTGACTTGTCCTGAAAGTTTCACAAAGATCAAATGGTATTCAACGACCTTATAGCGTTTTGAATTTTCCTGTATTATTGTGGAACAATATTCGTTGTGTTACCATGGAACCATATGGCTATGGAACAATATGCGCTTTTTACCGATCCAGACACTACAGGTTTGCTAGGATTTGCATAAAAGTTTCAGGACTGAAAGGTCCCATGAAAAGATTTGAGAATTGGTTCAGCTATTGGTATCAGTAATCGTAAAACAAAATCGTGGCTGTTTTAAATGCAAAGATTGAATAATTTTGAGTTATTTTCCCCCAACTTCAACGTTTAAGGTGCATTCTTATAACACTTGATTCAATTTAATGAATGACTGAAGATGAGTACCTACAATTAATACTCATAGGTGTAACAAGTCGGACAGGCAGGAGAGAGCTCTTAGCAGAAGGGCTTTGTAATCATTTTGGGGTTCGAAAAAAGTTTTCTGATATCATGAATCTATGATTTTTTTCTGAAAGTAAACCACTATTCCTTAAATTTTAATGCAAGTCCGAAGAAAATAAGAGTGCCTTGGTCGATTTTAAATATATTTTAACTAACATAATGTGTTATTATTTTGGTAATTCCATACAATTGAAATTATGATAACTCACTAGATTATGATTTGATTTCCATGAAATTTTGTAGGCATAAGGGTCTTATATCAATCTACAAAAGTATAAAACTTTAAGAAGGTTAAGGGCACTGTTTCGATTTTCGGGAGAAAATATAAATTAACAAATCATACTATTATTAACAAAGTTAAGTGAATTTTGATTTCTGAGGTATTTGTTGCCCTTAAAATCACCAAGAACTAACATCATGATTTTTTTGAATTTTTGCCTCAAAGATCTCCAACCGGGAGGAGAGGGGACACTAATGCAACAAATGACTTATTTTTCAGATACTGAAAGTGCTAAGACCTTTCATTTGGTACCATACTCGACTACATATAATGAGGAAATTTGTTAAGGGCCACTTTGTTCTTAGGGGTGACCCCCTTAAAGAGGTTTGGGTGTATTTGATAAAACCTAAACTTTTGAGAGACCACCACTTCTGACCTTTTTACAAAGTTTGAGCTTTGTAGCTTCTACAGTTTCGGAAAAAAATTCTTGTGACTCATAGATCGACGGGAAGATGGAAAGACGGGTGGACAAATGTATGAATAGAAAGACGGACAAACGAGCGGACAGACGGACAGATTGTTATGATTTAATCGCACACGTCTCGAACATTTTACTAATAAAAAACTAAAAGATTGCACGGAACGAATTTTTTTTCTGCAATTTTGTCAATTTTTTGGTATGTGGCAATCCTGAAATCTCTCATCCAAGCACATGTTTATATTCGCGCCATTCCTCATACCTACCAACCTGCTGCCGAAAATTTATGGTTCGCCCTTCGGCTTGTGTTCGGTTTTTTTCAGAGGCTATGTTGAGTGTGAATACTATGTGATAGAGACCTTAGACAGGGTTCAGCTAACCTAAATTTTGAAATAAGTGACAATCCTGCTTACGACTACGTCCGACCTGGCCCAATGGCCGTAACAATAACATACTTGGACTGAATTACAACAACAAACGATATTTATTTCATTTGGTTCCAAAAATTTCTTCAGGATAGAGACACATAAACAGTTTTTTCACTCTTCTTTACTCGAAGCTACTATACATGATGTAAATACAATTCCAACCAGGAAATCGATTTGCTTCTTCTTTTATTTGACTTCCTATTACATTTCGAATCAGTTACTGAACATTATTTTTTCCCTTGAAGCGTTTAAGCCAAAAATGCCACTTTTCTCGCGGGTAAACTTGAGCCATTGAGTAAGAGCTGAAATAAAAGACGGAGCGAAGTGAAAGAAGTTGTGTTAGTCAAAACGCCAAGAAATCAATAAAATGCAAATCAAATAAGCAGAGAAGAAGAATATTACGACAAATATATGCCATATATGAGTGGCTTAGTGAATTCTATACTTGTCGTTCTACTCCTTGGATAAGACAATATGTACGGGAGGAAAAACGCCTTAAATTTCAATTTATCCTTTTAGGAATTTTCTGAATTGCTTTCTCTTCAAGAATTTGTATACGAGATGAGACGAATGAAAGTCTATTTATATGCATCCAATTTCGTTTATTTTGTGGGTGAAGCAAGAACAGAGCGTCGTGAATCTCTTGTTGCTAAAATGAGCCAACTCAGAGAGAAAAATTTAAAGCATTCCAAACAATTCTCTCTTTTGGAAAGTGCAAATCACCTATTTGGAAAATTTCGTGGACCTTTTCCTAAAAGGTATCACGTGAAGGATTTGCCAGCCAATGGTCACTTGTTTTCATTTAAATCCTCTTTTCGAAATAAAATAACGTCGCAAAAACTTAATTGGTTAATACATTTAAGATGGGTGGACAGAAGTAATAAGCTGAGCTTTCCATGGAAATGGTAGAATTATATTATCATAACATAATTTCATTTACACCACCAGAAGATATGACAACTTCGAAAATATGTATGGTGCTCTGAAATACATAAAAGGATACATATAATGACTAGGAACTAGATGAGTAAGTAGGAGTTTACTTCTGTGAGGACATTTATGCTTAGTCTATGAACTTCAGACATTTATCTTTAGCCTTCGATAAATAAATTCAAGACCTACTTTGATAGTATGTACATTGAAAGATTGGATTAAAAAAAAAAATACTTGGATCACAATTTCAAAATCCCCCATTACAGTACTGGCGATGCATTGACTGAATAAATAGGACAAAAATATGAAAAACGGATGTCAAACAAAAAACTCGTAAATTTAAAACTTAACCTTTTAAGTTGCCACATTCAATAAAAATTTATGATTTTTCCTTCGTCCATAGTAGCACTGTGATTTGAACGCAATTTGTTACAGTTGATGATCAGATTAAGTGATGAATCTCTGCAAAACTAACCTAAAAGCAGATGCGCAAATCAGAAATGCTGGCCCCTCACAGCTCAGAAAATGAGTAAAATTTGTTATTTTAATAGCCATCAAAGTCCTCCCCAAATTTTTCCCGGGAATTTTTGAAATAACTGAAATTCCAAGCCGGAATGTAACAAAAACATATCCTTCTGGTGAAACTGACAAAGAAATGGATTTGGGGTCAGAAGATGAAGCAAAACTAGACTGTGAGGACGATATTCATGTAAATAACTTTTAAGATGAAGGCTATGTCAAATAACTCGACTGCTTAAAAGGATTAAATAAATTTTTCTTCTAAAGAAGGAGGACAAGTGCTACGTAAGCATCTCTGATATTTTAATTAGATTTCCTTCACCGATACAAATCGCTAGAATATCACGTACACAGTATGTCTCTTTCAAATTAAATTTTTTTAAGTTTAAAATGGGCTAGAAAGTTATTAATTCAGAATTAAAATTTGTTTTGTGAGTGAATTATTGTATTTTTGACAGCTTATTTTTCTTTAAATATGATTTTGAGATTCTGTAACGAATACTGGATTGAGAAGAATATTTGTTAATTGAAAGTTTCTTCTTCTACTTTGTAGCACCACTGCCCTTCTCGGGCCTTCGCTTCCTGTAAATAGCGCCTCCAACTATCTCGGTCCATTGATCGCGCCCTCCAATCTCGAAATCGATGAACTGTCTTCTTCGACCGATCAGACCAGCGTTTCCTCGGTTTCCCCACTGGTCTTCAGCCTTCCGTTCTCTCAGCGAGTACCTTTTTGGGTATCCATTGTTCGTCCATACGATTCATGTTTCCAGCCCATTGCAGCTTCCGCATTCTTACGATCGTGGAGACCTCCAGCTCGTGAAAAATATCATACAGCTCATGGTTGTATCGAATTCGCCATTCGCCCCCGTCTAGCTTTTCTCCGATTATTCGCCTCCAGACCCGTCGCGCAAAGGCGTTCAATATATTTGCGGATGCTTGGGTTATGAACACTACTACCACCATATTTGATGAGCTCCACTGGAATCCCATCTATGTCCGGCGCTTTATTATTCTTTTGGGCTTTGATGATGGAACAAACTTCATCCAGAGTTTGTGGGGCCAATAGAAGCTCTCCGCAGACATCTATAAGCTCCGATGTTCTGGAGCTGTACGGAGGATAAAGGAGGTTCTTAAAATATGATGCCCATCTTTTCTTAATCTTGGTTTCATCAGCGATTATATTGCCGATGTCATCACGACAGAGGTTGGTTTTGGGCTGGGTTTCAATCTTTGGACTACTTTGTATGATTGTCTTGTATTGTTGCTCGCCAAACTTACATCTACACTTCCCAGTTTGTCGTCATAGTATTTTCTTATCTTAATTCTAATTATGTTATTCGCTATTCTTCTGAAATTTTCATCGTGTTCTCTCATCGTCCTGGTTTTCCTACCTATGTCTTTGTATGCGTGATTCTTTTTGTCTAACGCATTTTGGCATTCATCATCGAACCAATCATATCTCTTGCGCCAGGTTTTGTGTCCAATCTCCTGTTCTGCCACGGTCTTAATAGCCGCTTTCACTTCCATCCAGAGCTCGTTGCTTGGCTTTAGTGATGCATCTGATCAGATAGGAGCCAGCTGGTTTTCGAGGGTCTCCGTGAAATTTTTGGCCACACACGCCGTTTGGAGTCTTTCGATGTCAAATTTTTGTAACGGGCTGGTCTTTGCTGAATATGTATTTTACACATGACATCGATACGTTAATTTGATCAAGTAATGATCTGAGTTACAATTGGCTCTCGGTGTGTACGGACGTCAAGTATGCTTGAGGCCCTTGGTTGTTGGATCAGAACATGGTCAATCTGGTTTTGTGTGTTGCCATCCGGTGATACCCAGGTCATTTTATGAATGTGTCGATGCGGGAAGTAAGTCAAACTTATGACTAGATTTCTGCTACATGCAAAGCCAATCAGGCAGTGGCCGTTATCATTCGCTTCATCGTAGCGGCTATATCCTCCAGTCGTTCCCCGATGAGATAGCTCATTGCCAACATTAACGTTGATGTCACCCAGAATTATTTTTGTGTCGTTTGTAGAAAATGAGTTGACTAGTCTTTCCCGGTGATTGCAGAACGTTTCCTTCGTTTCTTCGTCCTTTTCTTCGGTCAGGGCATGAGCATTAGTCAGCCAGATTTTGAAAAATATCGCTTTTATACGGATCGCACACAACCGTTCATTGATTGCCTAAAAATAAATAACGTGCAATTTGAACTCCCGGTCCACAATAAAGGCAACTCCGAATTCTCGTTTTCCGGTAGGCTTCCTACTTTTGAATATTGTGTGCGATCTCACGTCCTGAAAGTTGTGTCCACTCAAGCTCGTTTCCTGTATTGACGGTATTTCTAATTTATATTGTCTGGCCTGTTGTAAAAGATCCTTAACATCGCCAGGGTAATTGAGTGATCTGACATTCCGGGATCCAATGCCATAGTCCTTTTCCATTCCAAGGCCCATCTGCAGGCTTCGAAACATTTTAGGGTTTTCCAGGGACGGGGATCTAGCACATCACCCAACTTCCATTCCGGCAGCATGGTTATTACGTTGATTCCCTTATCAGGCTTGGAAGGTGCGCTTTCGCCGTCTAACGTCCCCAGTAAGGAGGTGGAAGTAGGATTTAACCGTAGAGCTGTAGATGTATTTACATTTATTCGCATTTCTCGGCATTTGATGTGCGACCCCAAGAGGATTTACTACTATTTAATTGGGGCGTTTGGGATGAAGAATCATGGAAGCTATGGGGGGTTCCCTCCTCATTTCTCAAACGGGTTGGGACCATCTACGGCGGAGTTAATTCAAAGTAAAATGTTTTCTTTGTCTTGTTTCTAATTATTTAAGTATTATCCGTACAATAAAGTTTCTGTTTCAATTTAGAACTTGACCGCAATTGTTGCTAATGTTGTCTCTCACTGTGAAAATTTTCCTAATAATTAAACACAAAAAAATACATGAAAAAACTATCATAATTTCTTTTATTCAGTGACAGTTCGAAACTGATCCATTTGTATTCAAATCTGCCCCAGTGCGCGGCGAATTTGAACATTTGGTCCAACGCTGCTAAAAGTATATTCCAGCGACAACTTTAATTAATCGTCCACTAGGATGCAGCCATTTGTTTATATAATGTTTTGGTTAAATATTGCAATACCGTAAAGTGGTCAAAATAAGAAGGAAACCTAGATATCACACAATATTCAACAATTGTATAAATCTGCCCCCTCTCCCCTACTAAATATCAAGGCAGATGCATAAGAGATAGAACGATTGTAACACACATGGTGATTTGTCCGGTGAAAGACCCTTTACCGTATCGTCTATCTTTCTGACCAATATAAGCAGGGTGTTTGTTAAATAATAATGAATATTACATGGAAAACGAAACGCATCGCTAAATAAACTTCTAATTTATTATGTGGTCACAACTTAAGTATAATTTACAACGATACCAAAAATGCATGTCATAGTATGTGTATGTAGTGAGTAGAGAAGGAAAAGTTAGCCTCTAGACTTGCCTTGCAACTCTAGTGGATAAATCATCTGTATCGGACGACGGATTGGTGAGCCATCAGCCAGTTTTAAGGAACATGCGTGGACTCGTTTGTCCCGGCCTGGATAAACGTTTTCAATTATAGCGAATCTCCAGTGGATTCGCGGTACGGCAGGATCGCAATAAAGGACAACATCTCCTTCGTTAACAAATGATGGGAAGATTTGTTGGCAATGATGGTGTGCACGAAGTACCTTTAGGTATTCATTTGCCCATCGCTTGGACAATGAAGACAATGATTTCAACCTAGACTTCGAAATTGCTTGTATCTCCTCATTCATTGCATTTGTGATTTCACTGCTTTCGTTGCTAGACCTAACTGGCGATGAATAGGATTTTAAGAATGAATCAGGTGTTAGTGGTGTCATATCGAGGAAGTCGTCGCTAACATGTGTTAATTGTCTTGAATTTACCACATCTTCCGTTTCAATAAGCAATGTTTGTAATTGTTCATAGTTTCACTTCGCTCGACCAATTGATATCTTCAAAATGTCCTTAACCACACGAATTAACCGTTCCCAAAATCCTCACCACCAAGGGGCTCGTTCAATAATGAACTGCCATTTTATGCGCCACAAGCTAAAAAATGCTTGAGACCAGAGAGCTCAAGGGATGATCTTTTAAAAGTTTTAGCGTTGTCTGAATGAATGATACGTGGGCTTCCTCTTTTTGCAACAAAACGCACACAAACCCACACCTGTGACCTTAAAGGTGTAATGATTTTTAACATTTTAAGTTCGAACGCGGAACCGACCTCTCATCGGTTCTAGACGTTAAGTCTGAGTAGTGCCAACGGATGATACCAACAGGTCAACCAATCCGTGCACTGTAACCCATTCACGCGGTGGCTGCTTGTCGGCCAGCTAGTTCGGAGAGGATTTCGGTCGCGGGTCTCCGAATGGGTTACGCTCAATTACAATATTTCAGCCACCTGAACATGCCCGATTTCCAAACGCGTCAATAACTACTCATCCAGAACGGGAAACCTACGTTACTTTAGTTCTGGATGTGATCTCTCCACAGATCTCAAATCAAAACTCTACAAAATCACCATAGGCGCGTTACCGAATCACCGACGCGGTACCGAAAAGTATACTACTCTAACTCAACCCGACGAAGACTACTCTAAATAAAATAACGAAACAATCAAAGGTACCGCGTACCGCGCGCGACGCGAAACCGACCTCCGCGGATTTGGCGAAACCCTACCCTCGCGACGGCATACCTACCCTGCACTCACTTTCCCGCTGAAAAAAAAGAAGACCCACTGAAAAGGAAAGTCGTGTTTACGGTTAGCAATTCATTTTAATATTTTCGAAATTCCATTTGATCAAAAAACTTATAAAATACTGTACTGTGTTATATTGAAAATGAGCCGATACAAAAAAATAAAAAAAGTAAAGAAGCAGTTTTTCTCTGAATTAGACACTTATTGTACACACGGACAAGGAATATAGGAAAAGATTATGCTTCATTTTAACATCATTTGTTTCAGTGTTTCATCATATCATATTTAACTTAATCACGTTTATATACTTATATTTAAATCACTGAATACATACAACATTTCTTTTTAGTGATAGAATTATTTTTTTTTTTTTTATGTACAAGTGTTTGTTTTCTCATTATTATATTTCATCATAGAAGTTTATATATTTTTCTGTCCTTATCATAGTTTCATAATAATAATATATAATAAAGATTTTCCTTATATTGATATATATATTTCGTAATCACTAAGTTTCTATATAAAATTAATTAGCTTCCTAATAACAGTCATAGCCAAACGATAAGGAGCCTTTATAACTATTATAAATTTTGTTTTGTATATTTTTTGTCTCCTGGTATTTTATGTTTTTTGTTTTGTTTGCTTTTAACCTTTATTTGCTTTTCAATGTATGTAATTCCATTTTTCTTTAATCATATTTTGTATTCTTGTTGTTTTTGCTCGTTTGCGTTTATCATTTCTTTTATTTTATGTAATTGAAAAAAATAAATTGATTTCTTTATGCTTTGCTTACGGGACAGGTTTTGAATTATTATTCAATGTTGAAATCTTTAATGTTTCATAAAACGGTATTGTTTGTTTTTATATTTTCAGATACGGTAGAGAGGTTTATTCAGTAATTTTTACTTTGTAATATTGTACACAGAGTCGGACCAGAAATTTTGTGATAACATTCTCATCTACCTATGGCAATTCGATAATTTTCAAGTGACCAAAATTTGAAGTAATTGAAAGTAATATGGTGGTAAAGAAATTCGCCAAACTAGCTAATGTAGAAATGATAAATACAAATTTCTATTGTACGCTCGGACATATATTGGTTGATTTGGGATGAGAGGAAAATCGAAACAATTGAACGATCACATACAAAAATAAATATTCTATTGAAAATGACACCACAAATTTCTAGTTTCGAATGAATAGCTTTTAGTTCGTAATTTTGTACATCAGTTACGTTCCATTTGTTACACATGTGATATTCTCCCAACGTTTCACCATTTTTTTTTTTTTTATTTTTAAAACGCCTAAAGCCTTAATTCATATTCAAATATTTTAATTCCGGCAGAATATTTGAACAGATATATTTAGTCTATTTTCTCGGTCAGCTTTTATTATTATAAATAGCGGAACATAGGTGAAGTATGTTAGATTTAACAGTAAACGATAAAATGGCGTCACTTACTTTATGTGTAGTGCTTTTCTTTGGTAAGATTCGAGAGCAATCCCCCGAGTATTGGGTAATATTTAGGTTGAGTCCCTTCTAAATTTTCAGCTGCAATATCCTTGGCCACAGAGCAAAAAGTGATGATTGACCCTCAAGCAGCAAAATTGGATGTTGATACAATCGATTTGGAGGCAGTGACATGTCCACTGATTGATTGTATTAAAACAGGTCCTCCTGTTTGCGCTCGTAGAAAGGGTAAGCTTGTGCTATTCACGACGGCCGTGCTTTGGCAACTTTCGAATGTGCTGTTACAATATCTTGGCGCTTGTGCACGTGGGGCCAAATATCCCCATCTGGGCTAATTGCTCAAACTCCAAAGTGCATGAATCCCTAGTCACAGCAAGGGGAGACTGGTAATGTTGTCCTGCCCCACTGTAGCCCCTTCTACTGCTTCCCACAGCACATGCGCACACACGGCGAAGTTCACTTTCACTCACTAACGGGACGAAAGGCGCAGCGACGTGCAAAATTACTTTTCAACTATGTAATACAAGAGCTGTCACTTGTCAAATTGACTACTTTGTTTTCTCATCGGACAAAACAGATGTGTGTGGAATGGAACGCCACATGGCGGCAATGTGCATCTCCATTTGTCGCCAGTGGCATAGTTTTTCGATGGCCACGGTGGAGGGGGCATTCCCAGATGGATATGTCTCGAAATGTGTCGGGGTTTGGATTAATTTTATATTTCGAATATTTATATCCACAGATCTAAATATTTGGAAAGGAAAGAAATATTTTCTGCGCAACGATATCCGCACGACAGATGAAGTCCGCTGGCACTTCGAGGACATACCCATCTGGCCGGTTGCAAGGGTTCGGGATCGGAATCGCTTCGATTCCCGGGCGTAGGCGTCACATTACAAAGGGCCTAGCAAGGCAGATCCTATCGTGGGGGAGTGGGGCAAAAGGTTGATCCATGCGCTTAGAGTACATTCTTCGACACAAATGGCATTGGTGGATTATTCGTTTAACAAGCTGTCGTCCCTTTAAAATCCAAAATCTGTCTCGTAGTTTTGTAAGCACGATATTTACACCTCGATGAAATGTTCGTTGATGTGCGTCTACCACAATCAATTTTGTAAGATAAGAGGAATTAGGTAGGATGTACAGCATCAGGAGATTCATCGGCCAATTGGAAACGACCACCAACACGTAGCAATCCTTCGTTGTCTAAAAAGGGGCTCAGTGTCAACAAATTTGAAACACGGTCAACTGATTTGCCTCTCTGCAAAAGACAAATTTCGTTAGAAAAATGTGAAAACTGTATGAAACTTAGCCAAGATCTTTCTGCTTTGAAAAATTCCTCTGCGTCCGGATATTGATGACTCAATGACGAAACTCTTTTCAATTTTAATTTAATAAATCGAATGATATAGCATATACGCAATATTCTGTTCCCAGAACTAGATTTTTCATAATTTAATATTGGTTTCTTGGATTCGCGTTCTTGAGCTGGATGCGAACTAATCGTGAATAGCGTTATCAAATTGATTATATTGCAATCATTTCTTGGCACATCCACCTGATAAAAAGGCCACTCCACTTTCCTTAACAAATCAGGTCCATGAAACCAAGCATCGCTGTTTAGAAGTTCCGAAGAATTCGCCTTTATTTCCTTTAATGGGGTGAGTCGACCTTTTGCGCACATTAATTGAACATCAATGTACTGATTACACTCTCTTCGAATATACGCTACTGCACCAAAAGCTTTCGAGCTAGCGTCGGCAAATATATGAAGCTGCTTGTTAGTCGCATTTGCTACTCGCAAAGCACATCGAGGAAGGCTAACTTCTGTCAGGCAAGATATACCGCTGATGCATTTAGCCCATTTTTTGAGCATAGTTTCGGTCAAATTGACATCCCAATCCTTTTCACTCCATGGTTTCTGGAAAAAAAGCTTTAAGCGGACAATAATCGGACAATAGCAGCTGTAAGACACTTCGTTTAGTTGGCTGTGGTGATGACTTGATGAACTCGTTGGCAGACTTTAAGCAAACGGAGATTTCGTTGGTAAAAGTGTGCCAAATAGTCCCCAAAACATTTTGTTGGCTGGTAGTTAATTCTTCATTAAATGTATCTTGCAATTCCCTAGCATTGGTAGTCCACTTACGAAGTTTCATTCCGGCTCAAAATACTGTTAACACTTATGATAAGATAATCAATGAAAAAGGAATCTTTCAGAATTTCCACTGTTTGAGGATATGTTGATATCTCGTCATTCAAATGCTTCCTAATTGTCGCGGACAATAAAAATGGGCTGCAGGTGACTCCAAAAGTTATTCAAGTAATGCGATAAACCTTAATACGCTCGAGATCAATCTCATTCGAGTTGTGTTTGGATTCGGACCAAAAGAATCGATGGCTGTCTCTGTCACTTTCTGCAAGTAGAATCTGAAGAGAGGCCTTTTCTATATCTGCGACGAGCCCTAAACTGCCTATACAAAATTGTAACAAGTTTGTTCCTGTATGCAATTGGTCGTTAAGAGACGTCATACCTGGTGCATGAGCCGGCGCATCGAATACCACTCGAATTTTTGTGGTTTCATTACCCGGACGATAGACTGGACGATGCGGTAGATAAAATTGATTGGAACCTTGACCTTCAACTTCAACCGGCTCAGCGAACCCTGCGTTAATAAACTCCTTGGCCGCTTTATTATACTGGAGAAGTTCGTTTGGATTCCTCGATAAGCAATGAACAAGCCTTCGTAGCCTTTTTAATGCACTTGCTCGATTAGAGTCCAGTGCTTGGCCCGTAGTTTTCCAAGGCAAAAAAGCTTTGTTTTGGCAAGCAACCTTCGTAATGCAGCTTTGTGGCTTCTTCCGCTTCAAAATTAATTCCTAAAAGCTCGAGATTCCTTAAGTTAACGAAGCTTTTTTCATCAATTGCTTTGGAAGAGTACATGGTTATTGTGCACATGTTCACTGATGCCGAAGCTTTAACAGGACCATGCAACGTCCACCCAAATATAGTGTCGGCAGCTGCCTATTTTTTGTTTATTTTTTTATTTAAACCAGTCACCACTGACCAATAAAAATCAGCACAAATCAAAATGCTTAGGCCATCTAGTTGCTCACCTCCATCCACGTTTGAATCTGCTAATATCATTTGCTTTAGCTCGTTGCCCATGTGTCTAGGTTCTTCAAGCACGTCCACATATATTTCTGGAACAACTAGCGCAGATATTTTAACTTTCGCTTTGTTGAACTGACTTTTCAACGTCACAAGAACCCTTTGCATTATTTTAAGTCCGAACATTTTGTCATCCGCGAAAGCGATCAAACTCATCTTTTCCGTTCCTACAACTGGCAATTTCAATTGATCTACTACTGCTTGACGTATATATGTCCGTTGGCTACCAACATCAATTATCAATCAAATCAGAAGCTTTTCGTTACCATTTGAAAGAACAAAAGCTCGTGCTGTCTGCAACAGAATATTGTTTCTTCCTATTCCACCAGCCACAGCTGCATACAAAGTTGTGGACACTTTGTTCAAAATATTATTCTCGTCGGTTTTTGGTCGCTTTGTCTCTTTTGTACGTGAAAAGCCGGGATCACACATAGTTGTTGCATGTCGACGCGAGCAATTTGTGCATATAATTGCAATTCTACACTTATGCGACACGTGCCCTCTACCAGTACAGAGAAAGCAGCTACCGTTCCGTTGTAGAATGGATTTTTTCTCTTGAATCGACAATTAGACATCACAATTTCTTGTGGTGTGGCATTGCATTGCAAACAGTCACTAAACCACCAGCAGTAGATACTTAAGACTTAGTTTTGTTAAGTGAAACATGTTTGATTGCTCTACTTGGTGATGCTCTTTGCAGTGACTCTACTTCACGTTTTAAATATTTAAGTAAACCTTTTACTTTATTATCACCATCCAGTGAGAAAGATGATGAGCTTCCGTTAACAGATTCGTGGTCATCGTTTTTGATATCTGTTGGGGCTGGATCCATACGACCTCGCCGGTTCTATATGGATTCGGGGTATTCGTGATAGCAAAAATAACCAGCTCTCAATTTATTTGGTAGTGCGTTCATTAGTATCGATTTTAGCATTATAGAATAACTATTAGGTGGGACCATTCCAAATGATCGCTAGCAAACTTCTTAAGTTTTAATTATTCTAAGCTCGTTTATCCCTCCTTCTTTGTCAAAATTGCATTTCCCGTATTAACAACCACTGGTATTTGCCGTTTCCTTCAAATTTCTAATCGGTACTTCAGGCGCGATAACGCATTGACCACGAGGTTTTCATATTCGACGACTTTCACAAATTCTTTCGTCTTCAAAAGATTTTTCTCCTGTATCTCACGGTTAGCAATGCCGAGGTTATCATGCGCTAAAGTAAGACGTTGAATAAAAGAATTAAATACCTCCTCAATGTCGTCATATTTGGAAGCATTTTCTATAGAGACTTTCAATTCGGAGGTTGCTAAATAATCGTTCACAGCATTCGTTATCTTTTTCACTTGACCACGATACGTTATTTCCATCGTTCGTTTAACTTATAATATCACTATTCGAATGTTTCTTCAATTTAAAAATCCGGCACTTTCTAATTCCCGGGTTTTGGCACCGAACTGTTAAATAATAATGAATATTACATGGAAAATGAAACGCATCGTTGAATAAACGTCTAATTTATTATCTGGTCACATCTAAAACTAAAAACCTAAGTATAATTTACAACGATACCAAAAATACATGTCATAGTATGTGTATGCAGTGAGTAGAGAAGGAAGAGTTAGTCTATATTTTCAACAGTGTTGAAGGACACCCAACTTGAAGCTCAGGTCCAATGCATTTGCTAACATTTTCATGCAAATTTTCTTTTTTTTCCCAAAACAAAGCTAAACCTACTAATATAGAAAAGTTCAAGAAACATATACAATCTATTGATTTTTTTCAATGTGAAGAAATGTGTTCCGCTGTCTCTAGAGATTTACAATTTTAAAGCTCACAGGACTCTTGCTTTGTACTTACAAGTACACCAATAAACAATTTTCTAAATGATCTGATAAAATCATCAATTCAGCAACTCTCAAACCTTAATCATCTCCCTCACTTCTTAATTTGATTTCAGTCGAAAATACATCATCCCTTTCGTAGTCAGAGCTTAATGTCCTAACTAAGGCGCTTAGTTGGTAATTAACCACTCCCAAACTGTATCGTAACCCCAGGATGTCCCGAAATTGCAATTTTTCACTGTTTTAATTATCCCTTAGAGCAAAGAAGGGATAATGTCTAAAGTAATCATTGTAAATCACTCAGCAGTCTGTTCTAGGACAGCCAGGATATTTTTAACCAGAATGACCCTTGACTGTTATCGATCTTATCAATGAAAGAACACTCTGTTAATATGTTGGTTTCACGGCTTTCGGCTACTATGACAACAAAGTTTTAACTCTTGTAATGGACTTTCATATTTGCGAGATTAAATACAGTGAAGCGTTAGTTTAGAAATTTCAATATACTCGTATACTAAATAAGGAAACGAGACTCGTTAGACAAAGCAGATTACAAGCTCAAAGTTAGAAATATAGTAGACGAGCGAGATCGATGACTTTGGACGATGTTAAGGATTTAATAAGCTTTCCAATTTTAACAGAATAATTAGCTTATTATACTGGAGTCTAATATTTGTTGATAAATTCAGAATAATTGCTATAAATCTTCATATTATCATTATGTCTTTATAATAGCGAGATAAAATTAAGTACTCAAAAGAGACCATTTAAATCGATGTTTGGCCTTTTTTAATTTTCTGTAGGAATTGAAGCCTGGATAATCATAAATATTATTCGATGATCATTTTACTTATTTTTTTCGAACAAACTGAATTATCTCTAAGTGATGCTGTAATAAAGAAGCCCATTAAGTCTCAAAAAGGTAGCTCCAAGCAAAGACGACTGAAAATTTAGAAAAATAATTACGTTGATTTGCTTTATTTGAAAGTGAAATCTAATTAGCTTTCGAAATAAAGAGGATCTTGGACTCCTGTGCTAAATTATCAAATAAATCAATGAGGCTGTTCTGAGAATCGCAAATTATGATAAAAGGTGTTTAGAATAGCGGCTCTGGGATGATCCTTGCTATTAAGAAGGTTACGGCTCTTTTTAAATTGATTCAATTAAAAGGAGTCATTTTAAGAATGGTTTGCAGTTGAAATTTTAACGCTATTCCCAAAGATTTAGTTACGCGATAGCAATGCTATTGGCGGAATCACATAGAATATTATATTTGAGTTTAATGAGTGGTTAAGGGTTCCAATGAAATTACATAAGATGTTTGGTTTAGGGTGATTCATTTGTGCGTTATTTTTACTGCATTCCTATACATTTTCATTTAAGTTAATTAATCACTGGGGATTATGCTGAAAAAAAAACAGTCAGGACTGTTGCTTAGATTTAAATTTACATGAAGTGAAGCCTCTAGGAAACAGCAGACGTAGGTAAAATCTGGACTATATTGTCCTTGAAAGTCAAACGCATTGTGAACATTTTGGTTTTAGATAATGTTGAAGATAACATTCGCAAGCAATGTAAAGTATCAATCAATCTGAAAAACTGTTTTTTTAGGGTTTTGTAAAATAATTTTACAAAACCCTACTAGTTTCGCGACCAGTCTGTCCGTCTGTCCGTCTGTCCGTCCGTCCGTCCGTCCGTCCGTCCGTCCGTCCGTCCGTCCGTGTGTCACAGCAGTTTTTCTCGGAAACTGCTTAAGCTAGAAACATCAAATTTTGTGTGTAGGTGTAAAGTGGTGATCTCTTCAAAGTTCAACTACAACAAAAATTTTATAAGGTATTTAAGGGGGGTCTCCCCATATAGGAGAGTGACCCCCCGAAAAAAAAATTTCATTGAAGGTAGCCGATATGGGTATCAAATTAAAGGTCTTGATAAAAACTTTTCAAAACAGGTCTTTGTTTGGCAAAATTTGCTTCGAGGGGCGCACAGGGAGGGGAAACACACGAAAAATGTGTGTCCCCCCCCCTCGCGATTGGACACCTGTGATCCGAAAAATCTGAAAAAAATCAGGAATGTAGGCCTTGGTGAGTACAACAACAACAAATACGTGAGAAGTCGCAATTCACTCAACTTTGTTAGTAATAGTATGATTTATCGATTTTATGTTTTCTTGAATAAAATCTTAACGGTACCCTTAAAGTCAATGAAATTCAGTAGGTAGATGTCTATTCATAAGATTGATCTATTCTGAAAGTTTCATAAAGATTGAGTCATATTTAGCGAAGTTATAGCGGTTTGAATTTTCCTGTTTTACTATGGAGCAATATGCGCTGCATTTATTACTATGGCAACATATGGCTATGGAACAACATGCGCTTTTTACCGACTCAGACACTACAGTTTTGCTGGGATTTGCATGAAAAGTTCAGGAATGATAGATGTCATGTATATCTTTGAGAATCGGTTCAGCTAGTGGTATCAGTAATCGTAAAACAAAAACGTGGCTGTTTTAAATGCGAAGATTGAATAATTTCGAGTTATTTTTTCCCAACTTCAACGTTTAAGGTGCATGCTTTGAATACTTGATTCAATTTAATGAATGACTGAAGATGAGTACCTACAATTGATTCTCATAAGTGAAACAAGTCAAGGAGGTGGGAGAGAGCTCCTAGCTAAAGGGTTTTGTAACCATTCTAGGATTCGAAAAAATTGGCCATTAATCGATGATGTCAGTACAGGAGAGTGGCCCCTGAAAAAAAATTCATCAAACGTAGCCGATATGAGTATGAAATGAAAGTTTTCATGGAAGCTTTTCAAAACAGTTGTTAAACTGTCAGTTTTTGCTTCAGTTGGGGCACAGTCACGGATGGACATCTGAAATAATTATCAAGGGAGATATTTATGGGTATAACAATACCAAAAACCTCAGAATTCGAAATTCGTTCAACTTTGTTAATAATGGTATGATCTTCGTATTCCACATTTTCTCCAATAAAATCGTCTTTGACATGTTTCTTGATTTGATTCGATCTGGTGACTGCATTTTGTAAATTGAATACAAAACCCTTCTGACATGAGCGTAGGTCTGTTTACCCAACTTGTTTTTGAATAAATTATATCTAACCGCCAAAAAAATTCGATATTCGAAGTGCATTTTTTTTTAAATTATGTGGTCGACCATATAAAGGTTTGGTTCGAGAAATGGCCTGGGCTAAGTAAAAGGCATTGTCCAGCGGGCTCGATGCTTTGTCCCTGTGACTGGTTCAAATACTGAACCCAAACACGGGTGTACAAAAAACTTGTTAGTAATAAGAGTGAGGCTCGGGTAATGTTAGTAAAATAGCTAGCTTCTATTAAGCGGGCTTAAGAACAAAACAACTATAACCTTCTGGGCAAAAATGTAATAACCTCCGATACTTCAGAACGAAATCGTGAGGGGATCTGTTATCCTTACACGAATTGCAAACCAATTGATGAAACGCCATTAAACGTACTCATATGGATGACAGATGTAATCCGGGTGATCGTTCCGGAAGCGGGTAGTTAACGAAAAGCCAAAAGTAGTGCAAGAAAACACGAAAACTATAAAAAATCCCCAGAACATTGCGATCGTATGTGGATCCCATTGCAGGAGAAATTTAAACACGAGTGCAAAAGAAAAAGGAGCGGGTAAAAAATCTGAAGTGATTCCGGAAAAGGGATGATGGTTTCGGAGGCAAGTGAATGCTCTACCTGATTTTTGTACTGAGGCCACCAATCCAGTCGTCCTTTTTCTGAAATCCACTCCGCCTGCATGGAACTTAAGTTCAGCGAGTGCACAATATCGAATCGCCTTTTATTCTCTGGTTGAATTCTACGTTCCCACAGAGAGTTTCCACCCGACCGAGCACTTACATGCCAGATGCAAACCTCGGAGTGAAGAGGTACGAGGGGCAGTCATCCCCTGGGAAGCTCCTCTAACAGCGGCCTTCAATATCGGACCGGCCCAGTCTGGAAAAAAATACAGGCAAGGATTTCATTAATTAAGACTACGGCCGGCTCTCTCAAATCTGGTGAAAAAATCAAATCGTAGTGCCCATGAAATTGTAATTCTGAAGGGACAATACCAAACTCTAGATTACAGACTTTTGCTAGCATTTTATCGCTGCACTGGGTCTAGAAAATAGAGGTGGAAACAGTGAGCAGTATGATTCGAAATGGTTGTGGTCTCTTTGGCGCGCAGTCAAACGAAAATATTGGTAGCCTGTGGGGCACATATCATAGATTGCTATGTCGCAAGGAAGGAATATTTTCGGTGAATATAGTTTTTTTCATCTGTCAAGATGTACCACTGAACGAATTTTCACTCTTACAGGTAATGTTAGACTGGCCGACGGGAATACTTTTGGAGGCTAGTATTGCTTGGGGAGTGTCGCCCCATGTACCCGAACAAATTCCCACAGAAGGAATGCCGGTCGACAAGAGTAATCTTGCAGTCTAGCATTCTTTGGGGAGCGTCGCCCGAGCATATAGGTGGCGGCGTGAGGTTCTCTCCTGGGATGAATCTGTACTATGCTTCGGACAACGAACTGCAATTGATGCTTTGGGCTGGCGGATATGATGGTTTGGACCTAGTTGATTTGCATGGTAGCACCGAGGTGACACTCGTGCGTGAACGGCTCCAATTCAACTATCGTCTCCGTCCTGGTAAAACGTTGGCAAGGTATGAGTACGATCGAAACTTGTACCATTGGGTTGTTGGTGTAGGTTTGGTTGAGACGGACTCCTGATTAGCGCTGGTCTAGCTCTGACACTTGTCCCCATAAGGGCTTATGCCAATCCTCACATGGCCTCCCTAGACGACTACACACACAAATGGAGATAGTGGCTCCGAGGAGAAACCCAATAAAACTGGAGGAATTAAAACAATAAAAAATATAAAAGCAGTAAGCAAAAATAACAGAAATGACGATGCAACCAGCAGCTGTAGCCTAGATGTTAACAGCACATCGGAAGCGGTACTAACGAAAACCGGAGATTAACAGACAGTCTTATACACATTGAGTTTCGTGCGGCCTTCGGGTGCAGCAAAAAAATTTACAAACGCCAAAACGTCCTAAAAAGGAAGAGCGAGAAACTCTGAAGGACGCGCCAGATGTTAGGGCGATGGGTGAAAATATAAAGAACATCGAGAATTCGATGGTTACTACTTTGATTGCTACCGGAGCAAACGAAGCAAGAGTCGTAAATCCCAAAATAACCATCCTGAAGTCCACAAAGAGATTGAGGTAGGAAAAGAAAGGACTGATTAGACAAATAAATCGCCGTTGTGTGATTACATCGCTACCGCCGAAAATGTGGCGGAAGTACAGTACTTGGAAACGAAAGCGGATAACCTCTCCCAACAAAAGTGGTCGCAAATTAAAATTGCCGCCGAGCGACATGAAAAAGAAAGGCAAATCTGAAAAGTGGGAGATGTTCTAAAAACGAGCAAAGAAGTAACGATTGTCCTCTTTGAACTAGAGGAGCTTTTAGACAGCATAAGGCATTATCGGAGGAGCTGGTTAAAAGCCAAAGAGGACCAGAAGGCCGAAGCAAAGTAGAAGGCTAAAGAAGCGCTGACAGCCAAGCCTAAAAGGCACGTGCAGATAACTCCATCATCAAAAATCAATAAAAGAATGACGTCTAGCCCAAGCGAAGAAGATTGGGATAGAAGAAGGAAGGAAGAGGCATTTGATAGCCTTCGAACGCCAGGCCAGGTATTTCAGACACTGCTGACAAAAGAGGCGGAGAAAGCCGCAAGGGAGCTCTTTCAAAAAGTGCCAGAAAATAAACGTCGCACAGACGCCCTACAAGAAAAAGACCTGAGACGAAACGGGAGAGGAAAAAGCCCCGACGTGGACCTCAGAAGCAGGCATTGTTCGTAAAACCCCAAGATTGCCGATCCTTTCCAGAAGTGCTGCGGGATATTAGGGGAAATGTAAGGCCCGAAAACACGAACACTGCCGTTAAAGTAGTACGACTAACGTGGTCGGGCCACATAATAGTCGAATTCCGACGAGAGGCCGACAATGAAAAAGTATTTTGCCCCGCAGTAAAGAAAGTTCTCGGCAATTATAGCCTCGCTTGAGCCGATTGCAACGATCGAAATAAGAGACATTGACTGCGTCACGAACCTTGCCGAGGTAGAATGGGCCATCACAAGGGTATTCCCTAGCTTGGGCAGGAGCAAAGCGAGGCTGACACCAGAAAATCATAGGGAACAATGCGCGGCCATCATTGACTTGACCCAAAGAGACGCCGAACTATTTCTGAATAAGGGCAAAGTAAGGATATGGTGGGTTATCTGTAGGAAACGGCGAAGAGCCACGCCTCTTCAATGTTTCAGATGCCTTGGCTAGGGTCACACCGCATAAGTAAGTGTGAAACCAATAGGAGTTCCCTATGTTATAAAAATTTGAAGTTAGACAGAGAAGAAAAGAGTGCACACTGTATGCTTTGCAAGGATACTGATCCAAGACCGGATCTTGGGCAGGTTTTGGGATCAGGAAAATGTTGGGCTCTTCAGGTGCTCCTAGATAAGGCAAAATCAAAACTTCGATGACACGCATCCTGCAGTTAAGCCTACACCCCAGTTCAATCGTCCAAAATCCGCTTGAACAGTTTGCGAAGGACACGATAGCCAACTTTTTGCGGCTGAGTAAGCAACGCCACGATAAAAGTTCTGCATCATGGTATCTTGATGAAACTGGTTCTGTTGCAATTCGGGCTTAGATCAGTGATTTTCAGGTAGGTTTTCGTGTGGCTTAATGCTTTGGAGGGCACTGCCCTGAACGCAGATGGCGACGTGCTCGCTGGGGGAGACTTCAACGCAAAAGCAATTGAATGGCATATGTTTTTAACAGATCCGCAGGAAAACAAGTCCTAGGAATGGTAGCCAGGGCGGTGCGCATTGTACGCAACACCAGAAAAACAATGAGTTTTTACCGTATTAAATATGAAGGAATCATACCGGACATGATATTCACCTTGGGAGCCTTAGTACGGAGCATACACAATTGGATAGTATTAAAGGACTGCTCAGGCAGGGATCATCAGTGATGTTGTCTCCCCCTTCCATACTCCTGGCCTTCTACAATTAGGTGGAAAATCAGACGGTTGGATGCCGAGAGGTTCGTTGAGGTGCTTACAGCAGGTGCTTCGCCACAGGGAGATTCGCAGGGTACGAAAGAATTTGCAATGGGGGCATTGCGTTGGATAAGGGACTAGATGACTGTTCGCGGGTTCAGTTTAGCACTAGAGAAAATCAAAGTAGTCATTTTGACAAAAACAAGAATCCCTAGAGTAAGGATAGTAAGAATTGGAGACATACTAATCGGAGTGGGCCGTGAAGCGCCTGGGGCTATTGATCGACTCAAAGATGAGTTTCTCTGAGAAAATTAGGGTAACGGCTAAGAAAGCTGCTTCAGGAGTATCAGCTCTGAGTCGACCTATGGTTAATGTAGGGAGGCCCAACCACTCATTAAGATGCCACTTGGTGAGTGCTGTTTGTTCAGTGCTACTGTATGGCGCAGAAATACTGGGTGACGCTCTCAGTAAGAAGGTATACTGGAAATGCTTGGCACAGGTATTGGGAAGAAGAGCATTGGGGATTGAATTTTCTCATCTAACACCATTTTATTCAGTAGAAAAAGTTCTTGTAGGCGTGATAACTGTTGCCCTCCTTACAAGAAAGCGTCGCGCCATTTATCTGCGTCGAGACGAGGCGCGAGGGAGACTGTTGCCCGCAAGAAGCGACAGCGTCCTTTCAACGATCGGTCTTACGTGAGTTACACGAGGGAAAGGTGAACTGCGCGCCTGATACCGGATGTGAGCCCATGGCTAAATCGAAGGTATGGTGAGGCTAACTTCTACGTGGCCCAGTTTTTGAGCGGATATTGATGTTTTCAGTCTTACCGAGACAAGGTTGGTAGGTCGCAGATCATCGATTGTTAGGTTTCCCCTGGAAAGAAAGGCGATGCCTGCGACACCTTTTTTGCTTGAAAAAAATGGGATAGGCTGCGATGGCACCCCTACAGAAAAATGGGAGAGCTCATCCCGTATAGTATGGTAGCGGTAATATTTGGATCGGTCGACACATAGAACCATGTGACTCATCATTTTCGGGCAGTCCCAAAAGATAAAGGGCACTTACAGCAGCCAGGGGCCCGCTTGTCTTGTGATTCCCCTCTCCCCTCCCATTAAAAGAGAGATCTTCCAGCTGGAATGCGCCTCATGGCGTAACAAAACGAGACCTGGCCCGAAATAAATATGTCAAACGGTTCGAGGCTGCGCTCTCGGGTCGAATAGGGAGGTGCTTAGTGGGTAGTACAGTCAGTTATGAGCGTAATAGCCCCACACACAGTGCGTAGATGACACTCTGGATAAAGTTTGTTCCACAAACAAAACCCAAAAGAATACCTGACCAACGAGCATCGATGAGATTCCAGTTGAGCTCTTTAAATATAGTGGCAGCTGTGTGCAGAAAGCCGTCCATAAAAACATATAATACATTTAGCAAGAAGAACATATGCTAAACGAGTGGAGGCAATGAATTGTATTCTCTATCCACGAAAAATGTGACAAACTACAGTGTGAAAATTATAGAGACATATCACTGCTTTGTATGGCGCACAAAATATTTTCAAAGATGTTAGAAAATTAAATCAGATCATACATCAACAGTATTATTAGGGCGTATCATGGTAGCTTTAGAGCAGGCAGATAGCAATAGAACAATTGTTTACAATCAAGACGATACTTGAAAATTACTGGGAGTTCAACATTGACGTACGATAAATATTGCTTGACTTTAAGCAAGCATTTTACAGTATTGACCATAACATATTGTACCAAATAATGATTTACTATGGTATCCCAGCAAAATAAGTCCGTCATACCAAAATGACAATGACATCAACAACCTCTCAATTCCGTATCAATAACCAACTCACCGACACAAGTATCGGCCTGAAGCAGGGAAATTGGCTGGCCCCATTGCTATTCAATCTGACGCGGGGATATGTTATCAGAAAGCTACCAGTTGATTGAGACAAGAGGAACGTTACTATACAAGTTTAGCTGAGTCATAGCCTATGCACACGACATCAATATTTTGTCTAGGTCATTAACAACTGCCAAAGAACTCTCCCTGAAACTTGACGGCAAAGCGAAACTAGTAGGGCAACAAATCAATAAAAATAAAACAAATCTCATGACGCAGTGAAGAAAAATATCTCAAATGCCCAAAATATCACACATGGTGAATACAATGTCAAAATTGTGGGTGAATTTGTATAATTTGGTGTCAAAATAACGAGAGCCGGTAATGAAAGAGATGAAATACGCCGAAGAAAACAGCTCGCAAATTAAATTATTTATTCAGTTCTGCTGATCTGAAGGCCAGCTGCATACACAGGAACACAAAGCTTCAAGTAAACAAGTATGTGATAAGAACTGTGCTATGCTAGCTACAATATAAGTGTGAAACATGGACCCTAACCAAAGCATATGCAAATATATTGAACGCCTTCGACAAAGCGGTGCAAAGCTAGACGGAGACCAATGGCAAATTCGATGCAATGATGAGATGTATGAAATTTTCGACAAGCCGGAAGTCTCTACGATTGTAAGACTGTGAAAATTGCAATAGGCTGGTGACATGAATTCTATGGATCAACAATGGATACCCGTATAGGTATTCGTTGGGAGAACTGAAGGTTGGAGACCAGTGGGGAAACCGAGTAAACGCTGGTCTGACTCTTTTGACGAAGACAGTTCATCGCTGCTCGGATTTCGAAATCGGAGGACAATGGATTGAGACTATTGAAGGCGCTTGTTGCAGGAGGCGAAGAACCAAGAGGGGCTGTAGCGCTACGAACAAGAAGAAATAAAAGACACTGCCCAGTAGGTTTGGTAATTTTCCCCAGCTGCTGCGGGTATGAGTCACATACTGAGCCCACATACGGGCGTACAAAATACTTAGTAGGAATGGTGAGGCTCGGGTAGTGCGAGATTAATAGTTAAAGGACCAGGCATAGCAAAGACCGCAATCCTCTCTTGAGTGTGTTTAAAATCAAAATAATTTTAATTTTCTGGGCAAAAGTCCACGGTCAATTATATGCTTGAAACATGAGCCTTAGTATCGAAAGTTGTATTAACTAAGCACTATAGGATAAACCGTTAAAAAACTGTATTGCGAAATGTATATGCACTTATAAGGCCCATGAAATGAGCACCCTTTTTGCATCTACGCATTAGTGTGACTTTTTCTGCTAAAAAAAAAGTCCCCTATAACTGCAGGGCGTGGCTCTTTTGTCTGTAAAGGAGTTTAGGCAAGCCTATGATGTAAGCAGCGGGGAGTGCTACCTGGAGTAGAAAAATTTCGAACACTACAAAATAATCGAGGTAAAAAAATAAATACCTAAAAATAGGAATAGGAAAACAAGGACCTCCATGAGCTCTCTATGTTTCAATTCTGTTTTGTGCTGATTACCAAATACCGTGCCGTCCAGAAATCTTAATTCTTATAGGGTCAATGTAAGTTCGAAACTCGACGATCAAATTTCTGTCACTTTTTACCAGGACGTCTCTTACGGTGGCAAAACATTTGAATTTATTAAAGAAACCTAACTCGAGTCTATTCATTTTGTACGTTTGTGTAAAGAAATTGTGGTCTAGGCCATCCACTTCATTGAAATGCATGCATGTTTCTGAGTTTACGCGTTTTGCTTTGAACAGTCTCAAGTTGTTGCAACTTTTGTTGACCAGGATTCTATTTATGGACATAGTTGCAAGGCTGCTAATCACCAAAGTGCAGGACCATTGTTTTTCACCTCACAAATGGTAGGCTCTTTTCCAGATACACTCCGTCAGCATTATTCCTTTGTCTGGACAAAGATTCGTCCAGTTAAGTTTAATGCTTGAAGCGATAATATCCATGATGTCATCATGCTTCAAGTAGGTGTATTCTCTTAGCGCCTTCTTTAGCATAATAATCAATTTGTGCAGCTGCCTCTATCCCTTTATGCCCGGGGATCCTTAGAAAGTTGAGCTTAACGTTCAGTTTGGCGTTGATGGACTGCCAAATGCCATAGATGACTTATTTACGGTTTATGTCATTTTCAATATTCAGCAGTGTGACCCGGGAACTTAAAGACAAATTCAACATGGTGGTCGAAGTTACAGCAGAATTCCCTAGGGCTGCCAAAATGGCGTTGGCGCATTGTGTGCAGATACATGCTTATTAAGAATAACATAGGAAGTCTCGCTATTTGTGAGGCTGATGTGGGCACCACAAACAACGGCAATATTCTTATCTCCATCAGTAACCAAGATAGGCTGGGACATACTCTTTAAGTTCTCCACATAACATATGAATTTGTCGTTTAGCTCAATGCCACTGAAATTGTTGTGTGTGTTGCTCATAAAATTTATAGCCACTGAAAATACTTGAAAGTTGAGCCAGGTAATAACCGTGGCCGTGGGAATAATTTTGTCCAAGGAGGCCTTAAATTTCTGGTATACGTAGGTTTAGTTGTGGGCTGTGTTCTTTACGTCTGCCAAATTTGTATCTGAGAAATTGTAAAAAAAGGCTTTGCTTAGTTCTCTTGCTGTGAGCAATTTGGCTCTATCCTTTTTCATTAGTTCTTCGGCAATTTTGAACGCTTGCACATTGGCGCAACTACGTGGGAGCTCAAAGCAGAGCGCTAAGACGTTTGCTTCGACAACTTTGTCGAAAAAAGTAAAAAATTGTTTTGAGCATATGCAAATCTGGTAATACCGTATTCAAGTTTCAATCTAAATAAAGCTTTATATCGATTTAAGGCGATGGTTAGTTTGAAATTCCTAATGTGTCTGCAAAACATGCGGATCAGATTTTGTTGGTTCTGTTTGTTGAAGACTTATCACTCCATTCTTAAAAGGATATTGTCCAGTTTATTTTCCTTTCTAGGTAAAGAATGCTATTTTGCCATGCAATCGAACTTTCATTCATGCTAATGGAACATTGAGGATATTTGTGTCTGGGAAAGATTACCGCTTGTGCTTTAGCAGGGTTTGCTTTCAAACCTAGTGAGACACAAACTCTGTTAAAGTCATACTTGTTTTGTAAGGCACCTACGGGGTCCAGGAACTTTTTGCCTTCTGTTAGCATGAGAAAATCGTCAGCGTAGTGCAGAACAGCAGTCTTATCGTTTGCTAGGCGATGGAGAATTGTATACACGTTAAACAGAAAGGAGTTTAAAACCTATCCCTGTGGTAGGCGGTTGTTTGCAGTGGGCTTTTGATTATTCAACAACAAGGTTCTTCAATTTAAAAGTAAAATAATTCAGTTGATTTATAGAGCGCTTATGCTGACTTTAATTAGAGCTCGCTTAAGAAAGTTTAGATCCACATGCTTATATGCATTGGGAATGTCAAAAATGATGACAATTTTAAACTTCGAACCCTTATCTTAATAGCTTCCTTGATGATGTAGTTGAAAGGGTGTTACTTACTCTTAATGTCATTAAAAGCTCGTAAACTTAGCTCTTCGTCCATTTGGTCACTTGGGTTCCTGTTCTTGTGATTTTTGATGAAATCCCAAAGATGTTTGGTGTTACCTACACCGCAGGCGTTGAGTGCAGCTTTTTCCCGCCTTTTCATTTTCGCCTTTATGACTGCCATTTGATGCTCATATCCTGCTTCATATAAGGCAGACCAGTTCTTCAATTGCTTGAAATTCTTTTTTTCCTGCTCCAGATCTTCATTAGTTCGTTCGACTACCAGTACTTGTTGTTGTTTTTAAGTTTTTTACGTTTGGTGCTATTGGTGATGATTTGGCTTACTTCATTGATGATATCATCAAAACTTTAAGTTCGGGGAGTCAGTCACGATATAATTTCTAATCCTGTTCCTTGTTCCTGTTGAGTCCATTTTGATCGTGATCTTAATGGAACAATATCCACTGTTGCAAAGGTCATTTTTGACTTTGCATTAGCTGGTCTGCATGAAAGGTACGTTTGACATGGTAACGTCAGGCGATGACTAAATCCACTTGACATCAGCTGTGATCCTTTTGATGGTGTAACAGGCCAATTGAAAAGTCCCTGGTCTGATACACAGATGTCGGTGCTAGTATTAAACCTATATGATTGTTAGATAATACCAACCTTTAAACGATACGTGTCAAAATTTGACAGTAGTCCGACAATTAGTTTGTGAGATATTGCGTTGTAAGTGTAGCTATTTATGATATTTGAAAAAAGATGGAAAAAAAAGAATTTCGTGTGCTGATAAAATATTGCTTTTTGAAGGGAAAAAATACAGTTGAAGCAAAATCTTGACTTGATAAAGAGTTTCCGGGGTCTTCATCCGGAAAATCAACCATCATTGATTGGTATGCTAAGTTTAAACGTGGTGAAATGAGCACCGAAGACGACCAACGCAGTTGATGCCCAAAAGAGGCTGTCACCGACGAAAACATCAAAAAAGTTCACAAAATAATTTTGAATGACCGTAAAATGAAGTTGATTGAGATAGCAGACATTGTGAAGATATCATCTGAACGTGTAAATCATATCATTCACGAATATTTGTACATGAGAAAGCTGTGTGCGAAATGGGTGCCACGCGAGCTGACAATCGATCAAAAGCAACAAAGTGTTAATGATTCTGAGCAGTGTTTGAAGCTGTTTAAGTGCAATAAACCTGAATTTTTGAGTCGATATGTGACAATAGATGAAACATGGCTAAATCATATCACTCTGGAGTCAATTATTATATAGCGTTATTGGATCGTTTAAAGGATGAAATCGTTAAAAAACGGCCCCGTTTGACCGGGGACTTTTCAATTGGCCTTTTAGATTCATGTGTTGAGTATTTTGAAGCCCGAATTTTCAAACAATACAAGAAGGATTTTGCCTTTGGAATTAGAGAGATTATCACCCCAATAAGTGTGTCTCGTGTTCAAATTGCATCCGATAACAATGCGTCTAGTAAAGTCCAGCTGGTGTTTGATTTCGTCCTTTTCTGTTTTAAATGCTGATGTAGTGACGCTGGGTCGAACATATATCGAGACAAGGACAAGGTTTGGTTTTGAGGTTTGATGTTTGCACAGTAATCATTTCCAGATTGTTATTTAAACTGATTTGCCTCTATTTAATATCCTACCGTGACAGGATACTAACCCCCCACCAATATCATTCTCTCTTAATTTGCCAATGAAGACATTATTTCTGTAATTGGCCTTGCAATTGTAATTACTTAGCATCTCATGAAGGAGCGTACAGGCATAATTGTGGCTCGTTAGATGTGTTTCGATGCTGTCGTTGAATTTTGCCAAACTCTGGACTTTTAATTGAAAATGCCGAACATTTGGTTTTGACATACGGTCACGGTTTCAGCTGGAAGATGAAGCGCCATATTGTCCAATTTTTTTATCCTACAAACATTCGTAAAAACTGTTTAAAATAGTTGACTAAATACATAAATAAAAATATTGTGACCAAAAAGGACCCGGAAATTGCAAATAAAACGCAAAACATTTAATTATTCATCAATATTTATTTTGTCACCTTCAAACCAATCTTCATCAGATGTACTGCACTTACGCCAACGATTTTTCCAGTCCTCGAAAACTCTCATACTCACTTTTTGGGATGGCCTTCAGCTCCTTCAGTGAGTTTTGTTTTACATTGTTACAAAAAAGTAGTCGCAAATAATATGCAAAATATTTAATTATTCATCAAAATCACACGGAGCCAAATCTGGTGAATAAGGTGGTTGATCGATGGTATTTATTGTATTTTTGGCTTTAAATTCGGTCACAATTAAAAAAAATCACAAAATCACAAAGATTGTAACGCACTACTGAGGTGTACTGACTCAAACAGCTGCTGTAACCAAGCTGGTTGACAGATCGCGCTCATATTTGGCATATAATTAAGGACAGTCCTACCAACTTAACAAAATACATTTTTTTGAAATGTCATTTACCCAGGGAATTTAAATTCCAATTTCTGAGTACTTCGTTGTCACAATGCATATGCGTATATAAATGAATAAACACATACGTATATACGTTAATAAATGAATGAACAAAACCATAAATAAATACGATACGTTTAAAAAAATAAATAAATTAAATAAAGTGAACCTGACGCTTAAGTCTTTGGTTTCAGACGGCCCAATTCGAACCGTTTTTTCCTCTCTGTCTTCAGAACTGTTTCCACAGGTAGATATGTCTTCAACTAACTTCTTTACTAAATGTGAATTCACTCCCATGCTATTGTGGGCGAAAGATAATAGGAAGCTTTTAAAATCGTCGATAATCCTATGCATTTCGGAAGTTTTGTGTGGGTTTGATCGTATAAGTTTTAATGCCAATTGTATATTCTCCACAACTGGGAAGATGATAATATTTAGTGATGTTCATTTAATAACTTTTGATACTGTTTGACTATTGTTTTTGATTGAATGCTTTCAGGGTTTTGCAAAAATATTTTTTACAGTACCTTACGGGCTTACGGACCCGGTTCAGCTTGTTCGGAGACGGGCGTGTAGCTCCACTCGCTTGTCCACCAAGGCCCTAATAAGCCGGCAAGCGAGAATAAGGCCTACCGGTTTCTCTTTCTCGCAGCAGGAAAAAGGCAACTTCACCACTACACTTTTTATGTCACTGAAAACACTCATGCAACATAGCGCAACCGTGTTTTGGCCAGAAATTCAGAATGGTTACAAATCAACTCGGTTTCCTCGGAACTCCCTAACGATGGAACAAAAGCTATTTTCAATACTATTCGACTCGTTTAAATTTCTCAGGATTTATATAGTAAAACCCTCATTTTAGGGTTTTGTCCTAAAATACAAAACCCTATTGCAATCACGACCTGGGTCCGTCCGTCCATCTGTATGTCCCCGCAGTTTTTCTCCGAAACTATAGAGGCTACAGCCATGACACATTGTGAAATGGTCAGAAGTGGTGACTTCTTGAAAGTTTTGGGGTGGAAAAATGTTTCAAAATGATTTGAGGGGGTTTCATCACATAGGGCGGTGACCCTTTAACATTTTTTTTTCGAGTAGGGTGTCATTAGAAAGGTCTTAATGAGATATTTTCAAAACAATTGCCTTCTCAGTACTGTGGAGGGTACAGGAAGGGGAAAGTACGAACTTTTCGCGCACCCCCCTTGCAATTGGATACCTTTCATCCGAAAAATCTGAAAAAACATGAATGTAGGCCTTTATGAGTACAACAGCAACAAATACGTGAGAAACCGAAATTCACTCACCTGTGTTAGTAAAAGTATGATTTATCGATTCTACATTTTCTTGAATAAAATCTTAATGGTACCTTTAAATTCAATATCACAGATGACTATTTATGAGATTGAAATATCCTGAAAGTTTTATAAAGGTCGAATGGTGTTTAACGAAGATATAGTGGTTTGAATACTCCTGTACTACTATGGAACAATATGCGCTGTATTTCTATGGAAATATGTGGCTATGGAACAATATGCGCTTTTCACCGACTTACGACATTGCAGCTTTGCTAGGATTTGCATGAAAATTTCAGGAATGATAGGTTTCATGAATATCTTTGAGAATTGGTTCAGCTAATGGTATTAGTAATCGTAAAACAAAATAGTGGCTGTTTTAAATGCGAAGATTGAATAATTTTGAGTTATTTTTCCCCAACTTCAACGTTACAGGTGCATGCTTTTTAACATTTGATTCAATTTTATGAATGACTGAAGATGAGTACCTGCAATTAATACTCATGGGTGAAACAACTCAAGGAGGTAGGAGAGAGCTCCTAACAAAAGGGCTTTGCAACCATTCTAAGGTTTAAAAAAAAGCCATGAATCGATAACAGGGGAGTGGCCCCTAAAACAATCTCATCAAACGTAGCTGATATGAGTATCAAATGAAGGTTTTTTATGGGAGCGTTTCAAAACAGTTGTGAAAATGACAGTTTTTGCTTCAATGGGGGCACAGGGTGGGGGGGTGAAAAAATACACGATAAATGTATTTCCCCCTCGCGACTGGACACCTGTGATCTAAAAAATCTAAAAAAATTATCATGGGAGATATTTATGAGTATAAAAATAACAAATACCTCAGAAGTCAAAAGTTTTACAACTTTGTGAATAACAGTATGATCTCCGAATTCCACATTTTCTCCAATAAAATCGTATGGATGCCTTTAAACCCAACAAAATTCGATATTTAAGTAGGCTTACATAAGATCCTAATACTCTGTAAGTTTGATGAAATTCGTATCATATTCACGGAAGTTATACATATCTATTTGAAATTTCTCTAATTACAACAACAACACACTATTTTGGTATTTTATGGACTTTCCATCGAATCAGACAATGCAGTTTTGATTTGATCTTCTTAAAATTTTCAGATAAGATCGATGACAAAAGTCCTTTTGGGATTTCATGATTTGAATGGTTTTGTTAGATCGATGGAGAAACAATGAATTTTCTTTTAAACGAGCAAATCTCTTTGACATGTTTCTTGATTTTATACGTTGCTGGTGACTGCATGTTATAAGTTGAATACAAAACCCTTCTGACATGAGCGTAGGTCTGTCTACCGGACTTGTTTTACGATTGTGGGACGTGCGAAGGTAAATTAATGTCTCAAGAATTTGCCACCCTCAATACACCTCCCCCAAGCACTAACACTAAACTTTAAATTTTCTTCCCGCGATTTACCACCTTAGCCGCACCCGTTACAACCTGAAACTCAAATTCAATTGTGTTATCTAAAGAAAATTTACCGTATCTCTGTCTGGATTTTTCCTTCAATTTTTTATGAAATAAACTTCGATTACACAAACTCATCTTTTGTTTCAAGTTTCGTTATGTGAATAAATAATTTAAATTCACAACTGTAATAGAATGAAAACGAATAAGCTTTTAAAAGAAAAACTTACTGGTCTACAAGTTATGAAGGGGTCCCTTCGTTCTAGTTTTCCACAATGTCGTAATCCGTCTAGTAAGCACTTGTTACCATCGCTTTCAAAATCCAGCCGACGCTCGTCCTCTATCCTATCCGCCGTCGCTTCAATTTTCCACCTTCGATTCGCCAAACCCAAGAGAAGGCGCGTCGTTCGTCGCGCTCTTATATAATCTCCCTCACTTTAACGCTCTCCGACCGAGTTCTTTGTCTCGGGTTTAGCCACCTCTTCGGAGTGGTTCTTCCTATTCCCGTGGGGTGGTTTCACTCAAACTTAGCGTCATTTCCACTCCACCTTCAACCACTATGGTGGCGATCACTACAATCACGGCTGAATCGGCTGAACATCTTCGCTGACAGTTTATAATGTCAGATTAAATTGTTAATCAATAGTTATTGATGCCGCAAGATAAAATTGCGTGAGTTTAAATAGTGCTTTTCCGGATTTTAATCGACGGGATTTTCCTAGTGCTACTGATCGTACGACGCTCCATCAAGTACGCCTGGAGGAGAACATCCGGCAGAGTAAATATTTTGCTGAGTTATTTTATTATTTTCGTTTTTAAAAAATTATGTAAATAGCTGATCGAGGGCAATGCTTTTTTGCGTGCAACGTATCAAGTCATTCAAGAGAGTTAAATAATTGATACCAAATGTTACACTCGTTTGTTTTGGAGAATAGACAGACGGAAAATGCCACCTTTTGGATTCAGTTCCTTTCATCCGATTTAAGTTTATTTGCTCATGTATGACAGGTGGGCTGCAGCAATGTTAGAGAAGCGTGAGAAATTCATTATGATGGGAGTCATCGAAGCAACACAGAATTCAGCATAATGTTTAAAATTATGCTACCCACTTGTTTAAAAGGTGTCCCAGCCTGTTCTTGTAGTAGGCACGTAAAATTTTTTCTCTTTTTGCGTTCTCATTTGACGGAGTTGTTTGATATTGTGCCACTTAACTTTTAATTAGCTTTTCGCGTTTTCTGCTTTCTTACCCTCTTCATATTATGTTGTCCTCGTCGTCGTCGTTCTCGCTGCCGGAATTTCGATCAGCTTCGAATGTTGACTCGTCTCCTTAATTTTTAGCTACAGGCAGTCCTTCGTGTTGATGCACAATATTGTAGTCGGCCGGTACATTTCAACAATTCATCTCACTCGGGCACTTTTGGTCTCTAAACGATATTGAACCTTCTCGTTCAGGATGTGAATGTTGCTGGCCAGTGGTTCAGGAAATTCCTTCCAAATTATTATCGCCGGACCTGATGTAGCATATACTTTCGCAGCAACCTACCTATCTACCAGTATGGGTTATATTTATTTTTTTACTTTTAAAAAATCATTACTACAAGTACTCGTATTCAAATTACTGCTACGGGTACAATTAAAAGTGTTAATCAAAACCCTAATAGAGTGCGGCTTAGGATTGCTGTGTTTAACGAGTCACGCGACTGATATGGTAGTGTTCGGGGTGAAATAATATTGATGCCACTCTACTTCATCTGTAACAGCCTGTTGGTCCGTCCATCAGTGCATCACAGCAAGTTTTCTCATGAACTATTTTGTAGCTCAGAAGTTTCTGGTTAACGAAAATCCTGTAGTAAAAAAAAATGTCAAAGGTTTTTAAGGGGGGGTCTCTCCATATAAGAATGTGAACCCTTAAAAAAATTTTCACCAAAGATAGTCAAATCAATCAAATGAAAGGTTTTAATGAGATCTCCGAACATCCGTTATTAAAATTGTAATATCATTGACGGAGTAGATAGGGGAAGCGGAAGAACACGATATGAGCGTAGCTCTGTCTATCCAATTTGTTCAAATCTTTTAATGTCTTAAAACTTGCGCGATCTTTTCACAAAATTTATAATGACTGAATCAATAAAGCTGTAGAATACCTACTTAAATTTAATGCCTATTTAATCAGTTTCATCTAAAATCAATCAATATAATATTTCAAGTTCACGCACTTATAAACATTAAATTTGCCTGACCATTCATAAAACCTAATACACATGTTACGTAACTCATCAAAAGAAAAAAATATGATACGCACATGTTAAGACACATACGACGATTAAGTAATGAGACTGATTTTGTGGTAAACCTGCGACCTTGAAATTTCCATCACCTTTCCCGGCATCCTTCTCCTCTTCATTGATATATTTTCCATTGCTCTTGCTTGTTTAGTTCGCCTGCTGTGTCGTGTTGAGTAGACGTGTGTTGGTGGTGCTCGTCACAAAAAAATGGAGAAACAAAATCCAGATTGGAAACGTACGCTAAAATTAGTCGTGCCCAGGTGTTTCGAAGGCGTAAAGAGTTTAAGGAGGGGCGAGAAAGCGTGGAGGTCGAAGCGTGGAGCGGGAGACCAGTCGAGGTGCGAGCTGACGCGAATGCGCAGCGTGTGCGTGCCCTAATCCGTGAAGATCGGCGTTTAACAGTTCGAATGTTGGCCTCGGACCTGGATATGAACCGTGACACAGTCAGACAATATTTAACCGTCGATTTTGGGATAAAAAAGTTGTGCACGAAGATGTTTCCAAAGAACCTTTCTGAGAAGCAAAAGCAGCATGGCCTTATTCGCCCGATATGTCACCCTGTGAGTGTTGTGAGTGTGAGTGGTCAAAGAAACCAATTTTGAGTCGATTACGGACATCTAGGCGGCCGTGCTGAGGGTACTTGCGGACATCCCAGTCGAAGCGTTCCAGAAATGTTACGAAGCATGAAAAACTTGCTGGAATCGTTGTATAGCTGCCCAAGGGGACTACTTTGAAGGGGATGGCAGAGTAGTAGAATAATTTTTAAATATACGGTTTTCATGGAATCAGTCTCATAACTTAATTGTCACGCTTTGTACTCTGAAAACTACAGGTTTGTTTTGTAAATACTTAATGTAAAAAAGGTATTGACCATGAGTCAATGCAGCTGCATAATAAACAGTGGATTTAGTTTTCGTTTTGAATTTTTCGTATGTGGAACATGAATCAAAGAGTTCATACATTGACTCACAGAGTGAGTCGATATGAGATCGTATAAACTATTAAGGTAAAAGGGGTAACCAATAAAAATTGAGACATGCAAGAAAATACATCTGGAAAATGCTATCTTTGTTAAAAAATTCTATTTAGAATAAGTATAAATAGGAAGTAAAAAGTAAGAAATTTTGTCATTTGCTTGCTAGTAATTCTATGTCATTAAATCAGCGCGCTGTAGATTCGGTGAACGACAATTTTGCAAAATATAAGTCAGAAGCTAGCTCTTTCATTTGACCGCCTGCGCTGCTTTTTTGGCGCACTTAGAAATTTGGGCATAAGTATGACCTGGTGCTATTACTTCGGCTCAGTACCAACTTGGCTGGCTACAAGTAATTTCTCTACTCACTCCCAAATAATGAAATCCTACTTCATGGCGGCTGCAATTCTATTTCATCGTATTTGAATTTGAGCATGTCATTTAACGGCTTTTGACCAGCTTTTGCTGCTTTATTTTTTTTTACGGTCAGGTGATTCGGTGTCGCAATGGTATTGCTTATGTTTGTTCCAGGCCATTGGTTGGACTTCTACAGTAATGTAACAAAAGTTTTTGCAATTTTGATTGATTTGCTTTTTGTTTTGTAATGGGCTAATAGAGTAAAGTAAATTCGATAGATATGAAGTAATGCGTATAAAAATTTTGTATTAAACAATAAAAACCAAATGATAAACTCATCATGGTTCAATCCATGTCTAAGGTCCTTTGCGAATAGTGTTACTACCAAAATCAGTATACATAAGTATAGTAAGGTTTGTTGTCTCTTCCCATGGCATGTCTTATAGTAGAAACGAGGTTGACTAATATCTTAGGGAAACACTTCTTCACTCGATACTGCTTAATTTGGTGTCGAAATAATTTTGTTTCCTAACTTGCATTTCTTATAAAGCAAACCACTCTTCCTCTACGAGTTCACCAGCATACGAGTACAAACAGTATTTATATTTTTATTAGTTATTTGGTCAATGGATTTCTTCATAGGTTTTATTTGATGCAGTAAAATTCACTTACATGGTATTTAACCAATAATTTCGCATGATATCGGCAAGTAGGCATACGAGTAGGATTAAATTGGTGGCAAATGTTGGTAATAGTCCATCTGAAATTATTCTATGCTTTCATTTTATATTATTTCCCGCAATGCCACCTTCAAACATTTAACGATTCCAACTTGTGTGTTCTTTTGTAGCGCACTTCTGGTAATTGCTCTCATCCCATAACATACATATGCGAACGCTCATTAAAAGAACGAACTAATAAACAGGATCACATTCACCTCATGTGTTTTATGCCTTCCTCTTTTGCTTTTTTTTAATACAATCATACCAAATAATTTCTCGCTTAATGTTATGGCTAATAATTTTAACGGGTAAACATCCAAGCAGCTAACAAAATGGCACGTTATGTATACCTACTCTTTAGCTGATTCAAAACATATTTTCTATCTGAAAAGCGATATATCCATTTCATTATTTCACTCATTCAACATTTAGTACTAAAATGAATATACAAATCATTATGGTGAAATTCGATACTAATGTCTAACAAACCACTAAAATCCTGGCATGAAAAGCATAACCAATTCAATGAAGTTCTGATTGGGATCTCGCCGTATGTATGTATGTATGATTGTTGAAATGTTGCTACAATATTTCATTAGTCTAAGTCCTTATGACTAGATGTTCAAAGAAGGCCTTCATGTATTTGCTTTCATGCATGGGTAAGTGCTAAAAGCTTTCGGTATATTGCTTAAATGCTTACACCTGCAGAATGGGTGTGGTTAAGCTAGATTGATTTCTGATATCCTAGTTGTATGTATTGTATAAGGACATTATCTCATAATATATGTTGATTTATAAAAGATTTCTACTTGCTTCGTCATGTATTTGCATCATATTCATAAGTGGTAGGAAATGGGTTTTTGAAATTGGAAGACTACAGATCTAGAGTATGCAGTGCTATAAAAACTGTTAGTCATTCAGTAGACCACATTGGTTTATATTGAGATATATTAGAAAATATCTAACATGTCTGAAAGGCACACATACACAGTATCCAGTGTAAAAAACTATGCCTTACTTATTTCAGTGGTGACTAGTTTCCTTTTGCGTACAGAGGAAACCATATAGTCCGAAATTTGAGCCTGCTCCTATCTTCCTATTGTCGCTCGTTTTAAGAAGTGGTCCGATAAGTACTCAACCTACAAAATAAAAACGGAAATTTTGGAAAACTGGCGATTTATTTTTCAATATAATCTCTTATTAAGCTCGATACATTTGACCCAGCGATGCTACAAGTTCCTTTTTTTGTGGTAGGGAGGTGAATGCCATTTGTGCACAGAGAGTGGAACTCCCATGCTCGCAAGAAGACGACTGGACTACCCACTAAACACCTCCCCTGTCAACTTGAGAACCCAGCCTGGAACCGTTTGACACATTACTTCGGGCCAGGTCTCGTTTTGTTACGCCATGAGGCGCCTGCAAGCTGGGGAATCCCTTTCCTAGCGGGAGGGGAAGAGGTAGTGCCAGAAAAGCGATTCCCCAGCCCCAGCGCCCCCGGCTGCTGTGAGCCCCTTTTATATTTTAGGACTGCCCGAGCATAATGTGCCACCTTGTTCCATTTGTCAACCGATTCGAGCATCACGGCAACTTTATTATCCAGGGTGAGCTCTCCCGTCTCCCTGTAGAGTTTCCTTCGCATCTTGTCCCATTTTGTACACGCAAAAAATGTGTGCCAGGCATTCTCCTCCTCTTTTGGGCAAAAACGACAATCGGGTGGCCGTGACTTACCAATCTTGTGCAGGCAGACTGAAAACACCCATGCCCGCTCAAATCCTGGGTCAGATAAAAGTCAGTCTCACCATGCCTTCGATTCAGCTATGGTCTAACATCTGGAATGAGCCGCTTAGTCCACCTTCCCTTCGTGCAATTGACCCAAGACTGCTGCCAATCGTTGAGCGAGTGCTGTCTCTCCTTGCGGGCAAGCATCTCCCTCGCATCCTCTTTTCCGTTTCGGCGCAGGTAAATAGCGTTGCGCTCTCTAGCAAGGACGACAGGTATCACGCTGATATAACTCGGATCCGAAGATGCAATTCTCAGTGCCCCTCTTCTCTGTACATGTGCCAAACGTTTTCGGTATGCCTCCTTGCTGAGAGCGTCGCCCCATACTTCTGCTCCGTACTGTAGCACCGACCCTACAGTATTCATCAAAAGGCATCCTCTTGACGGGCTGGGTCCCCCTATGTTGGCCACAAGCCGACTCAGAGTCGATATTCCCGATGCAGCCTTCTCAGCTGTTGCTCTGATTTGTTCAGAGAAAGTCATCTTTGAGTCGATCAGTAGCCCCAGGTACTTCACCGATGGCTTCGATTTGATTCGTGTATCTCAAATACTGATCATCCCTACTCTAGGGATTCTCTTTTTTGTCAAGATGACCACTTCGTTTTCCTCCAGTGCTAAACTGAACCCACGAGCAGTCATTCAGTCCTTCGCTCGGCGCATTAGCATACCTAGCATAAGTTAAGCCTCTTCAACGGTGCGTCCAGTGACTAGTGCCGCAACATCATCCGCATAGCCAACCAAGCGCGAGTCATCTGGCATCTCAAGTCTCAGTAGCCCGTGGTAAGTGACGTTCCACAGGTCCGGGCCGAAGATAGATCCCAGGGCAACACCCAATGTAATTCCCATCCTTCGTTGGCCCTGTGTCGGGTCGTAGGGCAGGCTTCGGTCCTTCAGGTAGTTCCTCAAACGCCGCATGAGATATTCTGGAACTTGACAAGAGTTTCCAGCGTATCCAGAATATCCACGCATCTAGCGGATATTGAAGGCGTTCCTGACGTCGAGTGTCACCAACGGGACGATCCGTCGCTTGGTACGACTAGCTGCCTCTGCCTTTTGGACCACGTTCACCACCTCTGCAATCGCGTCAATAGTAGAAGGTCCTGCTCTAAAACAGTACTTCCGAGGAGATAGGTCTGCAGCAGCATGAATCGCGTCAGTTAGTCTGCCCTTGATGAGTTTCTCTAGCACTTTCTCAGCCGTGTCTAGCATGCATAACGGGCGGTATGTAGACGGTGATTCGGGATTTCCCTTCCCCTTGCTGATCAGCACGAGTCTCGCCACCTTCCATCGTACCGGGAAAGCCCCGTCGCGTAGGCAAGCGTTGAATGTGCTGAGCAGCAAGTCAGGAAAATGGTGAAAAATGAGCCGCAACACCTCAGCCGGAACACGATCTGGACCTGGAGCCTTCCTCGCTTTCAATGAGAGCACTGCCTCCTCCAGTTCCGGTTGTGTGAAGAGTGAACACTCGACTGCTGTTTCACCATCGACAACGTCAACACGGACAAAAAGGGCGAGGAAGAGCGCCCGCATTATAGCGTCCATCTTTTCCGCGTCTTGTATAGAAGGCTCCCGTATGGCAGCAACCTTCCGCATAACTAGCTTGTAGCCAAGCCCCCACGGATCCTTGTTCACATTGTCCACTAGGTCTTGCCAACAGCGAGCCTTGCTATTGTTGATCAATTTGCGAAGGTATTTCCTGGCCGACTTATATGCTGCCACCCAGTTGCATGCCTCGTCATGGTTCCGCGCCCGTGGAGCCTCACGTCGAAGCTTGTGACACGATTTCAGTTGACCACCAGTACACTGAAATCGCCGGGGTCTTCGACGGGGCATAGAAGCGCAGCAAGCAGTCATAATGATGCTCATAGTTGCGCTCACCACGTCTTGAGCTACCAGTTCTTCCGTCCCCTCCGAAGCTCCCTCCAGCGGCTCACCTACTGTGAGTATCTCGACGAACCTCTCGACGTCCATCCTTCCGATGTTCCATCCTGTTGTAGAAGGGCGAGAGCACGGACGTCGAGAGACAGCATCACTTATCTCAAGCAGAATGCACTGATGATAACTGGCTGAGTAGTCCTCAAATACTTTCCAGTTGTGTGTCCTCCGTACTAAGGACTCCGAGGCGAATGTCACGTCCGGTATGGTTCCCACACAGCCAATACAACAAAAAGTCGGCGAATTTTCGGGATTTAGTACGACGAGCGCCGTTCTGGCCAGCATTTCTAGGATTCGTTTTCCCCGGGGATCTGTTTGAGGCATGCAACATTCGATTGCTTTTACGTTGAAGTCGCCCCCATCGAGCACTTTGCCTTCTGCGTTCGAAACAGTGACCTCCAGAGCATTAAGCTGTGCTTAGAAAGATGATATCGATTTTTTCGGCGTTATGTTCACACTAAGGAAGGTGATCCCTGAGCACCGAACCCACACGAAACCATTCCTCCGTCCTCAACTCTCCGCTTGGAAATCACTGTTCCGAATCCAGATGGCGGCAGTACGAGTTTCGTCAGAATACCATAATGCAGGACTTTTATCATGGTGTTACTCACTCAGCACCAAGAAGTCGGCTTTAATATCCCTCGCAAACTGCTCAAGCAGATTTTGGGCGGTTGAACTGCGGTGTAGATTTATCTGCAGGATGCGGGTCATCAAAGTTCTGATTTTGCCTTGCCTAGGGCTTCTTGGAATACCCGGCATTTTCCTGATCCCAAGACGTGTCCAAAATCAGGTCTTGGATCAGCATCCTTGCAGAGAATACAGTGTGCCTGCTTCGTACACTCTTTTCTTTTATGTCTCATTTCACCGCATTTGTAACAGAGGGAACTCCTATCGAGTCCTTTGCATCCTTGTGTGGTGTAACCATAGCCAAGGCATTTGAAACATCGAAAAGGCGTTGCTCTTCGCCGTACCCTACAGGCAACCCACCCTGTTCTTACTTTGCCCTTGTTCAGGAATTGTTCGGCGTCCTTTTTGGTCAAGTCAATTATGGCCATGCGTTGCCCCCTGTTGTTTTCTAGTGTCAGTCTCGCTTTGATCCTTCCCACGCTAGGGAACTCTCTTATGATGGCCTCTTCCATCTCGGCCAGATCCGTCACGCAGTCAATGTCTCTTATTTCGATCGTTGCCATCGGTTCGAGCGAGGCTATACTTGCGCTTTTATCGAGGACTTTCTTCACTGCTTCGCAGAACGCTTCTTTATTACCGGCTTCTGCTCCGAATTCGACCAGTATGTGGCCCGACCGCGTTAGTCATACTACTTTGATGGTAGTGTTAGTATCTTCGGGCTTTACGTTTCCCCTGGTGTCTCGTAGTATCAACGGGTAGGATCGGCCATCTTGGGGCTTTACAAGCAGTGCCTGCTGCCGGGGTCTTCAGCGGGGCTTCTGCCTGTCCTGTTTCGCAGTGCAATCACGCGGTGTCTGGTCCCTCTATGCTTTTCGTGCCGTGATCTCCTCGTTGGCTTCTGGATGTTTCTTTGCTATGTCGGGATTTGCGACCCTTGCATCGGTCGCTTCAGTAACGATCGAATTTTTGATGCTCGTTATATTATCTTCCACCGCTCGAACACCTGAAGCGCCATGCAGAGTTTCCCGTGCCCGAACGCCGCAGGAATCTCAGTCTAAACCAGACGTTCTGCGAATCTCCGTTTTTCGTCCGTCTTCACTGTCATTTTATTATTGTGTTTTTGTCATGGTTAGTACCGCTCGCGATATACTGTTAACATCCTGGCTGCAACCGCTGGTTGCGTCGTCGAAGTTATTATTTTTATTTATTTTTTTTGGATTTTTTTCATCTTTTGATTTTGGTTGCTCCAGTTTTATTGGGTCCCCCCTCGGAGCCGGTATCTCCGTTCGTGTGTGAAGTCGCCTTTTTGGTCCCATGGTCATCTTTGCAGAGCAGGGAGGCCATGCGAGGGTTGGCACAAGCCCTAATAGGGACAAACGCTCAGCCAGACCAACGCTAATTGGGAGTCCGTCTCAACCGAACCTACACCACCAACCCAATGGTGCGAACTTCGAACGTACTCCGAGGCCTGCCAAGGTTTTACTCGGACGGAGACGGTATGATAGCTGAATTGGAGTCGTTCACACACGAGTGTCACCTCGGCGCTACTGTGCAAAGCAACTAGGTCCAAACCATCACATCCGCCAGCCCAAAGCATCAATTCCAGTTCGTTGTCCAAGGCATAGTCCAGATCCAATCAGAGTCGCTACCTGTCATCCCAGGAGGGAACCTCACGGCCCCTCGGGTCCGTGGGGGCAGCGCTCCCCAAAGAATCATAGCGTCTAAGAGTGCTCTTGTCGACCGGCATTTCCCCTGCGGGAATTTCTTCGGGTATGTGGGGCGGAACTCCCCAGAGAATGCTAGCCTCCAAGAGCATTACTGTCGACCAGCATTCCCCCTGCCCATGGAACTTCCTTAACTCGTCTCAAAAGACATTTTCCCGAGGTTTCCCGTGCTGCCGATGACCTTCTCATTTGATTCAAATTTCTGCCCGATGAGTGATATTTTCAAGTTTGGAGACAAAAAAAGTTGTTCGGCGTCAAATTGGGAGAATACGGTTGATGGAGTAGCAATTTGCAGCCTGTTTTGACCAATTTGGCCGTGGTGAGGGCGGAGGTGTGAGCCGGTGCATTGTCATAGTGAAAGAGCACTTTTTTTCGCCAAATGGTGCCTTTTTTCTGCAATTTGGCATCAAACCGGCCCAACAATTTGGCATAGTAGAGCCCTTAACCGTTCTGTCCGTCTCCAGGTAGTCGATGCAGGTTCCGCCTTGTGAGTCCCAGAAAACGGTGGCCAAAACCTCTTCGGTCGATAAGACAGATTTCACCTTCTTCGGAGCTTGTTCACCGTGTTAATCCACTGGTTTTACTACTGCTTGGTCTCTGTTGTATACCAATGGATTCATGTTTCGTTAACGGCCACAAAACGATGCAGAAACTCTTTCGGATTGCACTTATATAGCGTCAAACACTGCTCTGAAGTGGTAACATGGCTGCGTTTGTTATTCGGAGTCAGCAAACGTGGCACCCTTTGTGTCGACAGCTTTCTCATGCCCAAAATTTCATGCAGGTATGATCCACACGGCCTTTTGAGATACCTACTGTCTCAACTACCTCGCGCACTTTCAATCAGTGGTCTGCTAATACGAGCTCGTAGATTTTTGTCACGTTTTCCTACGTGGTAGCCGTTTTTGGGGCACCTGGGTGTGGCTCATTAAACACCGACATGCGAGCACGGTGAAACTCTCTAAACCAATTTTTTACGGTAGCAATCGCAGCAGCAGAGGGTCCTCTTTGATTTTGATGTGTGATTAATCTTACAAAAACAAGCATCGAATCACCGATCGATATTGCTCTCTCTCCATTTTTCTTAAGTTCACGGACACGCCCGCTTCTACATAGTGGTAAAACAAAGCTACTCGAACGATTTGACTCAAATTTTGACAGTAGCCATCTACGAGAACGTACTATACCAAAGTGAATCTTTCTTGCGATAGCGGTGCCATCGAGCAGTGAGGTTAAATACATATCGGACTGCCCTCACAGAGTTGCTGTCAACCTTCCTAGTTGCAGGACAGAGCCGAGCAATTAATGGTCAAAATAGCAAAATTTTACCGTAATGATGACTCTTTTTCACACAAGTTTTTTCTTAAAATTTCTTTTTCATCATTTTGATTCAACTTGAAGAAAATATAGATATTTTTTAATTTAGTGCAGTTTTTTACCGCAACGTAGAATTGTAACGATTTTTAAATCGTTCGTTGCATCATCTAAAAAGGAATTTACATCCAGAAATAGTTTTTATCTGACGGAATGGAGAAACGTTATCATTACAACCAAATTGCTGGCAGGGTAAGGCTAAGTTATTAGTATATTCGTCGTTTGTAAAACCCTCTAAAAATTAAAAGCACACATTTAACAAACAAATCAACTTATCTTCAAAGAAGTCGAGTATTCAGGAAAGTGCTCCTACCAGAAAGGCTTTGTGACCATACTAAAGTTTGAAACCACTTTTCTAATGAGATGAACCTATGACTTGAATTATGCATCCGTTACTTCTATGAGAAATTGTTTAAATATAACAGAAGGATATTGGGTTCCTTTCATAAACGCTTAACAACTGGGGCATTTTGTTCTAGTTTAACTAATTTTTCTAAATGCTTGACCGATAGAATGCATTCAAATTACGCACTTTTGCTGTAATTTTCATGAAAATGTGAAGAAACCTGCAGATACTAAGTCAATTGTTGCTATTGTTGTAGTAGTTCTACACTATTAAAATGGCTATATTTTACTTATTTATTACTTGATTTCAATGAAATTTTGTAAGCAGAAGGGTCTTACGTGGGTCTACAAAATTATCGTTTTGGTTTTATGAGGAGACAGGTTAAATGGCCAAATCATACTATTATAACAAAGTAAATTTCATTTTGATTTTTGAGATATTTTCTGCCTTTGCATTAATAAAGCGCTACTTTTGTAATTTTGTTTCGAAATTTTTGAGTCAAAGATATCTAATCGCGATTGGAGATGCAAATTTTTCCTAACTTTTGCTTCCACCTGCGCCATTCGATGCATAAACCGACTTTTCATTTCAAATTCTAAAAGTTCTAATCGAAACCTTTCATTTAATAACCCACTCGACTACGTTTGATTAAAAAGCATGTTCAAGGGTCACTTCAGTATACTATGACGACCAATTGAGAAGAATCGATGTAAGTCTAGCGAGCAACCACACAAGACAAACATACACTGTACTGAAAAGCATGAAACGAGTCTATCAGCCCAATACCAGGATCTGCTGTGATGACATCGACATTATCGCTGATTAAAACAGGATTAAAAAAAGATGGGCATCGTACTTCAAGAGCCTTCTAGATCCCCCGCATAGGTACAGAACATTGGAGCCAAAAGATATTCTCGGAGAGCTTCCATTGGCCCCATCAGCTCTGGATGAAGTTTGTTCCACCATCATAGCACAAAAGAACGATAAACCACCGAGCAACGATCAGATGCTAGTGGAGCTCATTAAAAAAAGTGTCTGCAATTTTCAAGAAGCTTTCCGTAAAGTCATTCAGCACATTTGGCAACAAGAAAAAGTGACAAAGTCCAGTGTGGAAACTATAGAGACATGCTGCGACTTTGTACCGAATACAAAATATTTTCAAAGATCATAGAAAATAAAATCAGATCATAAACCAACAATATCATTAGGGACTATCGAGGAGGTAGCATAGAGATCGACGATAAAACAATTGTTTGCAGTCGAAAAGCTACTTGAGAAATGCCGGGAGTTCAAGAAGTTCAACATAGGTCTACACCTAATTTTCGTGGACTATAAACAAGCACACGATAGTATTGATATTAACGTGCTATACCAATCCGATTCAAATAATCTTACCAAAGCGACAACCCGTCAATCCCGCATAAATAACCAACTCACCGATGCCTTTGATACAAATATTGGGCCAAAGCAGGGAAACGGGCTGGCCCATTGTTTTTGAAATTGGTTCAGAAATAGGTCAAAAGAAAGCTACCTTTTGATACAAGAGGTGCATTGTTATACAAATCGAGCCAAATAGGAGTCTCTGTGAATGACATCAACATTTGACCATGATTTTTAACAACCGTCATTGAACTTTTCCTAAAACTTGACTGCGTAGCAGTGGTAGGGCTACAAATCAATGAGAACAAAACAAAACTTATGGTACTTCTTCTTTTTTTTCGTAGTACTACAGCCCCTTCCGGGCCTCCGCTTCCTGTGAATAGTGCCTCCAGCTGTCTCGGTCGATTGACTGCGTACTTCAGCTTCAAAATCCGTGCAGTGATGAACTGTCTTGGTTGACCAAGTCAGACTAGCGTTTCGTCTGTTTCCCACTGGACTCTGCCCCTCAGTTCTCCCAACGAATACCTTTTTGGGTATCCGTTGTTTGTCCATATAATTTACGTGACCAGCCCATTGCAGTTTCCGCAGTCTTACAATCATTGAGAACTCTGGCTCGTCAAAAATGCCATACAGCTCATGATTATATCGAATTCACTATTGCTCCTCATCTGGCTTTGCTCTGATTATTTACCTCAGGACCCATCGATCGACGGCATTCAATATGTTTGCAAAAGCTTGGATTATGGCCCATGTTTTGAACCCGTAGCATAACGCAGGTCTTATCACAGATTTGTCTCGTATACTTGTAGTGCTGTTTGCCTTATAAGCAGCTGGTCTTCAAGATCGTCACTACTCAACAAACATTTTTATTTGTGAGCTGAATTTTTCGGCGTATTTTATTTCTTTTATTGCTGTTAATTAGGCACCCAACAACAAATGTTTGCTCATATTTTCAATATTGTATTCAAAGGGAGTAATATTTCGTGTCTTTGACGAGTTTTTCTTTGAGTGTTTTATTCTCATTGATTTGTAGCCTGACAAGTTTTGCTTCGCTACCGAGTTTCAGGCAGAGTTCTTTGACAGTTGTTAATTACCGTTACAAAATATTGATGTTGGCCGTATAGACTAATACTTGGCTCGACTTGTTTAGTAATTTACAATATCTTGTGTATCGACAGATAGCTTTCTGAGGATGTATTCTAGAGCCAAATAAGCTACCCATGGGGCCAGTCCTTCTTTCTGCTTTATTCCGATGTTTATGTCAAAGGCATCGGTGAGTTAGCTATTGATGTGGACTTTGGAGATCGTTGAAGTGATCATCATTTTCGAGGGGTGGACATATTTGGCTGGGATACCAAAGCAAAGCATTATTTGGTACAGTAGGGTACGATCAATACTGTCGTATGCTTGCTTAAAGTCACGGAAAATTAGGTTTACGTTCATGTTGAACTCCCAGCGTTTTTCAAGCACTTGCTTGACTTGACAGAGAACAATTGGTCTATTGTCGATTCATCTGCTTGATACTCCCCAGTAATGCGGTTGTCGTATGATCCGATTTTATTGTCTCAGATCTTTGAAAATATTTTGTACGCTGTACAAAGCATTGATATGCCTCTATAGTTTTCAAACTTTAGCTTGTTGCTTTTTTGAGGATTAGCAATATATTGATTTGCTTCACTCTTTTGGCATATGTTCTTGTTGTCAAATATGCTGGATGATTTTAAAAATGGCTTTCTGAGCATGGCTGCCACCATATTTAATGAATTTCATTTGAATCTCATCGATACCTTGCCCTTTATTATTCTTTTGGGCTTTGATAGTGGAAAAAACTGCCTCCAAAGTTGAACAGGCCCTAGGAGCTCTCCTAAATATCTATGGGCTCCGATATTCTGGAGCTGTGGTGAGAATTAAGGATGTTCTTGAAATATGATGCCCATCTTTCCTTAATCTATGTTTCGTCAGCAATGATATATGATAGAGCGTTTACCCCTTTCAGGCTGATACCCAGGTCATTTTACGTATGCGCGGATGAAGGAAGCAACTCAAACTTATGAATAGATTTCTGCTGTATGCAAAGTCAATCAGGCGCTGGGCGTTGTCGTTTGTTTCATCCTGAAGGCTATATGCTGCAGTCGATCCTCGACGAGATAGCTCATTTCCAACCGTTGCATTGAAATCACTCAGAACAATTTTTTTATCGTATGTCGACAATGAGTCATCTAGTCTTTCCAGGTGATTGTAGAATTTTTCCTGCGTTTCTTCGTCCCTTTTTCTTCGGTTTGGGCGTATACGCTTATCAGCCAGGTTTCAAAGAATATCGCTTTTATATGGATTGCATACAACCGTTCATTGGCTGCCTTAATAATAATAATAAGGCCACAACTTGTGACACAGTCAAAGAAGAATGCACCAAATAACCAAAAAAATTACACTTTCGGTGTCAGAATAATGAGAACAAGTAACGAAAGAGACGAAAACCGCCAAAGAATACAGCTCGTAAATGAAATATTTGATGCAACTTTGACGATCTTGAAGACCAGCTACATATACAGGTAAGCTCAAAGCACACAAATCTGTGATAAGACCTGTGGTCCGGTATAGGTGTGCAATATGGACTCTAACTCAATTATCGACTAACATATTGAATAGGTCCTGAGGAGAATAGTTGGAGCGAGACTAGACGGAGACCAATAGTGAATTTGACACAAACATGAGCTGTGTGAAATTTTAGCAACCTAGGGGCTCATCGATTTTAAAGCTGCGGAAGCTGCTGGGCTAGAAATCGTATGGACGAACAACGTACACCAAAAAAGGCGGTCGTTGGGAGAACTAAAGTGTGGAGATCAGTGGAAAACGTTGGTCTGACTCGGTTGTTAAAGACGCTGCTTGGATACCGAATTCAGAGAACGCGGTTAATGGACCGCGACAGTTCTTGTTAAAGAATGCGAAAGCTCATGTAGCCAAAGTGGAAGACGGTAAAAAAAGCGATGACAGAAGCGGCCAAAAGTTCTTTAGGCATCAGCTAAAGAAAATCAGGAATGACTAATATGACGCGCCTAAAACTCAGGCTATGCATATAGAACACCTCAACGCCTATGCACCTATGGTGTTGTCCCCAACACCTATGCGAATCAAAGAAAAACAATACAATACCCTGTTATGATAAATCAAAAAATGCGTTTCAGAGAGAAACAACACCATTTACACCCAGATCTAGCAGATAGATGAAAACGTGAGCCTAAAAGAACTCAGATTCACGTATACCTCTATTAAACAACTAAGAGACAATTTCAATTCATAATCAAGTGCATAAGGTGCAATGATAGGTTACCCAGCGGAAGTCGAAAAAGATGGTTGTAATATTTCCAGAAGCTATTCACAGCGTCCCCAGCACATGCTGAAGCCTTGAACATCTCAGAAGCAAGGCAAAAGGTCCCAGTCCCAAAGCCAACCAAAGACGAAGTACAGGAATCAGTGTGAGACCTCAGAAAAAGTAAGGTTCCTGCAATAGATGGGATACTTGCAGAATTCCTCCAGAGCGGAGGTTTCATATAAATAACCTTGTGCATCGACTTATAATCCGAAAATGGTCAGAGGAGTAGTTACCAGAGAACTTGCGGAAAAGTTAACATGTTCTGTACAGAAAAAGGGGGACAAATTAAGGTTAAAGAGGCATCGCTCTACTCTCTAGTGTTCTGCAAAATCATAGAAAGAAAATTAAAGCCGTACTATGAAAGTATTATAGGAGAGTTTTTGGCAGACTTTCTAAGTGGATGATCTACAATAGACTAAATATTCTCAATGAAGTAGGTGCTCGAAGAGTGCTGGGAATATAATTTCAATATGCACCAACTATCGATAGAATCGCGCTGTGCAAAATAATGCTTGACTTTGGGGCCCAACAAAACTAGTACATGTGGTCTTGGTCGCGATGCTAAACACAGTCCCAGGTCAAGGGAAACGGTAAACCAACGGACAGCTTTATAACGAAACCAGGCTTAAAAAAGTGGATTAAAATTCCCCAATACTCTTTAATATTGCGCTGGAACACATCATCAGAAAGGCATCAGCTGAAACCTAGGGTACACTAATGTTCAAGTCCACCCAATTGGTATGATATATTCATAACGTCAATATTATGGCACTTTCAATCTTGGATGCCAAAAGAGCATTTTTGAACCTAGGGTCTGAAGCAAATCGAGTTTGCTTAAGAGTTAATAAATCTGAAACTAAATTCAAGACTCAAACAAGGAAGAAAACTCCAGTTCAACAATGCCTGATTGTAGGCGACCACAACCTTGAAAATATGTATATACCTTGAAGCAAACATGAGTAGAAAAGGCATCGAAAAGGACTAGATTGAACGCCACATAAGCGCCGTAAATAAAGCATATTGCTCCGTCCCTCCCTTGCTAAGGCCCAGAGTGGTGCAGAAGTTAAATAAGCTCAGCATTTACAAAACACTAGTCAAGTCTGTGCTGTTATATGGAAGTGAAACGTGGACCCTGACGAGCGTTTCCAAAAGGAACAGAGCTGAAACTACTTTACATTGATGAGTTGTTTAAACTTTGTGACGATCCACCTGTTTCCTCTTGCGTAAAGTTACGTAAATTGCAATGCGCGAGCCATGTACAATGGAAAGAATGGAAGAAAACTGACTAACCAAAAGAATATTAAAGGATAAAGGACAAGGTAGACGTCCAGAGGGAAGATCAAAGACTCGGTGGGATGACAAAATAGAAACTGATACGAGATCCTTGTTGGGAGAAAACAACTGGCGGACAAGGTCGCGGAACCATGATGACAGGAGGAGATTAATCCTGGAGGCCAAGGCCGGGCTTATCTACTGCGGCTTTTGAGGAACCACCTAAAGGACCGAAGCCTGCTCTACGACACGACACAGGGCCAACGAAGGATGGAAATTACATCGGGTGTTGCCCAGGGATCTATCCTTGGTCCGGACCTGTGGAACGTGTCTTACGACGGGCTACTGAGACTTGAGATGCCAGATGAGTCGCGCTTGGTCGGCTGTGCGGATGATGTTGCGGCTCTGGTCGCCGGACGCACCGTTGAACAAGCGCAACTTAGGCTAGGTATGCTAATGCGCCGAGTGAGGGACTGGATGACTGCTCGCGGGCTCAGTTTAGCACTGGAGAAAACCGAAGTGGTCATCTTGACAAAAAAGAGAATCCCTAGAGTAAGGATGATCAGTATTGGAGATATACAGATCGAATCGAAGCCAGCGGTGAAGTACCTGAGGCTACTGATCGACTCGAAGATGAGTTTCTCTGAGTAAATCAGGGCGATGGCTGAGAAGGCTGCTTCGGGAATATTGGCTCTGAGTTGACTTATGGCCAACGTAGGGGGACCCAGCCCATCAAGAAGACGCCTCTTGATGAGTGCTGTAGGGTCAGTGCTACTGTACGGAGCAGAGGTATGGGGCGACGCTCTCAGCAAGGAGGTATACCGAAAACGATTGGCACAGGTACAGAGAAGAGGAGCACTGAGAATTGCATCTTGGCAGCAGTCTTGGAGGAATCGCACGAAGGGAAGGTGGATTGCGCGCCTCATCCCGGATGTGAGACCGTGGCTCAATCGAAGGCATGGTGAGACTGACTTCTATCTGACCCAGCTTTTGAGCGTGCACGGGTATTTTCAGTCTTACCTGCACAAGATCGGCAAGTCACGGTCTCCCGATTGTCGGTTTTGCCCAGGAGAGGAGGACAATGCCTGTCACACATTTTTTGCGTGTACCAAATGGGCCAGGCTGCGAAGGGAACTCTGCAGGGAGACGGGAGAGCTCACCCCGGATAATATAGTTGCGGTGATGCTCGAATCGGTTGACAAATGGAACCAGGTGGCACATTATGCTCGGGCAATCCTATAATATAAAAGGGACTCACATCAGCCGGAGGCACTGGGGCTGGGGGATCGCTCTTCTGGCAATTCCTCTTCCCCCCTCCCCTCCCGCTAGGAAAGGGACTCCCCAGCTTGAAGGCGCCCCACGGCGTAACAAAATGAGACCTGGCCCGAAGTTATGTGTCAAACGGTTCCAGGCTAGGTTCTCAGATTGACAGGGGAGGTGTTTAGTGGGTAGTCCAAAGGTATCCTCCATGGGAGTCCCACACTGCCAGACTCGGCGGGCATAAATCCTTCACCTCCCTACCACAAAAAAAAAAAAAAAAAAGCCGGGCTTATGCTGTCATCCCATCGATGATGATCGGAAGATATGGATTTTAGATGACCCCATCATGCCATAGTGAAGTTCATTTGCACTCACGTATTTGTGGTGACATAAGTCACCCATGAAACTGTCTTTTTACCTAACCTGGATACTACCCCAATCAGCGGATTTGGTTCTACTTCGGCACTTTGAATCCAGGAAGTTGCGGACCCAATATTGCTCCTTTCGCCAGTTTTCAAGCCAGCTAGAGTACGCAGTTCTTTCTGAGATCATTTTGCAACATCATCGTCCGTTGATCTTCCGTAAGTCAAAGCTTACATGTTTCCATGTAAAGAGCAATAGCCCAGTTTTGTAGAAGTTAAAGCTTAAAATACGTTTTCGACACATTTTCGAAAGAATATTTGACTGGTTTATGGACATGTAGAAACCAGAGTAGTATACGAAGATGATATCCATTAACTTTTAACCTTTTCCAAAGTCTTCCAGAAAGAAGCCCAGCATATTTTTCTGGAATCTTTACATTTATCATGCAAATTTTTTCCGCATCAAAAAAGAAAGAAAACAACCTTTTCCCCACCACCTAATGTAAATCTATGCCCAGCTTGGATACGATATGTGTCCTCAAGTGTTTGCAAAATGCCAGCCGGGTTGATTTCATCTAAGCCTGAATATTTAAAACGACAAAAAAAAGAAAAAAAAATCTAAAAACGAGGGCCTATCTTAAATGTACGCTTGAGCTGATTGACTATGCATCCATGCCCGTTGCAAGTTGCTAGGCTAGAGATGTGCCCTCAGAAAACTATATAGGTAGACTTTAAGTTTATCTGTGCTTACCTTGGTTCAAATCCATCGGACTATTATTTGCAGCCTGTCGAAAAATGTATTCTAAACCTTCACATAGAAAGCATTTTCCAATCAAGATCCTGCTTCCTCAAAAAATATTTCGATATCCTTATTTATTAATAATTCCATCACCAGTTAGCATACTTGAACCCTTCTCATATAGAACATTAATAGACATCCTCTTTATTTATTAGCAATCTTTCATCTTTCCAATCAAAGGATACGTTAAAATCTACGTGATTCTTGAAAGTCATTAATTAGTAAGTATCTGATGAAACACTTGATCTTGTCACACTTCGGAAAATTCTAAGGAGGGATTGAACTTTAGAAAACTCTTGATATTGAAATTGAATGTGTGCTGCAGAAACCTTTCCCTTATCATTGGCTATAATCACAACGTACCTATTGAGCCGAAAATAAGCACTTGAATGATACATTGCCTGACACACAATTTTCCTTTCGCAGATGATGTGATTAACGGGGAAAAAGATATAAAACCCCATTCATCAAAAGCGGATAGAACGTAATTCGTATGAAAAGATGATTCCACAATAAAAAACATGATAAAGGATTTAGAGGGATCGCACATCAAAGTTAGTGTAAGGAAAGTTTTACCTTGAATGCTTGAAGAGATTAGTATGGGTTTTGCTTTCATGAGCAAATGATAGGATTAAATTGAATTTAACAAGTGCGTGAAAAACTCCACACACAAAGATCAATATTAATGCACACATCTGCTTGAATTGTTCAACGTGCAGAGCAAGATATTTGTTTCGAAAAGATAAAGTGTCTTAAAAGATTTTTCGCAGTTTGTTGGGTTTCAATTCAGTTGTTGTAAAACTTTGCCTAGTAGCTTAATATACTAGCAAAAGTGAACCACAAGTTTAGAAGGATAAGCTAATGGGAAAGGGAGTGGGTGTATTGAAACACCTTTTACCATCACCAAATACGAGACTTGTTGAGCTACTCAATCACAAAGTTTGTAAAACTGATACACATGAATCGAAAACTTATATGTTCAGTACAAAGGACTCGAGCTAAGGTAATCTTAAGGATAAAAAACACTTTCAAAGTTTGAAATTCTCAACTCCAGGCCAAATAGTTCTTGACCATTTAGTTTGGTGAACCCAAAAATTTAGAAGTTTGCTGGAAAGCATTTGAACGCTTCTTAATATTCATTTATCTTATATTTCAAGGCTATACTTTTCATGCGATGGAATCTATGAGTATCTTCCATTATTTTGTAAAAAAGCTTGAATACGCTACGATATACAAGTATAAAGCCACATGTGTCATATCTTATTAAATTTTTTTATAAAAACAGGCTTAGGCCATTGTTAAAGCTCATTCTTTTTTAGGATTTTGTACTAAAATGCAAAAACCTATTGAAATCACGACCTGTGTCCGTCTATATGTCAAAGCCGTTTTCTCCGAAACTATAGGAGCTATGACTTCTTGAAAATTTTTAGGTGAAAAATTTTTTCAAATGGGGTTTAAGGAGGTCTCCCCATATAGGGAGGTGACCTTCCAAAAATAAATTTTCACCATTAGTAGTCGAGTAGGGTGTCATTGAAAAGGTGTCAACGAGACGGTTCCAAGCCCCTTTAAAAAAGGAGGAGGCAACCCCTTATTTTCCCAACCCACAGCTTCCACGATTCCTCCCCCAAAATCCCCCAATTAAATGGTAGTAAATGCTTTCGGGGTCACACATTGGGTTTACTGGTTCTCCAATAATGTGACATTAAATGCCGAGAAATGCTAATAACTGTAAATATATCTATAGCTCTGCTACTAAATTCTACTTACACCTCTTTTGTGGGGACGTGAGAGGGTGAAGGCGAATCTTCCACGGCTGACAACGGGATCGACGTAATAACCATGCCACCGGACTGGAGGTTGGGCGACGGACTTAGTACCCGTCCCTGGAAAATCCTGCAGGCGGGCCTCGGCATGGATGTGACTCACGGCAACGACCTCGCAACCGAAAAAAGGACAATAGCATTGGATCCTGGAATGCCAGATCACTCAATTACCCTGGCGCTGTTAAGGACCTTTAATAACAGGCCAGTCAATATAAATTAAAAATACTGGCAATCCAGGAAACCAACTGGACTGGTAACGATATTCATTACATTAGATCACACACAATATTCAAAAGTGGGAAGCCTACTGAAAAATGTGGCCTTCATTGTGGAAAGAGAGCTCAAATCGCACGTTATTGGTTTCAAGGCAATAAACGAACGGTTGTGTGCGATCCGTATAGAAACGAAATTCTTCGAAATCTGGCTGATCAATGTTCACGCCCCGACAGAAGAAAAGGATGAAGATACGAAGGAAAAGTTCTACCATAACCTGAAAAGAATAGTCGACTCTTTGCCTACAAACGACACCAAAATAATTCTGGATGAGTCCAGCGCTAAAGTTGGCAATGAACTATCTCATCGAGAAACGACTGAAGGATATAGCCCCAACGATTAAACAAATAGCAACGGTCAGCGCCTGTTCGACTTTGCTTAAAGCAGAAATCTAGTCATACGTTCGCCTTGCTTCCCACATCGACGCATTCATAAAATGACCTGGGTATCACCAGATCGCACTACACAAAACCAGATCGATCATGTTCTGATCCAACAATGTTGAACCTCGAGCACACTTGACGTGCGTTCATACCGAGAAGCCTATTGTAGCTCAGATCATTACTTGATCCAATTGACCTATCGATGTTGTATGTCAACGGCATATTTGGCGAAGACCCACTATAGTATGAGAAGGTAGATTAAATGCCCGTTAAGGACTGCAGTGATGGTCTGCTGCCTCAGCGGAAGAATGTTAAGATACGCCGAGATTGGCCTTGTCTGGAAATGCGGGAACGCGCTGGCAGGCTAGCATTGTGGTGTCATGGGCGGGTTCTTCCACTACAACAATATTTCGCATTCACGAATTAAAAGAGTCGAATGCCGATCAACTGGTATCGTGGCCGAGGTAACCTACTAAGGGTTGTTATGTTTGTTCGAAGAACAAATTGGGCCAAGCAGAAACGGACGAGTGGGGCATCCAGATGGAAGTGGTGCCCCCTTGCACCCTCCCAACTGAATTAGGATCAAAACGTAGACGTGGCCTTATATTCCCCATTTGAGTCGAAAACTCATACAAACATAATTTGCATGAACTTTCCCATCAAATGAGAAATATAGACGTGACCAATTTATGTTATCGAATTATGTGATCGAATCACATAACTCTATACCATAAAAGGGCAAGCGAGCGGGCAAGAGCCACTGTTAAGACCAAAAGAAACGAACAAGCGCGCCCGACGGCTAGCCCATATTAGTGGAGGAGTCTGCCATCGATGGGGGTCCTATACCCGGTTACGTCGAACGAAATGGAAACACCGACTTTTTTAATGATTAACAATTCATTGTATTTCTTTAGGAACCAAAGTTAAACAATAAAACATAAGCGTGTTCTTCATTTTCTTTTCTTTTTGCCTTCAATGATTTACCCTTCTATTTACTTATTTGTTTTTATACTTTTGCTAATTTTAAGTTTTACTACGGCAAAAATATTATTGTGTATGTAGATATATATATATATATATATATATATATATATATATATATATATATATATATATATATATATATATATATATATATATATATATACATATATATATATATATATATATATATATATATATATATATATATATATATATATATATAAATATATACTTCTTTTCTTGCAAATTCTATATGCAAACAATGAACAAGAGTGTATATTTAGCAAAATGTCTCAAACGAAATATTTGTTAAACAAGCAAACAGTCTGGTTCAGACTGAGATTCCTGTGGCGTTTGGGCGCAGCAAAAAATTATGCGAACGCCAGAGCGTCCTATTAAGGAAAAGCGGGACACTGCAGGACGCTTCAGGTGTTCGAGCGGTGGCAGATAATATAAAGAGCACCGAAGATTCGATTGTCACTGTTGCGATCGTTACCGAAGCAACCGATGCAAGGGTCGCAAATCCCGACATATCAAAGAAACATCCTGAAGCCAACGAGGAGATTACGGCACGAAAAGCAACGAGTGACCAGACACCGCGTGATTGCATCGTCAACGGCAAAAATGTGGCAGAAGTACTGCACTCGGAAACGGAGCACGATAGCCTCTCCCAAGGATGGTTGCAAGGTACAATCGCCGCCCAGGGTTACAAAGAAGAAAGGCTATTCCGAAAAGCGGGAGATGTTCTGAAAAGAATACAATCTGCATGCGACTACCCAAAAATCACCAAGGCAATAATGGTAGGGCTCCTTGAACTAGAGGAGCTCCTAGATCGACTCTTCCCCGCCCATCCCCTCCGTGTTGGCGCTGTCCATGGTGAAACAGCAGTCGAGTGCCCACTCTTCACACAGCTGGAACTGGAGGGGGCAGTTCTCTCCTTGAAAGCGAGGAAGGCTCCAGGTCTAGATGGTGTTCCAGCTGAGGTGTTGCAGCCCGTCTATCACCATTGTCCTGACTTGCTGCTCAGCACATTCAACGCTTGCCTACGGGACGGGGCTTTCCCGGGACGATGGATGGTGGTGAGGCTCGTGCTGATCAGCAAGGGAAAGGGAAATCCCGAATCGCGGTCTGCATACCGCCCGTTATGCATGCTAGACACGGCTGGGAAAGTGCTCAAGAGACTCATCAAGGGAAGACTCACTGACGCGATTCGTGCTGCTGAGGATCTATCTCCTCGGCAGTACGGCTTTAGAGCAGGACGTTCTACCATTGATGTGATTGCAGAGGTGGTGAACGTGGCCCGAAAGGCAGAGGCATATAGTCACACCAAGCGACGGATCGTCCTGTTGGTGACACTCGACGTCAGGAATGCCTTCAACTCCGCTATATGGGTGGATATTCTGGATATCCTAGAAAACTCTTTTCAAGTTCCAGAATAAGTAATGCGGCTTTTGAGGAACTACCTAAAGGACCGTAGCCTGCTCTACGGCACGACACAGGGTCAACGAAGGATGGAAATTACATCGGGTATTGCCTAGTGATCTATCCTTGGTCCGGACCTGTGGAACGTGTCTTACGACGGGCTACTGAGACTTGAGAAGCCAGATGAGTTGCGCTTGGTCAGCTATGCGGATGATGTTGCGGCTCTGATCGCTGGACGCACCGTTGAATAAGCGCAACTTAGGCTAGCTATGCTAATGCGCCGAGTGAGGGACTGAATGACTGCTCGCGGGTTCACTTTAGCACTGAAGCAGACCGAAGAGGTCATCTTGACAAAAAAGAGTAACGAGTAAGGATGATCAGTATTGGAGACTTACGAATCGAATTGAAGCCAGCGATGAAGTACCTGGGGCTACTGATCGACTCGAAGATGAGTTTCTCTGAACAAATCAGGGCGATGGTTGAGAAGGCTGCTTCGAGAATATTGGCTCTGAGTCGACTTATGGCCAACGTAGGGGGACCCAGCCCATCAAGAAGACGCCTCTTGATGACTGCTATAGGGTAATTGCTACTGTACGTACAGAGGTATGCGGTGATGCCCTCAGCAAGGAGGTATACCGAAAACGTTTGGCACAGATGCAGAGAAGAGGAGCACTGAGAATTGCATCTTCGCATCCAACAGTCTCTGACTCGGTGGTGTGAGTTATTGCAGACGTGATACCTGTCGCCCTCCTTGCTAGAGAGCGCCGCGCTATTTACCTGCGCCGAAACGAGGATGCGAGGGAGATGGTTGTTCGCGAGAAAAGACAGCGCTGGCTCAACGATTGGCAGCAGTCTTGGGTGAATTGCACGAAGGAAAGGTGGACTGCGCGCCTCATCCCGGATGTGAGACCGTGGCTAAATCGAAGGCATTGTGAGACTGACTTCTATCTAACCTAACTTTTGAGCGGGCATGGGTGTTTTCAGTCGTGCCCGCTCAAGATCGGTAAGTCACGGGCCCCCGATTGTCAGTTTTGACCAGGAGAGGAGGACAATGCCTGTCACACATTTTTTGTGTGTACAAAATGGGTCGGGCTGCGAGGGGAACTCTACAGGGAGACGAGAGAGCTCACCCCGGACAATAAAGTTGCCGTGATGCTCGAATCGGTTGACAACGGAACCAGGTGGCACATTATGCTCGGGCAGTCCTAAAATATAAAAGGGACTCACAGCAGCCGGGGGCGCTGGGGCTGGGGGATCGCTCTTCTGGCATTTCCTCTTCCCCCCTCCCCTCCCGCTAGGAAAGGGACTCCCCAGCTTGAAGGCGCCCCACGGCGTAACAAAACAAGACCTGGCCCGAAGTAATGCGTCAAACGGTTCCAGGCTGGGTTCTCAGGTTGACAGGGGAGGTGTTTAGTGGGTAGTCCAGTCGCGCATGGGAGTCCCACACTTTGTGCATAAATAGCATTCACCTCCCTACCACAAAAAAAACTGTCATTTTGCGGCAAGTCGTATTGAAATCAATCTCATTTAAAATCATTATGTAGAATGCGAGAAAAACATCAAATTTAAATCGACTCTAGTTGATAAGATGAAGATGCAGTGTTCTTAATGTGAGACTGTAATATCCGTTTAGGACTGCAGCGGTAGACTGCTGCCTCAGCGAGCAAAAACTTAGTTCTCAACTGGAATAGAAACGCGTAAGCGTGCTGGCAGATAAGGTTGCGGTGTGGTGGGGTGTGGTTTTTCCATCAGCGCGAGGACCCAAAACAAAAATTTCACGTTTACGAGTTTTTGTGACGGTGCAAATTACACATTCAATGGATGTCGAAGGCTGAGGTAACCAGCCGATTGATATACAATAATCAGACGCGATGACTTTTCCAATTTGCGTGTCGAGCAATTTCTCTTCCCCTTTCCCCTCCCACTAGAAAAGGGATCCCACCCTTGAAGACGCCAAACGGTTCCAGGCTGGGTTCCCGGGTGACAGGGGGCGGGTGTTTAGTGGGCAGTCCAGTCGCTTGCGAGCATGGATGTCTCACACGCTGTGCCCGAATGACATTTGCATCCCAACCACAAAAAAAATCCCTTGTTTTTTTAAGGGTAACAATCATTCAAGTGGATCACTTTGTGCAAAGCGTTATTAGAGTCTTTCAATTTAATGCTAACATTTTAAAAATTGCATTCATTATAAGAAAGAAATGGTAGGTCTTTCATGCCTCACGACATACGAGTATGTCCAAAAAAAAGCAGCTATTAGTTGTTCTCTATGGGTACGCTTTATAATTCTAGATATAATTATATTTATGTATGACTCCTACTATAATAACAAATTCGATAAAGAATGTCTCAAACAGCATACAGGCGATCTCAAAACAATTCATTAACATAGACAGAGGCAAAAATGTTTTATTTCTGGAGGTAAAATACCGAGTAGACAATGCTTTAACCCATACCTGAAGATAACTTCATACTTTTTCCGATTTAGCAGTTTCTGTGATCACTACACTGAATTATCTAAAGATCGAAAATTTTCGCAATTTCTTTTAAAAGTAAGCATGCGATTTCACAATACAAAAATGAAAGGCATGCCAAATCTTTAGGATAGCGTGCAAGCCAAAAAAGCAAATTTTTTGCATGTTCTTCAAGTGATCCTTGTTTCAATGTTTTCTTTCATACTCATATTAACAGCAAAGTAAGTAAATTATTATATTCGATGCGAGAACTGAAAGCCGGAGACCAGTGGAGAAACCGAGGAAATGCTGGCCTAACTCGGTCAAAGAAGATAGTTCATCGCTGCTCACTTTCAAAATTGGAGGATTCGGTCAAATGGACCGAAACAGTTGGAGGCGCTTTTTGCGGGAACTAAAGGCCTGAGAGGGGCTGTAGTTCAACTAAGAAAAAGAAGTAAATTAAGAGATAGTATGTGTATGATTGAATAGAATAAGTAAGGGTAAACCGTGCGCTTCCGACCGTTTTCATGAATGCCCAGTAATGTGTGATTAGAATTACCCAAAATAATTCGAAAGGTGAAAACCTAATACCGCGTTATTACGCCGATAAGTAATGGCTTCGCTGTTAAGCTGAGCCATTATTAATAAATAAAAGGGAAGTCCTTGTTCTTGTACTTACGGGGCTCTGCAGATAAGTACACTCGTAGTCTTGTATTTAGTGACTGCCCTCTCTACAAAAATTCTTAATCTATTTATACTATTTTACATGTTCTTACACTAATATGTACACATACAAGGATGACCTTTATCCCATGTTGTTAATGACTCAATTCGATAGATCAATGGGTCACTTAAAGTGTGACGCTATTTCCTAAACAAAGCCATAAAGCATTTGTAATAAAATATCCCAAAACATAATTCACATATTCCAAAACATCTCAGCCACAATTGCGTTGACTTACAAGTATTCATTACAAAAGCAATGAAGTTAAAGACAATGCAATTGTATTGCTTCGAGCATGCTACTAAAGATATTCAACACATCTTGGGTCGTGCCGCCAAGCAGTCACATAATAGTAAATGCAGTGTTGGATGTAGTTTTATAGGAATATGATACTTCCATATGAATGAATGTATGACATCGATAATTATTCATGATATGCAACATTGATGTGTACTCGTGGGAATGAATAATTTATTGATATGTACTACACTAGCCAGTTCAGAACTTACCTCAGCTAATTTACCGCCAGCTTGTTCTCCTTGACGTTTGAAAATTTTCATTTCTAATTCCAAAATCTCTCTTCTTTTTCGTCTACGGTTACTTACCATGCTTGTTTTGCCCATCATGCGTCTGTGAATATTTGTAGATTGCTGCTCTGCAGTTAGCGCACAATCAATGGCAAGAGAGGTTGGATCTTTTTGAAATGCGGGCTTTGGAATTTTTTCGGCATTGATTTGACATGAGCCAGACAATTGTTTGTTGGAGCAACCCATCAATGAAGTTCGTTTCCAAAACTATATCTCGAATAGCGGCACCTTCACCTTCTACATTTTTAAACTCTACTAAACTCTCGAGAAAATACATTGCATTCGCACCACGTTACAGCGTAACAGCGAACTTTCCTGAGTTTCGAACGCCGTCAAGCTCCGTTAACAGATTCAGGGCTGAAATGCAACAACGCTACAGATACTGTTGATCTACTTGCAGTCACGAAGAGATGTGCAATGGGTGATACCAATTGCAATTACACTGGGATGGACACACTGGCCACTTTGTGAGAACAAAAAGAAGGGACTCAAAAGAGCGTGTATGCTTGATTGGCAAGAAAAAAATCCGTGAAAGCAACACATTTCGCCAGACTGCTTCGCTTTTCTAGTCCACTCTCGCCGACTTCAATGCACGCAACAAACACCTCCTTCCTTGATCGTGTCGGACTTTCTCACGCAAAGTTTACCTGTCATGAGGCGATGCGTGCGCCCCAAAACCATGCTTTGAATTTGACGCCAACGTGCTGCAACAATCTGGAATGTTGATGTCCTCCCGTGTCAATGATGCCTCTTATCCAATCATCCTACAAATTAAAATACAATGTAGAAAAGATTTAGATTCTTCTCTGGAATTCCTAAAAATAACGTCGGTTGCGATTCCCGTGTCAATAACGCCAAAAATTTTCTGACTAACTATCAATGACTTTTTGTCTTCGAGTGGACCGCTGCAGGATTGGCTGTCATTGCCACACCTCATATTAGATAAAAACCTGTGACATTGCTTTCCACAACCTTTCCTAAGCAAAAGCCTGTTACTACAAAGACTCTACCGACCGAGGTCAAAATAATAAATACAATGACCTATTATTCATTATTATAATAGTGACGAAAAATTTACATAGATACGCTGTCAGCACAAATATTAAATCAAAAAGTTACAAAAACCTTTTCGGTAGGCTTTACTATTTCGTTTTTGCTTAGGATATTTCCTTATCAGAGTCCAGCAAAAGTCTGCCATTATGGGTCTATCCCATCGGCCTTAGTAATCTCTTCCATTGTTTTCATATCTTGGTGGTATCTTTCTCGTTGCTCCTCGCTGTAATCACCTAGATTGTCCGTGAATCTGTCTAAATGGCTGCGTAAAAAATTAAATTCAATGTTTTATTTGCTCCTAAGTGGTTAAAATTCTCAAGCATTTTAGCTACTTGTTCTGGATATTATGCTACTCTGTGATTCCCTTATGAAAAATTTTGACTATTAAAACAACACTTAGCTATGTTTCTGATTTGATAAAAAGTAAATAGTTCTTTGATTCCTAAAAACATTTATTAGGAATGGTAAATTTTAAACGGATAAGATAAATCTCCTGCCTTTTGGTAAGCATTCCACCTGTAAAAGTAATGAATATAGATTATTAAGTTAAAAATCTGTATTTCCTTCAGAAGTCTAGGCTTTTCGAGAGGGAGAGAAGTAATAGGTGAGTATGTCAGCGAATGGTCAGGCTTCGTGATAATTCGCAAATAATCAGTTAAATGCCTTTGGGTCACGTTGGCGGCGCCTTTTCTTGGACTTTTGCATTTTCATGAGCGTCGATTACTTCAAAAACTCCGCCGTAGACGCTCCCAAGCTCGTTTGAGAAAGGAGGAGGAAACCCCTATTTTCCCCAACCCATAGCTTCCATGATTGTTCATCCCAAATCCCCCGACGGGTCCTAAGGTAAATAATCAGAGCGAAGCTAGACGGGGACCAATGATGAATTCGATACAACCATGAGCTGTATTAAATTTTTGACGAGCCGGAGGTCTCAACGATTGTAAGACTGCGGAAGCTGCAATGGGCTGGACACATGAACCGTATGGACGAACACCGGATACCAAAAAAGGTATCCGTTGGGAGAACTGAAGGCTGGACACCAGTGGGGAAACGCTCGTCTGACACGGTCGAGGAAGATAGTTCATCGCTGCTCGGATTTCGAAATTGGAGGACGCGGTCAATGGAGCAAGACTGGCGAAGGCGCTTGTTGCAGGAGGTGAAGGCCCGAGAGGGGCTGTAGTGCTACGAAGAAGAAGAAGAAAAATATTAGTTCAAGTTCGATTAGAATTGTTTAGGTATTGATATCTCGTGGGTTATCAGATCAAGAACGGTCGAGTTCAGTCTTTGTTTTTTTGAAGTTTTTAAATAAAAGTATCAGGCTAGGTATGTTAAAATGCCGGTTGAGGGAGCGAATAACTGCTCGTGGTTTCTGTTCTTGTACAAAACTCAAGTTGTGATTCTGATAAAGACGGAAACCGCAGAACGAAAACAATCAGTATTGGATGCGTGCTTGTCAAGTCAAAAGTAAAGCACTTTAGCATAATGACAGACACAAAAACAATTTCCTCTAAGTGAATCAGGGCAATGGCTCATAAAGCTATAGTGGATGTATTTGAACTCAGCCAACTGATGGCTTCTAATGGGGTATAAAAGGGGCTCACCTTTGCGACAAGATGACTACGTAGTCTATCCTACTGCACGGCTCACAGATATGAAATAGAAGGTCGCGGCTCAATATACGGCATATTGAGACTAGCTTTATTGCGACCCAGCTCTCAATCTGGCATTAATATTTCCAGTTTTACCTCAACAAGATTGATAAGTCATGATTCTGTGACCTCTTTTGCCAGTTAATCTGTCACAACTAGGATCTGCTGTCAGCTTCTATCGTGTCTTTTCATCAAGTTTTCAGTCTTACCACTGGACATTTACTTTGGGCACTTTACCCTTCAATGTCCTTTTGGGTAGCCGGTTTATTTCCGTACTTTGTACATAGCCCACCCATTGCAATTTGCGGGACTTTATGCAAGCAGGTACAGGTAGTTAATCAAATAATTCATACAGCTCATTGTTGTAACGTAGCGTCTACTCAGCTACAGCAGTTTCCGGATCAACGATCGACACCTCAAAATCTTCTGCTGTTACCGCAGTTACTTTCGCCCAGTTTGTATGATGAGCTGGTATCGTCACGATGTCACTGCATTATACAAAATTCTACCGTGGCACCTCTTGGGCAGCAGCGGCCTCTTACGCGAAGTGAGCTTACGCAACAACAGCAAGCATGTAGTCAGGAGTCAATCCCGGCTCCAATTAATAAAGCTATGGTCCTGCAATAAAATAGTCGCATGCAGCAGTCTATCTTGCCCATTCAACAGCAACAAAAAATTCTGCCGCAATCAGAGCTGTGCCTAACAAAATCAACGATTAATAACCTTCAGCAAAATATCGTTATGTTTTCAGCACCACAAAACTTTATAGATAGTGTGTTAGCTGATAATGGAGTGTTGCGAGCAGTCTCCCCCCTCTCCAATTATTCATATGAGGGCTCGCTTACAACACAGCCAAGAATACACTTACCAACTACGTAACATCGAAACTTGGTTAGTTTGCCTAGTATTTTGAGGTGCGTAAAATTAACAAAAGACAACCTTCCTAACCAGGTTATAAGTTCTTTCTAACGGACAGTTCCGGTTGAACTTTCTATCCTACTTGGTTCCGATTTTTGGCCAAAGGGGACACTCGTTAAATCATTCGATACAAGGCAACCTAAGTGGCAATTTCGTCCCGAAAAAGGTTCCAAACAGCCTCAAAAACATTCAAGGAACACTGAAAACAGTCAAGGAGCACTGAAAGAAATTCTTCCCTTCCTAATCCTTCAACTATTTCTATTTACTATCAGAATGTTCGTGGCTTAAAAACCAGACTTGAGGACTTACTACTCGTGTCACAATTAACGAACGATTCCGTTATCTATTTAACTTAAACGTGGTTGAACGAGAATATTTCAAACGCGGTAATATTACCTGATTATTTAGTCTACCGATGCGACCGTGACCTTAACATCACTAATAAATCTGATGGTGAGGAGTCTTGGTTGCAGTCTGCAAAATCCTTAATAGTTTACTTTGCGCTGACTTCAAATTTGCTCGTGCTGTTGAGTGTGTAATTGTGAAACTCCCTCTTCCACCTAACTCTACATTATCAATTTGCTCTGCGTATATTCCCTGTGATTCTCCCTTAACTGTGCACAAAGCCTTCTTCGATGAACTTTCTGCTTATGTTCTTGCTTGTCATCCACATTCCAAAATTATAATTTGTGGGAACTTCAATCTAACGGCAGTGGAATAGGACCACTTAACACCTGGTATTTCCTCAACAAATGATCTTTCTTTGTTACTTTCTTCCTTTCTTTCTCTTTGTTCTTTTACACAGTTCAATCATATCCGGAACCCTAATGGTCGTCTTCTGGACCCTGTCATGTCAAATGTTCAAACTGGGTGTCTATCAATAGCTCTTGTTTTACACCCTTATGTTCAACCTGATCTCCATCACCCACCCTTGTTTCTAGCACTAACCGTTGATACCCTAAAATCCCAGAGAACTGCCTCAGTTTATCATTACAATTTCTTTAGAGCAAATTATGAGGCAATTAAAACTAATCTGGACTCGGTCAACTGGTGCACCTTCTTCACTCGTCTTGCTTTGAACAAATTTTACGATTACCTTAATAGTCTGATTGCTCTTTATACTCCACTCCAAGCTCCTCGTAAAGCGAAAATGAAGCCTTCGCTTACTCAAAGTGTTCTTCGTGCCTTAAGAGCCAAAGACAAGGGGCATAGGCACTATAAATTGACCAGAAATGATGTTGCTAAACAGAATTTTTGCAGACTGCGCTCTTTGGTTAAAAAAGAGCTCAAAACGGCTATGAAAAACTACTTTAGCAGTTTAAAAAGTTCCCTCTTGACAAATAACGTTAAACCCTTTTGGTCATACATCCGATTCTTTGAATCTTTCTCTTCTATCCCGCATGCTGTCAAATGGAATAACACTGAAGCCGCCTGCCCTCCGGATATTTCTAACCTATTTTCCAAATATTTTTCCTCTACTTTTTCTTCTTCTGACATGGTACACTCCCCCATAAATTAAATTCAAACAGCATCAAGTACATCCTTTTCCACTGATCCTTCTGAAGTTGAATCCCTTATTAACTTGCTCGATCCGAATGTTAGTCCTGGTCCCGATGGATTGCCTAATAAATTTGTAAAGTCACTTTGTTACTCTTTGTGTTTTCCTCGTTCACTTATATTCAATCTCAGTCTTGGTACTGGCACCTTTCCAACGTACTGGTAAGATGCAAATGTTGTTCCTATCTTTAAAAACGGTGATCCATCATCTGACTCAAACTATCGTCCCATATCAGTGATATAACAGAAGAGGAGTGCTCTCCTGTTTCTCTAAGCTGCTGGAACGACTTGTACCCAACAGGCTTCTTGAGTCACTGAGTTCACTTTTCACACAACGGCAACATGGACTTTTGAAGGGTCGTTCAACTTCTAGGAACTTGGCTGAGTTCAAAGATTGTATTGCAAGAGCTTTAGATAAACAGCTTGAAGTAGATGCAATATGCACGGACTTCTCCAAGGCTTTTGACTCCGCGAACCATGCTCTCCTCTGTCAAAAGTTAGCTTTGCTCGGCATATCCGGTTCCTTTCATTCTTGGATTTCATCGTATCTATCCTCCCGTTCATGTCGTGTTAATCTCTATGGCACAATCTCCTTTCCATTCAATCCTACATCTGGCATCCCTTAAGGGTCAATTCTTGGACCTCTTCTTTTCGTACTGTTTATCAATGATCTTCCCTCTGTAATTTCCTCTTCTTGTCTCCTGTATGCTGATGATTTCCAGGTATTCCGGATAACTAGATCCCTTGAAGATTGTTCACATGTCTTGTCCGTACGCTTCTTGAGTACTGCTCAAGAGTGTGATCTCCTAGGCATTTATATCTTGTGAACTCACTAGAAGTTGTTCAGCGTAAGTTTACCCGTACTGTGTTCTTCAAATTCAACTTAGCTTATGAGTCGTATGAGCGTCGTCTATCCATACTTTGTCGCCGTTCTGAGCTCAATGCTTCCTTTATAAGTTATACCACCAACAAATTGCTTCCACTCTAAGCAAAGACTTGCACTACAGACTGTATGCACGTCGTAGTCAGTCTGATAACATTCTCGAGGTTCCGTACGCCCGGACAGATTTATATTTTCACTCAATTATGCCGCGAATCATCAGAAAGCATAATAGCCTCGAACTTGGTTCCCTATCCACCTACTTTGTTTTTAAAAATAAACTAAAGACGTTACTTTTTGCGAATAGTGATAAATGTTTCCTTATAACTCAATTTTTTTCAATTTTTTCAAACTTTGATCTAACTTTATTTCTTACATGTTTTGAATAGCTTTTTCTGTTTGATTTTGTTGTATTAATCTGTCTTACCCTAACTATATTTAACTATATTTATCTATTTCGTAATTAGATTTTTGTCTGTTAAATAGATTTAAATATATAAATTTACTGGACTATTGATTTTCTGGAGCACTTTGCGTTCAATATGTTCACTGCCTTTTTGGGTTAGCTCACGGAGGTCGATGTTTCACTGGTCATTTGTAAATACTATACGATCCTTTTCAAATTTAAACGGTTGATTAAAGCTACAAATAGTCATCTGCGCGCCTAGTTTTACGAAATTTAATGGTACCCTCACAATTTCATTCAAGTACATGTAAAATTGATAAATCCTATTATTACAAAGAAAGTTTAGCGAGTTTCGGGTTTCGAGATATTTAGTGAACTTCCAGATAACTATCTCCTGAATTTTTTTTAGATTTTTCATGGATAGGTGTCTGTTTAAGGAGGGGGGGGGGGGACAAATGCACACATACACATACACTATTTTTCGTTCTTTTTAGGTCTTTGTAAAAATTTTTTTACAAAGACCTACTAATTTCGTGACCTGTCTGTCCGTCCGTCCGTCCGTCTGTCCGAGCGTCACAGCTAGTTTCCTCAGAAACTATAGAAGCCAGAATACTCAAACTTTGTGAGAAGGTCAGAAGTGATGGTCTCCAAAAAGTTCAGGTCTGCCCGAAAATTGAAATGTTTTTAAGGGGGGTCCCCCCACCGTAATAACGAACGGACCTTTAAAAAAATTGTTTAACCGAAGGTAGTCAAGTGGGGTATCAACTGAAAGGTCTTGGTTAGAAATTTTAGAATCTGAAATAAAAAAATCATTTTATGAGTTAGGGGATCGAGGGGAAAGCGAAATGTACCCAAAATTTGTGTCCTCCCCTCGCAATTGGACACCTTTGAGCCGAAAAATCTGAAAATTGCTACGAATGTGAACCTTGATGAGTACAAGGGCAACAAATACCTCAAAAATCGAAATTCACTCAACTTTGTTAATAATAGTACGATTTGTAGATTTCACTGTTTCACCCATAAAATCAAAACGGTACCTTCCAATTTCCTGAAATTTTGCAATTATATAGACTAATATAAGATGTTTACGTTCACAAAATTTAATTAAGATCGAATCATAATCAAGTGAGTTATAGCCATTTCAATTGTATGGATAACAACAACAATAACACGTGTTTATGATTGATACATATTTAAAATTGACCTAGGCACTTTTTTCTTCTTTCAATTTTCATGAAAATTTAAGGAATAGTGTTTAACTTGAATATGTTCAATTGGCCGAACATTCAGAACAATCATTTAAGCTAGATCAAAATGGCAGCTGCCCTGTGCTTACGAAAGAAACTGTGCATTTTTAGCATAAATTTGAACGATTTCATACCCAAGTATTGGATGGATTATTCAAGTTATCGATTCACGTTATTAGAAAACTTGTTTCTAACCCTAAGACGTTTGCAAAGACCTTCTGGTAGGAGCACTCTCCTGCTTACTCAACTTGTTTAGATTGCTGTAGGGTCTTTTTTATCTTTCAGGACTTCCTGAACATAATGTGGCACATGGTTCCATTTGTCATGTGGTCCCTTCGAAGCCTTTTCTATTTTTCGCACGCAAAAAATGTGTGGTAGGCATTGTCTTCCTTTCCTGGGCAAAACCGACTATTGAGAGACCCAGTTGAGTCGCGAAGTTCACCTTACCTTCGTGCAAGTCACCCATTCGTTGAGTGAGCGCTGTCACACCTTGCGAACAACCGTCTCCCACGCATCCTTACTTCCATGCTGGTAAATATTGTGGTGCTCTCTAGCAATGAGGGCTATAGATATCACGTTTGAAATAACGCTAACCACCAAATCAGAGACTGTTGAGTCTCCTCTTCTCTATACCTGTGCCAAGCGTTCTCAGTATACCTCCTTACTAAGAGTACCTCCTCATATTTCCGCTCTGTACAGTAGCACTGACCCTCAGAACTCATCAAGAGGTGTCTCTTAATGTGTTGGTTCCCCTACGTTGGCAATAAGTCAACTCATGTGTGTCTTGTTTCAATTATATTAGTTTAGAGATAAGTCTGAGTAAAATTAATAGTCTTTTCATAAAAGCTTATAAATTTAAACTGGAACAATTCAGTTAAAAGCAATAATAATAATATCAAAGGTCAGTACAAAAAAGTCCCCGCGCAAACAGTATCTACGACGAGCTCACCACATCTTCATCCAAGGCTGAGACCGCATGATTTAATTTCGTTGTTTTCACTACAATCCCAGCAAGTTCGAATTGGCAGGATCGTTTCCAAAATGTGGCTGCTTTGGTTGGCACTGCATTAAATCTGAGTTCAGCCAGAGGTGGGCCTTGAGCTAGTACATACTGAAATTCATCAGCATTCGGCATTTCTCTTTCAAATCACAACACTGAACGGATACGAAGATTAAGCTGTAGATGGGCACAACGACTACGTGGTACACGGAAACGACCCGGGGTACAATGAAACTTTCGTGCCGAAACAAAATTAAAATATTCCAATGAAATTTTTATATATTAAAAGAAAATAAATGTAAAAATTTAAATATGGTTAACTACCTTTGTTTCCGAATATTTGCTTCTTGTTTAATTTTGATTTCAAGAATCTTCAAAAACTTTAAAATCGATTTTAAAATTGAATCTTTTTTGAGTTTCTCGGAGCTTCTTCTTCTTCTTCGGGCCTACGCTTCTTGCAAATAGTGCCACAACTGTCTCGCTCCATTGACCGCGTCATACAATTATGAAGTCCGAGCCGCGATGAGCTGTCTTCGTCGACCGAGTCAGATCAGCGTTTTCTCAGTTTCCGCTTTGGTCTCCGCCCCGCAGTTCTTCCAACGACTACTTTTGTGGATATCTGTTGTTTGTCCATATGATTCATGTGGCCAGCCTATTGCACCTGCCACAGTCTTACAATCGTTGAGACGTCGACTTCGTCAAATATGTCATACAGCTCATAGTTGTATCGAATTCGCCATTGGTCCACATCTTGCTTCGCTCCGATTATTCGCCTCTGGACCCATCGCTCAAACATGTCCAATATATTTGCGGATGCTTGAGTTAGGGTCAATGTTTCACACCCATAGCATAACACAGGTCTTATCACAGATTTTTATACTTGGAGCTTTGTTTTCCTGTACAGCTGGTCTCAAACATTGTTCAAACTAAATACAATATTTTATTTTAGATCTGTACTCTCTTTGTCTCTTTCATTACTGGTTCTCATTATTTTGGCGGCTTACTACACAAATTCGCTCACATTTTTAGGGTTTTGTACTAAAATACAAAACCCTATTGCAATCACGACCTGTGTCCGTCTGTCCGTCCGTCCGTCCGTCCGTCTGTATGTCACAGCACTTTTTCTCCGAAACCATAAGAGCTACAGCCATGAAACTTTGTAGAAAGGTCAGAAGTGGTGACCTCTTGAAAGTTCAAGGGTGGAAAATTTTTTTAAAGGCGTTTAAGGGGGGTCTCCCCATATAAGGGGGTGACCCCTCAAAAAAAAATTTTCACCATTGGTAGTCGAGTAGGGTGTCATTGGAAAGGTCTCAATGAGATCTTTACAAAACAAGTCTTAAAATCGTCTTATAAGTACCGAGGGGGGCAGGGGAAGGGGAAATGTACGAACTTTTCGCGTACCCCCCCCCTCGCGATTGGACACCTTCCATCCGAAAAATCTGAAAAAAATCATGAATGTAGGCCTCAATGAGTACAACAACAACAAATACATGAGAAGTCGAAATTCACTCAACTTTGTTAGTAATAGTATGATTTATCGATTTTGTGTTTTCTTGAATAAAATCTAAAGGGTACCCTTAAACTCAATAAAGTTTGGCAAAGAGATGACTATTTATAAGATTGATTTTTTCTGAAAGTTTCATAAAGATCGAATAGTATTGAACGAAGTTATAGCGATTTGAATTTTCGTGTATTACTATGGAGCAATATGCCCTGTATTACTATGGAAACATATTGCTATGGAGCCATATGCGATTTTTACCGACTTAGACACTACAGCTTTGCTAGAATTTGCATGAAAATTTCAGGAGTGATAGGTTTCATGAAGATGAGTACATACAATTGAAACAAGTCGAAGAGGCAGGAGAGAGCTCCTAGCAAAAGGGCTTTGTAACCATTCTAGGATTCGAAAAAATAGGCCATGAATCGATGATTACAGTACAGAGGAGTGGCCCCTGAAAAAAAATTTCATGAAAGGTAGCCGATATGAGTATCAAATGAAAGTTCTCTATGAGAGCCTTTCAAAACAGTTCTTAAACTGACAGTTTTTGCTTCAGTGGGAGCACAGGGAGGAAATACATGAAAAATGTGTTTCCTCCCTCGCGAATGGACACCAGTGATCTAAAAAATCTGAAAAAAAATATCAAAGGAGATATTTATGAGTATAACTATAACAAATACCTCAGAAATCAATTCGTTCAACTTTGTTAATAATAGTATGATCCTCGAATTTCACATTTTCTCCAATAAAATCGTCTTTGACATGTTTCTTGATTTTATTCGTTGCTGGTTACAGCATTTTGTAAGTTGAGTACAAAACCCTTCTGACATGAGCATAGGTCTTTCTACCCAACTTGTTGATACTACATTCGCTAAGTGTGAATTTTGTGCAACTGAGATATCTTTCCGCGACTGCGTCATAAACTATGTTTTATTCTCATTGTACTAGTTTTGCTTCGCTGTCGAGTTTCAGGACAAGTTCTTTGGTAGTTGTTAATGACCGTGAGAAAATATTGATTTGTATAGTAATATACCTCGTGTATCGACGTGTAGCCTTCTGGTGGCAAACCCCCGAGCCAAATTGAATAGAAACTTGTCATATTTGGCAAGTTATATTAAGAAAACGTTGTAAATGGCAAGATTTTGATCAAGCGAAAACACTCAGCAGAGAATCTTTCCCAAATAAAACGTGAGCTATCAAAAGAAAAACGTAAGTGAGTCATAGCCAAAATACATTTGACCGGAAAAAAAACATCACAGGAGTTGATTTGGTAAGGCTACGAAGTCAACAAGAATGTCACTTCCATCAGATTTACCGGAACAGGCGCTTTACCTATAGACATTGTAGTATGGGGGAATCTCACTATCTAAAATCTCCTCAGGTAGTATTATTTCACTTACCTATAAAGTAGTATTATTCCACTTACCTATAAATTGTGAGAAGATCCAATCAAAACTGTAGTTTTTGGTCAGACAAAAAGCTCACAGTTGAAGAACGACTATAACTTCCGCAAGTTTTCTTCAGTTTTTTAAAAAATTTTGCTATCGAGCTTCTCTTTAAAACAGGCAATAGTTTTATCTAAATGTGGTTTATTGACAACTAAAATTCAAACTGGTAATGCTGAAATGTGGTGAAAGATTTGGTTCGTACATAATATTGCAATAATCTCCCACATTGCAACTTTTATATAAACCCTAAGGATTTTGTTATAATTTTCACATCTTCAAGAGGTTTTTTTTAAGAAATTAAAATGTGAATTAATCTGTACCGAATTTGGCCTTTCTAAATCATCATTAGATTTCAGTCAAATACTCGTAAATCCTAGTACTCTTTAATTTGATCAGATAAGTACTTATTCAAACCATCGTTTCCATGTATCCATTTGCCTGATTCTTTTTTCTTCAAGCTAGCTTGTCGGATGTGCTAACAATGAAAAATTTATTAAGGACGCATCTGCTAATTAAATCTAACGACCCTTCAGTCGAAAATGACTTAATAGTATTTACAAAAGGTCCTTAATAGACGATTATAAGGCGCGGATAGCCCGCCTAATTGAAAAAGCTTCCATGCCTTTCGTAGCAAAAGTCACTGCGGGTAATTATGAGAGTTTTATGCAATTCGTTAGCGTCAAGTCCTTTTGCGATGGTTTATGGTTTTTGCAAAGGGAGACAATCTTTATTCTTTGTTAAGTTAATGTTGACACATTAATGCACTTAAAGAAGATTTGCGATTGAATGAAGGCTTCCAGACATAAATTTTTTTCGGCAGTCATCTAATTTCAATTAATTGGCTGTAATTTAGCTTAAGCTCTGATTAATGCGTGCATTGAGTTTTTGGTGCGTGAAACGAATGATTGATTGGATTAATGTCTCTCGGCTACCAATCCATTTTCATTAATTACAATCCTTGTAGCTAATTCTGTAAATAAGAGAAAGCGAAGGTCAATTTTCTTAAGGTAAATCTCTGTAAGTTCTATAAAAGTCAAATAACTACTTCCAAACAAATTTTAAACAATCATACTGATAATTTTAATTACTAAATTATTTTAAGCCTGAATAAATATAAATGTTTAATTGAGGGCATAATCAATCAAAAAAAATATTAGTCTACAAAAACTTTTGTGTTGTGTTGTGTTGTGTTAACTTTATTTACACATACTCTACATTTTGATCGAAGATACAATCTCGACACAATCGACTGAAACCCTCAGATTACTTCCTTACCTCTATATAAATACAAACTTTGTCACTTTGCTGCATTTGTATAGTTAGGTAAAGCTGTTTTTACTTGATATTTCATTGGCGATGTTTGTTTATTGATCATTTAAATTGAACTAAAGGGCGATTATTCTCTGCGAAGATGGACTCTACTCCATCTAAGGCCGCTCAAGTAGTAGCACTAATCAAAGATGGTTTGAGTTAGAATATCAGAGGTAGACGTCTTCGTTTGAGATTATCAGCAGTAGGACGGGTACACCAAAGGTTTTTATAAAGTAGAAGTTTCAATCGTTGATCGGGCTCTGAAACGAATCGAGGCACAGTATAACAAGATGATAGCTTTATTGTATCAGCGTCTTTACGAAATCAATATGGTGTGTTAAGGTTCAATAGTGATTTTGTAATGTCTTTAATTTCACACAGGGATGGAAGCTGTTTGCAATATGCTTGCCAGCTCATACAGGTGAGGACTACCACCATAGTATACTCATCTAGTAACCACACTCCATCAACCCTCCGGAAAAATCTGAACACAAGCCGAACAGCGAGCCATAAATCTTCGGTAGCAGGTAGGTAGATAAATGCTGACGCGAGGATTGGCGCGAATATAAACATATGCTTCGATGAGAGATTTCAGAATTACCATATCTCAAAAAATCAATAACTTTGCAGAAAAACAAATTCATTCCATGCAATCTTTTAGTTTTTTACTAGGACCTGGCAGCACTCCTATGTTCTGAAATGCGTAAAAGAACACGTGCGTCGGAAATTTTATTTGCATTTTGCTTTGTTTCTTGAGCGCCCCAAACATGGGATCAGCTGTAATGCCCCGGATCAGCTGACGTGCCCCTGGAAAAATTCAAAAAGTGTGCAACACAGGGTAAATGAAAGGTATGGGTACTAGTTGAGTATACTATGATTAGCACCTTACACTTTTTTTTCTTTTTTTTTGTGGTGGGGAGGTGAATGCTATTTATGCACAGAGTGTGGGACTCCCATGGCCGACTGGACTACCCACTAAACACCTCCCCTGTCAACCTGAGAACCCAGCCTAGAACCGTTTGACACATTACTTCGGGCCAGGTCTCTTTTTGTTACGCCGTGGGGCGCCTTCAAGCTTGGGAGTCCCTTTCCTAGCGGGAGGGGAGATGGGAAGAGGAAATGTCAAAAGAGCGTTCCCTGCCCTAGCGCCCCCGGCTGCTGTGAGTCCCTTTTATATTTTAGCTGCCCGAGCATAATGTGCCACCTGGTTCCATTTGTCAACCGATTCGAGCATCATCGCAACTATTTTATCCGGGGTGAGCTCTCCCGTCTCCCTGTAGAGGTCCCTTCGCAGCCTCACCTTTTTGTTGCACGCAAAAATGTGTGACAGGCATTGTCCTCCTCTCCTGGGCAAAACAATCGGGGGACCGTGACTTACCGATCTTGTGCCGGTAAGACTGAAAACACCTATGCCTGCTCAAAAGCTGGGTCAGATAGAAGTCAGTCTCACCATTCCTTCGATTTAGCCACGGTCTCACATCCGGGATGAGGCGCGCAGTCCACTTTCCCCTAGTGCAACTGACCCAAGACTGCTGCCAATCGTTGAGCGAGCGCTGTCTCTCCTCGCGGACAACCATCTCCCTCGCATCCTCGTTTCGGCGCAGGTAAAAAGCGCGCCGCTCTCTAGCAAGGGGGGCGACAGGTATCACGCCTGCAATAGCTCTCACCGCCGAGTCAGAGACTGTTGGATACGAAGATGCAATTCTCAGTGCTCCTCTTCTCTGTACCTGTGCCAAACGTTTTCGGTATATCTCCTTGCTGAGAGCGTCGCCCCATACCTCTGCTCCGTACAGTAGCACTGACCCTAGACCACTCATCAACAGGCGTCTTCTTGATGGAGTGGGTCCCCCTACGTTGGCAATAAGTCGACTCAGAGCCGATGTTCCCGAAGAAGCCTTCTCAGCCGTTGCCCTGATTTGCTCAGAGAAACTCATCTTCGAGTTGATCAGTAGCTTCAGGTACTTCACCGCTGACTTCGATTCGATTCATAAGTTGCCAATACTGATCATCCTTACCCTTGGGACTCTCTTTTTTGTCAAGATGACCACTTCGGGTTTCTCCAGTGCTAAACTGAGCCCGCGAGCAGTCATCCAGTCCCTCACTTGGCGCATTAGCATACCTAACCTAAGTTGTGCTTATTGAACGGTGGCCATAGTTGACTTGACCGAAAAGGACGCCGAACAATTTCTGAACAAGGGCAAAGTACGAATAGGGTGGATTGTATGTAGGATATGGCGAAGAGTACCGCCTCTTCAATGTTTCAAATGTCTTGGTTATGGTCACACCACACAAGTATGCAAAGGACCCGATAGGAGTTCCCTATGTTACAAATGCGGTGAAATGGGACATAAAAGAAATGAGTGTACGAAGGAGGCACACTGTATTCTTTGCAAGGATGCTGATTCAAAACCTGATTTTGGACACGTCTTGGGATCAGGAAAATGCTGGGTGTTCCAGGAAGCCTTAGCCAAGGCAAAATCAGAACTCCGATGACTCGCATCCTGCAGCTAAACCTACTCTGCAGTTCAACCGCCCAAAATCTGCTTGAGCAGTTTGCGAAGGACATGAAAGCCGACTTCTTGCTGCTGAGTGAGCAACACCATAATAAAAGTCCTGCATTATGGTACTCTGATGAAACTGGTACTGCCGCTATCTGGGTTCGGAACAGTGACTTTCAAGCGGAGAGTTGTGGACGGCGAGATGGTTTCGTCTGGGTTTGGTGCTCAGGGATCACCTTCTTTAGTGTGTACCTAACGCCTAACGAATCGATATCATCTTTCCAAGCCAAGCTTCAGGCTTTGGAGGGCGCTGTTTCGAACGCAGAGGGCAAAGTGCTCGTTTGGGTCATTGCTAAAGCAATCGAATGGGCCTTGGCTCAGACGGATCCGCGGGAAAGCAAATCCTGGAAATGGCAGCCAGGACGGCCCTCGTCGTACTAAACTCCGAAAATACGCCGACTTTCCGCCGTATTGGCTGTGAGGGAACCATACCGGACGTGACATTCGCCTCGGAGTCCTTAGTACGAAGGATACACAACTGGGAAGTATTAGAGGACTACTCAGCCAGTGCATTCTGCTTGAGATAAGTGATGCTATCTTCTACAACTGGATGGAACATCGGAAGGATGGAAGTCGAGAGGTTCGTCGAGGTGCTCACAGCAGGTGAGCCGCTGCAGGGAGCTCCGGAGGGGACGGAAGAACTGGCAGCTGAAGACGTGGTGAACTCTACTATGAGCATCATTACGACTGCTTGCTGCGCTTCTATGCCCCATCGAAAACCCCGGCACGGCAAGCCCCCAGTATACTGGTGGTCAACTGAAATCGCTGAAAAGCGAAGGGAGTGTCACAAGCTTTGACGTGAGGCTCAACGGGCGCGGAACGGTGACGAGGCATGCAACTTCGCAAACTGATCAACAGTAGCAAGGCTCGCTGCTGGCAAGACCTAGTGGACAATGTGAACAAGGATCCGTGGGGCCATGCGGAAGCTTGGTGCCCTACGGAAGCCTTGTATACATGACGCGGAAAAGATGGACGCGTTAGTGCGGGGACTCTTTACCGCCCATCCCGTCCGTGTTGACGCTGTCCATAGTGAAACAGCAGTAAAGTGCCCACTCTTCACACAGCTGGAATTGGAGGAGGCAGTCCTCTCATTGAAAGCGAGTAAGGCTCCAGCTCCAGATGGTGTTCCAGCTGAGGTGTTGCGGCTCGTCTATCACCATTGTCCTGACTTGCTGCTCAGCACATTCAACGCTTGCCTACGGGACGGGGTCTTCCCGGTGCGATGGAAGGTGGCGAGGCTCGTGCTGTTCAGCAAGGGGAAGGGAAATCCCGAATCGCTGTCTGCATACCGCCCGTTATGCATGCTAGACACGGCTGGGAAAGTGCTAGAGAAACTCATCAAGGGAAGACTCACTGACGTGATTCGTGCTGCTGGGGACCTATCTCCTCGGCAGTACGGCTTTAGAGCAGGACGTTCTACCATTGATACGATTGCACAGGTGGTGAACGAGGTCCAAAAGGCAGAGGCATATAGTCGCACCATGCGATGGATCGTCTTGTTGGTGACACTCGGCGTCAGGAATGCCTTCAACTCCGCTAGATGGGTGGATATTCTGGACACGCTGGAAAACTCTTTTCAAGTTCCAAAATATCTAATGCGGCTTTTGGGGAACTACCTAAAGGACCGAAGCCTGCTCTACAACACAACACAGGACCAACGAAGGATGGAAATTACATCGGGTGTTGCCCAGGGATCTATCCTTGGTCCGGACCTGTGGAACGTATCTTACGACGGGCTACTGAGACTTGAGATGCCAGATGAGTCGCGCTTGGTCGGCTATGTGGATGATGTTGCGGCTCTGGTCGCTGGACGCACCTTACACTTGGAGCCATATTCTAGGAATGATTTTTTGTGGTTATGAGTTGAAGGCTATATCCGCTATGCGACTAACCACTAAACACTATCCCTGCCAATCTGGGAACTTTGCTTGGAACAATTTGACACATTACTTCAGATTTAGCCTGGTTTTGCTACGCCGTGGGGTGCCTTCAAGCTGATGGATTTCTGCTGTTGTGGGAGGGGAGGATCACTGTTCAAGCAATCCCCGAACCCCAATTGCTGTGAGTCCTTTTTTGTTTTAGGACTACCTGAACATAATTTGGAACGTGGTTCCATGTGTCAACGAGACAAGCACCTCTCCAATTAGACTGTCGGGGAAAAGCTCTCATGTTTCCCTGTAGAGACCTTGGCGCAGCCCATCCAATCTTTTGCATACAAAAATCGGTGGCCGACATGGTCTTTCTCTTCTGCGTTAAACCTATAGTCGAGAGACTGCGACTGACCAATCTTGGTCAAGTCAGATGTAAAACTTCCGTGCCTGTTCAAAAGCGGTGTCGGGTAGAAATCAGTCCCATGCACTCAATTGAGCCTTGGTCTACGATCCGGGATAGAAGGTGCAATCTTTTTTTGCTTCGTGCTATACATCCAGGACTGTTACCAATCATTGAGTGAGTGTTGCCTTTCCTCGCGGAAAACTGTCTCCCTCGTATCTTTGTTTGACGCAGGTAGATAGTACGGCATCCTCTATCAATGAGAGCAGTAGGTATTGCACCTACAATGACTAGCAAGGCTTAATCAGGACTGTCAGATATGAAGGTGTTCCTGTTTCGTTTATCCGTGCCAAGTTTTTTCAATACTGCTTTTAGCTGAGATTTCTGGTCTATACAGTAGCACCAACTGTACGGACCTCATCAAAAGTTACCTTCTGAATGGTTTGAGTCTCCCTTTATTGGCTATAAGTTAACTAGGAGCCAATACGCCTTGTAGTGAATAGGTAATATCCAAGTCCGTAAAGGACTGCAGCGATGGTCTGCTGCCTCAGCAGAGGAAGATGTAGATATCCGCCGAGAATGCCCTTGTCTGGGGACGCGGCTAGCATTGCAGTGTCGTGGGGCGGGTTCATTCCCCCAGCACAAGGACCCACTACAAAGGAATTCCGCATTCACGAATTCTTGGGTCTCAAAAGAAAGGCTACCGAAGTTGCAAAAATTGTAGGCAACTACAAAGAAGAGAAATGACTTGTTCAGAGAACAAGTGGAACAAGTAAAAACGGACGGACTTAGGGTAACCTCGTCGTTACCCGAAGAGGCTCATGGCCCACAAATAAGAGAAGGACAACTGGGTGGTGATGATGCCCCCTCGCACCCGCCCAACCGGATCAAGATCCACATATGTTGCAGTGGCCAAGTATTTCCCTTCTGAGTGAAAAACTCATACAACATAACTTGCATGAGCCTTCCCATCAGAGGAGAAATACCCCGGTGACAAATTTATGTCATAGAGCTATGCAACCGGATCACATAACCCTATGCAATGAAAAGGCACCTTGTGCGAGGTCACTCAACCCGCGATAGTACCTGAAACAAAAAGAGGTTAGAATGGGCCCGGTGGCTGGCTCATTTTCTGTGGGGAGAGCCCTTCAACGTAACGTGTCCTATATCCGGTCAGATCCAACGGAATGGAAAGACCGAGATGTAACTTTAATTCAACATTTCTTTATTTAACATCTATGCCTTTTCACAATATTGGAATAACGTTTCTATTCGTTTATACTATATCTAGCGTATGGTAATATAAATAATATAAGCTACAGTAAGTTTACTTTATTTTGATTCTATATTATTCCTTGTTTCAAAAGATCAAATTGACGTTGCTCCCAAGTTTGCGGCAGGGTTGAAAAACAAATGTAAATTAGTAAATTCGAAAATGCGCGTATACTTTTTGGCCAAAAAGGAAACCGTATGATTACTTGTTCGACCGAAGCATTCAGTATACGAATTATTCCGGTGAGAACAACGGACAATTTTACAGAGGGCGGCGCTTATATGAAACATATTCTTTAAAGGCAAAACCTGTATATGATACTGTTTGGCGATTATTGTGTTTGGAACGTATTTTCTGTTGAGGATGAAAAGTTAACACACTTCAATATGATAGGAAAGTTGAGATCCCTTGGCTGCTGTGATTCACAATACAAATTATCTACCACGTTTCGACCATAGAATACCATGCTTGGTCTTCGACTCAAAGCTTATCAAACCAAAAAAAAGTCAACGCCTCAACTAACTAGTATATGATTTACATTTTAACAAGGATTTTATAATCAACCTTAAAGACTAAGAGTATATTAAAAAAAAAAAGATGTAACGAGAACTTAATTATTTCAATAAAATCAAGTAAAAAAAAAATTAATTTTTTCCTTACTTCCTACAAGAAGTATAAGCTCTTCTCCAACAAATTTGATGGAGATTGGTGAATACTCTGCGCTGCCAAAAATGCGAGTTTGTGAGCCTATTGACAAATGGCCGGAACACGAGTTGTGTCTGATCAATTATAATACAAATGTGTCATCTTATGAGTGAGAATTTGCATCTTATCGGGATCCAGCCCAATATTATCATCCACAATGCTACCGTGGGTTGGAGTTACAATATCTTGGCGAACTGATTGAGATACTAAGAAGAAATCATATATCTCCGGTAGAGTGATAATATCATCAACAACTTTCCCCAGAGGCGGATTATTTTTTGCTTGGGTATAAATTTCCGTGAGATGTTTCCGGATTGTCTCACTTTCAATCTTGGCTACTTGATGGAATTGACCTTCACCAACACCATCTCTATAGAAAAGAATACGAGATGGCAATGATCTGTGCAAGTTACGATATTCTTTAAGTGCTTTAACCACGTGCAAGGCAATTTCTGTGGAAACGTGGGAAAATATTTTCCACCATTAAATTCACAGAACGCCCGCGGATCCGAGCACGAACCAGGAGGTCCGACACTGGTGAAATATGGATTGGAAATAATTGCTGCCGTAAAACTGAACTCTAAACACGTTTTCTTGTGGTGGAAATCCTCTGACTTGTAATTTGTGTGGAGAAAAAGCAAAACCACTCGCGTGAATTCGTCAGAGGTCCTCGATTCACTTCAAATTGCTACGGAAAGTCAAAATCGACTGACTTCTACAAATCGCAAAAAAATGAAAACCCGTTTGACTGTTCTTTGTCGTGAGGTCAAATAGTTCGCGAAGATATCAATGGTACTCAGTAAGCGGAAAATAAACCAAACCGAATATGGAATAAAAGTCTTAGGAGCACTAATGAAGAGATGCAATTAAGATTCTACAGGTAATAGTAACTTATCCACTTTCCAAGGATGTCCTACAGCCAGTAAAATCGAATTAACAGCGATCACACCCCGCTCAGCGTTGAAAGCGCGACTATGATTACGATGCATTCCTTCCTGTCGCCATTTACGTCAAGGCGCCCTAAATTTGAAGAGCTTGAAGTGCTGCCTACTCAATCGCTCCTACTTCGATATTCCTATCTTAATCGCAGCAACCACAGTACAGCACTCCTAATGCGCAGAGTCCATCGTCACCTGGACAATAATTGTATCAACCTGACCAATGAAGAAATTAAGGTTGGAACGGAGATGAAAAAAAACGGTCTGAATTTTTTAACTTTGGCTGATGAGTATGCAATTCTGCATTCAACAATGAGCCAGAGAACTCCACGGCCAATTGTCCTCTCGCGATGGCGCCTCTCCTTGCGCTATGCCCGCCGCTCTATCACGCAATGCCGACAACTTTTTCAGTCATACACTCCGGATGCTTCTGATCACTTTTCAGGCTTCTAAGTACTCGTCACAAACAATTTAATCTTTAAATTTACTGCGAATACACTAATTAAGAAATTTTTTTATCGCGCACTGACAGCTAACGATATGTCTGTAACCAAGTTGAGCCCACGAGTCCAGATGGAGGCGACATTCGTTGGCAACCACCTCATCTCGTAACTTTAGCCAACCTTCTAAATACGTCGAGGAACATCAAAACACTTCCCACCTATCTTTTCGATGCAAGCCTCAAATTAGTTTGCCTACGATATTTTTTTTTATATGTGTGGGTGCGCACAATTAATGAGTATAAATTCAAATTATGGACGAATACACCGAATTGCTTCTTGGTGGTTGTTTGTGTTTTTAACTAATATTATCATCATACGATTGGATTGATAAATTTAAATTCATTTTCAACGTAAAGAAACAATAGTAAATAATGCGTAATAGTATATCGCAGTTTTCCTTTGATACCACGTTGATTTGAAACGAAATTGGTATGCGAGGTGTTTGACATTAGATATTTAGAAAAAAGTTCTGAACTGAATAATCAGTAATGTCTACTTGTCGCCGCCTATAGCAATGCGCGTTTAATCGAACTGTCTGCACTTTTCTAGTAAGAATTTCAATTTTCTTGATCACCATGCTGTAGGGGTGAAGGAGATAGGAAAGTTTTAGAGCAGTTTAATAGAGTAACTGCTCGATTACTACAGCCTGAAGCAGTTTTATCAGCCGTTGCCCTGAATTGCTCAGAAAGTCTCACTTTCGAGACAATCAGTAACCTCAAGTACTTTACGGATGGTCTCGATTCAATTACTATTTCTTAAATACTGATCATCCTTACTCTGGGAACTGTCTTCTTTGTCAGGATGACCATTTTCGTTTTCTCCAATGCTAGACTGAGCCCGCGAGCAATCATGCAGTTTGTTAACTTACGCATAAGGATACCTAGTCTAATTCGGGCTTCTTCGTTTGTGCTAAAGCAACCAACAGCACAACATCATCTACATAGCTGATCAGGCGCAACTCATCAAAAACTCTAGTCTCCGCAGCCCGTCGTACGATATGTTTCACTAGTCTGGACCAAGGACAGATCCTTAAACAACACCTGATGTGACTTACATGCTTTGCGAGTCCTGCATCGTATCACAAAGCGCTATAAGATTCTCTGGAACTTGGAAAGGCGATTTCAGCGCATCGAGAATATCCACCCATCTGGTGAAATTAAAGGCACACTGAGCATCAAGGGCCACCATCGCATGGTACGGCTATGTGCCTTCGCCTTTTTTTGAACTGGGCCAGCTCTGCAATTGCATCAATGGTAGAGCATCCAGCTCTGAGGCCGTACTAGTGAACAGATAGGTCGCCAATAAAATCTAACAAATCGCGCCAGTGAGTTCTCTCTTGATAAATTTCTCTAGTGGTTTCCTAGCCGAGATAGTGACCGTAGTTTTCCTTGCCCTTGCTGACCAGTACGAGCCTCACTACTTTATTAATTTCCAGGAAGACCTCCTTCCTTCGGGCAAGCATTGAGTGTATTGAGAAACAAGTCAGGAGACTGGTGATAGACAAACTGCAACATATCAACCAATACGCTTTCTTTACCTGCAGCTGCCCTTGTTTTCAATGATAGGACTTCTTCTAGTTCAGCCACATGAGGAGTGGGTATTTGACGGTTATTATGTTATGATTAATTGATTGTACTTTCTTGCCCATCCTTCCCATTTTATATATGTAAGATATGCGTCGGGCACCATACTTCCGCATAACTGGCTTCAACCCAAGGTCTCACAGATCCCTGTTCACACTGTCCACTAGATCTTGCCAGCAGTGATCCTTATATTGTGAGTCAATTTACAAATGCATTCCCTGGCCGAAATGTGTGCTTTGAACCGGTTTCATGCCTCGTTTGGCTTCAACGGCCGTTGAGTTTCATGTCAAAACTTGTAACACTTCCTATGTTTCTCAGCAATTTAAGTTGAATGCCACTACCCTGGCGGCCCACTGTCTTATAGTTTTCGGTGGGGCAAATAGACGTAATGATGCTCATACTTAAGTTCACTAGGTCTTGAGCTGTTAGTGCTTTGATCCTTTTTGAATCTCACAGCAACGTCACACGTATTGTGAGCATCTAAACGAACATCTTGAGTCCATTCTCTCAATTTACGACTCAATTGGAAAAGGCCGAAAGCTTGCGCATCAAGAGACAGCATCATGGGTCTCAAGCAGAATGAACTGATGGTTGCTGGTTTAGTGACCCTCTTATAGTGTCGTCTTGTGTACCCTCCGTACTAGGCACTACAAAACAAATAGCATGTTGAGTATGAATTTTTCATAGTCCACAAGGTGGAAAGCACTTGAGCCCTGTCTTAGCCCTCATCTCTAGTAACCGTTTTCCTCGCTAATCTGTTCGATGTACGCTCCATTTGATTGCTTTAGCACTGAAGTCTCCCCCAATGAGAATTTCCTCAAAGAAACATAGATGTTTTTAACTGAATCATTACTTTCCTAATACTCATCGTCCTTATTCTGAAGATTCTCTTCAATGTAAGAATGACCACATAGATTTTCTCCAGCATTAGACGGTATCAGCAAATAATCATTCAGTTATTTATCTGACGTATTGGGCTATCTAACTCCGCCCTAGACAGTCCTAAGCTAGTATGAGAAAAGAAGAGGGAACCCCTTGTTTCCCCAACCCACAGTTTCTATGATTCCCCATACTAAGCCCCACGGTTAAAACTTCTCGGGGTCGCACCTTCGATTAATGGCTTCCCAATAATGAAATATTAAATGCCGAGAAATGCCAATAACTGTAAATAAAGGGTTTTATATTAGGGACATAAAAATTTCGTATTTTTATATGAACGAACGCTTAAGATTTTTTAATGAACTGTCAATATCAAAACGTTAGTTGCGAACCAGCAACGTTTGGAAATTATTAAAAATTACTTCCGGAATTTTGAGTCGGTTTCATTGGAAAATCATCTTCAGCGATAAATCTCATTTCTAGGGCAATGGCTTTGTTAATAAGCAAAATATGAAACAAACCTATATGTGCTTCTTAAGACGGCGTTACATCCGCAAAAATTACTGTTTGACACCGTTTTCATGCCTGAGGGTTTATTGGGCCGTATTTTTTCGTAGATGAAAACGACCGTCATGTTACTGTCAATGGAGAGCGCTAATGTGCGACGTTGAAAGATTTTTTGTGCCCAGATTTGGATAACTTGACATCAACAATATATGGTTTCAATAAGACGGTGGCAATAGCCACACAGCACGCCTCACAATCGATTTATTATATCCTTAATGGAAAACCCTTTACATCTACAGCTCTGCTTATAAATCATACTTACACCTCCTTTGTGGGGGGTGCAATAAGGTCAAGACGAGTTTATTGTGCCTGATAACAGACTCGAAGCAGAAACCATGCCGCTGGAATGGAGGTTGGGCGACGGGCCTACTCCCCGTTCCTGGAAAACCCTTCATTGTTTTGAAACCTGCAATAGGGCCTCGGAATGAATTGAACTCCTGGCAAAGCCCTCGCAAACCTAAATAAAATATGGTGTTGAATCCTGGAATGTAAGCTCACTCAATTATCCTAGCGCTGTTAAGGACCGTTGACAAAAGGCCAGTGAATTTAAACTAAGAATACTGACAATCCAGGAAATGATCTAGAAGGGAAATGATATTCAAGACATGAGATCGCACATAATATTCAAAAGTGAGAAGCTTTTTGGTAAGCGAGAATTCGGAGTGGCGTCTATTGCGGATAGGGAGTTCAAATCACACGTTATTGATTTTAAGGCAGTCAATAAACGGTTCTGCGCGATCCATATAAAAGCGGAACTTCAAAATCTGGCTGCTAAATGTTCACGCCATGACGGAAGAAAAGGACAAAGAAACGAAGGAAACGTTCTACAATCACCTGGAAAGACTGGTCGACTCATTGCACAAAAACGACACAAAAATATTTCTGGGTGATTTCAACGCTAAGGTTGGCAATGAGCTACCTCATCGGTGAATGATTGGAGGATACAGCCTCCACGATGAAACGAATCACAACCACCAGCGTCTGATTGACTTTGGATGTAGCAAAAATCTAGTCATACGTTCCACTTGTTTCCCACTTCGATGCATTCATTAAATGTCCTGAGCATCACTGGATGGCACTACACAACCCAAATTCACCATGTTCTGATCCAACAACGTTGAGCCTTGAGTATACTTGACGTCCGTACATACCGAGGAACCAATTGTAGTTCAGATCATTACTTGAGCAAATTAACCTATCAATGTCGTATGCTAAAGGCATATTTGGCAAAGACTACGAAAATTTGACATCAAAAGGCTACAAGCGGCGTCTGAGGCCAAAAATTTCACGGAGATCTTCGAAAACCAGCTGGCTCTTATCTTATCAGACGCATCATTAAAAACAAGCAACGAACTCTGGATGGATGTGAAAGCGGCTACTAAGACCGTGGCAGAACACACAATCGGACATCAAGCCCGGCGCAAGAGAAATTTATGGCTTAATGACAAAAAGAATCAGGCGTACAAAGAATACATAGGTAGAAAAACCAGGACAAAGACAGAACATTGTGAAAATCTCAGAAGAGTAGCGAATAAGATCATTAAGATTAAGAAAAGAAAATACTATGACGACCAATTGAAAAGTATTGATGTAGGTTCAGCGAGTCACAACAGAAGACCAGCAAACAAAGTGGTGAAAAGCCTGAAACGTGGTTATCAGCCTGAATCCTTGCTCTGTCGTGATGGCGTTGGCGATATCATCATTGATGAAAACAGGATAAAGGAAACATGGGCATCATAATTCAAGAGCCTCTTAAATCCTTCGCATACCTCTAGAGCACCAGAGCCTATAGATATTCCGGAGAGCTTCCATTCGCCCCACAAACTCTGGATGAAGTTTGCTCTACCATCAAAGCCCAAAAGAATAGTAAAGTGCCGAGCTTCGATGAAATTCCAGTGGAGCTCATCAAATATTATGGCAGAAGTGTTCATAAAGCTATTCACAAAGTCATCCAGCACGTTTGGCAACAAGAATATATGCCGAAGGAGTAGAGCCAATCAATTATATTCCCTATCCACAAAAAAAAAAAATGAGAAGTACAGTGCAAAAATTATAGAGGCAATAGTTTCTCCAGCACTTTCCCAAGCTTGTCTACCGTTCATAACGGGTGATATGCAAAGTTGGCTTTTGTGTTGCTCGCAAACTGCTCAAAAGGATTCGGAGCACTTTTGCTCTGGTGTACTACAGGATACGTATCGTTGGATGGCTGCTTTTAATTTGCCCGGCACTATCTTACAAGATTTGCTTCAAATTCAATTTATGATTAGCATCCTTGCAAGAGATGCACTGTGCCTCCCTTCCACACTATTTTCTTTTATGTTGCATTTTGCTGCACTTACAGCAAAGGGAACCCTATTGTGTCGCTTTGCAGCATGATCATAAGCACTTAAAGTAGTGGAGAAGTACTTCTCTTCACGAAAACCTGCAGATAACTGAACCCATTCTTACTTTTCCCTCGCTCAGAGGTTGTTTGACATTCTGTTCGGTCGGACCAATGATGGCCATACGTTGTCACCTATTGTTTTCTGGTGTCAGTCTCAGTTAAACCAGCTTTACGCTAGGGAGTTTTTTTTTTATGGAGTCTTCGACCTTGGTCAGGTCTGTAATGCTGTCAATGTCCTTGATTTCGATCGTTGCTATCGGCTCAAACGAGGCTACTGTTGCTCTTTTGCTGAGAAGTATGTAGTATGTGGCTAAACCAGGTTGGTCGCATTGCTCTGGTGGCATTTTTTGCGTCTTCAGGCTTAGCACCTCCCCTGATCTCCCACAATGCATCTGCATAGGATCCGCCGTCCTTGGATTTCACAAGTAGTGCCTACCACAAGGGTTTTTGTTCTGGTTTTCGACCTTTTACCTCGTGTAGGATGCTTCTTTTTTTAGGCACCTAAGAGAATCTTATTGTGTGAAACATTTTGTAGGTGTTTCTTCGGCAATTTTCTTTGCTGTTTTTGCTAGCGCTGTTTGAAACACCTGATCTAATGTATCATGCCCATTAAGTGCTTCTTCTTTCGTCCTTTTATTCCAGTTTGCTTTGGTTTGACTAGAGGCCATTCTTTTGATGGTGGTTGGGAGTGCAGCTACCTGCGCTACCTCAGTAGACTTAGTCCACCACTTCTTTAGTCTTCTATTTTTCGTCTGACTTTTTTTTCCCTTCACCTGTCAACCAGCTGCACTGATAAGCCGAGCTAAGAGCTCCTCTAGCTTCTGGAGCAAAAACATTTTTTTACAAAGACCTTAAAAAAGTTTGTCAAATAAATTATAATGTTATCAACTTAAAAATTAGAAACCAGTTACATTTTAACAAAATTTAAAGGAGTGAAATAAAAAATTATGACAGTTTGAATATACCGGTATACTCTAACCATCAACAGTGTGTTAATACTGATAATAATTCATATTGTAAAAAGTAATCAATTTCACCGTTCATAACCACAATGTTTGGACAGTCAAGTGTCGGGATTCATAAACTGTAAAAGTGGGCAAGAGAAAGTAATAGGAAAATTGATAAAAATTAGTTTTTGTAAGGACTGTTTTATTTTATTATTGAATTATTGAGAAGGGAAGTGCCGAAATTTGAATTTTGTTTATTAACTAAATCAGAAGTGACTGTTAGTCAGCAGAGAAAGTGAATGCAAACGTCAGTGCTCTGAAACGTTATCCTTGGTGACCCAAATGGCCATTCTGGGTTTTTTTTATTTTTTGTAACATTAAGCATTCAATTAAAAACTACAGTGGCACCACAATTCTTTTGTCCATTGCAGAGCACTAGAAGCTGAGTAAAATATAGAGTTTTTTCTATATTTTTTCTCGTTGGTGTTATCAAAATACTTTGTGTTTTCCGTTTATTAAAAATTCTTACTTAATTTTTTATGCCCATTTTTAAGAGGGTCTGATGGGTTGTTTTTTTTTTTTCATTTTTATTCGAATTTGTTACTTCGTAATTAAATTTTTCTGAATCAAACGAAATGGCCATGCATCATTAAGAAGCTATTTTTCATTTCTCAGAATGGCCCCCCGTTTCCTTCCCTACCCAATGAAGTGTTAGTTTTCATGTGCTTGTTATATTTTTATGGCCCTACCTTCCACAAATCTTTTGTCTGCACTCCAACGCAATTACCTTTAACTTTAATCTGCTCGGACTTTTGCCAAACTCCAATGAAAGATTGGTTATTTATTATTTTAATCATATCTAATTAAATTTCATTCATTATTCATTAAATTCTCAGCTTAGTTCACATTGCATTCATTATTCATGAAGCTCTCAATTCAGTTCAATATTCATTTACTCTTTAACACTTAAGAAATGGGAGGTATTTGTTGCCGCTTTGGTTGCCTGCGGTTCTTGCCTCGTTGTTGTGGGGTCGCCTGCTCGGCGTGTTGTTGTTGAGATGCCTTTACTTTCCCGGTCTGTCGCTGAAACTTCTTTTTGCGACGCCGATACTTCCGCCGCAGTTTGCTGACCAGGCGTCGGAATTTCTCGTGTACCGCTGCAGTCGATGTGACCTTGGCCAGCTGTTTTGCTTCGCAGGTGTGCTGCCGTAACCGCACCTACAATACCAGTGGTTTTGCTTCTACCACCTTTTTGTCCAGCGGCTTTCTATGCCGGGTCCGGTATTCAGCGATGCTGATGGATTTGGGGCCAGTTCAGGAGTCCGCTGCGATGGCCTCTGTCATACTTAGTTTTGGCGGAATCTAAGAGTTACTGGCTAATAGACCACTAGAACCTTCAGATATGCGATAGGTGCTCTGGGCCAAAAGGCCTACTAGAAAAGTGTTATACTTCCTGAGCCAACAGGCTAATCAGGAAGATTATTGTGCTTTCTGAGCCAATCACGCTAACTTAAAAAGTTTGGTTCTCCCTGAGTCAACAGGCTAACCAGAAAGGGTAAACTTTCGAGCCAATCAGGCTAGCGAGAAAGCATACTGGGCACTAAGCCAATCACTTGAACTAGGCCAAAGGCCAACTGGCTTTAAAATTAAGGTAAGGGTGAAGCCAAGCGCAGGAAGCAACGATTAATAGTCGATTCATTTCCTTGCTTGCTTCGCTGTTTATATATTTAATTTTTGCTTGCTTAGTGCAATAGTCTATCCCAAAAGCATGTGAAAGAATTTAATTTTTAAACCTCTTCGCCGTTGTTAGTGACATCTATTCTTAATCAGTATCAATCTTATTTTAGTGCTGGTAGATGTCTTAAATATTGACGATCAATGTTTCGATATAAGGTTGTTGTATTGGAAAAGTTTAGAGTTTTTAAGAGGTTGTTGTTTCCGCTGTTATAATTTCTTATCCATTCTTTAGAAAAATTCCTACGTAACATGCCTATATAAGATGGCCCAGCATGGGCAGAGGATTACCTGGAAAACCTATGACACGATTGTAACACGATGCGAAACAAACTGGACTGGAAGTGATATCGAAGATGTGAGATCGCACACAATATTCAAAAGTGAGAAGCCTGTTGGATAGCAATAATTTGGCCTTCATGTGGATGGGGGGTCCAAATTGCACGTTATTAATTTTAACGCAAACAATAAATGGTTAGGCACGACTCTCATAAAAGAAAAATTTGCGAAAATCTGGCTTATAACCGCACATGCCTTGACTGAAAAAATTGAAGAATATCGAAGGAAACGTTCTATAGTTACCTGAAAAAACTACTAGGCTCATTACCCACAAGCCACAAAAAAATAATTCCGGGTGATTTAAATGCTAAGGTTGACAGAGACCTATCTCATCGGGGAATGACTGAAGGGTATATCATCCATAATGAAACGAATGACAATGGCCGATGCCTGATTGACTTTACATGTAGCAGAACTCTAGTCATACGTTTAACTTGCTTCCCACATCGATATCACTAGATGGCAACACACAAAACTATGTTCTAATCTAACAAGATTGGGCCTCGAGCATACTTGACAGATCATCACTTGAACAAACTAAACTATGAATGTCATATCTCAACGGCGTATTCGACGGGGATTAGCTCTCTTCAAAAATTTGAAATAGAAAGACTTCAAACGGTGTCTGTGGCAGAAAATTTCATGGAGACCCTCGACAACCAGCTAGCTTCTATCATATCAGATACATCGCTAAAAACAAGCAACAACCTATGGATGAATTGAAATTAAGACCACGGTAGAACAGACGGTCGCTTATTAATTCCGGCGCAAGAGAGATGATTGGTTCGAAGACGAATGCCAGGATTCGTTAGATAAAAAGAATCAGGCGCATTACAAATATTGAGGTAGAAAAGGCAGGCCGAAGAGAGAACATTATGAAAATCTCAGAAGAGCAGCGAATAAGATGATTTGAATTGAGAAGAGAAAATACTATGATGACAATACAAAGTGGTGAAAAACTTGAAGCAAAGCCCTCAACCCAAGACCACGCTTTGTCGTAAGGACATTGGTAATATCATCGTTGATGGAAACAGGATAAAGAATAGATGGGTATAATATTTCAAAAACCTCCTTGATTCTCCGCATAGCTCCAGAGCATCGGAGCCAATAGATATTCCCTGAGAATTTCTATTGGCCCCACCATTTCTGGATGAAGTTTGTTCCGCAATCAACACCCAAAAGAATAATAAAGCGCCAGAAGTTGATACGGTTTCAGTGGAGCTCATCAAATACGGTGGCAGCAAGTCATCCATCATATTTGGCAACAAGAACATATGCCGAAAGAGTGGAGCAATTCAATTAATTCCCTATTTACAAAAAAAGTGACAAGCTACAATGTGAAAACTATAGGGACATATCACTATTTTGTGTGCCGTACAAAATATTTTCAATTATTTCCAAATCGAGTCATACGCCAAGAGTATACTTGAGGAGTATCAAGGTAGTTTCAGAGCAGGTAGATCAACAATAGACCAAATGTTTACAGCCAAGTAGGTACTTGAGAAATGCTGGGACTTCACCACATAAGTATACCCTGTTTGTAGTGACTTTAAGCAAGTATACGACTTTATTGATTGTAACGTACTGTACCAAATACTGCTTTTCTTTGGTATCCCAACCAAATTAGTCCGTCTTATCTATTGAAAATCTTCATATTTTAGCGCTGTAATTTAAAGAAAAAGAAAAATATAATTTAAAAATCCCCGTTGGCAGCACCAGCCGGAAAGGTAAATTTCTCTTATGTAGCGTAAAGTTTCGAAAAAGAATTTGGCTTGCCTACTACTAAACTTCTTTCTGCAATTTTCGTAGTAACACATGGGTGTTTATTAACATTAAAAAAAATCTGGCCACGTTCGTTTTTAGAAACCTTTTATCGGGGCGCAAATATTTTGCTAATTGAATTGAGTTGCATGCGTATGGATTACATATTGTTGTAAACATATAAATACCGGTTTCGCCCTTCTTGCATCTGCAGTTTACACAGTTCACAGTGGTAACCACGCAAAGGCTTAAATAGCTCGAATAGTTAACTTCAAAAGATTTCCATAAAAGTTTAATCAGCACTTGCATTGCCATTAATATATACATTTCTATTTTTTTCTGAACTGTGAGGGCCGTCATTTCGATTTTTATTGAAATCGGCTGCTAAAAATATTAAGCTGTAAATTTTCGACTGTTTTATTTGTCATTCGATTTGCATAATCAAATTAAATTAACTTGCCTTAATAACTTATAATTTCAAGTTTCAACGGAATCTGTTGAGAATCTTGGCTGCTAGAGGGCTACAAAAATAAAAAAAAATTGTATGCCATCCGCCTGTATGGGGAAACCCGCCTGTATGGGGAAACCCGCCTGTATGGCGAGACCCCTCTTAAATACCTTAAAATATTTTCTTGCGCTGCAAATTTCAAGAGGCACCACTTTTGACCTACTTAGAAAATTTCCTCATTCTAGCTCATGTGGTTTGCGAGAAAACTTGTTATGACGCACGAACAAACGGGCGGAGGGACGGACAGACAGACAAGTCGCGATTTTATAATTTTTAAGGGTATTGTTAAAAATATTATACAATATCTTAAAAATGATCTGGTTTATAAGTTCTTTCAAGTAAAGTCATTTAAAACGTTTCAATGAAAAATATTCATTATTTCAGTTGGCACTAAAATAGCGAATTGCGCTTGCCTTCAGACCTTTGGGGGCCGCCATTTTGAATGCATGCATTTGATTTTGGATCATTTTAAATCTTTGTATGCTAGGACCTCATCAATCAATGTACTATCTCGTTCAAATAGGAGTTTCACTCTAGACAGGGCAAAATAATTCATTTTTTAAAGAAAATCGCAGCTAAAAATATTAGGCTTTAAATTTTTGACTTTTTTATTTTTCATTCAATTTTAAAAATTTCCCGTAAAATACAAGAACATAGTACAGGGATTCATAATCTCAAGTTTCATCAAAATCCGTTGGAAAATGTGACCGCTAGAGGGCCACAAAAACATGAAAAAAACGCATATTTAAACGGCCGCCATTTTGAAATTTGCACATGCATGATCACCAAAATATCAAAGACTGTAGGTGTAAGTAATGTCTATCTTGAAACCAAGTTTCATATATGTCGGATAAAAATTGCGACTTTTAAAAGCCTTTGAAATTTCGACTTTCAACTGGCCGCCATTTTGTTTTTTGCAACCTGACCTCCAGTTTTTTTACGTAATTCTTTAGATACTTATAATTTCTATCAAACTTTCGAATTTCATGAAAATCTGTTGAAAGCTTTGACCACTATTACAGCAACAAAATTTTGCACGTTTTTCGACCTTTGAGCGGCCGCCATTTTGTTTCTGCCGTACCAACTTTGGATTTTTTATTGTGAGATTCATCACATACTTCAATGAGCCTTTGTACCAAATTTCATCCAAATCGGAGCTACACTTTGGTCAGAACAGAAATCGCGATTTTTCGTCTAAAATGGCCGTCATTTTGTTTTTGCCCGGGGATATGGTTGGTTCACGAACTTAACCGAGATAATTACCCAATACACCTTTCCTCAAAATTTGGTGAAAATCGAAGCAGAATTGCAACCTCTAGCGTGGTCACAAATTTCGTTATATCCCATATATATATATATATATATATATATATATATATATATATATATATATATATGATGCTCTCCGCAATAGGTAAATTTCTCTCGAGAAATTTACCTGAAAAACAACGCTATTTATTTGTTTTCTGACAAATATATATATTTCGGGAGTAAATGTTCTCCCTTCTTCAGTGTCTAATTTTTCTGAAGAGAAACCCTCAAGATGTACAATATATATGCTAAAGCTAATTAGTTATTAATGACCGTACTTAACAAAAGGATGCATATCAATGAAATAACCAGATTTAGTCGTGAACAGATTGTCAGAAACCTTCACCGAATCCCAGTTACACTTACTAAACATGGGCTTAAATTATGCGATCAAATGTGACAAACTGCCCACAGAGGATATTGTGATGGATGTAGAAGCGGCCATAAAATATATGCCCACCGAGAAAAAACACCACATTAGAGAAGAAACAAGGAAAATCATCGAATCAAGGGAAAGTAAAATCACCCACCACGGCAGAAACGAAATCAAGCTCCTGAAAGAAAAACCTGTATATTTCTTAAAGGCGGACAAAGGAAATAAAGTAGTCATCATGGACAAGGACCGCTACGATGATTTAGTGTTCGAAAACTCACGAGTGGGGACTTCTTCGAATTAAGGAATGGTCCACTCCCAGACTCAGTAAAAAGGGTCGTGAAAACGTTAAAGGAGTGCAAAGGAATAATTGAGGACGTCAGTAAACTACGAGTTTCCAACCCTGTTTTGTCGAGAATCAAATGTCTTCCAAAAGTCCATAAAGAAGGCAATGAACTACGAGAAATAATAACATCTACAGATGCTCCGACAACGAAAATTGCCAGATGTGTACTGGAGGAGTGTGGAAAACTAGGTGTAGTTTCGAGCAAGTACTCCATTACGAATAGAGAAGATTTAGTGAGAAGACCAACAGACAGTCAGAAGATAAACGAAGGAGAACAATTGGTGTCATTTGACGTGAAGTCTCTTTTCCCTAGTGTTCCTGTGAAGCAATCGTTGGCCCTTTTAGAAGACTCGCTGGCAAGAAAAGACCCTTCAATCAACGGGAAAAAGAAAGCTAGAGCCATTACAAAATTAGCAACAGTCTGCATGGCAGAGAATTATTTTACCTTTAGGGGTCGGTTTTTCAAGCAAAAAACCGGCGCACCTACGGGCAACCCGTTGTCACCTTAACTTAGCGAAGTATTTTTAGAATGGGTGGAGAGCAAAATTGAAGAGTCTGGTTGGATGCCCAGGATTTGGTATCGTTATGTGGATGACGTGATTGCCGTTATAGAACGGAATGAAGCCCAAAACATATTAAAAAAACTCAACTCCGTACATAAAAACTTGACCTTCACAATGGAAGTCGAAACAAATGGCACTATCCCATTTCTAGATCTGAAAATAACAAGGACAACAGGCAGTTTTGAATTCGATATACACCGAAAAAACACTAGCACACAAAGAACGGTACCGGCTACGTCAAATCACAGCTTTTCGCAAAAAATGGCATCTTTCCGGACTTGGCTACATCGAATGATTACCGTCCCCTTAAGCAAAGAAAACCGGAAAAAAGAGGAAGATTACATCATGGACACAGCTGTCAAAAATAGATACGACCCCATGTTAGTGAAACGAATGGGGAAAAAAATGGAAAAAAGAGCGCAAAGACGCAAGCTCACAAAACTGAGTACACTCAAGGACGAACCAACGCAAAGAGCAGTAATGATCATGTCGGAGGTTAGCGGTGCCCTGAATAGAATGATGAGGAAAAACGGTATCCAAATGGTGACCAGGAGCTCACCGTTTCAGCTTAAAACCAACGTAGCGCAAATCAAAGACATAAGGAGCAAACATGAAAAGCGAGGGATCTACAAGATTAACTGCCAGCAATGCGGAAAAGTATATATTGGGCAGACAAAACGCAGCGTGAAAGTCCGGTTCAACGAGCATGTTCGAGAAGCACAATCAGCACTAACGAAAAACGAAGTAAAAGACGTTCGATCATCGGTAGCCCGTCACATTTGCGAAGGACACAACGTCAACTGGGAGCAGTTGGAAGTCATCAAAGAAATACGAGATTTGAGGAAACTGGATGCGTACGAGACACTTTGGATTATGCGGCAACCTATGGAAAAGCGATTGAATGATGATGTTGGCAATGGAGATTCACCTCTTTTAAAATTACTTCTAAATAATTAAGTTCAGGTTACAAAAATTTTAAAATAATTTAAAATAAATTAATAGTTCCACCAAAATTCATTTGGCCCACATTTAAAATATACTTTTATGACCTGTTATTTCATTGATATGCATCCTTTTGTTAAGTACGGTCATTAATAACTAATTAGCTTTAGCATATATATTGTACATCTTGAGGGTTTCTCTTCAGAAAAATTAGACACTGAAGAAGGGAGAACATTCACTCCCGAAATATATATATTTGTCAGAAAACAAATAAATAGCGTTGTTTTTTTAAATTATATTTTTCTTTTTCTTTAGTCCGTCTTACCAAAATGACAATGACGTCGACAACCTCCCAAGTCTACATCAATAACCAACTTACCGATGCCTTTGACACAAATATTGGACTAAAGCAGGGAGATCGGCTGACCCCATTGCTATTCAAATTGACTCTGGAATATATCATCAAAAGGCTACCTGTCGATACAAAAGGTGCGCTATTTTACAAATAAAGCCAAGTGATAGCCTATGCGGACGATTTCATATTTGGCCACGTTCGTGAATAACCGCTAAAAAAGTTTTCCTGAAACTAATCAGACTACAAATCAATGTGGATAAAACAAAGCCCATGACGCTGTCAAGGAAAAATATCTCAAATATACAAAATATCACACTTGGCAAATACAGTATTAAGTATGTGGGCAAATTTATGTATCTAGGTGCCAAAATAACGAGAAACAGTAATGAAAGAGAGAAGTATGCCGAAGAATGCCGCTTGCGAATAAAATATTTTTTTGAGTTTTGCCGATCTTGAAAACCAGCTGCGTAGACAAGTCTGTGATAAGATCTGTGCTATGCTATGTAAAACATGGGCCTCTTGAGCGACGGGTCCTGATACGGATAATTCGAGCAAAATTAGACAGGGACTAATGGTGAATTCGATACAACTATGAGCCTATGAAATTTTCGACGAGCCGAAGGTAACAATGATTGTAAGACTGTAGAGGCTGCAATAAGCTGGCGACGTGAATTGTATGGACGAACAATGGATACCCAAAAAGTATTCATTGGGAGAACTAAATCGAGAAACCGAGGAAACGCTGGTCTGACTCTGTCGATGAAGACAGTTCATTGCTGCTCAAATTTTGGGATTGAAGGACGTGGTCAATAGACCGAGACAGATGGAGGCACCTGCTGCAGGAAGTGATGGCCTGAGAGGGTCTGAAGTGCTACGAAGAAGAGGATACTACTGAAGTTTATTTGTTTATTTTTATATTAAAGGGGGTCAACTTTTCAACTGATTACGATAGAAGACAATAGAAGAGTTGGTCACTAGTTTTATTCAATCATTCTAACGTTTTTGTTCTATCAAACAAACCTCATTTTGAAATTGTGACTTATCTGTCTGCCTTCCCGTTTCTTGGTCCATATTTGTGTAATCATAGCAGCTACGAATATCAAATTTGATACGTATATCAGAAGTGATTGCTTCTGAATAAGAAAAAGCCATAGAGGTAGATCTTAGTGAGTACAACAATAGTACCAAATACCTTAGAAGTTTGTTAGAAGTTAATAATATTATGCTATGTGAATTTATTATTTTTCGCCATAAAGTCACATGGGTACCGTGAAATTCATTGAAATTTGATATTCAAGTAGTTCATGTTCCGGTTCTCGCATTCTGCATGGTTCATAAGGACCACAAAAAGTAAATTTCTCTCGAGAAATTTACCTGATTTGTAGTCAGAGTATGGTGACTTACCAATCTTCTGCGGGTAAGATTGAAAAGATTCAAGCTAAATGGAGAGCTGCGTCATGTAGAAGTCAATCTTTCCATGCCTAAGATTCATTCTTTATAAGCCGCGTGGACCATCATTATTTCGTTTACCCAATAGCTGAGTGAGTGTTATCTCTGAAGAATAGCCATATCTACTTCTATACAAGCGGACTTAAATGTTTTTGAAACGTAATCGTATGCTAGTGCTCCTGATAAAAGCCGAGACTCAACCATCCATGCTCAACTTCCTGCTCCCTGATAAGTTTTTTATTCGGCCAACCTTTCATGGAATGCGACATAACAGCAATGAAAGAATTTGCCTTTTTCGCAAATATGCTAAACCTGAACTTTCCTTGGTCAGAATGACTAGCATATGGTTCACGTGCGATTTTGGCTTTTCCATTCAAGCTTAAAATTTTGCATGATCATCGAACAACATATTTCTCAGATTGAAAATTTTTCAAAGGACATATTTTCCTTGAATACTGAAATTCACATGACAACGGCGAAATAAAGCCCCGTCGAATTTTATTTATTGAAAAGAGACTGCATGGATATATTTTTTCGCTTAAACGTGTCTTTTGTGTAGAAAATTTCTTTTGTTATGGATTGATTAGCATACAGGTAGGTGATACATCAAGTCTATTGAAAAGAAAAAAACTTTGAAGCGAATTGGGTTGAAGGTTGAACGTAACTTCTGCAAATTAGATTTTATTGTTGCACTTAAATAATTATTAATGCAATTTCAAATACAATATCTGCTTTTGCTTGATTTAACGAGTTAATTCTTATTCTCCGAAGAAAGTGTTGCTGACGTTCATTGTTCATACAACTGCCAGTTGCACCTAATGCATAAAGGAAACAGATGCATGCAGCGTTTTCTATGTGCTCGGCTGATATGGATTCCATCCCATTGTTGATATGAAATGCGCAAAATACAAGTATTCCTTGTATAAATGCCGAGCTATTGCAATTATTAGATGATTCATATGCTTGATGGTGATGTGGTCATAAAGCTTTTATAATCCTTTGCAATGCAACTATGTTTGATGGATAAATGTATTACTAGTGTATTTATTTCGCAACCAGAACATTGTGCGTTTATTGGAAGCCATTTTGTAAACCACTAACATGAGTTTGCTCCAAATTAATAAAATTCAGCTTTAACTTATACCCTTGACTTACATCTAATTAAATCTCTACCCAATTAATATGGAGCTAAACATGGTAATTGCCTTTGCAAGAATCAATCAGCGGAGTAATTAATTTCACTCAACCGAGTGGTGGTTTAACAGCCGAATTACCGTAAAAAGAGCGCTTCTAAAAGCGATTAAATTTAACGCAAATAACTGAGTACTGCGATTGCACTGCAGAGGAAAATGAAAATTGTTGGAACAGGAGGAGTTATGAGTTGCAAATAAATTTTCATCATGATGATGGAATTTTCTTTGATTCTCAACACTTATTTTTGCTTCATAATTGTTGATGGATGTTAATTTCTTTGAACTGGTGAAAGTTTACGTTTGAAGTCATGTTTACTTATTATTTTACTCATAGACGTGCTTATCAGAAAGGAGAAAAATATACTATTTATGAGTTCTACTAAGTTTTTAACCAATTCTGGGTCAATTTATAACTTTTCAATTGCATTATTTCTATACAATTTAATAACAATAATTACTTTTAAAACGATTAAGGCAAAAAAAATCATTAAACTAAAATGGGTTGAATTATGAAATTTATTTAAAAAGATATGTTCAAGTTTGAAGAACCACAATAAATCAAAAAAATCAAAAGATGGTGTCGGAAGGGGCCTCTAAGTCCAAATTTGCTAGCTATTGGAGGCCATACGATCTACACCCAGGATTGTTACATATAATTGGTAATTGGTAGTCATACTAATTCTAAGGATCCATTTGTAAAAAAATTACGAGGCCATAAGCAAATGTTGCATGATTCCGATGGAAAAAATTTAAACAATGGTCACGCATTGCATTGTTACTGTTACCTCGTGGAATAAGAACTACGTGTTCTTTACTTTGTAACGATAACTTTAATGGATAATTAACATTGATCTTAAGTCTTAAATAATCAATTTTAGCTTTACACAGCAAATTGTTTCTCTAATAGCATTCGAATTTTTCTTCATACAAAGAACTGCACGCGCACTGCAGTCAGCAAAAATATCAGCAAAGTTTAATAATTGATTTGTGCGTGCAGACGGAACTTGCATACAAAGGAAGTGAATGATAGAATGACATCAGTGCAATGATTTTAGTTTGCTGTTTTTGAAGAATGTGAAATAGAGGATGAATGATTTTCGATATGAATGACAAGATTAAATTCAGATTTAAAAGATTTAGGTTTTACACAAATGAATATATATATGTAGGTTGCTAAGACATGCTCCCGGCCGTTGAAAGCGCTGAGGTTTCAAAAAAGTGCATTTCTTCGTGTTTGAAGTCTGAAGTCCATGTTCCTTGGGGTAGGTTGTGGTTTACTTGGATGTTTTTGAGAGGCCTTGAGCCACTTGAATTTGACTACCGCATGAAGGAGTAGGAGTCCAGTGATGAGAAAAAGAGCCAAATATCCTGCTGATACATGGTAAATTTTGGGGTCGACATCATGAGGAAGGTTGCTCTGCTGTTTTATTTCCAAAAGGCTGGCTTGAGTCGTATAATGTCATCAGAGTTGTTCGCAAGTTGTCTACTGTGCAAGTTTTGCATTTTTTCGTGGCTATCCAGATGATGAGCGATGATGGTTGAATTTAAGACCACAGACGTAGTAGGACGAATCAATGCTGTTCGAGAATTGATGATGTGCCATGAGCGATAGAGCGCCTTGCTTCATATGGCAGTTGGATTTGAATTTCAGGGATCCTGAGCCGAGTAGCTTGGTCTGATAGTTACCTTCGCCACAAACTACGTTGATAGGTGTGTCTTCTTTAAAATTGTATATCCAGGTGTTTTTATCGTGATGCTGAATCCAATTTTCTGAAAAACTTGGGACGATCGTTAGTTTGAAAGTGTGAGCTAATTCGTTGGCCTGATTCACCAATTTCAGTTCGCATTGTTCCAATCCAGTATTGATGTAGTATATCTGATGTTGTTTATAGCAGATGTATTTATTTTCATTCAGTAATAGGCAGGTATTAATTTCATTCAGACATAATGATGTATTGATCTTTGTGAAGTGATGCTGCCAAAAATGTCTTGTTAGTGAGGATGCGAACAAATTGTGCATTAAGTTTAAAAGTGACTGGAACTACCTTGAACAACTGAAAGGGTTCAACGTTTAACAATGGAACATTAATTTTGAAGATGGCCTTGTCCTTTATTATTCCTGATTGAACAGTCATAATAGAGTACAGCTGTAGCAAAGATATATGTCCTGTTTGGCCCGGAATTGTTGATGATGCTGGTATATTTTCCCTGATGGAGCGCAGTTTGCGTTGTAATTGGTCTGGTTGTCAAATCAGAGGCTTTAGTTTCCCATTAAGACTATCGATATTAACGTCAATTGAAGTTGTCTGCATTCTTTGATACACCATCAGCAATAACGTGGGGTGAATAGATAATGTGTTGAATGCTTGTAGAAGGGCTTGATTTTCAAGAACTTGACGAGTTGCATTAATGTCCTTACGAAAGTGTTTTAGGAAGGTATCAACAGGCTTCATTTGCTCCTGTATGAAACTTCGATCTTTATTTAGGAGGCTCAAAGTAGAATCTACACCAGAAGTTTGATTTTATATTAATGTTATTGTTTATCATTCTAATTGCATTTCAACTTTCCCACATTCCATGCCTGTAATTGAAATCCTATACTTAATGTTCTACTTCCAGTGTACCTCATAGAACTCATAACTGTAATACAAAACGTACATCTTCATGTTCTCATAAATTTCTAACGTAAGATTAATGTCACACGATAGTCGTAGCCAAAACAATGTTGGCTCTCACCACATTCCATACATTCTTGTACGTTTCCACGATTTGTTTAAATTAGCTATGTAAGATAAATTTTGTATAAATTGACTTGTATTTAAACAAATTATTCAGTATTTAAAGTGCAACAAACGAGTTTGCATTCATTTTGGTGACCCCGACCCAAGAGCATTTCCAATTCTGTGGCTGCACTAAGGTACTCTATTATCCTGGCGTTGTAATAGTCAAGCTCAAGTCCACTGGGTGAACTTTGAGTGGGCCGATTTCACCACGAGGGATTGCACCTTCCGACGACGCTCAGGTGAGCACCAGGAAGGAAGCCATTAATATCTTCATCTCGTTTCAACACCACGAGGGATTGCATCTCCCGATGACGCTCAGGTAGGCACCAGGAAGAAAGCTAAAGACATATACGTCTCGTTTCAACACCACGAGGGATTGTACCTCCCAACGACGTTCAGGTGAGCACCAGGAAGAAAGCTAACAATATCTTCGTCTTGCTTCAACACCACGAGGGACTAGCACCTTCCGACGACACTCAGGTGAGCACAAGGTAGGAACCCAACGATATCTTCGTCTCGCTTCACCACCACAGGAAGGTAGCCAACAATATCTTCGTCTTGCTTCAACTCCACGAGGGATCGCACCTTCCAACGACGCTCAAGTGAGCACCAGGAAGGAAGCTCACAATATCTTTGTCTCGCTTCAACAACGATAATTACACCTTCCGTCGACGAACAACAGAAAGTTTAACAACGGTTTCACACGCAAGTTATAGAATAAATTATCATTTTATTTAATTTTCTCTGTTTGGCATATTCAAACTCTATACATATATATTTCTATATAAGAACAGCTTTTGTGTTGCTCATCTCTACCCCCCACTCTCCCCCTCTTTTGGTCATGACGACGTCATTTGTGTTGGTAGAACTATAAAACTAGATAAGCTATAAATTTTGCAATCATAGATAAGTTATTTAAAACTCAGTCAAAATTGGGAAAAGCCATAGAGAAAAGGCTAGAAAACTATAGCAAAACTTCCACTACGAGAAGAACTTTGCGATATTTACAAACGCAACTTTATTTATTGGAATCTGAGTGGGCTGATTTCAGTGGACACCATTCGGAATTATCAAAGTTTGAAGATATGAACCCCAGCCACCTTTATTTTGAAGATAATTTCTTCAGGGGTGTACGGGATGCATACCCTGAACTCAAGGCTGAACTTGAGCATCAAATTAAAAACTCCACTTCTGCTGACGAAATGGGATTAACACACAATGATTATGTGCAGAAGAAAATTAGGACTCAAGAGTCTATGATGAGCACCCTTGGAAACTGTCTAGATGCCTTAGAAGACCTTTTGAAAACTCCTCGTTCAAAAGCATTTTATATGCAACATTCCTCCAACATATCGAACTGTTGGCAATTAATAACTACTAACCATTACGAGCTTCTGGCAGAAGATACAGCCCTTTACGATAATAACCAATATTTAGATCTGCAGGGAAAATATAATGATAGAGCAATCAAATTATTAGAATTATGTAGTCCATCTCCTGAAAACCGTGCCAGCTCTCAACAAAATACGTCCTCCCAAAGTATGGTCCGACTTCCGAAAATAACAATCCCCACTTTCCTGGGAGATTATGCCAAGTGGCAACAGTTTTATGATCTGTTTACAAATTTGATTCATCAACAACAAATGTCTAACTCTCAAAAAATGTTCTACCTTAAATCTTATCTCTCTGGTGAGCCAAGTAGACTCATTCAACATCTACAAATCTCAGAACAAAATTACAATATTGTTTGGAGAATACTTAAAAAACGCTATGATAATAAGCGGCTAATCGTATCAGCCTTCATCGATAGAGTATTGACATTTAATAGTATGTCGGCTTAGCCTTCAATAGGAATCAAACAGCTTCACGATATAGTTAATGAAGCACTATTGGGTATTGAAAGTCAAGCAATTGACATGTCCAACTGGGATCCATTAATCATTCAGCTACTTTTACAGAAAGTAGGCCGTGAAACTCACAGGCTCTTTGAAGAAAGCCTTAAATCTCCCAAAGAAATTCCGACTCTAGCATCATTCTTAAACTTTATTTAAGCTAGATTTCAATTATTAGAAACTCTTGGAGATACACGGGAAAAGAATCAGTGTAAAGTAAAGAAACGAAGAAATCAAATACGTCTTTGACAACAAGCCAAATAAATTCTAGCGAGTTATGCAAGAATCAAACCCACCAGTTGAAATTTTTTTCAAAATTTCTGTAGTTCTCTCCTCCAGAACGAATTAACGCAGCAAATAAACTGCAAATGTGTATTAATTGTTTGAAGAAGAGTCATAAAACTTCCACTTGTCCTTCTAGAAGTTACCTAAAATACAATGGGCGACATAATACCTTACTTCACATTGAAAAGCCCAGTAATACTCCTGCACAAGCAACTTCACAAAAAACTCGTTCCACGAATAAAAATAAAAATAATGAAATGCAAGTCTCAGTTCACAGTGTCTCTGAAAAAGATCATCAACTGTCAGGTTATACGTTCCTGGGAACGGCAATGCTAAATATTGAAAATTGTCTGGGACAAGACGTAACCTCTAGAGCATTGTTGGATTTTGGATCGCAATTGAATTTTGTAACGGAGGCTTTAGTAAAGTGCCTAGGAATGCAAGTTAATTGAAGGAAAATCGACAAAAACGTTATAGGTGCTTTTGAACTTTAAGCTAAGGGTCGGATTAATATTGCAATCAAATCAAGGCTCAATGGATTTAAAGCTTACATTGAAGCGTTTATTTTGTCGGACATAACTTCCGATCAACTTAGTGTTGCTTTAAATACAAGTGATTGCCCAATTCCGAAAAATGTAAGATTAGCTGACCCAGATTTCAGTAAGCCCAGAAAGATCGATTTACTTCTGGGTGCTGACATATATGCTAATCTAATGTCAGTTGGTCAAATCAGAATATCTGCCGAATTGCCTACCTTGCCAAATTCGATACTTAGGTGGATTGTCTTGGGGACAGCTCGTCAACCGACTACAAACCTTGCGACTTCCAGTGGAGTAGCCAGCCTATCACTAGAGGCACAACTCAAAGAATTTTGGGAATAAGAAAAATGCAATTCAGACACCAAACAAAGGGTGAAAAAATTTGTGGAGATCATTTCAGCATAAATACAAAACGCAACGTTCAAGGCCATTTCATAGTTTGTCTCCCTTTCATACAGCCCCCAAGCGCACTAGGGAAGCCTCAAGAGATTGCGGAACGAAGGTTCTTTAGTCTTGAAGCCCATTTTAAAAATAACCCAAAGCTGAAGCAACAATACATTGCATTCATGAAAGAACTACTCTCTTTGAATCACATGGAGTTGATGTCCCAAATACGAAAACAAAACTATTTTTTGCCTCATCATAGCGTAATCGAATCAGAAAGCACTAGCACTAAGCTAAGAGTAGTGTTTGATGGATCTTGCAAAACATCAAGTAACTTATCTTTGAATGACATATTGATGGTAGGTCCAACAATCCGCATGACGAAAAAACAAAAATCTCTTCCACTAGGTCCTCACTGGAAAGATGTTCCCTTTAAACCATGCTATTCTTTGTAACAGTTACAGCAGCATTCACTTCCCAACGGGACCAACAACGAAGAGTCGCAACCAATGACCAAGCGTCAAACGCGACACACGTACTGTGGTAACACACTTTTAAGTACACTTTTAATTGTATTTATTACAATTTTCCCTCCCTCTCACTCATTCACCTTACAAGGTAAGGTGGAAATTACTCCATGGGATTCTCAGCCATTACTGTACTTCGAAGAAGTCGGTCACATGTCAATGGCAGTAGATAAATGGACAATTATAACATATTTTGACCTCCAAAGTTACTGGGAGGAAATGAATATTATGGCAGCATATACAGCTCAATTAAAAGAATGGTGCAAGAAGGCTACCACAATTAATAAAACTGAACACTGTACCCATATCCAAAAACAATTTGAAAGGCGTATGGCATCAATAACATATATACCAATAATGAAATATTGCGCAGCGGAAATGGCAGTTCTGCTCAAGTGCGCCGATCGCCTTTTGACATTATTGGTACTATTACCAACAAACTATTCGGAATACTGAACCAGGAATATGCAAATGGAATAGCAAAGACAATAGAACATGTGAAAGGCAACGAGAACCATTTGCTACAACTCATTAAAAACCAAACATCAATAAAAAATGCAACTTAAAATGTTATCAAGCATGACAGGAAAACCTTTGAGAAACAGTCTTTCAGCATTAACAACAATTTAAAACTGATTCTTGAATCTCTTGCAGCAACTAACAAAACAATTGACGAAGAAAAAATAATTCAAGTATTCACAACCCTCTCACTACACTTCTCTTTAACTAACTAACCACTTACGAACAAACTCAATCAAATATAGTCCACTTACCCCTAGTAAGTAAAGACTTATTTCAAATCTTCAATATAGTACCAGTGCCTATTCGAGTTCGACACAAAGACATAAGGATAGCCACATCTTATGACCTCATTGCAGTAAGTCTTCATCGAGATTATTACTATCCATTTGTTAATGACGAGCTACGGCTCTGTATGACAGTGGATGGTAGCGATCATATTTGCGATAAGAGGCACAAGTTAAACCACAAAACAGTTGGACCCGCAATGTGTGAGCTAAATATTATGAACCAACCCGGGAAACTTCCATCTAACGGTCACTTAGAGCCAATTCCACAACCAAATAATTGGACACAACTTCATGATCCCAATATATGGCTCTACAATTTCAAGGCTGGCGTAACAATAAACGTCGTCTGTGGTTTCCAATCTATACAGCGTGTACTAAAAGGGGTGGGTTTAATACGATTTAAATCAAAATGCGCGATTAGACAAGACGCAACGATCATCTCTGCGCATGCTCACATTTCTAATAATCGCAATGCTTTTTTTACGGCTTCCACAACAATGAACATAATCGACATTGAGGGCCACCTATTCAAAACCCAACAAATTAGAGCAACGCAAAACATTATTACTAAGCAAAACTTAGACGACATTAAGAACATACATGTATCACTATAAAAGCTTAAGAATGATGAAATTGTTCCATTTAATTTAAACGAAAGCATTTACCACTATACAGTTAGTTACTTAGCTCTAGCCTTAGTGATAATCTTTGTTTTAATATATGCAATACGAAAACTAATTAATAAGGAAAGATGTGCGCCAGAGCCTGCTCCTAGAAGAGCAAATTTTAGACTTAAGCAATCTACAAACGTTGAAACTTGATAAATTCCAAGGCGTGGAAGTGTTTATTATTCTAGCTGCATTTCAACTTTCCCACATTCCGTACCTGTAATTGAAATCCTATACTTTATTGTTCTACTTCCAATTTACCTCATAGAACTTATAACTGTAATATAAAACGTACACCTTCATATTGTCATAAATTTCTAACGTAAGATTAATGTCACACGATAGTCGTAGCCAAAACAATGTTGGTTCTCACCACATTCCATACATTCTTGTACGTTCTCACGATTTGTCTAAATTAGCTATGTCAGCATAAATGATGTATAAATTGACTTGTATTAAAATAAATTAATCAGTATTCAAAGTGCAACAAACGAGTTTGCATTCAGTTATTTTATAATGTTCGTTCAAATTAATTTTTTCTACTGTTTCGGCCATATCATCTGCGTAAGTTAAGTCTAGGACTCCAATAGTATATTACTTAGCGTTCCAAAAAAATCAAATGGGGATCGCTACTTTCGAATTCCAGCGGTCTTTTCCAGAAGCAAGTTATTATTAGCCTGTATTGTATCAAATTGAGATTTGAACTGCGTCAAAAGGAGATTGCAGCGTCCTTGCTTATCGGGTTCTATCACTTGGAAGATTTCTTTTAGCTTTTTGTGATTATTTCGTAGATTATGCATATCTTTCCAATATTCTGTCATATTGCAGTATGCAATTATTTTCCAACTATCCATTACCAAGGAAATTTTGCCTATATCTTCAAAACATATTGGTATTTCCTTTGTGAAGGGCTTTATCAGAAAGCTGTTATGAATTTGTGGATTATCTGCCTCAATGATGGGTAAAAATAGTACAAGGAGTGCCAGTCCTAGCTTTGCTAGTTTTGCCGGCCGTATGATTGGTGGTGCCTGTGATCTTTTAGCCTGCAGTTGCTTTGATGGCGGGTTTGCAGTTGACGTTAGAGAGGTACGTGGATCTTTGCATTCCTGGGTTTTCTTCAAGACGCTACAGCGGTAGTCTAATCCAGGACTAGTTAACCAGTTAGAGTTTATTGGATAAATGACACGTTTGTTTAGTTTTTTGAGCTTGTTACGGAGCTTCACTAAGGGAGGACTTCCATAATTCTGGCTGACTATCAGGGTTGATTTGCAATCAGGTAGTGATAGATTCTTGTCTTTTCGAAGTGCTAGACTCTGCTGGACTTAGTAGTTTCGTGGCCATATAGTCTGGTGTGTTGACATTGGACTCTATATTGTGCTGTAAGTCTTCACTCGTCGAATCAATTGGAAGAGGGCATAGTCATGAGCAGCTCTCTTGAGTGCGCCCTGCTTGATTTTCACGTCAACCACTCTAGTGACTCCGTGTGATCCCTTGTATAGCTTAATGATTCTTCCAAGTGCCCATTTGAGAGGGGGAACATTATCTTCATTCAATAGAACTAATGTTTCCAGGGGTATTTTCGTTTTCCCTGTTTTCCATTTACCTCTGGTTTGAAGCTCCTGAAGATACTCTTTTGACCACCGTTTCCAGAAATCTATTTGACAGGCTTAAACGAGTTTCCATCGTTGTAATAATTTAATGTTGTTTTCTGAGTATTCTGGATTAGGTAATGTGCTGAGCGGTTCTCCAATCAAAAAATAACCTGGCGTAAGAGCTTGCAGGTCGCTCCGATTACTTGATAAGGGAGTCAATGGACGCGAGTTGAGAAAAGCTTCGATTTCGGTAACGATTGTGTGGAGTTCTTCATACGTTAGTGAAGCACCGGCTACAACTCTTTTTATGTGGTATTTTTCGGACTTTACGGCAGCCTCCCACAACCCTCTGATATGAGGCGATCTTGGAGGAATAAAGGACCATTCGATTCTTTCATCTGCACAGTACGCTTGTATCTCGTTCTGGATTGGATTATTTGAAAATAGCTCCCGTATCTCCTTCATTTCATTTTTTGCTCCTCCGAAATTAGTGGCGTTATCACAGAAGACCTTGCGGGGCCGACCTCTACGTGCAAGGAATCGCTTTAAAGCACCCAAAAAAGCATCTTTTGTTCGGTCTGAAACCAATTCCAGATGTACAGCCTTGGTACTGAAACAGATAAAAACAGAGATATATGTTTTTGTAGGTTTCTTTCCTCTGATCTTGTAGTGTATCTGAATTGGGCCGCAGAAATCTACTCCTACATTTATAAATGGCCGCCCTGTTTGAACTCTTTCCTTTAGTAAATTTCCCATGATTTGTGTTTATAGCTTTGGTTTTGCCTTGCAGCATCATATACAATGCTGTACAACACTTTGCGCTAAGGTTTTCCCACGTATAGGCCAAAATGCTTGCCATACAATTGCAAGTAATGCTTGAGGACCTGCATGGAGATGTTTCTCATGAAGATATTGAATCAACAGGCTGACTACCTCGTTTGAGTGTGGCAGAAGAAGCTGGTGTTTTGCTTCATATGGTGAGTTTGAATTGTCAATTCTAACTCCTACTCGAAGTAGTCCCTTGTCGTCAACAAATGTCTTGAATTGGTTGAGAGCGTTTCCTGCTGGCAAGGTTGCATGCTTCGTCAGATATTTTAAATCTTCCTTGAATATCGTGTGTTGCACTTCCCCAATAATATAAAGTAACGCATCGTGAAGCTCTACAGGAGTTATTAGTCCAGTTTTTAAGCCTTGATCTGACTTTAAATTTTGTACAAAGCTCCTGATGTAGGCTGTCGTTCGTTGAAGAAATTTAAATGAGCTTCTATTTTTTATCATACTCTGGATTGACGTTGATGGTTGTACTGACACCAAGGTATTGCCTTTCTTTTCCTCATCTGTTTCAAGATGTTTAACTGGGGGTTTTGACCATTTTTTATTGGACAGTTCTAAGAATTTGGGTCCTCAAAACCAGATTTTGGATGTGGGTAAGTCTCCTGGAGTTGCACCCCTCGATAGGATATCTGCTGGGTTGTCTGCTGTTGGTACATACTTTCATTGAGTTGCCTTTGTATTAACTTCAATGAGTTTTCTCGGTTTGCCACAAATGTTTTCCAATTCGAAGAAGTTCCCTTTATACAGGACAATGTGATTGTTGAATCTGTCCAATAATAAATATTTTTCATTGGTGTACACAACGCCTTTTGAAGCTTCATAACAAATTTTGCCCATTTTGTAGACAGTTAATGCAGTGTTGCAGCTTTTTAACTGTACTGAACCTTTCTTTTACGGTCATCTGTAAGAATTTCTGAAATTGCTGTAAATTTTTGCATTCCTGTTTACAGACTGGGCATGGCTGCTTTTCCTTTGCGATGAAGAGGGATGATGCTCTTTTTTCCGCCTTGGATTTTACTGGGCCGTCTTCTAAACTTTCTGGTAGCTGAAATCTTGCTTCGAGAAAGCTTAAAAGTGTAGCAAGTGGCTGCACTTTCCGAGTATCGGAAAGAGATTGCTCAAAGAGTCGATGAGTCTTCTTATCTACTTTCTGCAGGAGTATATGAACCATTAAAGGGTCCCAACTGCTGGTGTTAAGGTTCCTGATTCCAAGTAGTGACTCGTTGACTGTATCGTGGAGTTTCTTCAGATGACTAGAAGACTCTCGAGTAGCAACGGGGATGCTCAATAGGCTATTAAGAAAAGCTGCTACTGTTAGTCGTTGGTTGCCATAGCGTGTTCGCAATATCTTCCATGCTGTTGCGTAATTTTGTTCGGATGCTTGTAGGTACTGGATCAAGCAAGCAGCTTTCCCGCCAAATTGGATTTTAGGTAGAATGTCTTTTGAACACCTGGAATATCTTGGCTATCCACTAATTGTTCGAACAGCTCTGCAAATGAAGTCCATTTGAAGTAGTCCCCGTCGAATGTTGGTATGACGACTTTCGGCAATCTCACAGTTGATGAGCCGTGTGATCCAACGTTAGCTGCTGATAGTGAATTCTGCTCGACCAACCCTTTAAGTTTAACCACCAATGCGTTGTAGGTATCTTCCAGTTGGTAAAAACGTGAAGTGTTGTAACTGGTGTTTTCGGCTACAAGCGAATGGTGATTCATTGATATTGATGTCCAGTAATCTCGCATGCTGCTGATATGTTGACTGATGATGAGCTTCAAAATATCTTGCATTCAAAAACAACTTTTTCGCAGCTTAAACGCATTACACTCTCTTATTCAGACATTAAGCTCTACTACATTCCTTCTAAAAGTTTGAGCCAAAATTCACACTCTATCTCATCCTGGTATAAAAGCAACTACGTGCCTCGTAAAAGAGGGTTTTGTTTGGCCGAATCTATACCACGATAGCAAAAACTTTGAACAAAATTGCATCTCTTGCCAAAAGAGCAAAGTGCACCGCCATACTAAATCACCCATACACGCTTATAAGGAAATCCCAGAGTAGTTTGCACACATAAACATTGATTTAGTCGGCCCGCTTCCATCATCTAGAGGTTACTCATACATTTTAACACTAATTGACCGTTTCTCAAGATGGCCAGAGGCAATTCCAATTAGCAGTATAAACGCAAATAGTGTGGGATCTGCACTAATATTTGGCAGAATATCTCGTTACGGCGTCCCCGCAAGAATAAACACGGATCAAGGACGACAGATCGAATCGGAATTGTTTCGACAGTGAAACAGAATCTTAGGAGTATTACATCTGTGAACGACAAGCTACCACCCGCAGTCAAATGACATTATCGAAAGATGGCACAGGTCATTGAAATAATGTCTAAGCCAAATTATCTAATGATTGGTACAATGAACTATCCCTCGTTTTACTATGACTTCGCAGCGTCTGGAAAAACGATATAAAAGTAACACCACTAGAAATGACTTTTGGACAAGCACTTCGCATTCCAGGAGAGTTTTTCGAGCCATCGAAGGAGTACCCCAGTGATGAAGAATTTATAAAAAGTTTCAACGAAGAATGAATATTTTTCAACCTGCAAAGACCACGCATCATACCAGTAATAAAGCTTTCATCCATCCTACTTTAAAAGATTGTTCGCATGTTTTTGTCAGAGTCGATACCATTCGTACTTCACTTCAGCCACCGTACAAAGGACCATACATTGTCATTAAGCGTGGCTTTAAAATTTTTAAAGTAATCGTTATTGGAAAGCATCGAAACATTTCTATCGGTCGATTGAAACCCGCCTTTATAATACAAGATCAGGACGACCAAACACCAAAATCCAGTAAATCCGTACACCACCGCCCCGATGACGACCACTCAAACCAGCGCAACAATCATTCCCAATTACCATACCAAACACGATACGGAAGAACTGTGAGGTTTCGGAATTGCCAAGCCTAGCCATTTCGTATGACAGGTATCATACTGGACAGAGAATGATGTAGCGACTACAAATTAATTTTATTCTTTACATTTTGATTCATTTTATGCATTTTTATTTCTACATGTCAATATTGGCCAGAAATGTTATTAGTACACTTTACTAAATTGTACATTTAATTTCACTGCACTAAAAGCGATAATAACCAAACCACTGCACTAATAGCAGCGGTTGAAATAAGAAAAGAGAAGTTAATGTGCTCAGTCAAAACGTACACGCGAGAATAAAATCGAATTGTATCTAAATTAGAAAACAAAATTGTGAGCTTTTATTTTTCAAAACGAAGAGTGCGCTTTGACATTATACAGTATATCTTTTGGGCAGCGAGTTGGGTGGAGATTACTATATGTGAAGCGTTCCCTTTATGACTAATGTTAAGGTTGATATATTTTCTTCTCAAAGTCGAGAGAGTTTTTTACACGGGTTGTATTAATTTCAAATAAAAAGAACAATTTGGAGATCCTTTTTCACGGTGTATAATGGGATTTAATCCATAAAAATTTTGTTTCATTAATACCTCATCAGATATGCTTCCTAGTGATATGTTTAAAATTACATGCCTATATCAGCAGTAGAATAAGTAATAGCAAGCATTACCACGTTTGAAGACCAAACACATGTTATGAATTTACTGATAGAAAACCTTTTAAATTATTATAATCATCATACCCTATTTCTTGCTTATATTTTAAATTTAAAATATTTTTAAATTTAAAAATATTACGATTTTCAAAGACAGGCTGCACAATTTTAGGTGTTTTTTTTTAAATTTGGTAAATTATTTCTTGTCTCTCTGTTAAACTGAATAATTGGTGCTTAAAAAAATGTCTTGCATATGTTAACGGGATCATCATTCTGTAAGAAATTAATCAAAACCGGTGTTTTTTTTTTAAATTTTGAATTACGTGTATTACTTTTGAGAAATGAATAGAATAAATATGTATTAACTAAAGAAGATTCAATCTTTCCATTAACACTCCAAACTGTTATGGGACTCGCCACGTTGGCTGGCCCCTCTGCTTAGCCATCGAGTAAGCTCTCCCCCGTTTTCTTTGTTGCAGGGCTCCTGCCGGGATGCTTGACCTTCCACACCCGATAGGGGCCAAGGTATCATATGTTTGAATTTTATACCTTGTTGGAAGGAGTGCGTGGCGGCAGCACCACCACCTCGATGCCGCACTCTTATTTATGGGCCGTGACCGTCCTCAGCAAGGGCAAAAGCACCCGATTAAATGGTTAATCATTGTCGCGTTGTCTCCATATCCCTTTGGGTTGATTACTTTGGCCATTGATACGTTTCCATCAATCAATCGGTTCGACGTTTTGACTCAGGTCGTCCTATAACTTTTAAATTCGAAAATATTTTGTAGTGAGCTCTTTTTCTGTGGAAAAAACCCATCCTACCACACCGCAAAGAATTAGGGGAGATGATAACTCTGGAGGAAAATCTCATTCCAAGGAGCCATAAGGTGAAGATATGTATTGTTAGCAGCAGTTTTAAATTAAAAGCAGAAAAACGATTTTCACTTTATTCTATTTATTTTACTACGCAAACAACTTTTCATCTACACACGATATGACCGACACCAGAAGACTGTGTCCCATCCACATTCTTTCTTATATCTAATGCTATATTTACACATTCGTTTATGTTATCAGTATTACCACAATTCGGCTGTCCTGACCCACAATCGTGAGCATTTTAATTCATTTCAATTCATTTTAATAATTTGGTGATATGTTCTTTAACCTTATCCCTCATTTTTGGAAACCAGTACATTCCTCTTATAGCGTAGTAGCTTGTCACATCCCATGTGTCCCATTTCATAATGTTACTTTTGAATTATATTTCTCTCCATATAACGTAGAAAAGTATATCTGCCTTTAGTTTTTCAAATACTAACCTCATTTCGTACAAACTACTCTCTTCATTTTCCATTTGACTCTTTATATTGATTATACTCTCATCTTTGTTTTGACTTACCACTAAATTCTGCTCAAATGTATTCTCGTCTAATATCACTATACTAGTCATTCTACTCAATGCATCCACGTGCCCCATCTTTGACCCCTCTCTATGTTCTATTGTATGTATAATCATAACTTTCTAACTTTAAGGCCCATCTGGCTATTCTTGAGTTAATATCTTTTTTATTCAATGTCAGCGTCAACGAGTTACAATCAGCTATTATTTTAAATTTTCTCCCTTGTAGATATATTCTAAATCTCTTTAATGCATATGTTATGTTATAGCCAACGTTTTCAATTCAAAACCGTAAAACATCTACTCTTGATCCGTCGTACGTTTCGTAAAATAGAAAACTGGATGAAACTTACCATCAGTTTGCTTCTGTAACAATATTGCCCCAAAACCGAGTGAGCTAGCGTCAAAATGGAGTTCTACTTTTTCTCTGGAATCATAAATCACTAAAATGGGCGAATCTGTTAATTTTGGTTTTAAATTCTTAAAACAATGTATCTGTTCCTCTCCCAATTTAAACTCAGTGTCCTTACGGAGTAACCTACAATATATAGTGGTTCGGCAATAATTGAGAAATCCTTAATCAACCTCCTGAAATAAAAGCAGAGTTTTACATTTTGCGGTATTGGAAAATTCCTTATTGCTTCTATGCCTTTCTCATCTGGTCTTATTCCGTTTCCAGAAATAATATATCCCAATTATTCGACCTCAGATTTTAAAAACCTACACTTATCTAACCATAATTCCAATTCATTCTGAACTAACCTTTCAAAAACTTCTACCAATATACTTAAATGTTCTTCAATGTCATCTGTTGACATCATTATATCATCAAAGTAAATCGATATTTTCTTAGCTCGTATTAGATCATCAAAAACTTCATTGATATATCTCTGAAATGTCGACGGCGCTTTTCTAAGTCCAAAAGCCATTTTTGTAAACTCACATTGCCCTAATGGAGTCATAAATGATGTAAACTCAACTGATTCCTCACTCATTACTACATGGTCAAATGCACTGTTTAAATTTATCAGTGAAAATATATTTTATTAATTAGTTGGTCAAATAAATCATTTATACCAGAAATAGGATAATTATCTTTTAATATTACTTTATTCATAATCCTATAATCCACACATAAGCGAATGTCCCCCGTTTTCTTCCTCACTAACACAATCGGCGACTCATATTCCGACTTGCTAAGATAACTTGCATTTCTGTTTTTCACTATATGATAACCTCCTAGGTGAGCACTGGAATGGCTTTTCATCAGTCAACCTCAACTTCAGTTCATAACTAATATTCGGAGATACAGGGCATGTACAATACAAATAATGATCCTCAAACAACTTTACAATTTTTTTTTATTTTTTAATCCAAATTCATCTTTTCACTAATAACTATTTCATGGTCTATCTCAATTTCAATATTTATGAAATCTTAACACCCATTATATAGCTCTTTTGTACCAGCTGTCTTGTAGTGGAAAGAGGTGATTCAGAAGTCCGTGAAGGACTGCTGCCTCGGCAGAAGAAGGTGTCGGTATCTGCCGAGAATGCCCTTGTCTGGGGACGCGTGAATGCGCTGGCAGGCTAGCATTGTGGTGTCGTGGGGCGGGTTCATTCCCCCAGCACAAGGACCCACTACAAAGAATTTCGCACTCACGAATTTCTGGGGTCGAACAAAAACAAGGCGACCGAAGTCGCAATAAGTGTAGGTAACTACACAAGGGACAACTGACTTGTTCATGGAACAAGAGTAACAAGTAAAAATAAGTGGAAGCAGGGTGACCTCGTCCTTACCCGGAGAGGCTCATGGCCCACAAATGAGAGAGGGGCAACCGGGTGGTGATGGAGCCCCTGCGCACCCACCCAACCGGATTAAAGTCCATATTTGTTGCAGTGGCCAGGTATTCTTCTTCTGAGTGGAAAACTCTACAACTTAACTTGCATGGGCCTTCGCATCAGAAGAGAAGTACCCCGGTGGCCAATTTATGACATAGAATTATGCAATTCGATTACATAACGCTAAGTCATAAAGAGGCACCTTGCTTGGGCCACTCAACCCGCGAAGTCACCTGAAACAAAGAAGGATTATCACGTACTCAGCGGCTGGCTTTTTTTTAGGGGCAGCCTGCCACCGTACCGGGTCCTATACCCGGTCAGAATTATGGGAAGGAAAGACTGAATTAATAATTTAACTTTCCATTTTTTTATTCCTTTCCGCTCTTACAAAAGTACTATTTCAACTGCACTTTAAACAAAAAAATATTTCAAAAAAAAGAATTTCCTCCGTAACTAGCACTTCTTTCAAATACAATAAACGTATGTTATTTTTAATTTGGATTGCTTAAATACAATGATTGAGATTAAAGATCTTCTCTCGCATTTCTTGTTCAGAATGTACTCATATATATTAAAATCCAAGTGTCTTCTCTCTTGGATGTAAAACGATTATACCCGTATGTTAAATATTGATTTCTATTCACATTAAGTGCAAATGTTATAAGCCAATATCAGCTTGCTCAATGCGTATGCGATCTTGCTCTAGCGTTTCGTATGTTATTGTTATACATTAAATATTGGATGTATAAAAATCTGATCGCTATTTAATGTCAGAGGACTTCAATGTTTTTTTCTCTTTTTTTTCAAATTTAGATATTTCTTAATTTATTTCGAAGTTTCGTAGATCATTTTTTTTTTTGCGAAAGAGTAGAATTTACATAAATGATGTGTGATTTATTTAAATAATTGAAATATAAATATTGTTATAAAATTTTCTTTTTAAAAATGAAAAAATATGCAGAAAAAAATTCGAAAACAAAAGGGGACTCACCCGCATGGTCCTCCGAGCGCTCGAGGACGATGCAGATATCCTTTACGATTCCGAATTAATTGAATAATGGCGATGACGTTTTGGCAATTATTAAATGGTGTGTAGTTTTACTTAAGTGTAAATAACTTCATTAAATTCGACAAATCAAAGCTCCTTTTTACACGAAAATTGCACAATGCTTTCAAATGTCTTGAATAACGACCGTTTACGTATGATTAGGACAACGAGTTAGTTACAATATTCTACGTGAACTCAAATTAAGGTTGATTGAAAGATATCTGTTTGCTGTTCCGAACTCCGCTTTGCACCGATTTGGTTTCCGATAGGTGATTTGCTTCCGAAATTTGCATGAATTTGCCTCAATGCTTTTTTTCCGATTGTCGAGGAATAGAGGATGATACGAAAGATACATAGGCGGATAGATTTGCGCTTCCAAATTAGATACCTCGCTTTTTGCTGCTCACACGGAAAAGTGATTCTCGTCGATGGGAAATTGAAAGGGAACGAGAGAAAATTTATCGTGAGATGAACGGAGCGAACTATGTTTATGCACCAAATTCACTGTTATTTACGTTACAATTGCAAGTGCTGCGGTACTGAAATTTGCGATCGAGCTCTAAATTTTTTGTTGCTAACAATTTTAAAGGAATTACCACAATCACGGTTTGTAATATCTTAATTCTTCACGCCACTTGATTTCCAGTTGGAAACTGTAACCACCGCAAACTCTCCACTTCCCGATGACTCTATGATTCGCAACGTATTCATGAACCAAAATGATTGAACTTTACAGATAATTTTTCAACACAACTGTAATTATTTCACGTCAATATTTTTCTTCACTTTTCTCTCAACTAACGGTTTTTCACCAAATGTATCGCAATTAATGCATAAAATATTTTCCTTCGCAGGATAGGGACAAACTACCGTTAATCTTTCTCACGCTGAATAACTTTCTAATTAAAGCTTTTAAAACCACAGAGAATTTAACGGCACAGGATCCTCGAAGAGGCACTTCAACAGTTTCGACTATTTTTCACTCAAAACTTTTCCATTTTTACAAGCTTTGTCGCGATAGAAAGTACAATAGCAAAACATAGCTCGTCACTCTCATTTTCCACGAAACCACTTATCAATTTCCTTTATTTTCTTCTCTCTACGCGGCGTCCGCGCTGTGTGGCGGTTTCTAGCAGACTCCCCCAAATCTCCCGGCAACAGCGCCAGCAACACCAACCGGTCCTACTCCCGCTACCGCCACCGCTATCCTCGTAAGACAGGGAAGAATATCCAAATTAACAACACGTTTGGATATTTCTGTATCAAATAGCGGCAATAATGACGCACAAACATTCAAACAATTGGCCAACAGTTCGATCGGTTGGTTTTGTAGGATTCTTAATCGCGAAAGAAGATCTATAACCATTTCTGTAGGATGAACCATCTCCGCAGTTATATCGATGGGCACTTTCATTTTCTGAATAGCTAGTGACAAGTATTTTATGCCGGAATTCACACGGGCTAGTCGATAGCCAGTGAATTCACTATACTGTACGGCGTCTACAAACAGAAGATTGATTTCGTTGTGCAATGCATTGAAGTAGTTAAATGGATGGCGGAAATGTATGTACGTTCCATCTAGCTCGTCAGTGAGAATTGCACGGTTCCCGTTGGAATTTTGTAGTCAATGCGATTGAATGGGACATAGTCGCTTTGAAGAATATATTCGTCTTCTATTTCAGGTGATGGCTTTAAAATGTATTTTGTGCTATCAAACGGTTCGGTGCAAATTGGCAGAGTTTCAAGTTGCTCTTGTATCCATTTACTATCTGGCATTTTATTCGATGAAAGACCAGTTGTTATCATTGACAAAGGAATAAACTCGGCAGGGAACTTTTCCATTGCAGTGTTCATCAGTGATCAGCTTCCTAAATCATCCGTTCTTGAAACTGTGTTCCGATGGAGGGCCAGGAAATTAGCTCATATAATAAATCGTAAACACTAGCATGTTTGGCTACTGAGCCATCTTGGTCAAATAAATCACATAAATGGGATAGATAGTTGAAAAATGTTTTCCGAGATAATCGTGACACTAAGCATTCATCCTTAAACATTTGATGTGATAATAATTCAAATAATTATCCAAAAACACCCAGCTGTACTGCTTTTGAACCTAATTGTCTATATTTCTTAAGATCATCCTCGTCATCTTGAGGAATTGTATACAGGTTTAAAAGCATCCATCCTAGTAACACTGGCCCGTGTTCAGGATTATGGCGAAGTTGTATGATTTGCTTATCCAGAAGTGTTTTTAATTCGTCGATCCATGTAATTTTGGGACTTCCGTATCTTCATGAACCTTAGGCTGTTTGAATTTCTTTTTCGATGATTTGTTATATTTCTTCTCTGAAGTTAGCAACTTGCTTCTCGAACTCCACAATTTTCTTCATTTTATCCTCAACAATCGGTTCAAATTTTTCTTTTTCTTGTATGGAGAGTTTATTTTCTTCAAGTTTACGATTGAAGTTAGACTCTACTTCAATTAATCTCAAATTCTTTTTCTCGGGGCGAACGAAGGCCGCCACAACCTTACCTGCTCGATTACTACAGTCTTGTCTAACTCAGCTTTCAATTTCAGCTTACTTTCTTTCAAAAAATCATTTCCTTAAATCACTTATAAATTCATTGTATCGTCTTTTACAATAAACATGTTCAACCTTACTCTCATCATCAAATAAAATACTACCATCAATTTTAACGATAATATTCAGAGGACTTATATTAATACCATAGTATCTACATTGTACTTTTTCCTTATATACTCACGGCTCTGGTACAAACTGCTTCTGAATCATGCTTATGGGACTGCCGGTATCTATCACTGATCTTAACCATGTTACCAACCAGTATACTCTATGTATACTGGTATGAACTGGGAGCTCGATTTGACGTGTATCCTATATACATCATCAAGGCTCCCGGGGAGGGAACTCGCTGTGACACCACTTACCTGCTACTCTATCCATTTAAACCAAATCAACAAAGACGAGAGTTAACTTTAAAGCATTATTTTATGGTATTGTTAATTTTTTTAAAACATTTTACATTACAATTGACTTGATTCATTACATTTCACTTTTTAAGTTGTTGAAGACCTCCAACTATCAGTATTGGGTGAAGTGCTCTACACTTGCACTTACTTGACGTAATAACGGTTCGGGGTGACCACAAGGCGTGGAACGCCAAAAGGCCGATTGAGGATCGCGGCGCAAGGCCACGCCTCACTCCTCACCATTTCGTTGTACACTGGACAACCCCTCCGTCTAGACTTTAATCGCGAATACTTTGAATGACGTAGATGGATTGGGCATCAGCACGCTCCCTACTGGATTTGAACACACACTGACTAACTGTACTCCATAAACTGTTTATATATGGTCGCGAAACGAGCTTTTGTTCCATATTTTGCCGAAATTTGCCGAATATGCAACATGTGAGCTCCCATTCCACGGAAGCTCTTACTCTCCGTCTCGTTTGTAGACTTTTGCGACAAAATTGGGTAAATCGAGCGAGGGAAAGCTTTTGTTTCATTTTTTGGCTCTCTCTCTCTTCGGTTTCACTTCGGTGGAAGCGCACCCCAAATTTTTATGCTTGACCGTAGTGAAGCTTACCATGTAGGTAGGAAGTGAATAGCTATGTACGTATGAAGTGAACTGCGGGTTGATCTAGCGTATACCCATTGAACGACAAGTATATGCTTTGATAAAAATGGGCGTATGTGCTTGCTTGTATATGAGTATACAGGTGGTATTTGCTCGCTCGCAACAACCATATATCGCAAAAACCATTTGGTTGGCTTTCTTTTGGAGTATGCAGCCGCAAAATGTCCCATTCCATCACACACGTGTCACGCACCAATTGCCTGCTTTTCCTTTCGATAATCATTTGCCATATGTCCCTTCGCGTTGCAGTTATAGAATCGTATTTCTCTCGTCATCTCTCCCACTGCTGGTCGTCGTGATATTGACGGGACCGACTTCGTCACTCGTTGGGGCACCGGCCGTATCTGTCGCACATCCACAAATGCCTCTAAAATATACTCCTTATTTGTCAAACCCAGCATCCTCGCTTGATGTCGTAGTGCCGTATTAGTCATTCGATTGACAATATATTCCAGCAGCTCGTCATCACTCATCATAACTTTGTTTGCGAGAATAATTTTGTCGTGGAAATATTCCTGGAATGTCTCTTCCAGATTCCACATTCTATCATCGAACTGCCGTTTCGCACTTATTTGAGTAGCCCTACAAAAGGTCCTTAAACTTTGTAAGTTTGAAGAAAATCGATTGATATACACGGAAGTTATAGTCATTTGAAATTTCTCCAATTACAACAACAATAACACATGATTTTGATATTTTATCGACTTTCCCTTGAATCAGTCAAATTGTCAAATAAAGTCAATAACTGGATTTGAGTGATTTTTGTTGGTTTACAACCAAATGGCGACGATGGAATTTCTTATAAACGTGCACATCTCTTTGACATATTTCTTGACTTCATTCGTTGCTGGTGACTGCGTTTCTGAGAAATTGAGTACAAATCCCTGCTGACATGTGCGTAGATCTGTCTACCCAACTTGTTTAATATGCTTTCTCACAATTAATACGTGCTAGTACCGATCACGTTCACAATCGATTGCTGCAAGACACGATCCCACTTCTGATATTGTAAGCAGCAGTTTTAAATTAAAAACAGAAAAACGATATTCACTCTATTATGTTTATTTTATCACGCATATAATTTTTTATCTACACACAATATGACCGACACCAGAAAACTGTGTGCTGTCCACATTCTCTCTTATCTCTATACGGCAGTCTGTTTATTTTTTTTTTCTTAATGTTAGGTTTACAAATTCATATTTATATTTCCTAATGCTATATTTACACGTTCATTTGTGTTATCAGTATTACCACAGTGTCAAGCTGAATATTCGGGTGGCCAAAAAGCTGCTTTAGACTCCAATATGACACCTAAATGGCTTTTTGAGGAGTTTTCAAGTCTCATTTGAATTAAAACGAGTTAGGTAGACACAACTACGCTCATGTCAGAAGGGTTTTGTGCTCAACTTACAAAATTCAATAACCAGCAACGAATAAAATCAAGAAACATGTCAAAGACGATTTTATTGGAGAAAATGTGAAAATCGAGGATCATACTATTATTAACAAAGTTGAAAAAATTTTGACTTTTGCGGTATTTGTTATTATTATACCCATAAATATCTCCCTTGATAATTTATACAGATTTTTTAGATCACAGGTGTCCATTCGCGAGGGAAGAAACACATTTTTCATGTACTTCCCCCCCTGTACGCATACTGAAGCAAAAACTGTCAGTTTAAGAACTGTTTTGAAAAGCTCCCATAAAGAACTTTCATTTGATACTCATATCGGCTACCTTTGATGAAATTTTTTTTTTCAGGGGCCACTCCTGTGCTGTAATCATCGATTCATAGTTTTTTTTTCGAATCCTAGAATGGTTACAAAGCCCTTTTGCTACGAGCTCCCTCCTGCCTCTTCAACTTGTTTCACCTATGAGTACTAACTGTAGGCGCTCATCTTCAGTCATTCATTAAATTGAATCAAGTGTTGAAAGCATGCACCTTAAAAGTTGAAGTTGGGGCAAAATAAATCAAAATTATTCAATCTTCGCATTTAAAACAGGCACTATTTAGTTTTACGATTACTGATACCGCTAACTGAACCGATTCTCAAAGATATTCATGATACACATCATTCCTGAAATTTTAATGCAAATCCTAGCAAAGCTATAGTGTCTAAGCCGGTAAAAAACGCATATCGTTCCATAGCCATATGTTTCTATAGTAATACAAACTATATTGTTCCATAGTAATACAGGAAAATTCAAACCGCTATAATTTCGTTAAATACCCTTTGACCTTTATGAAACTTTCAGGACAGGCCAGTCTTATAAATAATCTTCTGCGTGCTGAATTTTTTTGAATTTAAGAGTACCGTTAAGATTTTATTCAAGAAAACGTTAAATCGATAAATCATACTATTACTAACAAAGTTGAGTGAATTTCGACTTTTCTCGTACTTGTTGTTGCTGTACTCATAAAAGCCTTCATCCATGATTTTTTTCAGATTTTTCGAATGGAAGGTGTCCAATCTGGAGAGGGGGGGTACGGGAAAAGTTCGTACATTTCCCCTTCCCCTGCCCCCCTTCGGTACCGATAAGGCAATTTTAAGACTTGTTTTGATAAGATCTCAATAAGACCTTTCCAATGACACCCTACTCGACTACCAAGGGAGGTGACCCCAAAATTTTTTTTGGGGTCACCTCCCTATATGGGGAGATCCCCCTTAAAACCCTTTGAAAAATTTTTCCACCCTTGGACTTTCAAGAAGACACCACTTCTGACCTTTCCACAAAGTTTCATGGCTGTAGCTTCTATAGTTTCGGAGAAAAAGTGCTGTGACATACAGACGGACACAGGTCGTGATTGCAATGGGTTGTTGTATTTTAGTACAAAACCCCTTAAAAAGGAGTAAGGGGGGACTGGCTATCATCATTGAGCACCAGGAGTCATTATTGAAGTAATGATATACGTTATTTAGCATTTATTTTCTTCTTTTCATTATTGCTTCTATTCTCACCAGGTTAGCATGCAAAACTAAAAAATCCCCGTTGGCAGCACCAGCCGGAAAGGTAAATTTCTCGTATGTAGCGTAAAGTTCCGAAAAAGAATTTGGCTTGCCTACTACTAAACTTCTTTCTGCAATTTTCGTAGTACCACATGGGTATTTATTAACATTAAAAAAAATCTGGTCACGTTCGTTTTTAGAGACCTTTTATCGGGGCGCAAATATTTTGCTAATTAAATTGAGTTGCACACGTGTGGATTACATATTGAAAATCGGCGGATCATAAATTGTTGTAAACATACAAATACCGGTTTCGCCCTTCTCGCATTCGCTGTTTACACAGTTCACAGTGGTAACCACACAAAGGCTTAAATAGCTCGAATAGTTAATTTCAAAAAATTTCCATAAAAGTTTAATCAGCACTTGCATTGCCATTAATATATACATTTTCAATTTTTTTGTGAACTATGAGGGCCGTCATTCGATTTTTATTGAAATCGGCTGCTAAAAATATTAAGCTGTAAATTTTCGACTTTTTTATTTGTCATTCGATTTGCATAATTAAATTAAATTAACTTGCCTTAATAACTTATAATTTCAAGTTTCAACGGAATCTGTTGAGAATCTTGGCTGCTAGAGGGCTACAGAAATAAAAAAAATTGTATGCCATCCCCCTGTATGGGGAGACCCGCCTGTATGGGGAGACCCCCCTTAACACTTAAAAATATTTTCTTGCACTGCAAATTTCAAGAGGCACCACTTTGGACCTACGTAGAAAATTTCCTCATTCTAGCTCATGTGGTTTGCGAGAAAACTTGTTATAACGCACGAACAAACGGGCGGACGGACGGACAGACAGACAATACGCGTTTTTATAATTTTTTAGAGTATTGTTCAAAATATTTTACAATATCTTAAAGATGATCTGGTTTATAAATTCTATCAAGTAAAGTCATTTAAAACGTTTCCATGCAAAATATTCATTATTCCAGTTGGCACTGAAATAACGAATTGCGCTTGCCTTCAGACCTTTGGGGGCCGCCATTTTGAATGCATGCATTTGATTTTGTACTATTTTAAATCTTTGTGTGCTAGGACCTCATCAATCAATGTGCCAAATCTCGTTCAAATCGGAGTTTCACTCTAGACAGGGCAAAATAATTCAATTTTTAGTGAAAATGGCAGCTAAATACTCGTATATTAGGCTTTAAATTTTCGACTTTTTTATTTTTCATTCAATTTTAATAATTTCCTGCAAAATACAAGAACATAGTACAGAGATCCATAATCTCAAGTTTCATCAAAATCCGTTGGAAAATGTTACCACTAGAGGGCCACAAAAACATGAAAAAACGCATATTTAAACGGCCGCCATTTTGAAATTTGCGCATGCTTGATCACCAAAATATCAAAGACTGTAGGCCTCAGTAATGTCTATCTTGAAACCAAGTTTCATATATGTCGGATCAAAATTTGACTTTCAACTGGCCGCCATTTTGTTTTTTGCAACGTGACCTCCAGTTTTTTTGAGCGACTCTTTAGATACTTATAATTTCTATCAAACTATCGAATTTCATGAAAATCTGTTGAAAGCTTTGACCACTATTACAACAACAAAATTTTGCACGTTTTTCGACCTTTGAGCGGCCGCCATTTAGTTTCTGCCGTACCGACTTTGGATTTTTTATTGTGAGATTCATAACATACATCAATAAACCTTTGTGCCAAATTTCATCCAAATCGGAGCTATTCTTTGGTCAGAACAGAAAGCACGATATTTCGCCTAAAATGGCCGCCATTTTGTTTTCGCCCGGCCGATATAGCTGGTTCACGAACTTAACCGAGATAATTACCCAATACACCTTTCCTGAAAATTAGTTGAAAATCGAAGCAAAATTGCAACCTCTAGCGTGGTCACAAATTTCGTTATATCCCATATATATATATATATATATATATATATATATATATATATATATATGTATATGTATATATATATATATATATATATATATATATATATATGTATATGTATATATATATATATATATATATATATATATATATATATATATATATATATATATGTATATATATGTATATATATGTATATATATATATAAATATATATATATATATATATATATATATATATATATATATATATATATATATATATCTATATAGATATATATATATATATATATATATATATATATATATATATACATATATATATATATATATATATATATATATATATATATATATATATATATATATATATATGATGCTCTCCGCAATAGGCGAATTTCTCTCAAGAAATTTACCTAAAAATTCATAAATTAGCGCGAGAGACCATTGTACTCGTATATTCCTTGCATGTGATCAATATAGTCCACAAAACTTCGGCCTCTTATTTAGCTGGGAATATATGTTAAATTGTTGATTTTTGACTTTAAAACCCATTCTTAGGGGATGGTTAAAATTTTGTGTTGCACAGCTGTAAACATAGTCTTTGCAGGGTCAATTAAAAAATTAAGTTTACGGCTGGCAAATTCGGCTTAACGTTTTGGAAAAATTATATTATATACGTTTTTAACAATCAATATTTGGGTTAATCAAATAAATATCATCTTATTTTTCACTATTTTCAAGCCATATCATATAACAATCCGTTGATTATTTACTGTAAAAAAATATCTAAAACTGAATTCAATAGTTTCTATTCCTGAGGCAAAAACATAAAAACTCGCATACTACATTAAACCCAACCTGAAGTTTCTACTAAGTAGAAAAGTTTCTGAAAAAGTCTCCGAGATCCCATAATGTTTTACAAACTCATAAATTCGGAAAATATGCAAATAAATGACTTTTTGGAACTAATTATGTAAATTAGTCATATATCTTGAGGGATACATTACATGAGCTCATTCATCCCGACAAAATGTAGGTGTGCATACATCATTGAATATTATGCAAAGCTCCGCACATTCATATGTATGTATGCATACAGCACATTATTCATGCTCTTGAAAGAGCTTATAAATGGTTGCAAAATGATGTGCGAAAATATTAAGCATATTCCATGTGATATGGAGATGGAGTAGGGGCATTAAGAAATCTCTTCATCTTGCATGATAATCCTTGTACGAAAGGATCACTTCACCTACATTTTATGCGGAAAAGCTTCAATTAATAAGGTTGAATAGCATGAGAAAGATTTATGGCTGCGTGCTAAGATTATAATAAAATTACGAACACTAATATGACACCGTTTAAGAAAGTATTTTAACTGATATGATTTGTAATACTCTTGTGTAGTTATTTCTGGGATTATATTATTAAAACCAAAAATTTTTTTTTTCTTTTCAGGTAATCTCAACAATCAAATATTTGCAGTTGGTTTTATATATTCCAATTAAGTAAGTGTGGAATAAAGAAACTATAGAATGTTTGGGTAGCTATTAAAGATTTTTAAATTTCACGCGTAATAAACATGCTGAATTACACATTATGGTCTTCGTGTCAAACGTAACCATTTTAGCGCCTAACAAATTAGGATAGTGTTGGCTAGTTTTTTCTCCATTTTCCAATTGATTTTCAAAATATGTAATAATCTCAATTAATTGAATTTGCTGGAGTTTTTTTGAAGTAATATGTTTAATGATAACGTATAAATTCAGAGAGCCATTTGGGCCATTAAGTTTTTGTAAGTTTATTGTTTGGAATTTGCTTTAATTTCTTTGAAAATTTATACTGATTAGTATTGAATAAAGCACTTCTGACTTTGACTTTAGCGCCTAACAAAAACTTTTTATTGGACGTGAATCAAGCCCTAATGTGGAATGTAACCAGCAAAACAAAAAGAATTGTCAAAACTAATCAATTATACGAGTATGTACATGAATTACTCCAATTAAAAATAATAATGCTTCCCCCTTTTCAGCGGCTGCCATTTTAGTGCTGCATTAGTAATTCCATTAACTGGGCAGAATTTTAAAGATGTCTTTGTTATTGATTTTATCTAGAAATTCAGAGAATATGTTATCAAAACTTTAGTGTCTGTGTCTGTTTGTGTTGGTGTAATCAGATAAAATTCAATTGGCTGTCACTTCTACAAATACGACTCGATTTTTTAAAACTCCAAATATCATACCTTCTATGTGACTACCTAAATACGAATTTCGTTAAATTTAAGGGTTTTGTTAAATGACTTACCAATCTTGTGCAGGTAAGACTGAGTCGCCCAGTCCACTTTACCTTTACACAATTCACCCATGACTGTTGCCAATTGTTGAGTGGGTGTTGTCTTCTGGCGGGCAATTTTCTCTCTCGTGCCCTCTTTTCAACGCAGGTAAATAGCGTGGCTTCTCTAGCAAGTCAGGCGATCGATATCACGCCCGCAACTAGCTGCAACACCGCCAAATCGCTGTTAATAATCAAAGTGTGCCTTAAGCATGGCTACCCGGCTGCATGCCTCATCACGGTTTCGCAACCATTGAGCCTCATGCCGAGGATTTTCAGCGATTTCAGTTGACCACCAGAGGCTTCCCGTGCCGGGCTTTTTAAGGGGACCTAGAAACGCTACAAGTGCTCATGATGTTGCTCATAGTAGAGTTCACAACGTCTTGAGCTGCCATTTCTTCCATCCCCTGCAAATCTCCCTGCACCGGGGCACCTGCTGTGAGCACCTTAACGAACCTCTCGGCGTCCATCCTTCCGATGTTCTAACCAATTATAGCGAGTCGAGAGCACGGAGACAACATTATTGATGATCAGTGGCTGAGTATTCCTCTAATACTCTCTAATTGTTTTGTAGTAATCGAGCAGGTACGGTTGTGGCGGCCTTCGTTCGCCCCGAGAAAAAAAAATTTTACACATAGTTTTTCTTTCCGTTCTCGGTGTAAAAGAAATTTCTAAGTTGCAAATACCATCGTATTGGATGCCAATGGAAGGGACCAGTTCATGAAGCTCCAGAACATGAACAAAATTACTTACATCCTAAGAAATCGGGCTATGAAGTAATGGCCGCTTTACAATCAAATGATGCTAAATATGAGGAAGAGCGTCAACAGTTCTCCACGTTGATTGAGTTATTAAGTTACGAAAAAATTATTTTAAATGATCTCCAAATGAAACCATATCGTACAGATGAATATGTACACAAATTATTCTATGAAACATCACGTTTCTCGGCGTTCAATCATCAATTTGTTGTGAACTCCGTGCAATACGCCGACATGCACACAAACAATAATTTAACGCTTAGTATGGAGTCGCAGCAAATGAATACAACGTGCACTCTGTCGGCGGAACAATCGCAGTATTTTAATTCTTTACCTTTGCAAAATGCATCGCAACAGCCCAGCTATAATGCCTACCAGACTTCATCTTCATCATATGTGTGGAACACTGTATTCGGTGATCAAGTGGTATCATCCCAACCGGCTGTGAGGCGAGCTCGCGCGAAAGTGCCACCTCCTTCGAAGATCCCGGCTTCTGCCGTAGAGATGCCTAGCGATACGTTAAACAATATTGGGTATTTAGATGTGTAATGTGGTGGATTGGATTTCGGTACGGAAGATTCGTTCGACCGGTTAACAGAGAAGTTCAATGCAACAAGTGTTGATTCTCAACAAAATGTTCAGTCGCAGGGTATTCCCAACAAGGTTTAACCTCGTCCAATGTTCAGCAGTCGGCATCTAATGTAGGCGTAACAATGAACAATAATGCGAACAATGCACTCGATCAGCTCTCGAAGAGCGATCCATACAATCCATCGAATATGTCGTCGAATGCAAACGTTTACCAAAGCACGTATAATTCGAATTCGACAACGAATAAAACACTGTCATACCAATCGACTGGTGGAGAACAAGGCTACAACAGTACTAACTATACGAGTACTAACTCGCAGGCGTCTGCATCTAGCAGCTATCAACCATCTACTAACAACTACAATGCATACAATCAAAATTCATTGAATGCATATCAGGCGCAAAGAAAACATCGGTGGGTAGTTCTACAAATTGGGTGAGTGGTGGTGCGATGAGTAAGAGTAGCTCGGCGCAGCACATTCCGGTCGGGGCTGGTGCTGGTGGAGCTGGAGCAAATAATAGCACTGTGAATAGTGCAAGTTCGAATACAAATGCTGGATACTTATCTAGCCAGTATGAAAGTAATCAAACTACATCAACGTTCTCATCGCAACAAAGCGCCTATCAAAACAGCCAAAGCGTGAACGGAATACTGGTGTTTCTAGTGTTACATCTGGTAGTACTGCAAGTAGTACAGTAAGTTCAGTGGCCAACTCCACGACATCTGCAAATAATTTGAGCTCACCATCATTAGGACTTACAAACACTAAAGTAACGAATTCAACTGTAAAGAGCTCGTGAAGGGGTTCTGCTTGAAATCGCGGACGCCGCGTGTGGGGGGAAAATAGAAAAGAAGTCTTGTGCCGCAGAACGTGTACGGCGAGAAAAATTTAAAATTTCGTTTGAATGCGCGAGTTATTGCATCTGTTTAGTGCAAAAAGTGGCAAGAATATGATTCGGAGCTAAGTCGGGAGCCAAAAACGACAAAACTAATGCGGAATGAAAAACTAGAAGGGAATTGAATGGGCTCTTTCACACGGGAATGGTAAAAACCCATATCCAAACAGGTCTCGCGCTTACGCCCTTATGTTTACACGTTGCATAGTTCAGCCAACCTATTTTTGTATACGATACACGTCTTGCGAGTGTATGTGTCAAAAGGATCATTTGATCGTTAAACGTCGTGCGGACAACATGAAAGCGAAGACAGAGAGATAAGCGATTGAGAATTGATGTTTTAGCCTTGAATTGTGCACGAGGTAACAAAAACTGGAATGAAAAATGTATTTTATGATTGTTAAAGTTTGTCGATTCAAACTTCTATTGGATTTATTAGAACCTCCGTGTTTTTCCGCTTTCTGAAAAATTTATTCCGAATTTGAATATTCATTTAAGTCGCATATTTTTCTTGTTGTGTTGTAAACTGGCATATTATAATGCGATTCTATGAAGATTATGCGTACTGTTAATTTTCTATGAATTTACAATAGGCAATTTAACTTTATTGAAATCGAGATATTCGTCGTGTTGTTTCCTGAAATTGAACATGGCCTTCGCTTTTATAAATTTATTGAATAACGCGTAGCTTCTCGCGTCAACGCATCCATTTTTGCACGCAAATTAAAGAAAGGCAATCGTTTCATGACGACTACCTTCTTCACCCAATGTTCAATTCGGAATGATCACCGGCGTTTGTGTATAAATTTCCCCCACCAAATGATCAACAAAATGCGTTTGTGTATGTGCGTTACGCTCGTTCACCCTACAAAATGTTGGCTTGTTTTTACCATCAGGTCCCCTCAATGCCTCTCACTCTTCTTGCCTATATAACCTGTTTAACGCTCACTTTTAACGCTGCGTCTGAAAAAGCCCAATGGGAAGCGTTCAGAATAAGTCGCGCAAAAATCCACGGCGACCGCGACGACGATAAAAACGGAGATGGAGACAACAAGCAAACGCGAAAATAATCGCGGAATTTGTTTACCAAATAAATAAATACAGACCGGAAAAATCGCGAAGTGATTGGAGTGCAGTGAAGATTTACAGCACCTAAAGTTTAGCGCAATCGTGGGAATGTTCTGTACGGAAATAGAAGGGAATGGCTGCTATGTCGCGAACGGCGTCGGTTACCTGGCGGATTTTGAAAGCGCTTTTGATTGAGTAGAGTTTTACCGCGAAGAAAAGAAAAAGTGTATCTTGTTCATGGCGAATTGAATCGTATGAAAAAAAGGAAGGAGAACGTGTTAAGAGAGAGTTGCAAGGAATTATCGACGGAAAGAAAAGGCAGTTTGTTCGTCGGATCTAGTACATTTAGTGTTAATTCGATGCAAATCGTTGGAATCAAATAGTATCGAGTGACCCATGTTCTGTTACTTTGAAACAACATAATCTGAGGAAAAGCAGATTTTCTTAAGCAATCCAATTTTACTAGTTCTCGTTCCCAATGTGCTATAAAAGTGCATGGTGATGAAAACCGTGTTAGTGTGAGCAAGATTAATACGCTTACCCAGTGATATTTCCATTTTTCGGTGACGTGATAAAAATAACCGTATTCGGCAAAAGTAAATGTGGCGTACGTTACTGCCTAGCGTTAATGATAACCATAAAACGGTAAACGTTTTGTTTCCAACAATACCTTGCATATTAGTTCGTGATGATCAAGGAGCAGTGCTACCTGAACAGTGGACTTTTAATCAAACAAAAATAATAATATAATCATACCAGATACGAAAGATAATAACAGTTTTTAACGGAAATTAGCCAGTTTGGTGCATGGAATCTCAATCATGTTTCTGTTAACGTCATAATTTTGTTAAAGTTTTTAAACGGAGAAAACAAAAATTTTATAGTGTTGTTAAGGCTTTTAAAACCCAAAATTAAAGTTTGCAGGCCCTTACCCGCCCCGAACTCGAGCGCTCGTGTGAGGAGGTCTGGGTAAGTACCCTTTCTTTTAAAATTTTTTTTGCATGTTTTTTCATTTTTGCTTTTAAAATTTTATAAATATGTCATTTGAATTATACATACAGATATAAAAAAATATGTTTTGATAAGAAAAAAAAAAAGGAAAAGGAAATTCAAAATTGATAAGAGAATGTGTGTCTGAACTTTTCCTAGCAATCGCAGTTTATAATATATTCCAATTTGCACACAAATAAATTGATTGAGAATTGTATTAGAAACACATGTATGAGATAATAAAAAAAAAACAAAAATGCGGAATTAAACAAGAACCTCGGTCTTTCCTTTCCTTTGGTTCTGACCGGGTATAGGACCCGGTACGGTGGCAGGCTTTCCCCATAAAACATGAGCCAGCCGCCGGGTATATATAAACTTCTTTGTTTCAGGTGACTTCGCGGGTTGAGTGGCCCGAGCAAGATGCCTCTTTATGACATATGATCATGTAATCAAATTGCATGATTCTATGGCATAAATTGGTCACCGGGGTACTTCTCTTCTGATGGGAAGGCTTATGCAAGTTAAATTGTATGAGTTTTCCACTCAGAAGAGGAATACCTCGCCACTGCAACAATTATGGATTTTAATCCGGTTGGGTGAGTGCGCAGGGGCTCCATCGCCAACCGGTTGCCCCTCTCTCATTTGTGGTCCATGCGCCTCTCCGGGTAAGGACGAGGTTATCCTGCTTCCGCTTCTTTTTACTTGTTTCTCTTGTTCCATGAACAAGTCAGTTGTCCCTGGTGCAGTTGCCTACAATTTTTTGCGACTTCGGTCGCCTTGCTTTTGTCCGACGCCAGAAATTCCTGAATGCGAAATTCTTTGTAGTGGGTCCTTGTGCTGGGGGAATGAACCCGCCCCACGACACCACAACGCCAGTGTTCCCAGCCAGCGCATTCACGCGTCCCCAGACACCTTCTTCTGCCGAGGCAGCAGACCATCGCTGCAGTCCTTCACGGACTTTTGAACTTACCCACATCACTACAGTGTATCCTCCATGCTAAAGACTCCGAGGCGAATATCACGTCCGGCATGGTTCCTTCACAGCGAATATGGTGAATAGTTGGCGCACTTCCAGTCTTTAGTATGACAAGTGCCGTCCTGGCCGCCATTTCTAGGACTCGTTTTCCTCGCGAATTTATTTGAGGCATGCCTCATTCGATTGTTTTAGTGTTGAAGTCTCCCCCAACCAGCACGTTCCCATCTGCATTCGAGACAGTACTCTCCAAAGCATTCAGCTTACCTTGGAAAGATGATATCGATTCGTTCGGCATTAGGTACACACTTAAAAACGTGGTCCCTGAGCACTGAACCCTCACGAAACCATCCCCCAGTCCACAGCTCTCCGCCTGGAAATCACCGTTCCAAACCTAGATGGCGGAAGTACCAGTTTTATTAGGATACCATGATGCCGAGTTTTTCTCATGGTGTTGCCCACTCGGTAGCATAAAGTCGGCTTTCATGTCCATGTTTAGTTGCAGGATACGGGTCATCGAAGTTCTGATTTTGCTTTTGCTAGGGCTTCTTGGAAAAGCAGACATTTTCCTGATCCCAATACGTACCCAAAATTCAGGCTCAGATCAGCAACATTGCAAAGTGTACAGTGTGCCTCCATTGCACACTCTTTTCTTTTATGTCCCATTTCACCGCATTTACAACATAGGGAACTCCTATCGGGTCCTTTAGAACACTTGTACGGTACGACCATGGTCAAGACATTTGAAACATTGAACGGGCGTCGCTTTTCGCCGTATCCTACAAACAACCCACTCTGTTCTTACTTTGCCTTTATTCAGAAATTGTTCGGCGTTATTTTTGGTCAAGTCAATGATGACTATGCGTTGTCCCCTATGGTTTTCTGGTGTCAGCTTAGTGATCCGTGATGCAGTCAATCACCCTTATTTCGATCGTTGCCATCCGCTCGAGCGAGTCTATAGTTAAGCTTTTGCCGAGGACTTTCTTTACTGCGTCGCAGAATACTTCCCTATTTTCGGCCTTTGCTCCGATTCCGACCAGTATCTGGTCCGAACGCATTGGCCGCACTGCTTTAATGGCAGTGCTGGTGTCTTTGGGCCTTAAATTTCCCCTGCTATCCGGCAGCACCTCCGCGCAGGATCGGCCATCTTGGGTTTTTGCGAGTAGTGCCTGCTGCCGGGGTGCTCATCGGGGCTTTTTTCTTTCCTGTTTGGTATCAGGTCTTTTCAGGTGTTTGTACTAAAATAAATAACTCTATTGGAATCACGACCTGTGTCCGTCCGTCCGTCCGTCTATCACAGCACTTTTTCTCCGAAACTATAGAAGCTACAACGATGAAACTTTGTCGAAAGGTCTGAAGTGGCGACTTCTTGAAAGTTTTGGGGTGGAAAAATTTTTCAAAGGCGCTTAAGGGGGGCCTACTCATACAGGGGGTGACCCTTCAAAAAAAAATTTGCACCGTCGGTAGTCGAGTAGGGTGTCGTTGGAGAGGTCTTAATGAGATATTTTGAAAACAAGTCTTAAAATTGCCGTATCTGTGCCGTGGGGGGCAAGGGAAGAGGAAATGTTCGGACTTTTTGCGTACACCCCCCCCCCCCTTGCGATAGGACACCTTTCATCCGAAAAATCTGGAAAAAAACACGAATGAAGGCCTTAATGAGTTCAACAACAATAAATACGTGAGAAGTTGAAATTCACACAAATTTATTAGTAATAGTATAATTAGTCGATTTTACATTTTCTTGAATAATATCTTAACGGTACCTATAAGTTCAACCAAATTTGGTATACAAATGGCTATATACAAGATTGACCTGTCCTGCAAGTTTCATAAAGGTCAAATGGTATTTAACAAAGTTAAAGCGGTTTGAAATTTCCTGTATTACTATGGAGCAATATGCTCTGTATTACTATGGAAACATATGGCTATGCAACATTATGCGCTTTTTACCGACTCAGACCCTACAGGTTTGCCAGGATTTGCATGAAAATTTCAGGAATGATATGTATCATATATATCTTTGAGAATTGGTTCAGCTAGTGGTATCATTAATCTTAAAACAAAATAGTGGCTGTATTAACTGCAAAGATTGAATAATTTTGAGTTATTTTCTCCCAACTTCAACGTTTAAGGTGCATGCTTTGAACACTTGATTCAATTTAATTAATGACTGAAGATGAGTACTTACAATTAATACTCATAGGTGAATCAAGTCGAGGAGGCAGGAGAGAGGTCCTAACAGAAAGGCTTTGTAACCACTCTAGGGTTCGAAACAAAAATTCTTACGCCATGAATCAATGATAACAGCGCAGGGGAGTGGCCCCTGAAAAAAAAATCATCGAAGGTAGCCGATATGAGTATCAAATGAAAAGTCTTTTTAAGAGCTTTTCAAAACAGCTCTTAAACTGACAATTTTTGCTTCATTGGGGGCACGAAAAATGTGTTTCCCCCTCGTGATTGGTCACTTGTCATCTAAAAAATCTGAAGAAAATTATGAAGGGAGATATTTATGGGTACAACAATAACAAATACCTCAGAAGTCAAAATTCGTTCAACTGTGTTAATACTAGTATGATCTTCGAATTTGACATTTTCTCCAATGAAATCGTATGGATGCCTTTTAACCCAACCTTACACAAGGTCCTAATACTCTGCAAGTTTGAAGAAATCCATATCATATTCAGGGAAGTTATATCCATTTGAAATTTCTCCAATTACAACTACAAGTACACACTATTTTGGTATTTTATGGACTTTCCATCGAACCAGACACTGCATTTTTTATTTGATCTTCTTAAAATCTTCAAATAAGATCGATAACATAAATGCTTTTGGGATTTCATGATTTGAGTGATTTTTGTTAGTTGAAAATGGAAAAATAATGGATTTTCTTTTAAATGAGCAGATCTCTTTGACATGTGTCTTGATTTTATTCATTGCTGGTGATTGCATTTTGTAAGTTGAGTACAAAACCCTTCTGACTTGAGCGTAGGTCTGTCTACCCAACTTGTTTCTTGTTGGGCGTCCATGCGAAATTTAATTTTTGGCACTTTTTGAAGGAGTTTCTTTGCGGTTTTCTTCGCTCCTTTTGTCAGTAATATGTGGAACCCCTGACCTGGTGTTCCGTGCCCATCACATGCCTCTTCCTTCCTTCCCTTATCCCAATCCCCTTTGAAGGGGCTAGACGCCATTTTTTTGTTGATGTTTGATGGTGAAGCTATATGCTCGTGCTCCTTAAACTTAGCGCTCAGCGCTTCTCCAGCCTTTTGCTGTTCTTCGGCCCTGTAGTCCGCTTTGGCCTTTAACCAGCTCCTTCGATAATGCCCCATGCAGTCTTTGAGCTCCTCTTGTTCAAGGAACCACATCTTTACTACTTTTTTGAGTTTTAACGAGTCGCATGCAGATTGCATTCTTTTTAGAAAATCTCCCGCTTTTCATAAAATCCTTTTTTCTTCATGTCGCTGGGTAGCAATTTTACGTCGCAACCACTTTTCTTGGAAGGGATTATTGGCTTCGTTTTCTGAGTACGGTACTTTCGCCACATTTTTGACGTTAGTGATAAAACCACACAACGGTGCGTTATTTGTCTGGCCACTCCTGTCTCTTCCTGTCGTAATCTCTTTGTGGACTTCTGGATGGTTCCTTATTATTTCGGGATTTACGACCCTTGCTTTGGTCACTTTGGTAGCGATTGCAGCAGCGAGTATTGTATCCTCGATGTTCTTTATATTTTCCTCCACCGCTCGAACATCTGGAGCGTCCTGCAGAGTTTCCCGTTATTTTTTTTTAGGACACTCTGGTTTTCGCATCATTTTTTTGCTGCACCCGAACGCCACAAAAATCTCTGTTTAGACAAGACTGCCTTAATTCATTGTCGTTTTTATCATCATTAGTACCGGGAGCGGTGCTAATGATGATAAAAACGGCAATGAATGGTTTTTATCATCATTAGTACCGCTCCCGATGTGCTGTTTATATCGTGGCTGCAGCCGCTATTTGCTTCGTCATTGTTGTTATTTTTTTCTTTTTTGGGTTTTTAAGGTTTTGGAAAATAATTTTACAAATGCCTACTAAAATCGCATCCTATCTGTCCATCTGTCCGTCCGTCCGTGTATCACAGCACTTTTTCTCGCAAAATACCTAAGCTAGAAACATCAAATTTTGTAAGCAGGTGTGTAAAGTGGTGCTTTCTTCAAAGTTAAACTGCAAAAAACTTTTATATGGTATTTAAGGCTCATATAGGGAAGTAGCACCCGAAAAGAAATGTTATCAAAGGTAGCCGATATGGGTATCAAATGAAAGGTCTTGATGAGAACTTTTCAAAACAGATCTTAATTTGACACTTTTTGCTTCAAGGGGCGTACAGAGAGGGGAAATACACGAAAAATTTGTGAACCCCCCCTCGCGATTGGACACCTGTTATCCGGAAAATCTGACAAGAATTATAGAGATAGGTGTTTATGAGTATAACAACAACACCAATACCGTAGAAATTAAAATTCGCTCAACTTTGTTAATAATAGTATGATATCCGCACTTCACATTTTCCCCAATAAAATCGTATAGGTTAAGGGTACTGAACTGATATTTAAGTAGACCTACTGAAGGTCCTTCAACTTGGTAAGTTTGATGGAAATCGAATGATATACACGGAAACTATACCCCTCTGAAATTTCTCCAATTACAAAAACTGTTACCCATGATTTTGGTATTTTATGGACCTTCCATCGAATCAGTCACTGCAGTTTTGATTTGATCCTTGTGGAATTTCCAAATAAGGTCAACAACATTAATATTTTCGGGAATCCATGATTTGAGTGATTTTTGTTGGTTTGCAACAAAATGGCGACCGTTGAAAATAGAAAAAGAATGCATTTTCTTATAAACGTGCTAATCTCTTTGACATATTTCTTGACTTTATTCGTTATTGGTGACTGCATTTCTGAGAGTTTGAGTAAAAACCCCTGGGACATGAGCGTAGGTCTATTTACGCAACTCGTTTAACCTTTTTTTCAGTTTTTTGGTTTCTCCAGTTTTACTGGGTCCCCCTCGATGCCGCTAGGTTCGTTCCTGTGTGTAGTTGCCTTTTTGGTCTCTTGGTTATCTTTGCAGAGCAGGGAGGCTATACAAGGGTTGGTACAAGACTTTATGGGGACAAGTGATCAGATCGAGGCTAGCGCTAACCCAATGGTGCGAACTTCGGACGTACTTCGATGCCAGCAAAGGTTTTACCGAGACAGAGACGGTATGATAGTTTTATTGGAGTTACTCACCAACGAGTATCACCCAGGCGCTACCGTGCAAACAACTAGGTCCAAACCATCATATGTATTTATTATGTCCTTAATGGAAAACCCTATACAAGAAACTTGTATTTTCCCGATCTCGTATATATATACATATATATATATATCTATATATATATATATATATATATATATATATATATAGATATATATATATAATATATATATATATATATATATATATATATATATATAATATATATATATATATATATATATATATATATATATATATATATACATATATATATATATATATATATATATATATATATATATATATATATATATATAGATGTATATAGACTGGTGCAGACCAATGAAGGGATTCTCAAAAGGCTGAAAACGTGCCAGAAGGAAAAATTAAACACCTCATAAGAGACGTTTCCACAAGGTGGAATTCACAATTTCACATGCTTTAAACTTTTTTAGCCATGAATGGGACAGTGGGTGGCATTTTACTGCATCATCCTAGTGCTCCGCCTATGATTCAAGCTAGTGAAATAACTGCACTTAGAGTGATAGCTAAAATGCTCAAACCGTTTGAAAAGGTAAGCGAGGAGATATGTTGTGAAAAATACGTGAGCGGAAGCAAAGCTCTTCCCGTGATAAAATGCTTCAAACAATATTTGGAGAAACCAGACCCATCACATGAGTTGGCCATTCAGTTAAAAAGTTCATTATTGAATGAATTCCAGAAAAGATTTGAGCACATACAAATAGTTCATTTATTTACGACTACAACATTTTTGGACCCTTGGTTTAAAAAATTACATCTTGATGTAGAAGCGTCTCTAGCAAGAACTATAAACTACATTAAACGATTCATTGAAGAAAACTGTGAACCTGAGCATTGTCTAGCGTCGACAACTTTGGCTGCTGATGATGTCGATAATAATAATATTTGAGAAACCCACAACAAACTGCTGATGGAGTCCATGAGAGCCAGTCAAAGTCACATTTAGACATCTGAATTTATTTATTTATTTATTTATTCAGTCGCCAAACAAGGCCCATTTTAAATTAAAATTAAAATACAAATCAAATTTAACTGAAGTAAAATACCAATACAATATTACAATCTTAATTATGTAGTCGATGAATTGAGGACTTTTAATATTTTGGATTTGAAACAGGACTTGGGAGTGGTTGGGGAATACAGATCGCTGAACTTATTGAATACCTTACAGTATCTGTTATCCGGCTCATTGTCTGCATAATTGGTGTGGTGTGTACTCGTGGTCAACATGGGAATGTGTCTTGTGACTCTAATAGGATCGTGAAAGTGCATCTTGTCTGACAAAACAGTAACTTGAATATTGTATCTTATTACGTCGAAAGGTAGACATGCAGACAAAGCGACTCTTCTGGAAGCGGGTGATGTCAGGTTTAATGTTCGAAGTTGATCCTCATAAGATGGTAGGTTCTAAAAAGAAGTCAGGTCGTACAGAGATCTTAAGGTAAAGAGTAAAAATTGTTTTTGTACAGACTCAAGCCTACGGTTATATATGTCGTATATAGGGTCCCAGACTATGCAGCCGTATTCGAGAATAGGATGGACTAGCGAGGCAAACAAGGATTTTGTGGCCCAAATATTCATCAACTCTTTCGCCCCCCGTTTAATAAAACCCAGCATCTTATAAGCTTTGCACAAAATTTCATCGTAGTGAAGGTTGAATCTGAGTTTGGCGTCTAATACTACGCCATGGTCTACAATTTTATCAACTCTTCGCAGTTGTGTGTTGTTAATTTCATAGTTATATGTGTCGACATTCCTTTTTCTTGAAAAACTTATCACGTAACATTTTTCCAGATTTAGTTCAAGATGGTTCATATCGCACCATTGGAGGAGGGCGGTTAGTTTGGATTGAAGAAAAGATACATCAGTTAAAGATTGCATACTGTGATATAGTTTGAGGTCGTCAGCATAAAAAAGGTGCGAAATATCAGACAGCGCTTCTGAAAGATCTGAGATGAAAATATTAAAGAGAAGTGGACCGAGATGACTGCTCTGAGGAAACCCAGAGGCGACATTGATCTCACGCGACAACTGCCCTTGAAACTTAACAAATTGTGTGCGGCCTTTCAAATAAGACTGAATCCAGCTTAGTATTGAATCTGATTTCCTGAAGCTACGGAGTTTTTTCAACAAATTCTATGGTTCATTCTATCAAATGCTTTGCTAAAACCTGTGTATATGGCATCAATCTGATTTCTTTGCTCCATTCTACAAAGAATATCTGACGTCAAAGTGATTAGATTAGTGGTAGTCGATCTATTTTTACGGAAACCATGTTGCTCTTCATCAAGAAATGGTTAGATAATGGGAGAAATTTTACTACAAATAATTTTTTCAAACAGTTTTGGCATAGCAGATAAGATAGCAATGCCCCTGTAGTTGACCACAAGCCGTTTTACACCTTTTTTTATGTATTGGTGTTATAAAGGATGGCTTCCAATTGTAGGAAAGATACCATTAGATAGGGATTTATTGAAAATAATGAAAAGGGGTCTAGTCAGTTCACTTTTGCAGAAGGCCAAAAAACAGGGTGGAATCAGATCTAGGCCAGGTTCTTTATTTAAATCGAGATCCTCGATAGCTTGGAGAATTTCATCTTCTGAAATTGACATGTTCTAGGTTTCGTGGAGTAGCAGAGTTCGAGTAAACATGCTGAAAGTGGTCTGCGAAATATTCGCAGATCTGTTCTACACAAGATGACGTCGAGTCTTTGTACGTCATAATCGAAGGATAGCCATGAGTTTTACGCTTAACGTTTACGAAGTCAAAAAACTTTTTTGGATTGGAAATAGTTTCCTCCGCTACAACGTTAACGTACGATTGATATGCCTCTTGGGATTTTAGTTTGAATTCGAGAGCAATCTCGTTATACTTACTCTTGAACTCATCGCTAGAATCATTATTGCGTTTAAGGAGCTTGTACAGTTTATTTCTCTCGTTGCGTAAATGCTGGAGATCTCTTCCTAGCCATGGCTCTGAAGTCGTGTCTTTTTTTTTATTTTAGGTATGAATGATTCAACGGCGTCAAAAATGATGCTGTAAAAGGTGGATAATACTGTATCCAAGTCTAACGTTGACAAAGTGTTATTCCAATTTACTCGGGATAAAAGACAATTAATTTGATCGCAGTTGCCATTACGAAAGTCATATACAATAGTGGAACTGTACGATATAGAATTAGAAGTATAAGAAGTGGACAATTCAACGGTAAAAGCGGAGTGATTAACAGAATTAGAAAACAGATGCTCGTTGTCATCAGTTGAACTGATCACTACTTCGTCGTAAGAGTTAGAGAAAATAAGATCAAGCCATCTGCCATTTTGGTTGAGTATAGGAGCTACTTGCTGCAAATCGTTGCTATAAAAGGTGCTCATGAGATTGAAATCATTACTTTTTAGGAGATTGAAAGGAAGAAGGAGGCCGTCTTGTTCATCGACCACAAACTTTAAGTTTGGACGATTGAAGTCACCAGTAATTATAATCTTATCTTCTTCATTTGTAATTGCACCAATTTCAGCAACAATTTGACAAATTTCGTCGTAGACAGTATCGCCAGAATTTGGGGGGACATAAAAAACGCCAATATATAAATAAGATCTTCCTAACTTTATTTTAACCACTTTATGCTGGAATAATTTGTATTGCGTGGAATCTACTAGCTCACTCATAAAGGAGTTGTGTACTGCAATTAAAACACCACCTCCTCGTGATTGTCCTGTGCTGTGACGATCTCTATCGTCTCCGTATATATTCCAGTCAGGATCTCTTCGTTAATGTGAGAATCATTCGACCATGTTTCGGAAAGGGTTAGGATATTAAAATGGCACGACTTTGCGTCAAGGAAAAGTTTGTTTAACTTACTACCTATACCACCACAGTTATGGTAAAATAACTTTGAAATCTTCCGCTTATTGGGGACGAAAAAAATGATGGTGCTGTTCCCTTGCCCTTTGCAATGACGAGATATGATTTGAATTAATCCTGTACAAAGCTGCGCCTCTAATAGGATTAAAAGAAAACGTTTTATATGTCTGGAGAAGTTATGAGGGAGCTTATCCCAAACTGACACAGTTGACGTGTAAACACCTTTCGGTACCGGCTAATTCAGCTCCAGCAGAGAAATCGTTTTGAAAAGCTGGCACAATATTAACTAAGGCCAGGAGCCGTATATTGTCCAAATGCTTACCTAAGCTCTTATTTCTAACTTCATTGCCCATGAATTTCTAGTTTGTTTAGTTCTTATTTGTGTTGATTTTTCGAAGACTTTAATTTGTGTTGATTATTCCAGAACTTGTAACTTCTGTTGTTTCTTTTTAAATTAATAAAGCTATGATTAGAATTATATTTCAGGCGTATATTTTTAATTTAATTTGAGAAATTAGAAAAAACGATTATTGTAACAAAATCGATTATTTTTTAAAGAAAAATCGATTATTTATTAATCGTTTTTTTATGCTAAAAAAACAATCGATCAATCAATAATCGATTTTCTCTACTAAAAAAATCGATTAAGAAAAACCGATTTTTTATCAAGAAGGTCACATCCCTACTTCGCTTCCCGCAAAAACTGCCTCCAACTGACCGCATCCTCCAATTTCGAAATCCGAGCAGCAATGAACTGTCTTTGTCGACCGAGTCAGAACAGTGTTTCCTTGGTTTCCCACTGGTTTCCGCCCTTTAGTTCTCGCAACGAGTACCTTTTTTGGTATTCGTTGTTTATCAATAAGATTCACATGGCCAGCCCATTGCAGATTCTGCAGTTTGTTGTATCGAATTCGCCAATGGTCTCCATCTACCTTTGGTCCGATTTTTCACCTCAGGACCCGTCTTCCGAAAGCGGCGAATATGCTTGCCGATGCTTTGTTAGAGTCCATGTTTCATACCCGTAGCATAGCACAGGTCTTATCACAGATTTGTGTACTTGGAGCAGCTATGTTTCGAGATTTTTATAGCTGAATAAACTATTTTAGTTGCAAGCTGTATTCTTCTGCATATTTCGTCTCTTTTATTTGGAGTACTCGTTTATTTATAACCTATTTTTGGTTATATAAATCCAAAACAAAGGCGTTAGCGATTTAAAAAGGGTTTTTTAACTTAATTCAAACTAGTCCACGTGGTATAGTAGTTAGAGCGCTCAGCGGGTAAGACGAAAGTCGCTGATTTTTCGAATCCTGTTGGTGACAACGAGATTGTTTTGAGCAATTTTTCAGATGGACAAAAAGCCCGTTGAGCTATGATACGTACTGGTTTAAAATCAGAACGTATTGCAATTGAGTGGACGGACATACGTGAAAGCGTGATACTAATCATTTTGCCTTCTCGCGTGTCGATACATTCGATCAAGATAATGAAACACTTTAACTATCTCTGAGCAAAGGCTCAAAAGAGGCTGTAGTTCAAAGCAAAAAAAACAGTTCAAAACCCTAAGAAAACGCCAATTACGCAGCTCTCATCCAAACTACTTTCTCTTTAGGCATCAACGCCTAATCCTACAGTGCTTTCTGACTAGGCATCAATGCGTATTCATGCATAGCTAAATTCCTTTCTACTCAAGTTGTAGTCAAATTTGTTTTTCTTAAAATGAAGCGAAACCGTAATACTTTTTGAAGCCTATACACATATTGCTGTTGAACAAGCACTTTAAGATTCCAACAACAGACACGCCTCATTGTGAAGACATTTTCTGTAGTTCATTTTCAGAAAACATCGAAATATTTCAAACAAAAGATGATACTCTACGCTTTCTGTAAATATTGAGTAAGAAGAATTTTTATTGAACGAATATCGTTTTCTTCAAAATTTCGCTATTGGCCAAACACCATTCCTTCATGAAATATGAAATACCCTTTTTGTCAAGGCTCCTCGTTTATTAACTCGGAAATTCCAATCACTTTAGCAAAAAGCCTTCAACTTCATCATAGTAAAAGTCATTTACTGAAATCACTTTCGTATCCTTCTACGTAGAATAGATATGACTTGATATTTTGAGATCAATTGCAATTTTTCAAAATTGATAACCAACCCTCCACGCTATAAAGTTTTGGATGCCAGCAACGGCATGTCCTGCTATCTTCCCGACACATCATGTTATTGTAGCTCAATAACCATTTGTTGCTTTTCAAGATATTGCTTTAAACGATTATTTGATCCTTTATGCTTATGCAATTCAATATGAAAGCAATCAGCCAAGACTAAGGCAACGTTCTTCAGAGACATTTATCGTTAAAGGATCTCAGGAAGGACTATTTTAGCATTATTTAAAGTCATGAATTCAAATTTAGTGTCTTATCCGATGTGTTGTTGGAAATATGCATGATTAGCAGTTTTTTATCAGAACAAGGTTCTCTACTCAAAAATGCGATTTTCCTGAAACAAGTTTATACAAGACGAAGAAACGAAAATCTAAATTAATATGTTGCATTACAAAGGTATCAAATTAAAAGTCATGACATTTTATCAATAATAATCTTAGCCATGTATTTTGTATCACGATGAAACAAGTCGGAGTTATAGGAGAGTCCTCCTACCAGAAGGATTTTATAAAATAATTAGTAGCTCGGTAACTCATACAACGTCTATTGAATATCAAAACTGACTCAGACATAGATTCCATGAATTGAGGTTGGAAAACGAATACTAGTAAATGGTTATTATGTATTTTAATCCATTGTTTGAGTTGTCACAATAACATATACTCGTAAGTATTAAAAAATATTTCAACATTTCCGACAAAATCCTTACACATTTGTAGTGCTTCTTTTCTTGGCTTGTTGCTGATAAACATTCAATCATCTGTAACTTAGCTGTGCAGGCTTAGCAGGCATTTGAAATAAGTTTCTGGAAAATTTAAGGGTCACCTTTTAATTTTATAGATAAAAGGTAAAATTCATATTATGCACTATTATTGATAAAGTTGACCTAGTTTTGATTTCTAAGTATTTGTTCGCCTTGCACTCATAGAGGCCTCTTTTTCCTTTAAAGCACTACAATCCATCTTTGGCCTTCGCTTCTTGCAATGGGCGCCTTCAACTGTCTTGATCAGTTAACCGCAATTTCCAATTTCGAAACTGTCTTCATCGACCGAGTCAAACCAGCATTTCCGTGGTCTCTACACTGGTCTCCATCCTTCAGTTCTCCCAACAAATACCTTTTCAGATATACTTTGTTTATCCACACGATTCACGTGGCCAGCTCCTTGCAGCTTCCACAGACTTACAACCGTTGAGATCTCCAGCTCGTCAAACCTTTCATATGTCATTAGTCCCCGTAAAGCTTGAATTGGCTGGAATACCACCGTAAAATTTGAACAAACTACATGGCTCCACTCGCTTGGCATATGTTTTTGTTTCTGAATGTGCTGGACGACTTTGTAGATGGCTTTCTGTTTGGCAAAAGATTTACTAGATTTTGATCGATACAAAGAAGATAAGCATCGTTTTTGTGCAAGGATGGTATGCATAATTGTAAAACGTTCCGCTTGAACACTGGGTTTAATAATTCCCCAATGATTGGATATTATATTCTAGGAAATGCCAATAACTGTTAATAAACCAACAGTTCTGCCATCAACCTCTACTTATACCTTTGTGGTGGATGCTGGTAACTTGTACTTTTGTAAAATTTGACGTAAGAAGGTGAAGGCGACTCTTCTGTGCCTGATAATGGAATGGAAACTAATAACCATGGAAGATTAGGCGACAAGCTAGCTCTACTTCTCTAGAAAACTCTTCACCATTTTGAAACCTGCACCATAGCCTTGGAATGAATTGAAATAATGACAGAGACCTCACAATCAAAAGGAGGACTATGATTTTGGATTCTGAAATGTTAGATCACTATGCTGAACAAATTAGTGGAGCCAATTGTAGTCAAAAGTGTATTGAGCGAAAATAAGCCTTCAATAGAAATTCGATATTGAAAGATTCCAAGAGGTGTCTGTAGCAAAAACGTCATTAAAAACCTCTACAAACAGCTAGCTTACATCCTATCAGGCATTTCGCTGTAAATAAGCAACGAGCTGTGGGTATATTACACTACCAGTATACCCTTTATATACTGGCATGAACTGGGAGCTTCATTTGTTGTGCATCCTATTTGCACACAATCAATGCTCCCTGAGAGAGGGACAGAGCTCCTCTTTTACGGCACTTACCTCCTACTGTATCGATCTAAACTGAATCAACAAAGACGAGAGTTAATTTCATGGAGTCATTTTATTTCGTTATCAAGTTAGTTGTACATTTACACGATGCTTTAGTTTTTAATGTTTACTTTTTTGGAATATCTTTGTTTTCTGCAAAAACTTATAACAATATATATTAAATGAGGCACCTTCCACTTTTACTTTGATTTGGAATTCCTTGATGTCGGCGGGACGTGCTGTGCTTCCCATGTGAGTGTTAGCCTGTAGAAGGAATGACTGAATTGGCCCGTGTCTTTGGCCTACGCCTTATGACACTGTATGCAGATGGAACGGTTGAACTGGCCCGCGTCTCTACTTACACTGAATATGTGAACAGCAAGAGGAACGACAGCAACGCAAAAAAACAAAACGATTGCTTTGGCCCGTGGCCTCGGCTTATGCTCAGTGACACTGAATACTTTTCTACCACAATAAATGGTTTATATTGGTAAAACTAGCCGGAGCTGCCTAAATCTCAAACTATAATTCCATAGGGTTCAATAGCCCTGCTAATCGACATTACCTTTATTATTTTCTTAATGTAAAATTTACGTTGTATCTGTATATGCATTATTTTCTTCATTTTAACTCGTAACTCAGTCCCACGATGCATATCAGCATTTCCACTAATTAATTTGACCGGCGATTCCTACATGTGTTGTTATGAAACTTGATTGGGTGATTCATAGAATTCTATAAGTGTGGATTGTTTTTATTTCGACAAGTTCGCCGCTTGCCTCGTGCCCCTGACATTTGCTTTCATTTCATTCAGGTAATGTAGTGTAATGCAAACGTGTTGTTTTATTTTTCTTAAGCCATATGGTTCTCAACACAAGTTTTCTGTTACGTGTTGTTATTTTTATTTGTCCATGCGATACTTGTAAGTTTTCTGCTGCGTTTTGTCTTCATTTTTTATCAGTCCATGGGTTGCTTGTATTATTTTGCTTTATTTCTATTTTTTGTATGTTGGTCTGGTGGAGGACGCTTTTGTTTACGTAATGTTTTTATTCGAAAGGCTCTAATATGGCGGTGAGTGCTACTGCAGGCGTAATACCTGTTGCTCTCCTTGCTAGAGAGCGCCGCACTATTAAACTGCGTCAAGACGAGGATGCGAGGGAGACAGTTACCCGCGAGGAGGAACAGCGCTCGCTCAACGATTGGCAGCAGTCTTGGGTGAATTGCACGAATGGAAGGTGGACTGCACGCCTCATCCCGGATGTGAGACCGTGGTTAGATCGAAGGAACGGTGAGACTGACTTCTATCTGACCCAGCTTTTGAGCGGGCATGGGTGTTTTTAGTCTTACCTGCATAAGATCGGTAAGTCACGGTCCCCCGATTGTCGGTTTTGCCCAGGAGAGGAAGACAATGCCTGCCACCCATTTTTGCGTGTACAAAACGGGGCAGGCTGTGAAGGGAACTCTACAGGGAGACGGGAGAGCTCACCCCGGAGTCGCGGTGATGCTCGAATCGGTTTACAAATGGATCCAGGTGGCACATTATGCTCGGGCAGTCCTAAAATATTAAAGGGACTCACTGCAGCCGGGGGTGTTGGGGCTGGGGGATCGCTCGTCTGACACTTCCTCTTCCCCTCTACTCTCCTGCTAGGAGTGGGATCCCCCAGCTTGAAGGCGCCTCACTGCGTAAAAAAACGAGACCTGGCCCGAATTAATGTGTCAAACGATCCCAGGCTAGGTTCTCAGGTTGGCAGGGTGCGTGTTTAGTGGATAGCATGGGAGTCCTGCACTCTGTACGTAAAAAGCATTCACCTCCAAACTAAAAAAAAAATGTTTTTAATAGCCAAACGATTTCTTTCGTCTTTTATGTGGCTGGACTTGTGCAAGCTTTTCTTTGGTATTTTTATCTAGTCCTAGCTTCGCTACAATTTTTTGGCTCAGGATCATTTTTTCTAAGACGTTCAATATGTGTACGGATGCTCGGGCTAGGGTCCGTGTCGGTTAAACATAAACTTGAAAATGAGCAATCAAAGAGAGCATTATCGGCGTATTTTATTGTTTTACTTTCGAAGGGACAAAAATGCGGTGCAAGCTTAAAATAAATTGTGCGAGGTTTATGATGAGAACTGCCTTACTGGATGCCAATGTCAGCGTTAGTTTGCTCGCCTTTGTTCTGGAAATTTTAATGTGCAAGTTGCACCACATACTGGTCTTCCAACCGACGACAAAACAAAGGCGTTAATCGAAGCTAATTGGCGTATGACAACTCGAGAGATATCAGAAAAGCTCAACATATTGAACTCAGCCGTTTATTTGCACTTACAACAGCTTGTTTACGTAAACAAACTAGATTTTCGGGTTCCTCACGAATCAAAAGAAATCAACCTCACTAAACGCATTAACATATACGGATCTTTGCTGAATGGTAGCCAAAATGACCCGTTTCTGTTTACGATAACGTAGTCCAAAAGTGATCACAGGCAAAGCAAGATGAGCCCCCACAATCGACATCCAAAGCCAATATTCGCCAAAAGAAGATTATGCTTTCTGTGTTGTGGTATTACAAGGGTATGGTTCTACTTTGAGCTGCTTTCAAGAAACCAAACTATTGATTTGAATATCTATGTCGTCAATTATCAAAATTGAAAGAAGAAATCAAGAAAAACCACCCTGAACTGGACAATCGCAAAGGCGCGATGTCCCATATGATAAAGCCAGACCCCACACCTCCTTGATAACTCGTCAAAAATTAATGGGGCTGAATTGGGAGCTGATACCACAACCACCCTTTAGCCTTGACTAAGTACCATCAGAGCATCATTTGGTTTACTCGCTTCAAAACTATTTGACAGATAAACCTTTCAATTCAGATCTGGCTGTTAAAATGAGTTGGACCAGTTCTTCCCTTCCAAAAACCAAGGCCTTTTCGAACGAATTAGATCGGGTATTTTTAAAACACTGGGGCAAAAGCGATGTCCTCTTTGCATTTTATATTTGTGAATAGTATGTGATGGCACTAGTCAAGGGTAAAAGGTTACATCTTGGCGGGAACTATACACAAAGATATATTAAGCAAACATCAAAGAATGAAGTGGCCCCCAGCTTCATCAGGAGGTCCTATTTAAGGGAGTAAATTTGTGAGGGGGAAAAAATTAATGTTACTTATCTTCATTTCATTACTTGGAGTAATACTATTCCTTGAATTGATAAAACCGATATAGAGGTATATCTGCATGAGAGATTGATTTCAAATCTCATACCTGATTTGAGGCTCTGGTTCAATCGAAGGTATAGTAGGACTGATTTCTTCCTGTACTATCTCTTGGGCAAACATGGATATTTCCGATCGTACCCCCGCACAAGATTGCTAAGTCATGCTCTTCTGAGTGCATGTTTTGGGCAGAGAAACGAGACGATACTTGTCAAACATTTTGATAAGCATAGGCAACACAATCACTTCATCGATGAAATGCATTTTATTTTTCTTTACCACTACAACCCCTTTCTGGCTTTTGTCAAAGGATAGTTAGAGTATCTCATTATCTTGATAAACTGTATCGGCACACGAGAAGATGATATAGTGAGTGCCATGCTTTTGGCGTTGATTTGTTCAACCAGCTGCGATAAGTTCTGATTTTAAACCAGTAGGTATCGGAACTGAAGAGGCTTATAGTCCCTCTGAAAAATTACTCCAAACAAATCTTGTTGTTGCCAACGAGACTCAAACCAGGGACCTTCGGCTTCGGTGTGTTCAGTCAAACTACAAGTTTGAATATAATTTATAACTGAATATTTTATTTGAATTTATTTCGATAAATATAGTTGTTGTAACGTAAATTTCTATGCATTGAACGTCCATTGTTTCGTCAAATATTATACTACAATGTCATTCCCGCTGACACACATCATCATTACATTACATTCGTGGTAGAGAAGACGCGTGTCGTGCAGGTTGTGAATTTAAAAAGAAATAGAGTTTACACTTCCAAATTAAATGACCAACTTATTTCCATTGAAATCTTCCGTAGCCCATAGATTCGAAACAGGGTTAGTGCTCTAATCACTACACCACGTGGACTATGAAGAAATACATAGGAGAGCTCTACTTGGATAGTCTCACTGGAGAGATACTTCTAACCATGAAAAAAGCACAAGCTGGCGTTAAGGGTGGAAGCATCTTTTTGCAACATTACCTCTCTCTTGCTACTCCCTTCCCCATCCATTTGATGAAAACGGGGTTGTTGCAGTTTGATGGTGCCTTTTATTAATGTAAAATCCCTACCTCAAAGTAATGTACAAAACAGCTCCAGGCTAGGCGCTCAGGTTGACAGGATAGGTGGGTAGTCAGTATCACAGAAATGCACATCTTGGAGCCCTACAATTTGGGCCTTCACATGCCTACCACAAAAACAAGGCTTAATCTGAAAATGGGGAAGTGGTGAGTTCTTGCTATTTGCTAGCAAGAACAATGAAATCCGCGGCAAGTGTTATGTCTTTTGCTCTGTTTCTTGTACTGTTTCCACTGCACTGTTTCCAAGCTTACATGATACAGAAAATTCTTATTGTACTTTCAGCTCAAACGCTTTTTCACCTGCTTGTCTGACATACCTGAATTATCGGTCTAGCCGTAATTGTGTGCTGAGATTAGACTGAAGACATTACAATCAGAAATCTTCCAATTTTGAATTACTTGAATTAGAATAATTACCTTTTATTACCTGACTATTGGATGGGACAAAAGTAATTTCTAAGCCGATATTTTAAATTGACAGCCTTCTAGACAAATTCAGTCACTGCTGTCCCAATAGTAGTTATGTGCGTTTGAATCAGAACCCGATATCAGGTAAGCGCCAAAAAATTCAGTGTGATCCACAATCTCTCTCAACATTCTGCTGGGTGGTGGTAGAACCGTATTGAATTGTGGTAGACCGATACTAATGTGTATCTTTTTTATATGATAATCAAATCATAGGTAAATGAAATAGATTAATTTGATTTAACTAAGCGTCTATTATTTAAAAAAAAATTAGTTGCAACTTAACCTAAATTTTGGCAGGCGGATAAATTCATAAAAAATGTATGGCACTTAAATTGATTTTTGTGTAACTTCTAATACTTTCTCTTTACGATGTTTAAATTTAGATTTGATCAATACTAGATGCTGTGTAGTGTTTTTTTAAGAAGTAAGTTGGCAACACTTTTTAATGCTACGTCTGGTATGACAGCTGTCATGCGTTTTATGATTAGTTTGGTTTGCCATTTGATCATGAATTGGATGAAATGGGCGACATCATTCGCTGCGTTATTGGTGAGGTACTGCCCCAATTATTGGTTAGCGTAGTCGAAAATTGGACCTCACGTATGCTAGTTGTGGCGCTCACATGGCGAAATCATATTCAAATAAAAATAGCAAATAACTGTCTTTCTAATACAACCAATTTCAAATGGTTCCAGGCTGGGTTCTCAAGTTAACAGGGGAGATGTTTAGTGGGTAGTCCATTCGCTTGCGAGCATGGGAGTCCCACACTCTGTGCGTAAAGACATTCACCTCCCAACCACAAAGAAAACAAAAATAAAACGAATTTCATAGCAATCAAAACAATTTATCCATATTTTACTTCATATTAAAGTTCTATGCCTCTAAAAAAATAATATTCGATCAAGCTTTATTTTTAGATACAATTCTTTTCAAAGAAGGAAACACTCTATTTTTCCACAGAGGATGACAAAGCAAACCAGTTCATACTTATTTTCTTCCTTGATTGAAATTCAAATTAAGTATCTAAATATTTACTAGAAACATTATAAATACCGCCATTGTTCAAGTAGTGCTTGTTGCCAAGTGAAAGTCGTCTTAGGTACATGTTTTAAAATCCCTACAAATTGCCACTTCAAAAAGACCGAAATGAAATGATTCTGTTACTATAGCTTTTGTGTTTGTTTAATGAAATTCCTATTTAAGTACTTTCCTATTTTCGTCCCATCAAGGCATCGAATGGCAAGGACCAGCAAGATAAAGCATTGAATTCAATTTAAGAGGTTTACAAAATCGATGGAAAGTTCGGTTGTTGCCTCTTTGGAGTTTTCTTTTTGTGTTAAGCTTGCAATAAAATATCAATTATGATTTCAGGGACTGTTTTCCGAAAAAAAAATTTAATTAACACCGTTAAGTGGTTTTGAAACCTTCTGTTGAATGAAAAGTGTGACTTGGTGAATCGAAAATTAATTGATGGGTAAAAGCGTAGAATTTTGAGAACATTTTTAAAGTTGCATAAATAATTCAAAGAATCCACCCCCTGCAAGCAGTTTAATTTTACCCATATATTGTGAAGAATTTACGTTCAATTTCATCTCAGCTAAAGAACGTATTTAAGTTAATGAAATGAACTCATTTAACAGTGAATAATAAATTATCGCTTGTCCAAGGTTGTGTAAATTTAAAAATTCAATTGCATTGCGAAAATTGTTTACAAATTAAATTTTCACGGCACGCATGTAATCAGCTCAATCGCATGCGATGATGCATTAATTGTAGCTCGATAAAATCGCAATAGAGTACCTTGTGAGTTTAATTACAGGTGGTTGACTATCCTGGTCTACTTTGATTTGAGGAAACATGAAATAGAACAGTGAAATTAAACGTTTTCTTTTAACACTACTAATTCAAAAATTTCGAATGCGAGCTGACCGTCCGTTTTATTTTAGCACCTTGAGTTTTTAGGGTTTCGTCAAAAAATTTTTTTAGCAATACCCTATTAAAATCGATACCTGTCCATCCGGCAGTGCATTACAACAAGTTTTCTCAGGAACTGTAGAAGCTACAGTCATCAAATTTTGTGAACAGCTCAGAAATTTCTGGTTAAATGAAAGTTCTTCAGTCAAAAAAGAATTTCAAAAGCTTTTAAGGGAGGTCGCCTAATACAAGGATGTGAGCCCTAAAAAAACTTTCACCAAAAATAGTCAAGTAGGGTGTTAAATGAAAGGGTTCGGTGAGATCTTTTAATATCTATATAAAGGTTTCAATAAAGATTACGGAGTAGGCAGGGAAAGTGGAAGAACATGAAAAAATTGTATTCCTTCACTCGCGATTGGATATCTGTGGACCGAAAAATCTGAAGAAAATCATGGAGATAGTTGTCTATGAGCACAACAATGACAAATGCCTGAGAGGTTGGAGCTTGCTAAACTTTGATAGCTATAGTATATGTATCAACTTTACATTTTCTTGCATAAAATCGTGAAGGTACCTTTAAATTCAATGAAATTTTACATCTAGATGGCTACATATACCCCAGAAGAATCGGATAGTATTCAACGAATTTGTAGTGGTTTGAATTTTCAGTGTTACAACAACAACAACACGTGACCATTGAGTAAAAGGCTGTTACCCTCTAAGCTGAGGATGCTCCGGCTGAGGTCAGCAGACCTTGTAAATCGTCCGAGGGTGGGCGTGGGCATCAGTCACTTTTGTCTTATGCCGCCAAATGATAGTGCCTTCGCCGGAGTGCTTTTTTTTCTCGCCAAAGCTTGGAAAGAACAGCCACATTCACTCTTGTGGTCTTTCCTAATTAACAAAACCTAGCCAGAAGGAACAGTACCGCAGCTCTCCATATCTTATCAATCAGCTCGCATACTCGCACTTTCCAAATGCTTCACGGCACTTTTACTTTTTCCTTTAATTCGCCAATCACAAGCTCAAACTTACGTTTCAAGCAAATTCATTCATTTTCCTACACGAAAACAATTTAAATCGTTGATAATAACCTATTCTAATAGAAATTGGAACCAAGTAAAGAAAATTATAATTTACGTAACTGCCTGAAACCTCAATGCAGGGACCCCCGTTTGATTTGACTCGACGCCGCTCTAACAGCTCCGTCCTTGCTTCAACATTAATTGTCAAATTTTAGTTCGCCGATAAATTTCAAACCTAATTTAAGTCCCAAGCTGATTCCAATCTACTATGAAGCTTAGTTCTCGCTGCTTTCAATTAATTCTACTTCTGGTACAAATTCGCTCTCAACACGATCCGCCTTGATTGACTGCTGATTTTCCAGAAAAATAGGAGACTTTTCCTTTGTTCTGCAACCTTATATAACTTTTATGTAAGTCTCAAAATGGCGCCGATTCAAATATGCGATTTTTTCACAAATTTTTGGCCCTCTTGTGGTCATGTTTTTCAACGAAGTTTTGTGAAATTTGGTATTATCGATTAATATGTGAAGTTTTCACATTGGGATGATAAATAAACTTGTCGAAAACTCATGGCTTAATTACCTTAGCTTCCATTTTCAATAAAAATTGAATACTTTTGCCATGTCCAGCGTAAAATTTCAATTTGAACTAGATATGGCATTTGCAAAATCTGGAAACAAATGCACAAATTAGAAGTGGTAGCACTCAAAGGCCAGAAAATAAGCAAGATTTGTCATTTGTTGTTTTATAGACATGTGTTTTCGTAGAAACGATTGAAATGACTTGCATTAGATGATTTATACACGAATTTTTCAATAAGCTGCGTTTGACTTTCATAGGCCAGCTAATCAAATCATGTCTTGGTTTTTGAAATGAAAGGTGTCTACGGGAAATTAGCATTTCTGGCAGGCAGTGCCAACGATATTTTTGCTTAGGCTTATGGTGCAGCTTCACAGTAAGTATAAATTGTCATAGTAAGTTAGTCAAAAAAATTGGAATTAAGCAATTTAAAAAACATGTACATGAAACTGTAAGCGGATACCTCCAAATGATACAGATGTGAGGCTGAACTTTCGCAAAATTTTAGATCGGGGAAATGCACATGTACACAAGGAGTAATCATAGGTAACTCAGTCAAAATCAAAAACAGATAGCTGCAATATTTCTAGAAGAACTACTGAAACTATGAAAATTCTCGAAGTAGAGAAAGAAGTCCCAGTTTCAGCAATAACCAGAGATAAAGTACAGGCAGCAATAAGGGACCTCAGAAAAAAGTAACCTTTTACATCGACTAATATTCGGAATATGGTCAGAGGAACAGCCTACAGAGGAAAAAGGAAGAAGTAAAGTATGTTCTGTGTACAAAATGGGGGACTAGTTAAGGTGCAAAAATCAAAGCGAAGTCGCTTTCTGGTATGAAACCAGGACGAAGAGAGAAAATTACGTAAATCTCAGAAGAGTAGTGAATAAGACAATCAGAACAAAGAAAATAATATACCGTAACGTCCAGTTAAGAAGTATTGATGTAAGTCAAGTGAAGAACAACGCAACACAAGCATATAAAGTACCAAAAAGCCTGAAACAAGATTATCAGCCCAAGGCCACGCTCAGCCATGATGATATCAGCAAGACCGTCGCTGATAAAAATACGTTGAAACCAAGATTAAGGCAACATGGGCAGAGCATTGGAGTTTCTAGATATTTCCGAAAAGCTTCTATCGGCTTTACCAACTCTAGATTAAAATTAATCAACCATGAAAGCCCAAAAGAATAATAAAGTACGCCGTATCGATGAGATTCCTGTGGTGGTCATTAAATATGATAGCAGCGGTAGTCAAAAAGGCATGCAAATCGTCATCCAGTATATTTAGGAACAAGAACATATGTCAAAAAAATCGAGCGAATCAACGTTATTTCCTATTCATAAAATAAAATAAAACCTGATTAATGAGCCGCTGTCAGGTTGCTGGTGCATTCTGAAGCTCAAATAGCATTACATGGAATTGCAAAAGACCAAGATGATGCACGGTTAATAAAGTCGCTAGCCTCAACTGCTCAGATACTGAAACTTACCGGTACGCAAACTTGACGTTAAACGAGGACAGATATTTCACCTCGCACAATTTGTCTAAGGTGGCCGAAACGTTGGTGTTATGCTCCGTCACCTTATTTAGTTTGGAGTAGTTGACGCAAAAATGGAGGGTACCATCTATCTTCTTTACAAGGATCGGTGGCGTACATTGAATAGACGATGGCTCCAGGATCCCTTGTTCCAAAATTGTGTTTCATTCGGCATCTTTGTACTTCAGCATTACAGGCGTAACAGGGTAGTATCTCTGCTTGAGAGGGGTGACCTGGGTCTTAATTATATGCTCGGCCCGAGTAGCCTACCAGAGGCCCTTACCCATCAGGTGAAATTGCCCCTCAAAAAGCTCTTTATTCAATACCAATCATTATAAATTTTCAATGAATATAAATCAAAATTCAAACAAGAAAAATCCTAAAACGGAATGACCAAAATAGCTCCCTTATTTCATACATTATCAATCAAAAGCATTTAATCCAAAATACAATGGCAAATTCAATTTAATCTAAATGATTTCATATTTTATGCCTCAGTTGGAAAAAGCAGAAAAACAGCCAACACTATTGAGAAGTTAATTATAATACTAACACAACAGTGAACTTTTATCCGACATCCGACGACAGTGATGGTAGACGAAAAACGGAGAACAGCAGACAGTCTGGCGCAAACTGAGATTCCTGCGGCGTTTGGGCGCAGCAAAAAAATTATGCGAACGCCCGAGCGTCCTATTAAGGAGAAGCGGGAGACTCGGCAGGATGCTTCAGGTGTTCGAGCAGTGGAGGATAACATAAAGAGCACCGAAAATTCGATTGTCACGGCTGCGATCGTTACTAAAGCGACCGATGCAAGGGTCAAAAATCCCGACATTGCAACAAAAAATCCAGAAGCAAACGAGGAGATTACGGTACTAAAAGCAAAGAGTGACCAGACACCGCGTGATTGTACCGCCACCGTTAAAAATGTGGCGGAAGTACTGCACTCGGAAACGGAACGCGAAAACCTCTCCCAAGGATGGTTGCAAGGTACAATTGCGGCCCAGCGATACGAAGAAAAAGAACTAATTCGAAAAGCGGGAGATGTTCTGAAAAGAATACAAGCTGCATGCAACTCCCCAAAAATTAGCAAAGTAGCAAAGGAAGGGCTCCTTGAGCTAGAGGAGCTCCTAGATCGCATAGGGCACTATCGGAGGAGCTGGTTAAGGGCCAAAGATGAACAGAAGGCTAAAGAGGCGCTTGGGGCAAAATCTAAAGGCGACATGCAGATAGCTCCATCATTAAAAGTCAATAAAAGAATGGTGTCTAGCCCAATCGAAGGAGATCGGGATAAAAGAAGGAAGGAAGAGGCACTTGACGGGTGTGGAGCACCAGATCAGGGGTTCCAGACAGTGCTTACAAAAGGAGCGAAGAAAGCCACATGCAGATAGCTCCATCATTAAAAGTCAATAAAAGAATAGTGTCTAGCCCAATCGAAGGAGATCGGGATAAAAGAAGGAAGGAAGAGGCACTTGACGGGCGTGGAGCACCAGATCAGGGGTTCCAGACAGTGCTTACAAAAGGAGCGAAGAAAGCCGCAAAGAAACTCCTTCAAAAAAAGCCAGAAAATAAAATTCGCACGGACGCCCAGTTAGAAAAAGGACCTGATGCAAAACAGGAGAGGCAGAAGCCCCGACGAAGACCCCGGTAGCAGGCACTGCTTGTAAAGCCCCAAGATGGCCGATCCTACGCGGAGGTGCTGCGTGACATTAGGGGAAACGTAAGGCCCGAAGACACCGATACTACCATTAAAGTAGTACGACCAACGCGGTCGGGCCACATACTGGTCGAATTCGGAGCAGAGGCCGGGAATAAAGAAGCATTCTGTGACGCAGTAAAGAAAGTCCTCGGCAAAAGCGCAACTATAGCCTCGCTCGAGCCGATGGCAACAATCGAAATAAGGGACATTGACTGCGTGACGGATCTGGCCTAGGTAGAAGAGGCCATCAAAAGGGAGTTCCCTAGCGTGGGAAGGATCAAAGCGAGACTGACACCAGAAAACAACAGGGGACAACGCATGGCCATAGTTGACTTGACCGAAAAGGACGCCGAACAATTCCTGAACAAGGGCAAAGTAAGAATAGGGTGGGTTGTCTGTAGGATACGCCGGAGAGTAATGCCTCTTCAATGTTTCAAATGCCTTGGTTATGGTCACACCACATAAGTATGCAAAGGACCCGATAGGAGTTCCCTATGTTGAAAATGCGGTGAAATGGGACATAAAAGAAAAGACTGTGCGAAGGAGGCACACTGTATTCTTTGCAAGGATGCTGATCCAAAATCTGATTTTGGACACGTCTTGGGATCAGGAAAATGCCGGGTGTTCCAGGAAGCCCTAGCCAAGGCCAAATCAGAGCTTCGATGACCCGCATCCTGCAGCTAAACCTCCACCGCAGTTCAACCGCCCAAAATCTGCTTGAGCAGTTTGCGAGGGACAGGAAAGCCGACTTCTTGCTGCTGAGTGAGCAACACCATAATAAAAGTCCTGCATTATGATACTCTGATGAAACTGGTACTGCCGCCATCTGGGTTCGGAACAGTGACTTTCAAGCGGAGAGTTGTGGACGGGGGGATGGTTTCGTGTGGGTTCGGTGCTCAGAGATTACCTTCTTTAGTGTGTACCTAACGCCTAACGAGCCGATATCATCTTTCCAAGCCAAGCTTAATGCTTTGGAGGGCGCTGTCTCGAACGCAGAGGGTAAGATGCTCGTTACGGGCGACTTCAATGCTAAAGCATTGTATACATGACGCCTTGTATACATGACGTGGAAAAGATGGACGCGATAGTGCGGGGACTCTTCCCCGCCCATCCCGTCCGTTTTGACGCTGTCCATGGTGAAACAGCAGTAGAGTGCCCACTCTTCACACAGCTGGAACTGGAGGAGGGAGTCCTCTCCTTGAAAGCGAGGAAGGCTCCAGGTCCAGATGGTGTTCCAGCTGAGGTGTTGCGGCTCGTCTATCACCATTGTCCTGACTTGCTGCTCAGCACATTCAACGCTTGCCTACGGGACGGGGTTTTCCCGGTACGATGGAAGGTGGCGAGGCTCGTGCTGATCAGCAAGGGGAAGGGAAATCCCGAATCGCCGTCTGCATACCGCCCGTTATGCATGCTAGACATGGCTGGGAAAGTGCTAGAGAAACTCATCAAGGGAAGACTCACTGACGCGATTCGTGCTGCTGGGGACCTATCTCCTCGGCAGTACGGCTTTAGAGCAGGACGTTCTACCATTGATGCGATTGCAGACGTGGTGAGCGTGGTCCAAAAGGCAGAGGCATGTAGTCGCACCAAGCGACGGATCGTCCTGTTGGTGACACTCGACGTCAGGAATGCATTCAACTCCGCTAGATGGGTGGATATTCTGGACACGCTGGAAAAATCTTTTCAAGTTCCAGAATATCTAATGCGGCTTTTGAGGAACTACCTAAAGGACCAAAGCCTGCTCTACGACACGACACAGGGCCAAAGAAGGATGGAAATTACATCGGGTGTTGCCCAGGGATCTATCCTTGGTCCGGACCTGTGGAACGTGTCTTACGACGGGCTACTGAGACTTGAGATGCCAGATAAGTCACGCTTGGTCGGCTATGCGGATGATGTTGTGGCTCTGGTCGCCGGACGCACCGTTGAACAAGCGCAACTTAGGCTAGGTATGCTAATGCGCCGAGTGAGGGACTGGATGACTGCTCGCGGGCTCAGTTTAGCACTGGAGAAAACCGAAGTGGTCATCTTGACAAAAAAGAGAATCCCTAGAGTAAGGATGATCAGTATCGGAGATATACAAATTGAATCGAAGCCAGCGGTGAAGTACCTGGGGCTACTGATCGACTCGAAGATGAGTTTCTCTGAGCAAATCAGGGCAACGGCTGAGAAGACTGCTTCGGGAATATCGGCCCTGAGTCGACTAATGGCCAACGTAGGGGAACCCAGCCCATCAAGAAGACGCCTCTTGATGAGTGCTGTAGGGTCAGCGCTACTGTACGGAGCAGAAGTATGGGGCGACGCTCTCAGCAAGGAGGTATACCGAAAACGATTGGCACAGGTACAGAGAAGAGGAGCACTGAGAATTGCATCTTCGTATCCAACAGTCTCCGACTCGGCGGTGAGAGTGATTGCAGGCGTGATACCTGTCGCCCTCCTTGCTAGAGAGCGCCGTGCTATTTACCTGCGCCGAAACGAGGATGCGAGGGAGATGGTTGTCCGCGAGGAGAGACAACGCTCGCTCAACGATTGGTAGCAGTCTTGGGTGAATTGCACGAAGGGAAGGTGGACTGCGCGCCTCATCCCGGACGTGAGACCGTGGCTAAATCGAAGGCATGGTGAGACTGACTTCTATTTGACCCAGCTTTTGGACGGGCACGGGTGTTTTCAGTCTGACCTGCACAAGATCGGTAAGTCAAGGTCTCCCGATTGTCGGTTTTGCCCAGAAGAGGAGGACAATGCCTGTCACACATTTTTTGCGTGTACAAAATGGGTCAGGCTGCGAAGGGAACTCTACAGAGAGACGGGAGAGCTCACCCCGGATAATATAGTTGCGGTGATGCTCGAATCGGTTGACAAATGGAACCAGGTGGCACATTATGCTCGGGCAGTCCTAAAAGATAAAAGGAACTCACAGCAGCCGGAGGTGCTGGGGCTGGAGGATCGCTCTTCTGGCATTTCCTCTTCCCCTCTCCCCTCCCGCTAGGAAAGGGACTCCCCAGCTTGAAGGCGCCCCACGGCGTAACAAAACGAGACCTGGCCCGAAGTAATGTGTCAAACGGTTCCAGGCTAGGTTCTCAGATTGACAGGGGAGGTGTCCAGTGGGTAGTCCAAAGGTATCCTCCGTGGGAGTCCCACACTGCCAGACTCGGCGGGCGTAAATGCCTTCACCTCCCTACCACAAAAAAAAAAAAAAAAATGTTATAACCTAATTCCAATCAAATCCAATCAAAAACACTATCTTATACTATCACAATATTCCTAACCTAAGTGGTAAACCTTTTGTCGAAATCTAATATGATCAAAATAATGCATAATTATCCTAAATATTGAAACCTATCCCTAAGTTTTAACATAGGCAAACAACGACAGTACCAAATGTACCAATAAATAGCTGAAACTTAAAAACTAGGAAACAACAAACACAACACCAACAAAATCTTACCACGAATAATTGTCATTCAGCCACCAAAACCTAGGTTCCTACCTCTCAGCTCGACCAGCATCAATGAATCTTGCAAATGAGTATCTCCATTGGTATTGTTGTCTTGTGAACCAAATTCGTAGGATAATTTATCTTCTTATCGGTGGCCCATCTGTATATGTGATATACTCGTATAATTGGGACACTGTCAGTATCTAAAAAATATCGGTTCATATCGAAATACACTTATGCTTCTGGAAGAACGAGGACAGTAGCGAAACAAGTCTCAATACAACCATCTGAAGTGTGGAACATCGATAAAATCCAGAGGTTTTTGCTCACAGTTACAGCTCTGGCGATATGATTTCAAGGTAGTCTCAATATGAAGATATCGACTCTTGTCACCTTAACAGTTTACTAAATTCTTCTATTCGATGTATAGTGTTCCTGATCCGTCTCAGGCTTTCTGTACAAACCAGTACATGCACGAAGACATTTCCTTCAAAAAAACTCTGAATATTTCTATAGTACTAGTATTCTAGTTGTACCAGATATGACACCCATATGTCTAACCGGCATCTTGAATGAAAGACTTGTTAATGTGCTGTGACTAATTTTTGTGCCTTAGTGAGCATGATTTTGATATATTCAGTAAAGTGCAGATACTAATCGAGATGAATACCAAAGTATCGAACACAGGATTTATGTGGAACCCGTTCTGAACTACCCTCGTCAGCCATAATGCGGAAATCCTTTCAATTACGTTTCAGGTCTTGACTGGATCCTTGCAGCATTGTCCAAAAAAAAATTGTTTCTCACTTCGATGTATTTATTTTTGTTTGCCGATTGTCATTGTAGAGCCGCACTTCATCAAACAATTTTTGAAAATTCCTCAGAACTATTGCAGCTTTTCGCCATCAGCAAACGCTACCAATGATCGCGTTTGTGAGACGTTAAAATCAAAGCCATTCAAAAGCTTGCGAACGCATACTGAGAAGTGCAGAGGCGCAGTAACTTTTCCCTGCTGTAGACGATTCAAGACCTTGAAGTCACGCATTGTCGTCAGATTCCCGTCAGTTACAACAAATCAAACATAATGGCAACAAGGTGTCTGAGGAATCTGGCGTGATGAAGTTTAAAAATTAGTCCACCTAACCACATCGTTTCGAAGACTTTCTCCATATCAATGAGAGACAGTCCATTCTATCCTCTATAGTTATGTTTCCAACATTTGTCTAAGGTTGCTTTCGTTATCACATGTATGATTGACTGTCTGACGCGAAAGCCAAATTGGCAATTTGACATTAACTTATTTTTCTCAACATGGGCACTAAATTGTTTGTTTAGTACCACTTCAAACACCTTGCTGATGTTAGGCAGCAAGCTGATTGGGCGATTGCTTTGAGGGCACGAAGATTCTTTTTCTTTCTACAAGATCGAAAATACCTTGGCCTTTTTCCACTCCTTGGGTAAATAAAAATTGCTCAACATGCTGTTGAACGATATGCAATAATTCCTAATAGCATCCTCAGACAAATGTCGAAGAACTATATTTGGAATACTGTCGATTCCACATTATTTCCTTTTATTTATCCTTCTTCATAGCTGACAAAATAGTCCATAAGATTCAACCTCGGTTTGAGATCAGCTGTTAATCTTTCATTGATATGAAAAACTGATTTGCCATTCATGCTTGATTTGAAGTTGGGAACTTTTGCTACAACGACCTCTGAAAGTATTTGATTCCCTCTCTCAGGATTTGATAGATGGACAAATTCAAAATGTGTTCCAATCAAGGCAAGTTTTCATGAACCATCACATATAATCCTGTTTCCATTTCTATTCGGAGTAATGCCATCGATACCAGCCCTATCAGGAAAACCCATCTCGTCACTAGCGACTCCAAGGTTTGATACCTTCACTCGAGATTTCTTACGGAATAAGCTATTAACTTTTAGTAAAACACCATTTGGTCCTGTAGACTAATACCCCTCAGTTTTTCCGTCCATTTCTGAAGTCTGAACGGATGAAGTTTCAAACATTCTTGATGTGTAACTTCAACGAAGCTAACGCAGCATGGTTGTAATCCAATAAATTACCGATAAATATTGTTGACACGTGTGAAAAGAAAGCTAAAAATCTTGTAATAGATGGTGTTTCATATCCTTCCATATTGCTTCGATGTTTAATTTTGAGAATTATATTCTCAATGGTTTTCAACGTCAGCTTCTCTAACGTCGACAAATAGAGATTTACTTCATCATTTCATTTCATTTATTAGATTCCTGTCATTAGGAACCAATGAACCATCGTTGCCATCACAAGAAGAACGACATTGCTTCTGGTGATCCTGATTAAACTTCTTTTTTTTTAAATTCAACCGATGATTTTCATGTTAGCCTGGAGTGAAAAAGTCATCATCTATTTGATGATTGATTTCCATTACGATTGCGTTATGGTCGCTATCGTAAGCACACTCCTGTTATTTCAAACATGAATTTGTCCTAAAGTATGTTTTACCACCAGTTGTGATGTCAGATTTAATGAAGAGGTTATTCCCGCCTGGCAGTGAAATTTTGACAATGAACACTTCATGAAATTCAAAGTTTTTGAATTCGACTTTATCAATATTTTGGAAACAATAGTATCTTCCAACCAATGTCCCGATGTGGCTTTCCCCATTCACGTTTGCCCTATTATTTCTTACAAATTAAAAGTCCTTAAATGTCATGAAGTGCCATGAATTGAGGTGGATTTCAGTGAGAAGCATGATGTCAGGTTTTTGCTTAACAGTGAATTCAAGAAGAAAGTCACGTCGATGTAGAGAAACGATGACGTTGATCGAGGTGGATTGAAACCTTTTCGTGGTGATGTGACTGGATGACAACTTATTTGGGGACATGTTGACCTAAACGTTGGAATACAAAATTAATTTTTTCATCTTGTTTGCTAATTCTTGTTAAAAGTGACTGAAGATGTTGATCGATTTTGTTAAACAGTATATTTTTGCTACTCACATTATTTACATTGGTGTCTGCTGATCCTCTAGCAGCGAATACAAATGATATCCCTAGTTTGACGGAATTGGAAGGTATCACACTGCGGTGTACTTGTGTTTGTTATGGAATGATTTCTACTTTTTTATCTTGGATGACCAAAGATACCGCAGTTCAGTTAATATAGTTTTTTTGGCTCAGTTTGAGGGGCCTCCCGCCAAGGGGACATCTTTAGACTTTACATCTCTGTATTTCGTGGCACGATTGGCAGCCGAATGACCAAATCTTTGGCACCTATAGCACTGGTTGACTTTGTTCTTCTGGAAGTACAAGTACCTTAATTTTTGAAGGGCACTTGGAGTGTTTCTGCTCGAAATTTAAATGAGGTAAAAGGGTAAATTATTCATGTTTGGCACTCGATATCCTTGCTGCAAAATTCTTAACTGCAATGAATTATATTCCTGGAGCAACTCCTTGAAGCACCTGAAGGAGATCGACTGTGTCCTTGCTGTAGTCCTGACCTTTCAACAAAAAAGTCTGGTTTTTTCGCACTTGGGTGTGCACGAAGAATTTAAAACACTTTCTTCTGTCTAAAAGTTAACCGGTGACTTAGCTTTGATGGTCAGTTTGCCTTCGAATCGGATCAGCAGACAAAACAGTTGATTTTTTCAACATATTTTTGATTTGTGGCGGACAAACCATCCATTCAACATGTATGATTGTGCGCCTCGGGCCATGCAACGGCTTGCATGCGAGATCCATATTCATGTGCTAACGACATTGTGGGGATACGCAACTTTATCATCAAAGCAAACACGCGCAATTATGTTGTGCCCGGATACCGATGACAGCACACATTCGCACGTATCCAATATCTTCACGACTACATATCGAACGCGCGTCAGCATATTTTAATTGAAAACAACAGAAGCAGAGTTCATGATGCATCGAATGTGCTGACGGATGTGAGACCAGGAAAAGTATCGTTTGCAACACGTATTCAGCATTATCAATGAATAAAAGTGCATAATACAAGTATCAAACATTTATTCGTTCCTTCATCAATCCATTCGCTCAGTCAGTCAGTCTTTCATCTAAGTCCACGTAAATTTCAACTTCGAGTCCGAGACGATGTTACCCATTTTATCTTTTGTAGTTCTTATCTCAATAAATTTATTTGTAGAAATTCTAACGTATTCTTTGTTCCACACGACAACCAACTACATATTCAATAAATATACCATCAGGTTCAATATTTCGTATTCATATAGAATTTTTACTACCTTCGCCCTCTTCGATGCTCATTGCATTATCTAGTCCTGCTAGCACTGCATAATAATTTGTACTAGCGTTTATTCCCCCTGTGCTAAGATTATCTTGATAGGGTTCCTCGTGTGATTTTGTTTATTGGTTGCTTGTAATTTTATTTCCTTTTCATATTTTGTCGTTCGTTTTTCTTTCTTGAAAGTAAACTTGCCAACTAGTTCCTCTAGCAAATGGATCCTTAGTTTGATTTCTTCGTTTCTCTTTTGACCTTCTCCATAAGCTTCGACTATTTGTGCGATATGATCAGCTGATAATGAATGTAATGTAGAATGAAATCGCCCCTGTATTAAAGTATATAACGCTTTTTCTTCGATTTCCGTTTATATGCCTCTAGCCCTCAATCGACCAACGACTTCGCCCCACTTTTATCATATTTAAAGCATATTACCAATAATCTTATCAATGACTTCGAAATTCATTATGTATTGTTATTTTTCTTTAATTTAAATAATCTTGAATTCCTTTAACTTAAACTTAAAAAGATTTTGTAATCTTCTTTTTAATTTAATGAAATCTTGAATTATTATTCAATTTTATAAAATTTTTATGTAAGGTCTTCTATACTACTTGATTATTTCAAAAAGGCTTTGAAAGTTCGCTAACTTTCAAATTCCCATATTCATCCGCTATTTATTTTTCTTCTTTCTCAAAATGTTTCCTTTGTTGTTGTTGTTTTAATGAACGCCTTATTTGTTAATAATCAGACGTCCCACCTTCTTTGTTCTACTCCGCTACGCTATTTGGTGTGTTGATATTAACTACTGAGAAACTTGGCTAATTCGAACTTCTATTACTCGAAATCGTCATTAATTCGAGTTTTTCTACTAGTCCCTAGCATTTCATATGAATTTCATGCTTAAAAAATCGTAGCTAATTCGATTTTGTTTGAGATAATTCTAACATTTTGCCCGCCAAATGTTTCCATGAGCCAGGTACAAATTCTGGGAATCCCCGAAGATAGACTTACTCTTTCTAGCTTCGAGGACTCCCCCAAAGCTGCATAGGCTTATTTTACGTAGACGTGGGAGACAATCATGTCGTTATGGTCAAGTCGAAGCCTCCCTTCCTTACGAATTCACTTTTGTGCATACTCTGTGTCTTCATTGCCTCCCCTTCCGATCACCCGAGCAGTCATTGCTAACGCCTACAAACGGACAATTTATCTATAGTACGTGTAGTGTTTCCGTTTGCTTGGGACTGAATTTTACATTATTGGTTGTTTTTTGTTGTGCGCGTTATGTTCTCGTTACTTGTGAGACTTAATTTTATCAGATTGGTTATTTTTTGTTGAACGAACATTGAGGCAAGATGTCATCGCCAAACTCGCGGGCCTACAAATCAGCATTAACTGTAAAGGTAGCCACGTAGTAAAGTTGAAAAGGGACTGAAGCAGAAATTGGAGATCGCTCGGGACTGCGGAGTCCTCTCCAACACATTGTCGACTTATTTAAAAAATAAAGAAAAGATTTTAACCAGTGGATTTGAAAACGGAAATGGGCGGGTAGAGCACCAGCTAATCCCGATGTAGACAACTGTGTTTTAACGTGGTTTAAGCAGACACGTGATAAAGACATTCCAGTGAGTGGGCCTCTTGTCACAAGTAAAGTGTTACAACCTACACTTTACCCCTAAATACATATAACATATCATATCCCACATTCCGTAATTCTTCCAAAATCCCCTAGTCATCATTTTCTACAAATTCATTCATTTCATTTACCTTTCCAGAAATGCAAACCAACCCAGACACTAGTTGATAACTTTTTCAAACTTAATTTCACAATTTTCGCCACGAGCATTTCTTAAAATGCAACTTGAACCTAAATAAAACAAAACCAGGTGTCATTTACATCTTATTCTAGAAATAATAGAATGTCTTTTCCCACATTTAACTCAGCAAGGATAAAGTAACGCTTTTGGTTGCAGTTAAACTAGATGGCTCGAAAAAACTATCTTTGTTAATGATAGGAAAATCTGCTAGTCCACGTGGTTTCAAAAACGTGAATTCAAAACCAGTAGAAGTATGAATCTATTACACAAGCGTAGATAACAAGTGCTCTTTTTGAGAAGTGGCTCTTAAAAATCAATGAAAAATTTGGAAAAAAAAACGGAAGATCTTACTCTTTATTGGCAATTGTTTTGCTCACAAAAGCCTGCCGCTTATGGATAGTGTAAAAGTTATATTTTTACCCGTTAATATGACATCAGTCATTCAGTCTGTGGATTAGGGCATAATAAAAATTCCCACCGGAGATTTCACTTCTCTCAAAATTAAACTTGATTTCCTTCAGACCTCACGTGTGTAAAACACAAGCATGGGATCTTGTGTTCTTCTTCTTCAGCCCCTCTCGGGCCTTCGCTTAGAGTTAGTTAGAGTATCTCATTTTCATGACCGTATTGATTTTTTCGGAAGTTGGTTTGGTCAGTACCATGCTCCGGTGTGCTTTCTCAGCTATATATGATCTGATTAAATCAGTTCATAACACTACTGAGTGAACACTCGTAGTGTGTCCGAAAAATCCCCTGAACTAAATCACGTTGCTCCCAACGAGATTTGAACCTGGGACCTTCGGTTTATGCGTTCATGCTCCAACCACAGACCACACAGACTACTGGGATCTTGTGTTACAAGAAACAATTAAGAACTGTTTCAAGAAAGCTGTTTTTTTTATGAAAGAAGCAGAAAGTGGAAGCACGAACCAATCTGTAGTTGAAGCTGTGCCTGCAGTTAACGGCTGGGAGGATATTATGTCAGATCCTGCTATCTCCTATGAGGACTTACTTAACGTAGACGAAGATATTGCGGTTTGTGGCGAGCTTACTGAAGCAAACATCATCACTGAGGTACTCGGCAATGGCAATCAAGATGACGACAATATACCCCATGATGAAAATGACGATTTAACGGTGGACCAAGCAAGGTCAATTCTAAGAACGGCTGAAGCTACAATTTTTGAAAGTAGAAATGAAGTAAGTGAGTCGATTTAGTTAGTTAGAAGAACTAGAATTGTTTATTACGGAAAAGAGACTTAACTCTAGGAAACAAATGAAGATCTTGAACTTCTTCATGAATTTGTAAATAAAATGCCTTAAGTTTACGTAATAAAGTTTTATTTGTTAGATCATGCAGTGCTGTGTTATCTTTAGCGTTTCCTAAAAACTTTTTTTAATTCGAATTTTACGAGGGGTCCCTTGCAGTTCGAATTCACCAAGTTCCACTGTATTTGTATAATGTTCGCGTGTCGGGTAAATCTTTGTGATTTCTATTATCAAACTATCGTCAAACATGATCAGCCTTAAAGATGGATCATTTTTGTTACAGCTCTAATGAATACGTTTTTCAAACAAATCAAAATTGCTGGAACCATACCCAGTTTACCCTACTTGGAATTGAAATTTAAAAGGATTATTTTAATTGATTTTCATGGACTTAAAATGAGAAGGAGTTTACGTTTGTTTCCAAGTCCCAATATAATAATTTTTCGGAAGACAAGTTCAAAATAGTAAAACTTCACAAACTTGGGAATAATTAAACGTATATACTTTTCGCTCAGAACCACGACATCGTCGAATCCACTGTGCAATCCTCCACAACCTGAATGATGTCTCTGCCAAGAGTGGCAGATTTTAATTGCTCACTCAATTGTTTTGAAAAATGTACTTACATAACAGAAATTTAGTTTTATTAGATGTATTAATTTTATGTGTTAAATCTACATTTATAGTCTTAAAAATTATCATTTCCGTATTTCCTTATACATGAACATTATTCTAGTTGGCGATTAACAATGTAGTCGTTCATTAGAAAGCTCTTCCTGCTGATTGAATACAAATGCGAATTACTACATCTAATTGCTTTATTTGATCGCCTACATCCATATTCAACCTTTCAGAGAAACGATCTGGAGAATTCATCAAGCCATAATAAGATATTTACATTTACATTAGCCAGTAATCCAGTCTTAGAAGCTCATTAAACGTGTTAATACGTAAACAAATTTCACGGCAGCAGAAAACAAATGAAATTTTATTAGGCCATTGTGTGTTTGCTTAAGATTCTCTGCAAATATCTTTTGCTAATTTGTTCGAGGCAGAATTTTTCATTCACGGAACGTAATATCTTCGGGATGAAAGTCGTAAAAAGTATGAATTGCATTGTACATCAACCAGCGATGTACACTATGTAAATAAATCTTTATTGTCACGGTGGATGCCGACTATCTGTTTCAAGTTCATTTGTTTTACGGCATATTACGGTAGGTTCAGGCCACGCTGTTACGGGAGAATGATGGCACTTTATCACGGAAGTTTATTATTTCGCGCTTTATAACGCAGAAAAAGATATAGTGATAGTAAAATATTTCCAATTTAAAAATATTGAAGTTCGGTATTATCGATCTTTGGAAATTATTTTTTGTTATTTACTGCTTTCATAGATGAACAACTCGGGAAGTGCTTCGTACCAATTGGTTGGACTCATGCATAAGAATGCTTTTTCATTATGAAATCAGAGCGTTTTTACATATTTTTAAAATGGGTGAATTGTTCATTCGGTTTAAGAAAATGGAACAATGCAGGGAACTTGGAGCATTAAAGCCATAGCTTGCAAATCCAAATAATCGTATATCTATATCATTTTTTCAGTAGAATGTAGTACACGAACTGCTGTCAAATCTTCATTTCGTTGTCATGAGATTGCAGTCAATTCCTACGATACGAGGATTATTGGATGCTGGGAACTATAACACATGTTATGTGAGCTGACGATTTGAAAAATTGAATCAGCGGATAAGTTTAAACTGAAATAAAAAATGAAATTACGATGCAAATGGAATTTTTTGAAGAAAAAATATTGTTGCAGCTATTGTAATAAAAGATATAATATGTGATGCGGAATGTCAAAAGGGAACTCTTGTCGGAAATTTTTCATTTTGAGACTTTCATCTTCTAAATTGAAAAAGTTACCACTATTTGAACTTTTAGAAAGAAAAACAAGGGTGGTGTATAAAAGTTGTACAACATTACCATAACTTTAAGTTATATATTTAGAAACGAATCATACACAGCCAAGAATAACAATACAAAAACAAAACAGGCACTCCCCTTAACATAACAGGCCAATTGAAAAGTCCTCGGTATGATACACAGATGGCGGCGCTAGTATTAAATCCATATTATTTTTAGTTAGTACCAACCTTCAAACGATACGTGTCAAAATTTGACAGCAGTCCGACCATTAGTTTGTGAGATATTGCGTTGTGAGTGTAGCTACTTTTGTTATTTGAAAAAAGATGGAAAAAAAGAATTTCGTGTGCTGATGAAATATTGCTTTTTGAAGGGAAAAAATGCAGTTAAAGCAAAATCTTGGCTTGATGAAGAGTTTACGGGGTCTGCACCAGATGAAGAGTTTACGGGGTATGCTAAGTTTAAACGTGATGAAATGAGCACCGAAGACGGCGTATGCAGTGGATGCCCAAAAGAAGCTGTCACCGACGAAAACATCAAAAAGTTGACAAAATAATTTTGAATGTACGTAAAGTGAAGTTGATCGAGATAGCAGTCATTAGTAAGATATTATCTGAATGTGTAAATCATATCATTTACGAAAATTTATACATGAGAAAGCTGTGTGCAAAATGGGTGCCACGCGAGCTCACAATCGATCAAAAGCAACAACGTGTTAATGATTCTGAGCAGTGTTTAAGCGCAATAAACTTGAATTTTTGCGTCGATATGTGATAATAGAGAAACATGGCTCCATCATTTCACTCCAGAGTCCAATCGACAGTCTGCTGGGTGGACTGCACACGACGAACTGAATCCAAAGCGAGGAAAAACACGACAGTCAGCTATCAAGGTTATGGCATCAGTATTCTGAGATGAGCAAGGTATAATATTCATTGAATACCTCCAAAAGGGCCAGACTATCAACAGCGATTATTCTATAGCGTTCGATCGTTTAAAATGGTTTAAAAATACCCCATTTGACTGGGGACTTTTCAATTGGCCTTTTATATAGGGTTTCCCATTAGAGACATAACAATTTTGTATCTTTATGTGAACGCTTCCTCAAACTTTTTTTAAAATGCTGTCAATGTCAAAACATTAGCTAAAGTCAGCATTTTTACTATAGTAAAAATCACAAACCAGCAACGTTTGGAAACTTTTAAAAACTACTACCAAAATTCTGTGTCAGTGGTCGTAACTTTAAGAGCGCTAACTTTAATTTTCGGGTGTAATAACTGTCCCACCCGATAGGCTGTGCGTGCTATAGTGGATAAGTTCGAGTCCAAATTTTCACTATTGGATGTTTCGGTGCCAAAAAAACATTATACCGCTCAAAGCGAAGGAAATATCGCAGCCGTAAATGCATCGACTCAAAATGTGCCAAATCAGTCGATTCTACGTTTTTCTCAAGAATTGGGTATCGCTCAAACGACACTCTGGCATATTTTGCGAAAATATCTTGGTGGACATGGTTATAACATCAAATTAGCTCAACGCCGAAACTTGTCCGATTGGGCTCTTACAAAGCTGGAAGAAAATGAAGAATTTTATCGAAAAATCATCTTCGATGAAGCTCATTTCTGGCCCAATGGCCTTGTTAATAAGCGATGAAGCTCATTTCTGGCTCAATGGCTTTGTTAATAAGCAAAATATGCACTATTCGTCCCAAACAAATCCACACGTACTTTTTGAGATACCATTGCATCCGCAAAAAAATTACTGTCTGGTGCGATTTTCATGCTGGAGGTGTGATTGAGCCCTATTTTTTCGTGAATACAAGCGACCGTCATATTATCGTCAATGGAGAGTGCAATCGTCTTATGTTGGAAGATTATTTGTGACCAGAATTGAATGACCTTGACATCAACGGCATGTGGGTTCAACAAGACGGTGCCACTAGCCACACAGCATGCCTCACAATTGATTTATTGAAAGGCAAATTTGGTTTTCGTATTATCTCGAACAATCGAACATGGAATCTTACGTCATTAGATTTTTTTTATCGAAGTATATCAAGTCACTGGTCCATGCCAACAAGCCAGCAACTTTAAACTAGCTCAAAGACAACATCCAACGTGAAATTGCCAACGTTCCGGTCGAAATGTGGTGGAAAATTAGATGCAAAGAATTTACCGCTGTAAACGAGCTTGTGGTGATCATATGATCGCTTGCACTAGACCCACAATAAATTTGAACTCAATATATCAAATTTTTCTGTGTTTTATTAATATATAAAATTGTTATGTCCTTAATGGAAAACCCTTTATATTTGCTTCTTTCATGCAACGAACTATGAATGGCAAATTATTAGATGTAAGCATAATTTTTATTATAAATGCTCAAATTGATACTCAATAAATTCATTGTGGTTTAATCACTATACAAGACCGTTCTCAATTCTTTGTCTTGGTTTAATCTGGTGATTGAACATTTGGTGACCCCAGTTGTCCATTTGGGACAGTGAACACTGAACCGAATTCCTCGTTAATGCAAGTTTTTTTCTTATTAAGAAGATACGTAGTTATTTTTCACCCTTTTGGTACACTTCAGAAATCAAAACCCTGTTAATTTTGTCCTTATTAATTTGCAGCTTAACAATTGATTTCTTCAATGGAGTCTTTAGCTTCTCAACAGGTCACCATCGGACAGGGTGTTGAAAGGTATTTAACAAATTTCTTCAAGGACTCCAAGTCAAGGAAAAATAGACGATATTGCGAAAATCATTTGCACAAATTAGAGTCAGATTGGTCTATTTTCCAGTTAAGAGATGCAGAGATTCAGCTGTTGTGATCAGCAAACAAGGACCAGGCATACTTAAAGGAAAAGTATCCAGCCTAGGTGCGAGAGTTCTATGAAGAACTCAAGGGTGAGTAAGAAGACGGTTTACGGGATTTGGAAAAATTACAACCAGTTTCCGTTGCTGGGAAATCAGTCATGAATGAATCAATAAAACTAGTCAACGAATTGTTAGAAGAAAACCCAAATCGTTTGACGGTTTTTTGTCAACAGCATTTGTCTACGCTGGCAAAGTATTGGGAAACCTTTTTTAATGCTCATCACGAGCTGGCAGCTGAGAGTACTAATTATGACCTAGAGTGCATGTTATCCCTAGAAAAAAACAACGAAGCCACAATTGTGAGATTAATGGAGATTACGGAGATGAATGGCTCCACCCCTACTGACACTCGCACATAGAACTTATTTAAATTACCAAAAGTTAACATTCTGACATTTCCAGGCGACTACCCGAAGTGGTTTTCTTTTTTAGAGCTGTTTAAATAGATAATCGATAACCAAGCGCTAGCAGACACCCAGAAGCTCTCCTATTTACGATCAAATCTAGAAGGAGAGGCCAGTCGATTAATCGAACATCTTCCCATCACAAGGGAAAACTATCAAACCACATGGTTTATTTTGTGTAACATTTATGAAAACAAACGCCTTACTGTTACAGCCTTTTTAAATAGCATCTCAAGCATCCTTGTTACATTTGCTGACACTGCAACGCATTTAAAACGTTTACACGGTACGATGAAAGAGTCGCTTTTTGGTATCACGAATTTGGGGATAGTGATATCTAGTTGGGATCATATTATTGTGCATTTATTGAGGGAGTGTTTGATGGGTCCTGTAGATCATCGAATAATAAGGCACTGAACGATATTCTCATGATCGGCCCTACTATTCGGAATGAATTATTATCCAATAGTGTTGCGATTCCGGCTGCAAAAATTTGTGTTTGCTGCAGATATAATGAAAATGTACCGTCAGACACTAGTTTCTCCAGAACATCGTTTGGAGAGATGATCCTTCTAAAGAATTAAAAACTTACCGCTTACGTACAGTAACGTAAGATACTTCCTGTGTTCTTGCAACAAAAGTATTACAGCACTTAGCAACTGAGCAAAAAGAGAACTATCCATTGGGGTCTAAAACGGCACTTCGTGACTTCTATGTGGATGACATTATCACAGGCCCTAACAAATTAGAAGAAGCCGTACAAATACAAACTCAGCTCAGGAATATGTTCGTCAAAGGAGGGTTTCAATTGTGTAAGTAGTGCGCAAACCATCCAGCATTGCTTCAATCAACTCCCAAAGATCAACAAGAAACTATGGCCTCATTCGACGCAGAAGACGAACTGTACACTAAGTCACTGGGACTTATTTGGTACCCGCAGACAGATATCTATTCGATTCGAGTGGAATCGTCACTGCAAAGAGAAAGAATGAAACGCTCTGGCCGTAAAAATGTTGCCCTTATATATGACCCATTAGGAATAATTGACCCGATTGTTGTCTTAGGCAAGATTTTTTTACAAGAGCTCTGGCAGATGAAAATAGATTAAGATGCAAGATTGATCCCAAAAATCGAATCAAAATGGATACAATTCAGGCAACAACTTCAACAATCAAACTCTTTCACAATTCCTCAATTCGTGTTATCAAGTGAGACCCCTTCAAAGATACACTTGCACGGATTTTCTGACGACAAAGCCTATAGAGCTGTTGTTTATATACAGCATTTTTATGAAGGCTCCTACTGTTGTTGTCTCCTATGCGCCAAGTCACGAGTTGCCCCACTAAGAAAGTTGAGCACTTCTCGACTTGAGTTATGTGCAGCTCAACTACTTGTTATGCTAATGGAGAAAGTCGAAAAATCAATATGCATTGAAGTAGAGAAAACACACTTTTGGACAGATTTAATCATAACTTTAGCAAGAATTAATGCCCCTTCTTCTAACTTTAAAACTTTCGTGGCTTATAGAATATAATAACATATATTCAAGAACACTCTCAAAAGACACAATGGAATAACGTTCCCACAGACGTTAACCCAGCAGACATGCTATTGCGGGGCACAACACCAAGCAAACTACTTTCGTCAACTATGTGGTTCAATGGACCAGCATTTCTTAGGGTCCATCTTGTAACTGGCCAAAAACGCCAACCAAACAGACAACCGATTATTCTGAGATTCGAAAATCTAAAACCACTCTCCTAGATCAAATCTCAACATCAACTTTAAAATCAATCAACCATAAAATCAAATTTCTAAAAAACACCATGGCTTATATATTGAGATTTACAGAAAACCTTAGAAGGCCTCGATCAGAATGCCCCATCTATCTTGTTTAGAACCATTCAAACATCCGATTTCAATCAAGAATTGAAAATTTTGAAAAAGGCACCAATATTGCCCAAAAAAACCTTTTAAGTCCAATGAAACCATACATAAACGCAAAAGGCCTCATTCGAGTCGGCGGAAGAATACAAAAATCAGTCGTAGACTATGATGCACAACATCTTATTTTGTTACCTCATTCTGACAGTTTCGTCAAACTACTGGCGCAAGACATTCATCAAAGGCATTTACATGTGGGCCCCATAGACCTCCTTAATATCATCCGACAACAATATTGGCCTCTCAGAGGCAAGCAGCTAGCAACAACCATGGTTAATAACTGCATTCGTTGTTACAGGGCCAAACAGAAATACTTGGAAAAATAATGGGAGACCTTCCAGCAGAGCGCGTTCAACTGTCACGTCCATTTAAAAATGTTGGCATTGATTTTTGTGGTCCTATTTACATTAATTATAGGATATGTGGTAAACCTCCCACCAAAGCCTTTATATCTGTTTTTGTATGCTTTGCCACCAAAGCAGTACACATAGAACTGGTTTTTGACTTATCCAAAGATGCCTTTCTGGGTGCCCTTCAACGTTTTATAGCCAGAAGAGGCAATTCAACTAAGATATTTTGTGACAACGCAACAAATTTCATTGGTGCAAAAAACGAAATAAATGAGTTACAGAAACTGATTGCGAATCCAAACACACAGCTCGATATTGTCCAATACTGTACGGATGAACAAATCATATGGAAGTTAATTCCGCCGAGATCCCCAAACTTCGGTGGATTATGGGAAACGGTGATAAAGGCTGCTAAATACCACTTGAAACGAGTGGTAAGCAGTGCATCTCTTACCTATGAACAGTTAAATACTATCATCAGCGCAATAGAAGCAATACTTAACTCCAGATCCCTCAATCCACTCTCCAACAACCCTAACGACCTGAAACCTCTTACTCCTGATCATTTTTTGATTGGCGAATCCTTAACAAATATCCCTAACCCACATTCTCCCTACAAAAAATTGTCACTATTAAAGAGGAAAGAACAAATCAAAGCTTGCCAATGGGACTTTTGGAATCGATGGATTAAACAGTATTTGCAACATCTACAATTCACAACAAAACGGAAAAGTTCAGTATCAACGCTTCCTCTCGGCACGTTAGTTCTTTTCTAAGATGACAATTCACCACCGCTAAAATGGGCTTTTGGAAGAGTTGTCGCTGAACACAAAGGTCTTGATGGTCGCGTTCGAGCTGTGGATGTCAAAACCGCACAGGGAAACTTTTAAAGAGCTGTCCATAATATTTGCCCTTTACCGCTGGAAAAGGCTGTATCAGAACCAAATGAATTACACCTCGCAACTGCCAAGGGCACGCTTACCTCAGATACAAAATGTGAAAATCAAGCGGTGCCATTAATCAGTGTCTTGGTAACCAGAGCTAGGAACAAAAAACGCAAAATACAACCTATCAACCCTAATTGACTTTGCAAGACTGCATTATACCACCATGAAAAAGATTCCATCTCCGAACCATCAAGCACCGGCAGATCACCTCTCCAATTTTCTCTCTAATCCAAGAATCACCAAGCACCTGCAGACCGTCTATTCAATTCAAAACTAACAAAAATAAGTTCATCATGAAAAATAAGTTCATCATCACTGTCGGTTATCACATTAGTACTACTTGTATTCTTGGTTCCATCCATCAAAGCAGCACCTACCACGCAAGGGAACATTGAAGAAAACAACATTAAGTTAACAGCCTTCGAACCAGGAACAATCGCTTACTTCGAAGAAATCTCCCAAATTTCTATGGTTACTGACCACTGGAATATCATCGTGTACTATAACATGCACAACTACTGGATTGAGCTACAAAATATTCAGGCTCAGGTAAAAAGAATCAGAGAAATATGCGATAGCCAAAATGGACAGTGCTTACTACTCGTGATCCAGGTTCAAGTAAGAGTAGAACAGCTTCAAATAAAGAATGATTTATTACTTAACAAAGGCACCAGCATCAAACGGCATAGACGATCCCCATTTGACTTCATTGGCACAATCAGCAAAAAGTTGTTTGGCCTGTTAGATCAGCAATATGCAGACGAGATGTCATCAACAATCGACAGAATTTCTACTGACGACAACCATTTAGTCAGTCTCATTGAAAATCAGACTTCTTTAATTGACTCCACTTTAAATGTGATTACATGTGACAGAGACTTTTTTAACAAACAACCCCGAACAGTCAACAATTACTTTGAAAATTTGTTTAAAGTGATTAATTCTACGAATAAGGTACTGGACGAGCAACAAATACTGTCTACGTTCAATACTCTAGCCATACATCTTGCAACCATAATAGAAGCATATGAACACACACGATCATTACTTTTCAACGTCGTGACCGACAGCCGAAACGGTAAAGTTAGCGCATCAATCCTTTCTCCAGACCATCTATCCAACGAAATTTGAATAATTAGGGAGCACATACCGACAACTTCAACCATTCCTGGCCACTCTATGGATAAGCTACTAACCCAGCTCTACATGCTCATGAGCATTGAGGCAAAGATTTCGACAAACAAAACCATCTTTAAAACAGCCGTACCATTGATAAAAAATGAAATGCATCAACTATTTAAAGTTATTCCTTTAACTTTCGAACTACACTCAATATATGTACATCCAAACACAAACCAACTCTAATTATTTGGCTCTAACACTTCACAGGGATTACTTTTACAACAAAATCGAGTATTCATTTCAATGAACTTGAATAAATGAACTTTTTAAGGAAAAAATCTTTGTAAAATTGTATTGATAGCAATATTTTTTTATTTAAACGGAAAAAGCAAAGAATGAATCATCACTTGGTAATGAATCTACAATACTGGCGTTTCAACCTTATAATTTGTATCTCATTCTAAAACATTGGTTCTTCGAGCCAAAAACTAACAAGGATTTCAGACAAGGAGTTTAAATACACAACGAAAGGAACAGAGCAACCATGGGAAATTTCATCGCAGGACAAACACTGAGTTTCGACAGTATCAATAGGATCATCTCCAACGCCAACGAGAATGGTCAAAGCCGTCACTTTCTAGCCTATTTTGAGACTAGCCTAGAGCGGATCGAGGAGCAATGGAAGGCATGCGAGAAGAAATGTCTTCAAACTTACGCCCGCTTACAAGAAGAGGAAGATTGAGCACTGCTGATAACGTATATGGAGGATCATGGAAGCATATAGTATCTCGGTTTGAAGTACAGTAGAATTTTTAAGGATGAAATCAATAGATTTTGTGCTGAAGCCTCAGCTCAGTCATCGCAGATAGCAACAAGCTCGGGAGAGAGCCTTCAACTAGAGTAAAACAAGATCCCTGTATTCGCCGGAGAATATGCAAAGTAGAAAGCTTTTTGTGACCTCTATAAAAATACGTTGCATGAAAATACAACACTGTCTAAGGTGCAGAAAATGCAATACCCCCGCAGCAACCTAAAGGGAGAAGCCGAGAAAATCATTAGTCACTTGATCCCTAGAGTAAGGATGACCAGTATTGGAGACAAACTAATCGAATCGAAGCCAGCGGTGAAGTACCTGGGGTTACTGATTGACTCGAAGATGAGTTTCTCTGAAGAATCCAAGGCAACGGCTGAGTACCTGTAGTATCAGCTCTGAGTCGATTTATGGCCAACATAGAAGAACACAGCCCATCAAGAAGACACCTCTTGACAATCGCTGTAGGGTTTTACGTTCTTCAAATCGATTCTGGCTGGGGCCTTGAAGTCCCGGCTAACCCGTGGAGACAGGGTAGGGTCGCGCCACTGGCCGACCCTTAAATCGCCCCCAGGAGCCGATTGGCGAGCTTGAGGCTCCCCAAAATGGTTGGTGACTCTAAAGGACACGAACTTGTACTACACGCTATGCCCACACTTTTTTCTTACACTCAAAACACCCAACAATTAATATAAAAGTTGAGTAATTGATCCCAACTGGCAAATACTCTTTATCTAATCCCCCGCACTGGATGAACCCACATACCCACATTTTTACAAAATCTACTCCGAAGCTTCCCACGCAATCACAACCTTTGCACCTCGGAAACTCTGCCTGGAAGGATTACTGCTGCACCAGGCGTATTTAATTCTATCCCTTACACTAGCCACTAAACGCGTAATCACACTACTGGCTGAAATAATAATTTTATGCCAAATTGCAAGAATATAAAATTCAGCAAATTTAATTTCGTTTTCCTTGTTTTTTTAATGTTAATTTTCAAAATAGTACAAATATTTCACAAACTTTCTCGCTTCTTTGCGTTGGGTGCACCACTTTTGTTCAAACTGCAACTTAACTTCCATGCCTTTCGATCCTTCTCCTACTGCCACCAAGGTTCGTCTTCGCTCAACCTCAGCTTTTGCTTCTTAACACTTTCGCAATTACGACGAATATTCCAACGCTTTCTCTTCTGTTTAATCTCACTGCCACGTTGTCCATTCACTTTAGTGGAAAACAAGTTGGGTAGACAGACCTATGCTCATGTCAGAAGGGTTTTGTACTCATCTTACAAAATGCAGTAACCAGCAACGAATAAAGTCAAGACACATGTCAAAGACGATTTTATTGGAGAAAATGTGAAATTCGTGGATCATACTATTATTAACAAACTTGAAAGAATTTTGACTTCTGAGGTATTTGTTATAGTTATACCCATAAATATCTCCCTTGACAATTTTTTCGGATTTTTAAGATCACGGGTGTCCATTCGCGAGGGAGGAAACACATTTTCATGTATTTCCCCCCCTGTGCCCCCACTGAAGCGAAAACGGTCAGTTTTAGAACTGTTTTGAAAAGCTCTCATAAAGAACTTTCAGTTGATACTCATATCGGCTACCTTTCATTAAATTTTTATTTCAGGGGCCACTCCTCTGTACTGTAATCATCGATTCATGGCCTATTTTTTCGAATCCTTGAATGATTACAAAGCCCTTTTGCTAGGAGCTCTCTCCTACCTCTTCCACTTGTTTATATGTACTCATCTTCATGATACATATCATTCCTGCAATTTTCATGCAAACCCTAGTAAAGCTGTAGTGTCTAAGTCGGGAAAAGCGCATATGGTTCCATAGTAATACAGGCTATAACTTCGTCAAGTACCATTCGATCTTTATGAAACTTTCAGGAAAGATCAATCTTATAAATAGTCATCTGCTTGCTAAATTTTATTGAATTGAAGGGTACCGTTTAGATTTTATTCAAGAAAACATAAAATCGATAAATCATACTATTCGTAACAAAGTTGAGTGAATTTCGACTTCTCATGTATTTGTTGTTGTTGTACTCATTAAGGCCTACATTCATGATTTTTTTCAGATTTCTTGGATGGAAGGCGTCCAATCGCGAGGGGGGGGGGGGTACGCGAAAAGTTCGTACGTTTCCCCTTCCCCCCTCAATACTCATAAAGCAATTTTAAGACCTGTTTTGTAAAGATCTCATTAAGCCCTTTCCAATGACACCTTACTCGACTACCAATGATGAACATTTTTTTTGGGGGGTCACCTCCCTATATGGGGAGACCCCCCTTAAACCTCTTTGAAAATTTTTCCCACCCTTGAACTTTCAAGAAGTCACCACTGCTGACCTTTCCACAAAGTTTCATGGCTGTAGCCTCTATAGTTTCAGAGAGAAAGTGCTGTGACATACAGACGGACGGACGGACAGACGGACACAGGTCGTGATTGCAATAGGGTTTTGTATTTTAGTACAAAACCCTAAAAAACGAAAGATCAATAATGACGATTTGCGAATCACATTCGCGCCAAATACTTGCGGAAAAACGTCTTCTATGTCACCAAAAGAATCCGCAAAAAAAAACCACTCCGACTGTCGTTGGCTCTTTTATTAACTCTGTCGGCAACGGGTCTTTTACTTGGCGTGAAAAACCTGAGTTCAAGGCCACAAAAACTACCAAGTCTGCTCAACCTTACAGCGTTTTCTCATATTTGAAACCAGTTTTGGTGGCCATCTTGCCTTCGCGCAGCCTATCTGCATTATCGATGAGAGCAATATCAACTTATTTTGGTTATAAGTGTCATTCGTTTTGTTGATAAATGTAAAGTGTTCACTTTGCTGGTGCGTGATTCGGGTTTAAAGTTAAAACTACGTGTTTTACCAATGGAGACATCACCGGGGGAACGTTCAAGGCCCGTTGTATTTTCTGACGAACTGGTAAGTCATGAATTCATAATAGTTCATTAATTTTTTTCCTGAGAATCTCCTTCATGACTAATGTGTTTTAGTGAAACTAGGCCATTGCAGAAGTTTTCTTGTTTTTAATTACTTTTTAGGGTAAATCACGTTGTAAAGAACATAAAAGTACGCACATTCTGGTGGCAGAGTAATACTGACCATAAAATGAACGGTGGAGACTTTCCGCGAAGATGTTAACGCTGGTGGAGTTGCAAATGAATGGCGGTAGAAATGTGAACGATGGTGGCTCTAGTAGACGAAATGATGTCCGAATATTGTTATATTAGTACTGCAAGCTGGGCGACCACTAAAAAGGAACAACATCGTCATCGAAATTAAAGATGATTAAAATGTGGATCCCGAAATCGTTGTTTGAGAGATTGCGCTTCCCTAGCTCCGAAAGTTCCGTCCAAATCTCGTTATGGGAGCGGAGTTGAAATTTGATGGCGAAGAATAGATATAGCTGCCATGTACTCCTTCCTTTTGACTTTAGTCTTAACATTACTTATAACTAGCAATTACGTTGCTAATGCTCATAATGAATCTGCTCGATTAATTAATCTGCCTTACCAGTTCTTAAGCGCGTGGAGTGGTTCCTTGACATTATTCCGATTGAAATGTTGGAATGCAAGGAATCCTTCTCTTTACAAAGTGGGTCCGGGTTATTTCTTTCCTTTTTTTGCCTTTTCTTACATTTTGTCACAAGTTCGAAGCTCTCAATAAGGAAATATACCGAAAACGCTTGGCACAGGTACAGAGAAGAGGAGCACTGAGGATTGCATCTTCATATCCGACAGTTTCTTATTCAGCGATGAGAGTTTTGCAGGCGTGATGACTGTTGCCCTCCTTGCTAGAGGACGCCGCGCTATTTACCTGGGTCGAAACGCGGACGCGAGCGAGACAGTTGCATGCGAGGAGAGACAGCGCTCACCCAACGATTCGCAGCAGTCTTGGGTGAATTGCACGAAGAGAAAATGGACTGGTGCCTCATTCCGGATGTGAGAACGTGGCGAAATCGAAGGCAGTGTGAGACTGACTTCTACCTGACACAGCTTTTGAGCGGGCATGGTTGTTTTCAGTCTTACCTTCACAAAACTGGTTAGTGACGGTCCCCCGATCATCAGTTTTGACCAAGAAAACGACTGCCACATATTTTTTACGTGCAAAAAGTGGTACAAGCTGTGATGCGGCTTCTATGGGGAGACAAAACCGCTCACTGCAGATAATAAACTCGCGGTGATGCTTGAATCGGTAGACAAATAGAACCAGTTGGCACATTATGTTCGGGCAGTCGTAGAAAGGAAAAAGGACTCATGACAGCAGAGGATCTTGGGGCTGGGGATCGCTTGCCGTGGCAATTCCTCTAACCTTCTTCCCTCCCGCTAGAAGACGGATCCCCCAACTTAAAAGCACTTTCGAGATGGGTGTGTTCTTGGACATAATTTCTTAGGCGATAAGGCATCTCCCTCCGACTCCAACTAGCCAGCACGGTGTGCGTCCAGCGTTCATTAATAGGAATCATCTAGCCAGCACCTTCGTCCTTCTGCGCAGAGATGCGATACACCGATCCCTTGTACAACCATTTTTGGGTCCTCATATGGTTGCCAAACGTATTTTGAATAGCTGTACGCCATTTAAATTATCAATAGGCTCATCAATGTTTCAACAGAATGTTTGAAGCTTGCCTACCTGGAGACGGTGCCGTCCGATTACGTATCCCGTCAAGTATCATTGTCTAATGAAGTCGCCCAGCCTCCTCAGCAATATCACTACAAACGAACTCAGCCAACATAGCCACTGACGGAGAGTCACGAAAACTACAATGTTCCCATGCATTCCTTGTCCAGAACACATCGTCAGGACATACCAGCCGGAAAATCGACATCGCGCACACTAACGTCTTTGCTCAGGGGGGAGCACTGTAGCGCTCACATGTTCAACATCAGAGGCGCAAGTTACATCCACAACTATCTTCCCACCGAAGCTACATTCCTACAGACGGTTACCCGAAACGTGTATCCGCCGCCAACCCAAAAAAGATACATTGCACTCCTTAAGCATTGCATACATTAGACTTTTTAAATTAAAATTTCCTCATAACTTACTTTGCTTGCAAAATACGAGTATGATACTTTATAAATTTCCTTAAGAACTCGCCTTTGTAATATTTCACCTGCATAGTTTTCATTTGCACTCATAAGCAGTTTCCAGAAATAATTAAAAGATTGAAGTTAGTAACGAATACCCAGTCATATTTTAGATTCGTGTCAATAAAGTTTAAATTGAAATCGAAAGATTTGTTTTTATGTTAAGAGTTGAATTGACGGTTGACATACATCACGCAACCCGAAATGTAGTGACATAGACTTCAACACCGTCGAAAGTCGTCTTTATTGTCTTTCTTTCGGTGCTTGGTCTCAGCCATGGCAGATCATTCTGAATTTATGATATTGATGTCTTGTAATCTTTTCACTGGAAATTAAGTTTTGTTTATAGTAGTCACGATTACTTTATTTGTAACCACTTTAGGGTACCAGTATATGTACATATTGTTCGGAAACAACCCGTATATTAATACAAACAGCAACTTCACGACTGATTTGAATTTAACCTTGAGCGTATGTCACATGAATCTTTATATTACCAATAATCAACCTCTGGAAGCTCTCAATATGAGAGTTTCTCTGAGCTAATCAGGGCAACGGCTGAGAAGGCTGCTTCGGGAATATCGGCTCTGAGTCGACTTATGGCCAACGTAGGGGGGCCCAGCTCATCAAGAAGACGCCTCTTGATGAGTGCTGTAGGGTCAGTGTTACTGTACGGAGCAGAGGTATGGGGCGACGCTCTCAGCAAGGAGGTATACAGGAAACGTTTGGCACGGGTACAGAGAAGAGGAGCACTGAGAATTGCATCTTCGTATCCAACAGTCTCCGACTCGGCCGTGAGAGTGATTGCAGGCGTGATACCTATCGCCCTCCTTGCTAGAGAGCGCCGCGCCGAAACGAGGATGCGAGGGAGACAGTTGGCCGCGAAGAAAGACAACGCTCGCTCAACGATTGGCAGCATTCTTGGGTGAATTGCATGAAGGGTAGGTGGACTGCGCGCCTCATCCCGGATGTGAGACCGTGGCTCAATCGAAGGCATGGTGAGACTGACTTCTATCTGACCCAGCTTTTGAGCGGGCACGGGTGTTTTCAGTCTTACCTACACAAGATCGGTAAGTCACAGTCTCCCGACTGTCGGTTTTGCTCAGGAGAGGAGGAAAATGCCTGTCACACATTTTTTGCGTGTACCAAATGGGTCAGGCTGCGAAGGGAACTCTACAGGGAGACGGGAGAGCTCACCCCGGATAATATAGTTGCGGTGATGCTCGAATCGGTTGACAAATGGAACCAGGTGGCACATTATGCTCGGGCAGTCCTAAAATATAAAAGGGACTCACAGCAGCCTCCCCTCTCCCCTCCCGCTAGGAAAGGGATTCCCCAGCTTGAAGGCGCTCCGAAGTAATGTGTAAAACGGTTCCAGGCTGGGTTCTCAGGTTGACAGGGGAGGTGTTTAGTGGGTAGTCCAGTCGCGCATGGAAGTCCCACACTCTGTGCATCAATAGCTCCATCTCCCTACCACAAAAAAAGCTCTCAATATGCTAAACACCGAACCAAACTGAAAGAAGCAAGTCTAGCACTTGTTGCATGACGTGTTTTTAATTGCTCCTGTCATTAATTTTAAAACTAATTAACTTTTCACAAAAGTCAGTTTCAAAAAATTAAATGTATTTTTCTACAAGTCAGTCAAAAGAAAATTTTGATTTGATTGGAAAAGTATTTATCGTTGAAGGCATCGACCAACGGAATCAATAAATCGACAAAAGCAAATAAGCCGAAGACTAACTGTACGGAGAAGCCCGATGGCTTCCCTCCGTTGGGGGGCCCCGGCGAAAAAAGCAATGCGAAATTTGCGGCAAGCGTCAATAAACAAAGAAAAGTGAGAAGAACTAGAACTTTTTGTTGAAGGGCTTTGAGTGCGGAGAAGATACCGTCAATCTCCTTCAGGTGCTCAAGGAAGCAGCACCAGAAATTGAATTTATCTCCGTTTAAATGTTCACGACAAGAAAGTCGACGGTAGAAAAAAATTTACCACTTTATTTAGTGCACATATCAAATAAGAGTAGTCCAAGTGCTCTTCAATAAATCAGATACTTGAACTTCCGAGTGGTAAGGCGGAAACGCCTCCAATAAACAGGAGTCAACCAGTTTTATCGCTCTCAATGATTTGGGCATTCTGCTGCGAACTGCGCTATGCATTACCGATGCGTCTAGTGCAAGGACGTGCATGCTCTCGGTGAGTGCAAATTGGCTCAGACGGAGCCAAATGAGAAATTATGCTGCATTAACTATGGTCTTTTTGGTCACCCGGCATCATATCGAAGATGCTCCCGATATCAAGATGCGAGAGTAAAATTTGTCCCAAAGCAAACACAACTATACCGCAGTGTCTTAGCTCCGAACTTTGTCAAGCCCGGAGTATCATTTACACTCGCCACTAGAGGATCAGCAGAAAATGCAGTAAATAATGTAAGTGGCAATAATGAGCTGCTTCACAAGATTTACCAGCTACTAAATTCGTTATCGGAGAGAATTGATAAAAAAGATACGAAAATTAATTTTGTTTTTCAGCGCTTAGGGTTTCAAATGCCCCAAAATAGCTTGTCATCCAGTCACATTCCCAGGGATAGGATTCATCTCATCTCGACCAAAGTCAACTCCATTGTTACTATACATCGACATGATTAACTCCTTGAATTCATTGTTAAGCAAAAGCCTGACGTCATGTTTCTCACTGAAACTCACCTCAATTCATGGCACTTCATGACATTCAAGGATTTCGAATTCATAAGAAAAGATAGAGTAAACGGTGTTGGGAGAAGTGGCACCGGGATATTGGTTGGAAGACCCTATTGTTTCCAAAATATTGAGAAAGTCAAATTCGAAAACTTTGAATCTCTTGAAGTGTCCGTTATCAAAATTTCACTGCCAGGTGGGGATGACCTCTTCGTTTTCTCTGCCTATGCAACTGGTTGAAATGTTTTCAAGTGCAAAGAGGAGCTCAATTCCTTGTTTGAAATACTTGAATTGCACAGGCTGCATGATTATTATAATCTTGCTGTTAACCTGAGCGCCAAGCATACATCATGGCTGAACGCAACTAATAATCTAAGAGGTGTATTCCTGAAATCGTGGATAACAGAGAACCAAATTGAATACAGGTGCAATCTGTATGGGTTGGAGTTTCCAACATAACCTAGGACCTCCGACCCATATAGATTGCACTCTTATGATAACGACCATAACACAATCGTAATGGAAATCAATCATTTAAGGGATGATCTCTTCCTCATTCCAGTTCAACACGAGAATCATCGGTCAAATTTCAGTACAACAGACTCGGGAAAGTTTCAAAAGAAGTTTAATCGAAAATACCAGCAGCCATGTCCTTCTCCTGATGATGGCACCGCTTATTCAATGGTTCGTAATGACAGGAATCTAACTAACGATGAAATAGATCTCTATTTGTCGAAGTTAGAGAAGCTGACGTTAGAAGCGATTGAGAAAGTCATTCCCAAGATTAAACATCGAAGCAATATGGAAAGATATGGAACACCAACCACTGCAAGGTTGAAAAAGATTGAAAAGCTTTCTCCTTACACGCGTCAACAATATTTATTGACGCTTTTTGGACTACAAGCATCCCTCGTTGGCTTTCCTGAAATTACACCTGAAGAATGTCTGGAACTTAATCCGTTCAAACTTCAGGAGTGAGGTCAGCAATCAATGGCTGGGAAAATTGAGGGGTATTAACCGACAGGACCCAGATGGCATTTTCGCGAAAGTGAATAGCATATTCTACAAGAAGTTTTGACTGAAGGTATCGAATCTTGAAGTCACTAGTGATGAGATAAATCTTCTCGATAGGGCTGGTATCGAAATTGATAGTACGACTCCGGATAGAAATAGAAACAGGATTATTTGTGAAGGATTGGATAAACTTGCCCTGATTGGAACACATTTTGAATTGGTTCATCTACCAAACCCTGCGAGAGGGAATGAGATATTTTCAGAGGTCGTTGAAGCAAAAGTTTCCGACTTCAAATCAAGCCTGAACGGCCAATCAATTCTTCATTTCAATGAAACATTAACATCTGATCTCATACCGAGCTTGAATCTTATTGATTATTTTGTCAGCTATGAAGACTTGTGCTTCATATTTCGCAAGATAAACAACAAGAAATCATGTGGTACTGATGGTATTCCAAATGTAGTTCTCCGACATTTGCCTGAGGTTACTATTAGGAATTATTGCATATTGTTCGACAACATGCTGGGCAATTCATATTTCCCAAATGAGTGGAAAAAGGCTAAGTTATTTCCGATCTTGAAGAAAGAAAAAGAATCTTCATGCCCTAAAAGCTATCGCCCAATCAGCTTGCTGCCGAACATCGGCAAGGTGTTTGAAGTGATACTCAACAGAGCATTAAACGCCCACATTGAGGAAAATGAGTTGATGCCGAGTTGCCAATTTGGTTTTCGTGCCAGGCATTCGACCACACATGCAATAACGAAAGTAACCTCAGACATCTGTTGGAAACTAAATGATAGACAATGCGTTGGAGCATGTCTCACATTGATATGGAGAAAGCCTTCGAAACGGTGTGGTAAGATGGACTAGTTTTTAAACTCTTTCAGGAAAAGTTCCCCAGATACCTTGTTGCCATGATGTGCAATATGTTATACGGGAAATCGTTTATTGTAACTGATGGAAATCTGACAATAATGCGCGGATTCAAGGTCTTGAATGATCTACAGCAGGGAACAGTTACTGCGCCTCTGCTCTTCTCAATCTTCATTCGCAAGCTATTGAACGGCTTTGATTTTAACGTCTCACCAACGTGATCATTGGTAGCGTTTGCTGATCATCTAAACGTCAGGCCGAAAAGCTACAATAGTTCAGAGTAATCTCCAAAAAATGTTCAATGATGTACAGCTGTACATGGACAATTGGCGATTAAAAATCAATGCGCGAAAGTGTGAAACAATCTTGTTTCGGACAACGCTGCAGGGGGTCAGCCAAGACCTGAAACGTAATTGGAAAGATTTCCACATCATGGCTGGTGAGGGTAGTTTAGAACGAGTTCCACATAAATCCTGTTTTCGATATCTCGGTGTTCATCTCAATCAGTACCTGTACTATACTGAACATGTCAAAATCATGCTCAGTAAGGCACTAAAAGTAGTCATGGCCCTACGAAAACTCTTTGATTCCAAATACATTGATCAAAAGGTCAAAGTTATCTGTTACAAGATCCTGGTTAGACCAGTTTTGACATATGGATGTCAGTTCTGGTACAACCAAAGTGCTAGTACCATGGAAAAATTAAGAGTTTTCAAGAGGAAATGTCTTCGTGCATGTACTGGTTTGTACAGAAAGCCTGAGACGGATTGAAAACATTATGTATCGAATAGAAGAATCTATCAAACTGCCGAAGTGACGAGAGTCGATATCTTCATATTGAAACTTCTTCGGAATCATATCGCAAGATCTGTGACTGTGAGTGAAAACCCTTGGATTTCACAGCCGTTCCACCTACAGACGGGTATATTGCGACTTGCCTCGCTACTGGCTTCGTTCCTCCAGAAGCATTCGTGTATTTGGACATGAATCGATATGTTTTTGATTCTGGCGGCTTCCCAGTCATATATCACATATATCGATGGGCCACCGATAAGAAGATAAAATATCCTCCGAGTTTGGTTCACGAGACCAACAATTTCAATGGAGATACTCATTTGCTAGATTCGTTGAAGCTGATCGAATTGAGACGGCGCAATCCAGGTATTGGTGGCTGAGTGACAATGTCTAAATTATTCGTGTTTATTTTCAGTTTTGGTGTTTTTCGTTATTTAGTTTTTGGGTTTCAGTTCATTATTGCTACATTTAGTGTTGTTGTTTATTTTTGTTAAAAATTAGGTATAGGTTAGATATATGTTATGCTTATTATATTGGGTAAAATTCTATGACAATGTTCCTAACCTAAGTGTTTAAAACTTAGGTTAGGAACATTGTCATAGAATTTTTTTAGTATAAGATAAAGTTTTTGATTGAATTTTATTAGAATAAAGTTAAAACATATTAGGTGTAGGATCAAAGCTCACTGTTGTGTTTAAATTATAAATAATTTAAGGATAGTGTTGGTTGGTTTTTTCTCCTTTTTCCAAATGAATTACATAATATGTAATAATCTGAATTAATTTGAATTGCCATAGTCTTTTTTTGATGAAATATATTTAATGATAACGTATAAATTTAGAGAGCCATTTGATCCATTAAGTTTTTGTATTGTTGTTTGGAATTTGCTTTATATTCTTTTAAAATTTATATCGATTAGTATTGAATAAAGCGCTTTTGACTTCGACTTTGACCCAAAGCTACTAAGTCTTTACAAAATTCATTTTAAAAAGTCTGAATAATTTTAGCCTCCTTAACTATTCAATATCAAGGTATTGTTTGTAGTCGTGACTGCTAACATATCCAGAAAAGCAGATGATTATATTATCTCGAATTATATTAGCATATGTTTCAAGTAGTTCAATAGGGTATTAAGAAATCAAAATATGGAGGAATATTCTTTTGATGGATAGCTCTGAAAACTGTGTATTGACACAAAAAGGATTCCCATTACAAAGGATTCAATCTTCAGTGCTTAAAGCTTGCCATCATATCACATAAAAACTAAAGACAAAGTAAATCTAAATTATATTATATCAGCCTAACTTACCCTATTTTGCTCTACAATTTTGTGCAACTGACAATATTTTAATATATCATTATCGTCTTGACAAACAAAATGTTTCGTCACTCAACAATAAGGTGACAAATGCAGCGTAGGCTTAAGTTAGTTCCACGATCTGTCTGATAAGCAGCATCTCAAGATACAACAGTGCGACATCGTTTACCTTAACAATAAACTTTATTGACGATAAAATTCTTGTGAAGTTTTACGCGTACGCTATTTGCGCGAAATCTGATTAGTGTTCACCGTCAAGTTTCCGTATATCGAGCGCGGAATATTTGTTCGAACTGCATAACAAATAGAATGCATTTACGACCTAGTTTATGGATCATGTGCAACGCAAGCATCCATTTATATGTACTCGTATGTGCATCATGAATCAAACAATTCTTCCAACTAATCCATATCAACCACATATGAATACTTCCAAATTCATAATGAAGGCGATATCCAGGAGCCTAGGAAATATGAAAATTTGATTAATTCAACCATGCTGGCGCAGTTGTCCTCCGCCAAATGAGACGTACGTACTCGTATATTGAATGAAATGTGGAGTTTGAATATGGCTGGATGTACTCGATGTATTACGTGATTGAATGCAACCCCGAATATTTATGAGTACATTAAAAGTTCCCCCAGCACCTTATCTTTAGTATGCATTATAAAAGTGATGCGTGTCCTGGATAAAATATGGAAATAAACTGAACGTTAACGAGAAATATTTCGTATGCAACCCTTTCATGCTATCGGGGATGAAAGAAAACTTGATTCTGAAAAGAAAACTAAACTTTCATGGTGTTATTTCACGGTCAGTACTTTGGACAAAGTTTCAACAACTCTTTGCACGTCTTATTCCACCATCAATATGAAGATATCTTGGTGAGTCCAAATGTGTGTATCTCGTTTATATGTACATAATGTTCAATTGTCCAGAAAGTCCTGGATAACGCCGAAAAGTTTTCGGGTGCCATTCACAAAGGTTGTTTGCAGTGACCTTTTTCGTTTTGGTTATTCATGTCGTTCGAGAGGATAAAATGTGGTAACGAAGAGATGAAGGATAAATTTCTCAAAGAGTTTTTAGTCTCACTTGAAGGATCGATTTTCAAAAGCCAATGTGTTAACTTTGCTCGTTTTAAAACAGCTTTTGCCAACTTCAAAAACAAGTATTGATATTCTGGATGCAGCCTTTGCACATGACCTCATTGAGAACGAAGGCTCAACATAATGCTTTCAGATATTAAAACTAGCTAACTTCCTACCGATGTAAATTATTTTAATTACAATTTTATTAGAACTTCAGTAGGATTTCGTACAAGGTTGTCACTTTAAGTGAAAATGTTTTTAATGTTTGTTTTGAACTAAACGCTTTAAGTAACAACACAAATATCAATTATGGTATGAAATTGAGACATTTTAAGCTGTCTTTCAATCTTCATTAATTGTTAATAGTAAAGTGGATAGGAATGTTTGTAAGCATTGATTTATCGATAAATATCTGTCTGTAATTTGTCATTTCGAACTAGGGGTGAATTATTAAAAATCAATTTGATCTGATTGACTTTTTTACGTAATAAATAAATTGTATTCATTGATGTTTGAACCAAATTTTAAAATTTTTTTTTTTTCTTTCAGGTTGCAAATTTGAGCTTACTAAATTTTGCTGTACATATTTTTTGAAATTCAGATTTAAGTGGTAAATATGATTAAACTCTAAGACCAAAATTGTCCAATGAAAAATTTCAGGATCACGAAGACTCTTTCCAAAAATTTTAAAGTTTTATTGACCGACTTCCATATGATAGAAGGTGGTCAGTTCCAAGCGCACATTTTTTTATTTGCCCTTTTCAACTTTTGCTCGAGGTTGTTGATGGGTCCTTTCTGAAGCACGTTTAAATCCATTGACGGTAAAAGACCAAATCCATTAGATACAGTTCAATTTCTGACTTTGGTAACGATTTCTCTTGACTGGAAATCGATATATTTGTGTATTCTAGTTTTTGAGGTTGCATATATAAGGTAAAATTTTTAGGTGTAGTGTGTTCGATTTTAGTGCCAATTTATTGAAGGTCCTTGCAAATCTTAATCCTAATACACAGTGAAAATTGCAGAAAAACAACGTTTTATGAAATTTTGCTACAAGTATAAGTTAGCGTTGTCCAAAACAAGATTGTTTCACACTTTTGCGCATTTATTTTCATTCGCCAATTGTCAGTGTACAGCTGTACATCATTGAACATTTTTTGGAGATTGCTCTGAACTATTGTAGCTTTTCGGTCTGCCGTATAGATGATCAGATCATCAGCAAACGCTACCAATGATCGCGTTGGCGAGACGTTAAAATCAAAGCCGTTCAATAGCTTGCGAATGAAGATTGAGAAGAGCAGAGGCGCAGTAGCTGTTCCCTGCTGTAGACCATTCAAGACCTTGAACTCGCGCATTATTGTTAGATTTCCATCAGTTACAACAAACGATTTCCCGTATAACATATTACACATCATGGCGACAAGGTGTCTGGGGAACTTGTCCTGAAGGAGTTTAAAAATTAGTCCATCTAACCATACCGTATCAAAGGCTTTCTCCATATCAATATGAGACATGCTCCAACACATTGTCTATCATTTAGTTTCCAACAGATGTCTGAGGTTACTTTCGTTATTGCATGTGGAGTCGAATGCCTCATTTTCCTCAATGTGGGCGTTTAATGCTCTGTTGAGTATCACTTCAAACACCTTGCTGATGTTAGGCAGCAAGCTAATTGGGCGATAGCTTTTAGGGCATGAAGATTCTTTTCCTTTCTTCAAGATCGGAAATACCTTAGCCTTTTTCCACTCATTTGGGATATATGAATTGCTCAACATGTTGTTGAACAATATGTAATAGTTCCTAATAGCAACCTCAGGCAAATGTCGGAAAACTACATTTGGAATACCATCAGTACCACATGATTTCTTGTTGTTTATCCTGCGAAATATGAAACACAAGTTTTCATAGCTGACAAAATAATCAATAAGATTCAAGCTCGGTATGAGGTCAGATGTTAATGTTTCATTGAAATGAAGAATTGATTGGCCGTTCGGGCTTGATTTGAAGTCGGAAACTTTTGCTTCAACGACCTCTGAAAAAATTTCGTTCCCTCTCTCAGGGTTTGGTAGATGAACCAATTCAAAATGTGTTCCAATCAGGGCAAGTTTATCCAATCCTTCACAAATAATCCTGTTTCCATTTCTATCCGGAGTCGTACTATCAATTTCGATACCAGCCCTATCGAGAAGATTTATCTCATCACTAGTGAGCTCAATATTCGATACCTTCACTCGAGACTTCTTGCGGAATATGCTATTCACTTTCGCGAACACGCCGTCTAGGTCCTGTGGGCCAATACCCTTCAATTTTTCCGCCCATTGATTGCTGACCTCACTCCTGAAGTATGACCGGATTAAGTTCCGGACATTCTTCAGATGTAATTTCAACAAAGACAACGAGGGATGGTTGTAGTCCAAAAATCGTCGATATATATTGTTGACGCGTGTGAGAAGAAGGCTTTCCAATCTTTTCAACCTTGCGATGGTTGGTGTTTCATATCCTTCCATATTGTTTCGAAGTTTAATCTTGGGAACGACTTTCTCAATCGTTTCCAACGTCAGCTTCTCTAACTTCGACAAATAGGCATCTATTTCATCGTTAGTTAGATTCCTGTCATTAGGAACCATTGAGCAAGAGTTGCAACTATCAGAAGGGGGACATTGCTTCTGGTACTCGCGATTAAACTTCTTTTGAAACTTTCCCCAGTCTGTTTTTTTGAAATTCAACCGATGATTTTCATGTTGAACTGGAATGAGGAAAAAATCATCCCTGTGATGATTGATTTCCATTACGATTGCGTTATGGTCGCTATCATAAGGAAGCACCTGCAGTTTCCGTTGAGGACTATTAAAGCTAAATTCGAGTCTTGCGTCAGCAATGCAAAGGTCCAAATATGAATTTGTCCTAGGGTATGTTGGGAACTCCGACCCATATAGAGTGCACCTGTATTCGATTTGGTTCTCTGTTATCCACGATTTCAGGAATACACCTCTTGGATTATTGGTGGCGTTCAGCCATGATGTATGCTTGGCGTTCAGGTCACCAGCAAGAATATAGTAGTTATGCAGCCTGTTCAATTCGAGTATTTCGAACAAGGAATTGAGCTCCTCCTTGAGCTTGAGAACAGTTCCACCAGTTGCATAGGCAGAGATAACGAAGAGGTTATCCCCACCTGGTAGTGAGATTTTGATAACGGACACTTCAAGAGATTCAAAGCTTTTGAATTCGGCTTTTTCAATATTTTGGAAACGATAGGGTCTTTGAACCAATATCCCGGTGCCACCTCCCCCATCACCTGTTACCCCATCGTTTCTTGCGAACTCAAAATCCTTGAATCTCATGGAGTGCCATGAACTGAGGTGGGTTTCGGTGAGAAGCACGATGTCAGGTAACAATAGAGTTGACGTTGATCGAGATGAGACGAATCCTATGCGTGGGAATGTGGCTGGATGACAACTTATTTTGAGGCATTTGAAAGCCCTAAACGCTGAAAAACAACGTTAATTTTCGAATCTTGTTTATCGATTCGCTCCGACAAGGAATTTAATTGTTGATAAATTTTAAGGAGCAGCTCATTATTGCCACTTACATTATTTATTTTATTTACATTGTCTGCTGGTCCTCTCGCAGCAAGTGCAAATGACACCCCGGGCTTGACGAAGTTGGTAGGTATCACCCTGCGGTGTGCTTGACTTTGTTTTGGAGTTACTTTAACCTTTGCATCTTGATACCGGGGGCATCCTCGATATGATGCTGGATGACCAAGGGCACCGCAGTTCACACAATATAGTTTTTCTTTTGGCTCCGCCTGAGCCAATTTGCACTCGCCGGGAGCATGAATGTCTTTGCATTTGACACACCTATATTTCATGGCGCAATTGGCAGCCGAATGCCCGAATCTTTGACACCTGTAGCACTGGTTGACCTCACTTTTCTGGAGGCGCTCCCACCTCACCACGCGGAAGTTCAAGTACCGTATTTTCTGCAGGGCACTCGAACTACTTTTGCTGGAAATCTAGACTAAGTAGTGAGGCAAGTTTTTGCGCTCCACAATCGATCTTTTCGTTGAAAAGTTTTTGACTGTAATGAATTGTATTTCTGGTGCAGCTTCTTGGAGCACCTGAAGGAGATCGACTGTGTCCTCACCACAGTCCAGACCCTTCAATAAAAAGGTTTGGTTCTTTTCGCTTTTCGGGGTGTACGTGAAATGCGGAACATCTCCAAAATTTAAGGCACTTTTTGTTGCCTGGAAATGAACCAGCGACTTAGTCCTTATTGTCAACTTATCGGCATTGACTCTTTTTATCTGAAAATCTTTTAGTTTATTTTCGGCTGCCAAAAGCTGAACCATATCTTTGCCCGTTTGCCCAAACACATTGATTGGTGGGACTTTTTCTTTTTTTTCATCAATCTTAACGGACGGACCAGCAGACAAACCTTTTGGTTTTTTCTCCCGATTTTTAACTCTAAGATATTCAATGAAATCATTTTCTAATTTTGACGTTTTACCTGTATCCTCTTCAACGCTCATCGTTTCTTCAAGACCAGCTAGCGCTGCATAATAATTTCTGCTGTCGTTTGCGCCTCCTGCGCTGAGGACATCCTCTTGATTGGCTTCTTCCTGTGGCTTTTTAGTTTTCTTGTCTTCAGATTTTGAGTGTTGTTGTCGGCCTTTCTTGATATCTTTATCCTTGTTGAACGTTAACGTTCCAACAAGTGCTTCTAACGATTTAACTCGAAGCTTGAGTTCTTCATTTTCCTTTTCAAATTTTTCAGCTTTCTCTTTTTCTTGGATCAGCTGTTCGATCTCGATAACCGATAGGATTGTCGGGTTTTGTTTTTGATTCTCGTATTTTCTTTTAAGTTTTTTTTCGCCCATCATCATTGGCGATGGGCATGGTCCTTCTAATTGATGGCTGAAGCCATCGGGCTCCTCCATCTCGTTGCTTTCGCAGCGAGACTAGAGGGAATGTTCTCAGACCGGGACTTCCCTTGAACGTATTTCCACTTTTGATATTTCTTCAGGAAATGAATTTCAGGTATTGCTATCTTAACTCGAATGCCTGGCGGTGAACACAATAACTATCTATCATATGGGAAACGCTACACTGCTCCCTCTTGAGTGACATTTCCACTGTCACGATGGCGCTTTGCAGGCAGATATGTTCTGACAGCCGTATGGGGTCGTGCTATGTTCGGTTCCCATGTAATTATTTTCCTTTTTTTCGGATGAAGAAACTATTCGCTTCGTTACGGAGTCTGATGGAGCTTCGGTTTGCTGAGTAGTGGCGACCATAATGAAGGCTGGCTTCAGTCGTTCAGTGGAGACATTGATTTGTCTACCTTCGATGTCATCGTAAACAGTACATCTGAAATTCGTTTGATCACTTTGTGTGATCCTGAATACGGTTGACATAGCGATTTCCTTACGGCGTCAACTCTTAAGAAGACGTGTGTACATGAAATGGTGTACGAAGGTCGTTCGATCATTGCGGTCGTTAATTGAAACAGGTCGCAATTCACGCATCTGCTGTTTTCACATGGATCCAAAAGCGTGCGGATCGAACAGATTGACATCGCTCACAAAGAATCTCGATACCCAGTTAGTGTAAAATGCACATGCAACAGTTTCAGCTGTTTTTTCGCAAACAGGAACTGCTTCTGGCCAGCGTGTAAATCGGTCAACCATCGTTATGCAGGAACGATAACCGTTGGCTGTTATAAGTGGTCCGATGATATCAAGGTGCACTTGCTGGAATCGTTTGTCCGGTATCGAAAACAGCTGAATATCGTTTCTTGTATGCCTTCCACTCTTTGATCTTTCACATGGTATACAAGTGCGTGTGTAGGGTCGAATATCTTTCTTCATGTCAGACCAAACAAATTTTCTTTGTACAGCTCGGACCATCCTGCGGGCTCCAGGGTGCGAGCATCTATGGAAAGTGCTCATAACTCGATTACGTAGAGTTGATGGTACGTATGGCCGAATATTGTTCGTCGACGTATCGCAATATAAACTTCCATATTCCTCTATAGGTTGTGGATGCAGCTTAGGTGATGAATTGTTTCCAGAGAGAAATGATTGTAGTGCAGTGTTCTTACGTTGTTCATCTATCAGCTCGTGGGTGGTCAATGGAGATGGCAGGTTGATCGCTTCGATTCTTGATAGCGTATCTGCTACAATATTTTCCTCTCCATTAACGTGGACAATTTGGGTACAAAATTCCGATATAAAACCTGAGTGCCCAATTTGTCTCGGCGAAGATTTTTCTATTTTTTGACAGAACACATGTATCAACGGTTTGTGGTCAGTTTTGATAACAAATTGGGTGCCTTCGAGTCAGTGCCGAAAGTGTTTTAAGCTGCTGTAAATAGCCAACAGCTCTCGTTCGTAAACGCTGTACTCTGATTCAGCGTGATTCAGTTTTCGTTGAAAGTAAGCTAATAATGGTAGCCAACTGCCATTTACTTTTTGCTCTAATACTGATCCGATTGCAACATCAGATGCGTCGGTGATAAGTAGTAATGGCATCGATGGAATAAAAATGTACTAGCAATGTCTCCTTTGTAAGGCTTTCCTTACATTCGTTAAAGGCTGTTATGGTTTCGGGTGGCCATTGAATAACGCATTTGTCGCCTGTTTTTACATTGAGGAGATATTGGTTGAGCGGTGCTTGTAGGTTGGCAGCATTATGGATGAATCTCCCCTAAAAATTTAACGGCGTAGTTGTTTGACTGTTGTCGGTAATTGAAAATCACGTATGGCTTGAACTCGTGAATCAGGTGACGAAATACCATGTTTATTTATTTTGTGTCCCAGGTACTCAATTTTTCGACGCCAAAGACACATTTTGCAACAATGACTATCACTACGTAAGTTTTAAATAGTTCAAATACGATACGAAGATGGTTGGTATGTTTTTCAATTGAGCTAGATGATACAATAATGTCATCCAGATAACAGACACAAAAGTTAATTCCGCGCAACACTTCGTCAACAAACCGTTGAAAAGTTTGGGTGGCACTCCGGAGGCCAAAGGTCATTGCCGTAAATTTAAATGGGCGAAACGATGTTGTCACTGCCGTCTTTGGGACATCCTAATCCGCAACTAGGATCTGATAGTATGACCAAAGCAAGTCTATATTAGAAAATATACATTTGCCTGTGAGATCTGATGTAATGTCCTGAATGTGTCGCATGGGATAGCGATCGAGTCTGATAATCCCGCTTACTTTAAGATAAACTCTGCATGGGCGCCTTCTTGGGCGCAACATACAAAGCGCTAGCCTATGGGCCGTTCGATGGGCGGCAGTAGTTCTTATCCATCATGTACTAAAACTCTGTTTTATCTATTTTTAGCTTGCCTGGATTGTAGTCGTCTCGGGCGTTCTGCTATCGGGAGGCCAGTAGTGATGATATGGTGTCGTACATAGTGCTGTGTAGTGTTCGCTAGAGCAGGATTCGTTACTCCTGGAAATGATTTCAGTAATGCGTGGAACTGCGATTCGTCAATCAATGTAGAGGTAGGTCCTGTGGGTAGAGTTGATACGGTTCCTGCTGTTGTAAGTTTCGTGTTCGAGTCCACAAGACGTCTGTTTATAATATCTACAGAGAGGCCGTGTTTTTTTAGAAAATCAGCACCTATAATTGGCTATGCAACGTCTGCTATTATAAATGGCCACGTAAATTGTCAACGTAAATTGAGATTTAATGTAAGCAACTTTTGACCATAAGTGTCAATTGGAGATTTATTGGCCGCGTTAAGCTTAAATTCTGTTTTTGTGTTGTTTTTAAGCAATGGAAGTCGAGGTATGACTGACACGTCTGCACCTGTGTCGAGTAGAAACTTAAGTTGTGTTAGTTTGTCCATGACAAAAATACGGTTTGTTGCGGAGCGACAGCGAGCTGCCTCAACACGCAGGGCTCCTAGGCGTATTCCGACATAGATGGGGCTTGAAAGTTACATGGTTTGGTACAATGGCGAGCGGCTATTCCGAATTTTCGATGATAGAAGTAGATTTTTCTTTCGTTTTCTCGATTGCGAGAACGGCTTCGACTTCTGTTCGTGTCATCGTGATGTGAAGCGTCGAGCAGGTGGTATTCGTAATTGTTGGGATTGATGCTTTTAATTCTGTGATCTTTGTAACTAACTCTGCAGTATTGGTCGAAATTCCTTTTAATATTTGGCAATCTGAGACTTCACAAATTTTGTTAGGCCTTTTGACATCTAGTATTTTGTCAGTCATTCCTGCGTGGCGGGTGAGATCCGTTGCTTCCGCGATAGCGAGAACCAATTGTACATCTGCGGGCAGCCGTTGTAGCCAAAGTGACTTCAAAAATGATTCACTTACCTTGCTTTTTGCAGCTAGCTCATGCACAGTAGCAATTGTTACGGCTTGCTGTCACTTAATTCCGTGCCGATGAGAAGAGTTCGAACTTGAGCCTCTTCGAACGGCGCGTAAACATTGATCAATCCTGTTTTTAGCACTTCATATTTGCCCGTTTCCTGTGGTTTCTCCACGACGTCCGCTATAGCATCTAAGTAGGTACACTCAAGTTCGCTGACGATCATGCCAAACATGGTGGTGTCTGAGCTTATTCTACACCCTCGCAAATGCGCCTCAACGCGGGCAAACCAGAGCGTTGGTCGAGTTGTCCAAAATGGTGGTGCGCAAACATTTGCGATGTCCTTGTTGCTAATTGATGGCTCCTATATGATTTTGGTGGCCTCTGGCTTTTTAGTTGTACCACGTGCAGGTTTTAATTTAGCAGACATCACTTTGGGGTCACCAATGTTATGCAAAGGCAATAGTTTTTGTAATAACGTTTACTTGCACTACATAAAAACACACAATAATAATATACACGGGAAAATCTTTGTTTTGCAGTTGTGACGCTTGGATGCTTCGCGTGTGTCTCTGTTCTCTCAACTGCTATCTTAATTCGAATGCCTGGCGGTGAACACAATAACTATTTATCAGATAGAAAACGTACAAATGTAAACTATAGCTAATATATTTTGGTTCGTTATGTCAAAATTCAAAAGCTTTCCAATAAGGGACATCACTCATAACAGATTGTTTTTAAGCGTGCTTTTATATGAAACATATTCAATCATTTAGTTTCGTTCAATACATTTGGCTGTAAATATTTGCATTTAGTAAATAGGATGGATGTATTAAGCCTTTAAAATTAACGAAGGGTCTTAAATTATGGTTTCCTTTCATAAATTGAGTTTTTTTTTCAAATTTTTGTCAAACTTAACATATCAAGTTCGATTCAGCATAAGGATCCTGGATCTGTCCTAAAGTAAAGATAAGTGGATCAAGAAAAGTTTTTATTGCAGATATAACTACAAGTGTTTAAAATTTTTCATACTAGGCTCCTTCCACGCTAGAACATCGGTACCAGCGTTTCACTTGTGGTAAGTGTCCTGAAAAGCATCCATGTGGCCCGTCTTTAAGCACCTAGTCGTTGCCTTTTTGGCAGCTGTTAATGTCCCAAAATGTGGCCCTTGAGGTGGCTCTTGATCTTCGTGAATAAGAAAAGGCCCAGAAGGGCCATGCTCGGGCTGTAGGGCGGCTACAATACCGTGCTTGGCCAGGTAGTCAGGTCATCACAGATGGTCTAAGGAGCTATCTTTGCGTGTTGTTCACGGTACTTTTGGGAGCATTAAGCTCCAGTGCCAACTTTTAAATGCTCATGCAACGATCTGAGTTGAAAATGTCGGTTACTTATTTCACCTTCTCATCGTTATCGGCAGATGGCGGGCGTCCAAGGTAGTCTTTGCCTCTCTGCTCTCCCTGAAAATTTTTTGCCAGCGATAAATCAAGCTTTGAGACATGATTTGACAAAATTACAGCACTTCTTCTTCTTCTTTGTAGCACTACAGCCCCTCTCGGGCCTTCGCTTAGAGATAGTTAGAGTATCTCATTTTCCTGACTGTATTGATTTTTTCGGAAGTTGATTTGGTCAGTACCATGCTCCCGTGCGCCTGCTCAGCTATGATGTGATCTGATTAAATCAGTGCATGTCACCACTAAGTGAACATTCATAGTCTGTCCGAAAAATCCCCTAAACTAAACCACGTTGCTCCCAACGAGATTTGAACCTGGGACCTTCGACTTATGTGTTCATGCTCTAACCACAAGGCCACACAGACTATTTAAATTACAGGACTTAGATCAATGATATATCTCATTGTAAGTAGTAGATTACAAGAAGGAGTAAAAGCATATCATGCACATGGTAAAAAAACAAAATGTGATGAAACGCTTATGGACAGTTTTTTTTGGGCTTAGGATGTGAATATTATTGATGCACTGAGTGTAGGACTTCCATGCTTGCAACCGACTAGACTACCCACTAAAGACCTCCCATGTCAACCAGAGAACCCAGCTTGGAACCGTTTGACGCATTATTTTGGGCCAGGTCTCATTTTGTTACGCCGTGCGTGGCCTTCAAACTGGGAGATGGAGTGGAAGTGGAATTGCTAGACAAGCGATCCCTCAGCCTTTTACCTTTTAGGACTGCCCGCAAATGATGTGCCACCTGGTTCCATTTGTCAACCGATTCGAGCATCATCGCGACTAGATTATCTGGGGTGAGCTCGCCCAACTACCTGTAGAGGTCTCTTTGCAGCCTGTCTAATTTTGTGTACATGATAAATTTGTGGCAGGCATTGTCCTCCTCTCCTGGGCAAAACCAGCAACCGGTGGACCGTGACTTACCAATCTTGTGCCGGTAAGACTGAAAACATCCATTTCCACTCAAAAGCTGCATCCAATAGAAGTCAGTCTCACCATGCGTAGGATTTAGCCACGGTCTCACATCCGGGAGGAGGCGCGCAGTCAACCTTCCATTCGTGCAACTACCCCAAAAATAATGCCAATCGTTGACTGAGCGCTGTCTCTCCTCGCGGACAACCATCTCTCTCGTATCCTCGTTCCGACGCAGGTAAATAACGTGGCGATTTCTAGCATGCAGGACAAAAGTTATCATGCCAACAATAACTCTCAACGCCGAATCAGACACTGTTGGATGCAAAGATGCAATCCTCGATGCTCCTCTTCTATGTACCTCTGCTAAGCGTTTTCGCTATACCTCGTTTCTGGGAACGTCACTCCACATTTCTGCTCCGTACAGTGCACTGACCCTACAACACTCATCAAGAGGTGCCTTCTTGATTGGCTTCGTTCCCCTCCGCTGGCCATAAGTCAACTCAAAGCCGATACTCCCGAAGCAACTTTCTCAGCTGTTGCCCTGATTTGCTCAGTGAAACTCATCTTTGAGTCAATCAGTAGCCCCGGGTACTTCACCGCTTGCTTCGATTTGATTAGTATTTCTCCAATACTGATGGTCCTTACTCTAGGGATTCTCTATTTAAATGATCACTTTGATTTTCCCCAGTGCTAGACTGAACCCACTAGTAGTCATCCAGTCTGTTGCGCTTGTTCAACGGTACGCCCAGTGACCAGAGCCACAACAACATCCGTATAGCAAACCAAGCGCGACTCATCTGGCATTTTCATTCTCAGTAGCCTATCGTAAGACACGCGATGTAATTTCTATCCGTAATTGGCCCTGGGTCGTGTCGCAAAGCAGGCTTCGGTTCTTCAAGTGGTCCCTCAAAAGCCGCATCAGATATTCTCGAACTTGATAAGGGTTAGTTTAGCGTACCCCGAGCATCTACCTATCTTGCGAAGCTGAAATTGCTCCTGACGTCGAGTGTCACCAACAGGACGATCCGTCGCTTAGTGCGGCAATATGCCTCTGCCTTTTGGATCGCGCTCACCACCTCTGCAATCGCATCAATGATGGAACGTCCTCCTCTGAAGTCATACTGCTAGATAGGTCCCCAGCAGCACGAATCGCATAAGTGAGTCTTCCCTTCATGAGTTTCTCTAGCACTTTCCCGGCAGTGTCTAGCATGCAAAATGGGTGGTATATAGATGGGAAATCTGAGATTACCCTTCCTCTTGCTGATCAGCGCAACCCTCGCCACCTTCCATTGTGCCAGGAAAACCCTGCCCGTAGGCAAGAGTTGAATGTGCTGAGCAGCAAGTCAGCATAATGGTGGCAGACAAGCTACAGGATATCAGCTAGAACACCATATGGACCTAGAGCCTTCCTCGCTTTCAGTGAAAGGACTGCTTCTTTCAGTTCCAGCTGTGTGAAGCGTGGACACTTGCTTTCTGTTTCGCCGTGAATAGCGTCAATATGGATGGGATGGGCGGGGAAGAGTGCTTACACTATCTCTTCCATCCTTCCCTTATCATGTGTGCAAGGCCTGTGCAGGGCATCAAGTTCCGCATAACTGGCTTGCAGCCAAGGCCCAACGGATCCTTGTTCACACTATCCACTAGATCTTGCCAGCAGCGAGCCTTGCTGTTGTTAGTCAATTTGCAAAGGCATTTCCTGGCGAACTTATATGCTGCTAGCTGGTTCCGTGCCCGTTGAGCCTCACGCCAAAGCTTGTGACCCTTTTTTCGCTTTCCAACGATTTGAGTTGACCACCAGTACACGTGGATTTGTCGTGCCGAAATTTCTGACGGTGCATAGAAGCACTGCCAGGAGTCCTGCTGATGCTCATGGTTGAAGTCACCACGTCTTAAGCTGCCAGTTCTTCCATCTCCTACGAACCCCCCTACAGCGGGGCACCTGCTGCGAGCACCTTGACGAACTTCTCGACATCCATTCTTTCGATGTTCCACTCATTTGTAGAAAGTTGAGAGCATGGACATTGGAAGTCAACATCACTGATCTTAAATAGAATATTTTGATGATCACTGGCTGGATATTCCTCTAATACTCTCCAAAGAAGTATACTCCGCACTAAGGATTCCGAGGTAAAAGTCGCGTCTATTATGGTTCCTTTACAATCAATACGGCAAAAATTTGGCATATTTCTGGTGTTCAGTACGATGCAAATGCCGTTCTGGCCACCATTTCTAGGATTTGTTTTCCCTGTGGACCTGTACAAGGCAAGCACGATTCGATTGCTTTTGCTTTGAAATCCCCCCAATGAGCGCGTTGCAGTTTGCGTTCGAGGCAGCGCACTCCAAAGCATTGAGCTTGACTTGGAAAGATGATATCGATCCGTTCGGCGTTAGGTACATACTAAAGAAGGTGGTCCCCCAGCCACATGCCTCCAACTAAAAATCACTGTTCCAAACCCAGATGGTGACAGTGCCAATTTTCACAGGATACCATGATGCAAAGGTTTTATTATGGAGTTGCCCACCTAGGATCGTAATGATATTGTAAAATATAATGATTTTTTTCGAAATTTCACTCATTTTTAAATGAATACAACTTTTGACATGAATGATGAAACTGGAATGTGACCTTTCAAACACATGTCAGTTTGACTCAATCTGATTGGTGTTCCCGATATATGACAACGAACACCATCTAATGACGAAAAGACTCAATAACTAAGTATCTGATATTTAGCTGCTGTTTTTTTCTAAAAACTGAAAACTTTTGCCCTGTCTAGAGTAAAACTCTGTTTTGAGCCCTGTCTTGCATAAAACTCTGACATTAATTGATGAGACTGTAAATCATATACTACTGTGACCAAAAAATAAGGTGACACTTGAATTTAAACTGCACGCGTCGAAGAATTTGGAGGATTTTTTTAGGTTGGTAGTACTGTGACATCTATGTCAAATTTACATGTCAAAATATTCATTAGTGTTTGAGATACGCGTTGTTTCCAAGATGGCCTTCAGTTCCGTCTTCTTTGTGGCTTGAATTTCCTCTATCGTATCAAAACGGTGTCCCGGAGCGATCTTTTGAGCTTGCTGAACAGCCAGAAGTCGCACCCCGCCAGATCAGATGAATACGGTGGTTGCGGAACGATATGGGTTGAGTTTTTGGCGAAATGATCACGAATTGCGAGCGCAGTATGGGACACCGTGATGCAAAGGTTTTGTTATGGAGAGCACACGCTACCATGATGCAAAGGTTTTATAATGGAGTTGCCCACTCAGCAGCAAAATGTCGGCTTCCGAGTACCTCGCAATCTGCTTAAGCAAGATTTGGGTGGTTTAACTGTGTTGAAGGCTTAACTGCAGGATGGAGTTCATCAAAGCTCAGTGAAACCCGACATTTTCCTTATCCCAAGACGTGCCGAACATCCAGTCTTGGATCAGCATCCTTGCAAGGAATACAATAGTTCTCCTTGGTACACTCTTTTCTTTCATGTCTCATTTCACTGCATTTGTAACATACGGAACTCCTATTGGGTCCTTTGCATACTTGTGCAGTCTGATTATAGCCAAGGCATTTGAAATATTGAAGAAGGGCTGCTCTTCACCGTATACTGTAGATGACCCACCCTACTCTTAATTTGCCCTTGTTCAGAAATCGTTTGGCGTCCTTTTCGGTCAAGTCAACGATGGCCATGCGTTGTCCCCTATCGTTTTCTGCTGTCAGCCTCACTTTGATCTAGCCCACGCTGGGGAACTCCCTTTTGATAGCCTCTTCTACCTTGGCCGGTTCTATGACGCAGTCAGTGTCTCTTGTTTCGTTCATTGTTGCACTTTTGCTAAGGGCTTTCTCTACTGCATCACAGTATGCTTCTCAATTTTCGGCCTCTGCTCCGAATTTGACCAGTATGTCGCCTGACCGCGTTGCTTGTACTACCTTAATGGCAGTGTATGTGTCTTTGGGTCTTACATTTTCCCTGATATCCCGCAGCATTTTTGCATAGAATCGGCAATTTCGGGGTTTTTACAAGCAGGTGCCTGCTGCCAGGGTCATCATCAAGGCTTTTTTCTCTCCTGTTGCGTAGCAGGCCTGTTTTTCTGTTGGGAGTCGGAGTGAAACTTATTTTGGTGCACTTTTCGAAAAGCTATCTTTGTGGTTTTTTCCGCTCCTTTTGTCAGCACTATCTGGAACTCCTGATCTGGCGTTCCACGCCCATCAAGTGCCTCTTCCTTCTTTCCTTTATCCCAATCACACTCGATTGGGCTAGACGCCGTTCTTTTATTGATATCGGATGGTGGAGGTATAAACGTGTGCCATTTGGGCTTAACCTTCAGCGTTTCTTTAGCCTACGGCTCTTTTTCAGACTTCTGGTCCTCTTCGCTCTTTAACCAGCTCCTCCGATAATGCCTGTGTTCTGGAAACTCCTCTAGCTAAAGAAGCACAATCTTTACTGTTTTGTTGATTTTGGGCGAGTTGCATGCAGATTCCATTCTTTTTGGAACGTCTCCCGCTTTTCGGATTAGCTTCTCATCTTCATTTCGCTAGGAGGCAATTGTACTTTGCGAACACCTACCTTGGCGGAGGATATCGACTTTCATTTCCAAGTGCATAGCTTCCGCCAAATTTTTGACGGAGGCGATGAAATCACACAACGTTGCTTTATTCATCTGGTCCTCTCTGAATTTCCCTGCCGTAATCTCTTTTCAGACTTCAGGATGGTTTGTTATTACTCTGAGACTTGCGACTCCCTTTGGTAGCGATGGTGGCACTAACCACCAAATTCTCGATGTTCTTTATATTTTCCCCCACCGCTCCTTTCCTGCTTTAACTTTTTAGGATGCTCTGGCGATTGCAGCATTTTTTTTTGTTGCACCCAAACGACGCAGGAATCTCAGTCTTGACAAAAATATCTATTAATCTCTGCTCTCGACTCCGGACCTGTAGAATGAGTCTTACGGCGGGCTTTTGAAACTGGAGATGCCAGATGAGTCACGCTTGATCGGCTATGCGGATGATGTTGTGGCTCAGTCCACTGGACGCACCGTTGAATAAAGGCAACTTAGGCTAGGTATGCTAAGCGCCGAGTTAGATACTGGATAACTGCTCGAGGATTCAGTTTAGCACTGGAGATAACCGAGTGGTCATCTTGACAAAATGAGAATTCCTGGAGTAAATATGATCAGTGTTGGAGATATATTAATCGAGTCTAAGCCATCCGTGAAGTACCTGGGGCTACTGATCGACTCGAAGATGAGTTTCTCTGAGCAAACCAGGGCAACGGCTGAGAAGCCTGCTTCGGGAGTATCGGCTCTGATTTAAATGATGGCCAATGCAGGGGGACCTAGTTCATCAAGAAGACGCTTCTTGATGAGTGCTGTAGGCTCATTGATTCTGTGCGGAGGAGAAATATGGCGCGACTCTCTCAGTATGGAAGTATACCGAAAACGCTTGGCACAGAAACAGAGAAGAGGAGCACTGACGATTGCATCTTCGTTTCCAACAGTATCTGATTCGGCGGTGAGAGTTATTGCAGCCGAGATACTTGTTGATATCCGTGCTAGAGAGCGCGTCAAAACAATGATGCGAGGAGTATGGTTGTCCACGAGGAGAGACAGTGCTCGCTCAACGAAAGACCGCAGTCTTGGGTGAATTGCACGAATGGAAGGTGGAGTGTACACCTAATCCTGGATGTAAGACTGTGGCTTAATTGAAGGCATGGTGAGACTGACTACTCTCTGACGCAGCTTTTGAGTGGGCGTGGGTGTTTTCAGGCTAACCCGCACAAGATTGGTATGTCACGGTCCCCCGATTGTCGGTTTTGCCCAAGAGAGGAAGACAATGCCTGCCACACATTTTTGCGTACACAACATGGCACAGACTACAAAAGGATCTCTACAGGGAGACAGGAGAGCCCGCCCCGGATAATATAGTCGTGGTGATGTTCGAATCGGCTGACAAGTGGAACCAGGTGCCACATTATGTTCAGGCAGTCCTAGAAGATAAAAGGGACTCACTGCAGCCGGGGGTGTTGGGGCTAGGGGATCACTTTTCTGGCACTTCCTCTTCCTCTCTCCCCTCCCGCTAGAAGAAGGATCCCCAGCTTTAAGATGCCTTACCGCGTAACAAAACGAGACCTGGCCCGAAGTAATGTGTCAAATGGTCGCAGGCTAGGTTACCAGTGTGACTGAGGCGGTGTTTAGTGTCAGGCCGCCTTCTTGCGAGCATCAGAGTCCCACACTCTGTGCAGAAATGACATTCACCTCCTTATCCCAAACAAAAAAAAAGTTGGGTAGACAGACCTAGGCTCCTGTCAGAAGGGTTTGTTACTCAACTTTTAAAATGCAGTCACCAGCAACGAATAAAATCAAGATACATATCGAAGACGATTTTGTTGGAGAAAATCTCAAATTCAAAGATCATATATAACTATTATAAACAAAGTTGAACGAATTTTGACTTCTGAGGTATTTTTTATTGTTATACTCATAAATATCTCCCTTGATAATTTTTTCACATTTTTTAGAACACAGATGTCCATTGGCGAGGTAGGAAACACATTTTTCATGTATTTGCCCCCCTGTGCCCCCACTGAAGCAAAAACTGTCAGTTTAAAAACTGTTTTAAAAGAATCTCATGAAGAACTTTCATTTGATGCTCAAATCGGCTACGTTTGATGAAATTTTTTTTAGGGATCACTCCCCTGTACTGTTATCATCGATTCATGGCCAATTTTTTCGAATCCTAGAATGGTTACAAAACCCTTTTGCTAGGAGCGCTCTCCCACCTCCTTGACTTGTTTCACTGATTGTAGGTACTCATCTTCAGTCATTCATAAAATTGAATCAAGTGTTCAAAGCATGCACCTATCATTCCTGAAATTTTCATGCAAATCCTAGCAAAACTGTAGTGTCTGAGTCGGTAAAAAGTGCATGTTGTTCCATAGCCATATGTTGCCATAGTAATAATTGCAGCGCATATTGTTCCATAGTAATACAGGAAAATTCAAACCGCTATAACTTCGCTAAATCTTTATGAAACTTTCAGGATAGATGAATCTTATGAATAGACATCTACGTGCTGAAATTCATTGAATTTAAGGGTACCGTTAAGATTTTATTCAAGTAAACATAAAATCGATAAATCATACTATTACTAACAAAGTTGTGTGAATTGCGACTTCTCACGTATTTGTTGTTGTTGTTCTCACCAAGGCCTACATTCTTGATTTCTTCAGATTTTTCGGATCACAGGTGTCCAATCGCGAGGGGGGGACACAAATTTTTCGTGTATTTCCCCTCCCTGTGCGCCCCTCGAAGCAAATTTAACCAAACTAAGACCTGTTTTGAAAAGTTCTCATCAAGACCGTTCATTTGATACCCATATCGGCTGCCTTCAATGAAATTTTTTTTTCGGGGGGTCACTCTCTTATATGGGGAGACTCCCCTTAAATACCTTATAAATTTTTTTTGTAGTTGTACTTTAAAGAGATCACCACTTTACACCTACACACAAAATTTGATGTTTCTAGCTTAATTAGTTTCCGAGAAAAACTGCTGTGACACACGGACGGACGGACGGACGGACGGACAGACGAACGAACAGACGGACAGACTGGTCGCGAAACTAGTAGGGTTTTGTAAAATTATTTTACAAAACCTTAAAAAAGTACCGCTACCGATGTGCTGTTAACATCGCGGCTGCTGCCGCTGGTTGCGTCATCATTGTTGTTATTTTTGCTTTTATCCGGGTTTTTAGGCTTGTGTAAAATAATTTTACCAAACTCTTATAAAATCAGTTTGTTCGTCTGTACGTCTGTCCGTCCGTCCGTATGTCACACCACTTTTTCTCGCAAACTAGATAAATTAGAAACATAAGATTTTGTAAGTAGATGTAAAGTGACACTCTCTTCAAAGTTTCACCACAAAAAGAAATTTAAACGGCGTTTAAGGAGGGTCTTTTCATATAGGGGAGTGGCCCCTGAAAAAAAAAAAATTCATCGGATGTAGACAGTATGGGTATCATATGAAAGGCCTTGATAAAAACCTTTCAAAACTGGTCTTAAAATGATAAGTTTTGCTTTGAGGGGTGCAGGGCAAGGGGAAACGTACGAAAATTATGTGTTCCCTCTCCCCCTCGCGATTGGACAAGTTTGACCGGAAAAATTTGAAAAAAATCACAAAGGTGAGACTTTAGGCGTACAAGGGCAGTAAATACCTCGAAAGTCAAATTTCGATCAACTTTGTTAAGACTAGTACATTTCATAAATTTTACATTATTGCCTATAAAATCAAAATGGGACCCTTAAATTAACCAAAAGCTACAATTTAAGTTTTTTGGAAACAATTCTATGTGTTCTGTAAATTTCACAATAATTGAACAATAAACAGCTAAGCTACAGCCAATTGAATATTTAACAACTACAACAACATTAACACGTGATACTAGGGATATACACGTTTGCAACGGAGCTTGACACTACAAATAAGTAGGAATATTGTTAAAAATTTTAGAAGTGGCTTATAATATTGTGTTATCATGACTAATTAAGCGACGAGTTCAAAACACTTGAAGCAAAATGGCGGCCAAATAACCATAATAATTTTTCGAACTCAATTTATGGAATCTGTATATTAATCAAGTTTTGATTGGCAGCATATTTTGTTTGATGTACTATTGTTTTACAAAACGCTTCTGGCAGGATCACTCTCCTGCCATTCCACCTTTTTTTATATCTTTTTTTTAAGGGTTTTTGATTGCTCCAGTTTTATTGCCCCCCTCGAAACCGCTATCTCCGTTTGTGTGTGCAGTCGCCATTTTGGTCCCATGGTTATATTTGCAGGGCAAAAAGGTCATGCGGGGGTTGGTACAAGCCCTTATGAGGACAATTGCTCAGAGCCAGACCAGCGCTAATCGGGAGTCCGCTTCAACCGAACTTGCACCACCAACCCAATGGCGCGAACTTCGACGGAACTCCGAGGCCTGCCAAGGTTGTACCGGGACGGAGACGGTATGATAGTCGAATTGGAGTCGTTCATGCACAAGTGTCTCCTCGGCGTACCGTGCAAAGCAACGAGATCCAAACCATCATATTTGCCAGCCAAAAGCATCCATTCCAGTTCTTTGTTCAAAGTGTAGTCCGGATTTAGTCAGGGGCGATACCGGTCATTACGGGAGGAAGCCTCATGATGTCCCCCACATCTTGTGGTCCGTGGGGGCGGCGCTTCCCAAATAAGGCTAGCCTCCAAGAGTGCGCCTGTCGACCGGCATTCCACCTGTGGAAATTGCCTCGGATACGTTGGGGCGGAACTTCCACAGAAATACTAGCCTCCAAGAGTATTCTTTTCGGCTAGGATTCCCGCTACGAGTGATTACATTAGTTTCATGGTCGCATTGAATTTCCTGAACCAAAATTGGTGGAGTAAAGAGAGAACATATGGAGCATACGAAGGAAAAATAGCAATATTGCATAGTTTGTGTTTTCATTTTTGGTATACGCGGTATTCAATCAACGATTCTGGAGTTACAGCGCTATAAAATTTTGTTTGTGTAAGAAGTATAAAACTTTTAACAATACAATGTAACCCGCTCATAGTGGAATCCTGTCGATTGCGTATTAAGTTTACTATAGCCGATAGTTCGTTGATTACTAAAAAAGTTTCTAGATAGCAATATCCAGAAAAGCTTTAAGTAGGTTAAGTCCAATGTTTATGGTAATCTAACATAATCGTAATTTTGGTGAAATTTTCAGTCAGCTTATTAGTTGTCTCGATTTTTCTCAAGTTGGCTTTGTTGAAAAGTTTTTTTCATTGACTTTTAGAAACGTGTGTTTTAATGTGCTGGCGTAAATTTCTTCGTTGATATTCGCTCCTAAGCTGAACAATAGACTCCATGATGAAGCAATTTAAAAAATATCTTTGAATCAGAAGAGATTGGAGATAGAGCTTTTCGATAAAATACTGAACCTATAAGGAATAGAAACTTATGCCTTGAGTGGAAATCTGGAAGTATATTCATTTGTAAGATAATTAGAATTAAGAAAAGAAAATACTATGACAACCAATTGAGAAGTATCGATGCAAGTCCAGCGAGCAGCAACACAAGACAAGCATGAAAAGTAGTTAAAAGCTTCAAACAAGGTTATCATTCTAAGACCAGGCTCTCCTGTGATAACATGAGCAACTTTACCGCTAATGAAAACAGACTTAAAGAAAGATGGACATCATATTTCAAGAACCTCCTTAATCCTTCCATTGGCCTCACCAAATCTGGATGATGTTTGTTCCACCACCCACGCCCAAAATAAAACTATTCGCCGTGCATTGATAAGATTCCAGTAGAGCTCATCAAATATAGTGGCAGCAGTGTTGAGAAAGCTATCCACAAACCCATCCAGCACGTTTGGCAACACGAACATATGCTGAAAGAGCGGATTGAATTGATTATATTCCCTATCCACAAAAAAGGTAACAAGCTACAGTGCGAAAATTATACAGGCATATCACTACTGGGTACGGCGTATCAAGGTGGGTTTAGAGCAGGTAGATCGAGAAGAGGCCAATTGTTCACCGTCGCGCAGGTACTCGAGGAATACTGGGACTTCAAAATACCTCAAATATACAAAATACACCCTCGGCAAATACTGTATTGAAAATTTGGGCTAATTTGTGTATTAAGGCACCGAAATAACGAGAACCGTCAATATAAAAAGTGAAATACGGCGAAGAATTTAGCTCGTAAATAAGATTTTTTATTCAGTTTCGATGATCTTGACGACCAGCTGCATACGCAGGAAACCAAGATTCGAAGCATGCAAATCTTCGATGAGACCTTTGCTATGCTACGGGTATAAAACATGGGCCCTAATCCAAGCATCCAACTCCGTCCCAGACGGTCTCAAGCCGGTTTAAGAAAGGAGGGCACCCCTTGTTTCTCCAACCCATAGCTTCCATGATTCCTCATTTCAAACCCCCCCCCCACTGAATGGTAGTAAATGCTCTCGGGGTGCACAATGGGTTTACTGGTTCCCCAACAATGTACCATTAAATGTCGAGAAATGCTCATAACTGTAAATACATCTACAGTTCTGCTACTAAATCCTGCTTAAACCTCCTTTGTGAGGACGTTAGAGAGTGAAGGCAAATCTTCCGCGCCTGATTACGGAATCGACGTAATGAACATGCCGCCGGAATGGAAGTTGGACGACGGGCTAACTCCCCATCCCTGGAAAATCTTTAATTGTTTCGAAACCTGCAGATAGGCCTCGGAATGGATTGCACTCACGGCAACGACCTCGCAAATGGGAAAAGGACTATGGCATTGGATCCTGATATGTCAGATCACTCAATTATCCTGGCGCTATAAGGACCTTTTGCAACAGGCTAGTCAATATCAATTAAAAATACTGGCAGTCCAGGAAACGAATTGGACTGGAAACGACATTCAAGCCATGAGATCGCACACAATATTCAAAAGTGGGAAGTCTACCTGAAAACGAGAATTCAGAGTGGACTTCATTGTGGATAGGGAGTTCAAATCGCACGTTATTGATTTTAAGGATTTTAACGCGATAAACGAACGGTTGTGTGAGATACGTACAAAAGCAAAATCCTTCAAAATCTGGCTGACCAAAGAAAAGGACGAAGAAACGAAGGAAACGTTCTACAATTACCTGGAAAGACTATTTGACTCATTGCCTACAAACGAAACAAAAATAATTTGGGGGATTTCAACGCTATGGTTGGCAATGAGCCATCTCAACGGCGAACGACTGGAGGATATAGCCTCCACGATTAAACAAATGGCAACGGCCAGCGCCTGATTGACTTTGCATGTAACAGCAATCATACGTTCGACTTGCTGCCCACATCGACGCATTTATAAAATGACCTGGGTATCACCGGCTGGCAACACGCAAAACCAGATCGATCATGTTCTGATCCAACAACGTTGGGCCCCGAGCATACTTGACGTCCGTACATACCGAGGAGCCAATTGTAACTCAGATCATTACGTGATGAAATTAACCTTTCGATGTCGTATGTCAAAGGCATATTCGGCGCAGACCAGCCCGCTGCAAAAATTGACATCGAGAGGCTCCAAACGGCGTCTGTGGCTGAAAATTTCACGGAGACCCTCGACAACCAGCTGGCTTCCATCTTATCAGACGCATCTTTAAAGACGAGCAACGTGCTCTAAATGGAAGTGAAATCGGCTATTAGGACCGTGGCAGAACTGACGATCGGACATCAAGCCCGGCGATAGAGGAATGATTGGTTCAATGATGAGTGCCAGAAAACGTTAGATAAAAAGATTCATGCGTACAAAGAAAATGTATACAGGAAAACCGGGGTAAAGAGAGAACACTATGAAAATCTCAGAAGACTAGCAAATAAGATAATTAAGAATAAGAAAAGAAAATACTGTGACGACCAATTGAGAAGTTTAGATGCAAGTTCAGCGAGCAACAACACAAGACCAGCATACAAAGTAGTGAAAAGCCTTAAACGTGCTTACCAGGCCAAAACCACGCTCTGTTGTGATGACAGCGGCAGTATTATCGCTGATGAAACGAAAATTGAGGAAAGATGGGCATCATATTTAAAGATCCTCCTTAATCCTCAGCACAGCTCCAGAACACCGGAGCCTATAGATGCCTGCGGAGAATGTCCATTGGCTCCACCAACTCTGGATGAAGTTTGTTCCGCCATTAAAGCCCAAAAGAATAATAAAGTGCAGGGCATCGATAAGATTCCAGTGGAGCTCATCAAATAGGGTGGCAGTAGTGTTCATCAAGCTATTCACAAAGTCATCCAGCATATTTGGCAACAAGAACACATGCCGGAAGAATGGAGCCAATCAATTATATTCCCTATCCACAAAAATGGTGACAGTCTACAGTGCGAAAATTATAGAGGCATATCACTACTTTGTACGGCGTACAAATTGTTTACAGTTCGGCGTACAACTGTTTACAGTTAAGCAGGTACTTGGAAGGTGCTGGGAGTTCAACATAGACGTACACCAAAAGTTCGTTGACTTCAAGCAAACATACGACAGTATTGATCGTAACGTACTGTACCAAATAATGCTTGGTTTTGGCATCCCAACGAAATTGGTCCGCCTTACCAAAATGACAATGACGTCGACGACCTCCCAAATCCGCATCAATAACCAACTCACCGCTGCCTTTGACACAAATATCGGACTAAAGCAGGGAGATGGGCTGGCCCCATCGCTATTCAATTTGGCTCTGGAGTACGTCATACGGAAGATATCTGTCGATACGCGAGGTAAATAACTATACGATTCGAGCCAGGTAGTGGCCTATGCGGACAACATCAACATTCTGTCACGGTCTCTAACAAATGCCAAAGAACTCTTCCTGAAACTCGACAGCGAAGCAAAACTAGTAGGGCTACAAATCAACGAAAATAAAACAAAGCTCATGATGCAGTCGAGGAAAAATACCCCAAATACACAAAATATCACACTTGGCGAATACAGTATCGAAAATGTTAGCGAATTTGTGTATTTAGGCGCCAAAATAACGAAAACGGGCAATGCAAGAGACGAAGTACGCCGAAGAATACAGCTCGCAAATAAAATATTTTATTCAGTATTGACGCATACACAGAAAAACAAAGCTCCAAGCATACAAATCTGTGATAAGACCTACCTGTGTTATGCTATGGGTGTGAAATATGGACCCTAACCCAAGCATCCGCAAATATATTGAAAGCCTTTGAGCGACGGGTCCTGAGGCGAATAATCGGAGCAAAGCTAGACGAGGACCAATGGCGAATTCGATACAACCATGAGCTGTATGAAATTTTTGACGAACCGGGTGTCTCAAGGATTGTAAGACTGTGGAAGCCGCAATGGGCTGCACACATGAATCGTATTGGCGAACAACGGATACCCAAGAAGGTATTCGTTGGGAGAACTGAAGGCCGGCGGCCAGTGGGGTAACCAAATAAACGCTGGTCTGACTCGGTCGACGAAGACAGTTCATCGCTGCTCGGATTTCGGAATTGGATGACGCTCTCAACGGACCGAGACATTTGAAAGGCGCTGTTTACAGGAAGCAAAGGCCCGAAAGGGGCTGTAGTGCTTAAAAAGAAGAAGAAGAACCCAAGCATCCGCAAACACATTGAACCCCTTTGAGCAACAGGTCCTAAGGTAGATACTGATTTACTTATATATATCTGTTCTTGATTTTTTTAGTGTCAGAAACACAGAAATTAACCCGGTAAACATGATAAGAACGGATTTAAGAGTCACTAACAGTATCCTGCATATTTTTGATTGATTCTTTCATTATATTTTCTTGCTTTGTTGTGTAATTTTTCAATTTTGTGTGTCCTGTGAAAGCAATATATGAGCGCTAATAAAAGTTAATAACTAGCACTCTCCTCCCATGTTTCATGTCTTTTGCTCTTATTTCTTCTTAGCAATTATACAAAATATGGATTATAATTTCAATGTAGAGGACTTATTCAACAAGCAAATAAAATCGTTTTTATACTGAATAGAAATGTATCCTTAATTCTAAAAGCAACAGATCAATGCAACAGCATTTCACTGATTTGACATTCCACATTGAGTAGTACATAATTATAATGAAATTCGATACTAATGTCCAATAAACCATAGAAATCCTGACATGAAAAGTACAATCAATTTAATAAAGCTGTGATTCGAATTCCACCATATTAATATGGAAAATTGTAAAAATGTCAAATCCACAGAAGGCCTATGTGTATTTATTTTCAGGTTAAATAAGTAGTGAAAGCTTTGGGAAATTACATAAACGCCTACACCTGCAGAAAGGTGATTGATTTCTGATATCCAGTATAATAATTTTTCGCTGCAGGTCTTTTTGCTTTATGTATTGTCTCGCTTTAAAGGAGATTAATTTTCGCTTGATGTGAACTGGCATCATGCTGTTAAGTTGTAAGGGATATATTTTTTATATTTATTACATTGGACAACTAGAGTTATCAGCACTATAACGTTAATTTGTCGTACAACAGTCTAGGTCGAACCTTAAGTACAGTTATCAAAGAATATCTCATGTTGTGATCGTAACGTAACCGCAGTAGGTGATATGACAAGTTAATTATTACTAGATTCTGAGAAATCAGATTCAAACCAATGATCTTTGATGTAAGTGACTAGTATACTTCATTCAAATCCACATTCAAGGGCGTGAATACGAGCATAAGCATGTGAACGAGCTGCTCGGCTACTTGTGCATGCGCTCGCCGTTGAACTTCAAAGGAGGAATTTACTTGTACCCATGTGCCTGCTCATATGCACTCGATCGCCTTAGTAGTCTGCGCACATTCGCGATAACCAGGATGCATGTGAGCATATTGTTAGGCCTACCAGTCCGCACTTTGCTGCTTTTCGAGCTGCATGCCGTGGCGCGCATCTGAACACACTATTAAATGTCAAGCGGGTACACGCCCGAACGGAACACCTCCGCTGCTGCAATCAGTTGGCCCAGGCAGACATACCTGAAAGAATTTCTTTCCATGGCATGTGTGTAAGCTGTTATTTTGTAAAATTCAATCGTGGACTCCTCATCATTGTTAATCGGTTGTATTTGTTACATTGTTTGCCACGTAAGTCAATCGAATCAATTTTTTTTTAATATTTAATATTAAAGGTTGTTAGTTCAAAATCGGGCGTCTTCCTTTACGATGCTTTAGCGTTTGCATTGTTATCCCAAATTTGAGACGCTGTTATAGGTCTGAATACTTAAGATGATTCAAACGTTTATGTAAATGATTTAGACACATTTAGCATCTTAAAATAAAGACACTTGGAGTGAAGCGTCTAAATTCAATCATATTTTTGTTTCCCTTTCTTCAACGGATTTTCGCCAAACTGCAAAAACTAAATAGGTTCTAGCTTAAAGGGAGAACATTTTTGGGGCAAATGCATAGTTTATATGCGAATCCATTTTGAAAATTGACGACCCTATACCTATGCTCAGTCCGTTTGAGTGCTGCAAGTGCAGATGATTTGAGTGGCCGATTAAAAATTGAACTTACAGACAAAAATGTGTGAGCATGTAGACACGCACGTGGCGCCGCTCACGCATATTTTACAGGTGAAGTATGCATTTGTCTCTATATTGGCTTGTAATATTTTCCTCTTTTATGCCATAATGTTTTAATTTTTCTTAGTTTGAAGAAAATCCCTGCAGCGTGCAGAAACAGCATCTAAATCATTAGGACGCATGAAGGCGTTTGTACGATATTAGTACAATATCATACAAGTGCCTCCATGCGTCCTAATAATTTAGATGCTGTAAACTTATTTGCGAAATACGATCCTACTAAATTGTGTCGATTTCACGCAAACGCTCCCGAAAAGTACTGTCCTTTGCGTGAGACCTTGTGTCTTATTTTATTTATCATGTAAGATGTTAATGTTCCTTATTTATTTATTCATGTACATGTTTCAGAATCGACAAATTTATATGTCTTAATATTTAAAGAAGCTTGATGTCAAAATTTTACGCTTTCAGGCAACCATTGTCATATTTTAAAACACGGGTGTCTTATTTTAAGACGTGTGTATCTTATTTTAAGATGCGGATATCTTTAAAGTAAGACTTCCGTGTCTTAAATCAATCTGGAGTCTAGATTTGATTAAAATATCAATTATTATTTATATCTAGTGAGATAGATGTAAATGTGTAAAATGTGATCGGATTTGTAGCGAAAAACTGATTAAATGTTTAAGTTACTATCTCAATGATATTCCACCCATTGATTTAACCGTGAGTGCCCGCAGTTTAAAAACAACATAGGATCCAGTCACTAAACTAATAAAATTTTGCTGTCAATCGACTAGAAAATGACAATACTTTTCCGGCTCGTTTCCGGTAATTCAACAGTATTTAGAAGAATTGTAGTCTTCTAATCGTAGTCTGAGTGGTGTACTGGTTGAAGCACTAGCCGCTACCGTAGTAGGTCCCAAATTCAATCCTCGTTGGTGGCAATGTATTTGGTCTTATGCTTCTCCTGTCACACTATGAGCCTACCCAGCTGCGATGGGTACTGCTTGTGAAATCAATTAAGAGTCACACGGTCAAACATTATACTGAAAAATCGCCTCTTAGAGTACTGTTTTGGTCAAGGAAAGAGATTTTCTAGCAAATCTCAACGCCAAGGTTCAATCAAATTTGACTTACAATTAGTCATCTATTGGAGCTTTTATGAAAACTATACGTAAAAAAGTACTGCTACCGACACGTGAATTTTGTGCGAATAAGTTAGATGATAGTAATTTAGTTCCTGTGGTCTGTATGAGTTAGTGGTTAGCGCACTAGTCACATAAGCCGAAGGTTCCAGGTTCAAGTCTCGTTGGTGAACAACGTGATTTGTTTCAGAGAATTTTCGGACGGACTACCAGTGACCACTCAGTGGTCATAGGTACTGATTTAATCAGATCATATCACAGCTGGGCGGATATATGAAAAGCATGATACTGGCCAAATCAACTTTAAAAAGAATGCCACATGTTCACAAAAATGAGATACTCTAACTATCTGTAAGCGAAGGCCCTAAAGGAGCAGTAGTGCTAGAGCAAAATGTTAGTTCTTGATCGAACAACGGACTTTAAATAAGATTAATCCCTTATTTTAAAATATTATCTCAAACCGTGCACACCATAAAAATAATTAAGATTAGAAATTTTTTTTTCTTTCTAGGTATTAAAATAATGAAGAAAATTAGGGACATTCGATCTTTCCTCAATAAATCTCGGCATACCAACTAGCAATCTCTTGATAGTAATACGGATGAAAAGATCTCAGCAGTTCCTGTGGCAGTAGTTTGTACATCTTTTAAGTCTTCATCAAAAATTACAAATGACTTAGATTCACTTGATACTGGCCCAAGGCAGCCTCGAATTGACTTTCCGCGTACAAAATTTAGTGAAAAACTACGGCCATTTAACCCACAAAATTATGAAAAATATAATTCAGTTCTGGGAGATTGAAGAACATTTAACCAAGGGAGAAAGGGAGAACGACAGTCACTACTCACAAACCGTACACCGACAACCATCAAGAAGATACTCTGTAAGTCTACCGTTTAAAAGTGAAATCGGTCCATTAGTAAACATCGGTGATACACAAAAAAATGCATACATACGATTTCGACAATTGTGGCACCATTTGTCACGAAATCTTGAACTCTATGAACAGTATCGGAGGTTTATGAAGGAGTATATTGCCTTAGGTCACATGTCAAAGGTACCATTAGACTAAACGAAGATGAAAACAGCATACTATCTCCCACATCATGCCGTAATTAAAGAAAGCAGCACCACCACCAAATTAAGAGTAGTGTTTAATGCGTCACAAAAAGGCTCCAAAGGAAAATCCCTAAATGACTTACTGCACACTGGTCATTCAATTCAAGGAATGCTATTACAACTTTTAATGCGATGGAGACAATACAAGTATGTTATTGCAGCTGACATCGAAAAGATGTACCGGCAGACTTTGGTCCACGATAGGGACCAACATTTTCAAAGGACTCTATGGCACTTTAACCAAACTGAACCTGTGCAACACTACCAATTAAGGACAATCACATATGGAACAGCATGTGCACCATACCTTGCCATACGAACGCTACATCAACTGGCTACAGATGAAATACACTCCTATCCAGAGGCAGCACAAATCTTGGCAAGAGACTTTTATGTCGATGATGTGCTAACTAGATCAGACAACTTGGAAAGTTTACTACGGCTGCAAGCAGATCTTCGGAGTCTTCTGAAGAAGGGCGGTTTTTGTTTGAGGAAATGGTCTGCTAATCATTCGAAACTGTTGGAACGCATACCGATAACAGACAGGGAAACACAACTGCCCCTGAATATAGTAGCTACAGAGAGTATTAAAACACTAAGGATTCAATGGCATCCAGCTACGAATGAGTTTTCCTTCACCATAGCAAAGCCAAACGAGGGTAAAATATTTACAAAACGGCAAATTTTAACAGAGGTCACCCGATTTTTGATCCTATCGGTTGGCTACAGCCGTGTATCATCATAGGGAAAACAACAATACAGAAGCTGTGGCTAGAAGACAATGGTTGGGATAATCCATTAGACGCAAGGACAATAAAGGAATGGACCCAACTGAGACAGCAACTTCCTGCCTTTAAAGACTTGAGGATAAAACGATGGATAGAACTGAGCCCATCCTATCAATTCGAACTCCACGGTTTTTGTGACGCATCATCAACCGCCTATACAGCTGTGATATACATCTGAGTCACTACTCCTTCAGCAACAAAGGTCACCCTTCTCGCAGCCAAATCAAAGGTGGCTCCAGTCAAGGTCCAGTCAATTCCGAGACTAGAACTTAATGGAGCAGCGTTGCTAGTGAACCTAATGAAAGAAGTTGTGAGTGCTTATAATTAGACCAATGTCTCTCAACTTTATTGGACGGGCTCAACGGTCGCATTTCGTAGATTCAAAGTTCTGCTGCCAAATGAAAGGTTTATGTTGCTAATCCGGTTAGTATTATCCAAGAGCATAGCTCCATTGAGCGCTGGAATCACGTTAGCACTGACGACAATCCAGCTGACATCGCATCAAGGGGGATGTTCCCAAAGGAGCTTGTTAATTCTACTCTATGGTGGGCGGGACCAACATGGCAAAGTGCACCCATCATCCGAATGCCAGCAAAAACACAGACAACATACCATGAAGACGAAGAAAAAAGGATTACATCCCTAAAAACTACCTTGGAAGAGGAACCTGCAATATTAACAAGATTTTCATCCTTCCACAAACTCAACAGAGTCGTGGCATTGTGTCAACGTTTTGCGTTCAATACCAAGCACCCCAACATGAAACTTACAGGAAACTTATCAGAACTCGAACTCAAAGAAGCCAAAAACACATGCATAAGAGTGTCTCAAGCACATGCGTTCAAAAAAGAAATTCATCAGCTCACTAAAGCTGATGCTGTCCACAGAAGCAGTCATATTTTGGACTTAACTCCATGGACCGATAATTTTTTTTAATTTTTTTTTGTGTTAGGGAGGTGAAGGCATTGACGCCCGCCGAGTCTGGCAGTGTGGGACTCCCGTGGAGAATTCCCTTGGACTACTCCCCTGTCAATCTGAGAACCTAGCCTGGAACCGTTTGACACATTACTTCGGGCCAGGTCTCGTTTTGTTACGCCGTGGGGCGCCTTCAAGCTGGGGAGTCCCTTTCCTAGCGGGAGGGGAGAGGGGAAGAGGAAATGCCAGAAGAGCGCTCCCCCAGCCCCTGCAACTCCGGCTGCTGCGAGTCCCTTTTATCTTTTAGGACTGCCCGAGCATAATGTGCCACCTGGTTCCATTTGTCAACCGATACGAGCATCACCGCAACTTTATTATCCGGGGTGAGCTCTCCCGTCTCCCTGTAGAGTTCCCTTCGCAGCCTGACCCATTTTGTACACGCAAAAATGTGTGACAGGCATTGTTCTCCTCTCCTGGGCAAAACCGACAATCGGGGGACCGTGACTTACCGATCCTGTGCAGGTAAGACTGAAAACACCCATGCCCGCTCAAAAGCTGGGTCAGATAGAAGTCAGTCTTACCATGCCTTCGATTTAGCCACGGTCTCACATCCGGGATGAGGCGCACAGTCCACCTTTCCTTCGTGCAATCCCTCCAAGACTGCTGCCAATCGTTGAGCAAGCGTTGTCTCTCCTCGCGGACAACCATCTCCCTCGCATCCTCGTTTCGGCGCAGGTAAATAGCGCGGCGCTCTCTAGCAAAGAGGGCGACAGGTATCACGCCTGCAATCACTCTCACCGCCGAGTCGGAGACTGTTGGATATGAAGATGCAATTCTCAGTGCTCCTCTTCTCTGTACCTGCGCCAATCGTTTTCGGTATACCTCCTTGCTGAGAGCGTCGCCCCATACCTCTGCTCCGTACAGTAGCACTGACCCTACAGCACTCATCAAGAGGCGTCTTCTTGGGTCCCCTACGTTCGCCATAAGTTGACTCAGGGCCGATATTCCCGAAGCAGCCTTCTCAGCCGTTGCCCTGATTTGCTCAGAGAAACTCATCTTCGAGTCGATCAGTAGCCCCAGGTACTTTATCGCTGGCTTCGATTCGATCTGTATATCTCCAATACTCATCATCCTTACTCTAGGGATTCTCTTTTTTGTCAAGATGACCACTTCGGTTTTCTCCAGTGCTAAACTGAGCCCGCGAGCAGTCATCCAGTCCCTCACTCGGCGCATTAGCATACCTAGCCTAAGTTGCGCTTGTTCAACGGTGCGTCCGGCGACCAGAGCCGCAACATCATCCACATAGCCGACCAAGCGCGACTCATCTGGCATCTCAAGTCTCAGTAGCCCGTCGTAAGACACGTTCCACAGGTCCGGACCCAGGATAGATCCCTGGGCAACACCCGATGTAATTTTCATCCATCGTTTGCCCTGTGTCGTGTCGTAGAGCAGGCTTCGGTCCTTTAGGTAGTTCCTCAAAAGCCGCATTAGATATTCTGGAACTTGAAAAGAGTTTTCCAGCGTGTCCAAAATATCTGGACACGATGGATCGATAATGCAGGTATCCTTAGGGTGGGCGGACGCATCCACTTTGAACTTATTCTAGATGTTGACTTATTCTTTAACATTACACCCACCAAGACCAACACGGTCTTATAAACTGTGGTCGCGGTACCAAGTGGAAACTGAGGAAGGTTGTGATGTAACATTGATTTCCTTGGAGTTGCTTCGTCTGTATCGGTAGATGCAAACGATAACCAGTGTAGCGAGGATCAACCCAGACAGTGTTATAGATATTGTTGATAACTCTTTATGATGGTTGACAGTTTTCCACTCGACATTTTTCGTTGCTGCTGTTAGTTCTTCCCGCTCGGTTACAAGCGCTGTGAAGGACTCCTCTGCTCCGATGATGGTTGATATGTTCAGTTGTTTGATTTCTGTGTGTTGTAGTGAAATATTTATTTCTGGCATCGTTGGCGAGATGTATATGGGAAAAGAGCGTCCCGCTTGGCTTTGGTCGGCTACGAGGATGATTTCCTGAGCTTGCGATTGACAATCCTGTGTGAGTCGAATGATTCCTGTCCCGCTGATTAAAATATCCTTTCGTATTCCCTGGAATACTGTCTGCGCGTGAACTGGTTGCGGGATAAAGAACAACCATGCGTCGATCGAAATCATTTGTTGGAGAATCAGTGAAGATGTTCGGAAAGATGTTTGGGGACATTTATGTTGATTGTGTAGATTGTACAGCTCTCGAATCACACAATTTGCCTTGGCTTTCATGTCAACCAGGATTGTGCTGGACAAAAGATACGTTTCCGTTGTAAGTTCTGGCGCCCTTGCAATCTCCCTGCTGGTTGTCTCGAAATAAACTTGATCGTTGTAGTTGACTCCTATAATCGAGCTCGACACGCTGAACGCTGTAAATAGTGTGAAGTTCTGGTGGAAGGGAATTGCTGTAGCCTTGATGGGGTTAAAACTGCGGTTGTCAATAATCGGTAAATAGCCATGAATTAGGATACTGCTTTCGGTAGAATCAGTTATGAGTCTGGAAATTGCGGAATGTAAGATTGTAAGATGAGCTGGCAGAAGAGCTTGGGTGCTGTGAATAGTTGCTTGAAGGTCTGCAATCTTAATGCAATCCAGTATTCCTTCCTTGCTATTGATTGCTAACAAGATGTTATTGCATTTGTAGAAAACTTCTTCAATGAAATTAATGGCGCGTTGATACGTCGCTAAGAACTGGATACCTAGTTGATTTGCATCGACTCTAGAGAACCATTTTTTTGATTCGTTGATCTGTTCCAGGCCTTTGTTCAATTGGTCGGAGAATCGTCCAAGCTGGCGGTTAATCCTGCTAGATGTTGTGTTAAGCTTCTTAGTGGCTTGGAGTATAATCTTCCCTTGATGATTGATCAGGTTCTTTAGCGCTTCCTGGTTTGTGGATAAGTTCTGTACGTCAGTGATGATTTCATCGTTGACTCCAAATACTGCTGTGAGCATTTTGGCCGAATATTCCACGGTTCCTCTGATGGTGCATAAGCCGTAATAAATTGATTTTATGTTGCGTGTCATCGATCCTCTCCGATATATGATGGACTAAATACCAGCAATGTACCTTTCCAGCTGCTTGCGTGCCCAGGGAGCACATAGAGTATAAGCTTGCACTCATACTTCGCAGATTGTTCTCATCAGTCGCCAGATCAGATAGGGGAAGCTCAATGTTGAGTTGTAAAGCTCCTCGATTGATATTTCCCTTTCCAATCTCTTCAATGTAGAGACCACTGTCTAAGTTCGTTATATTAGCTTCTGATAACGAGGGATGTGGTAAAACTCCAAGAACAAACAGCGTGGTGAGTAAAACTGTTGAGATGCTGGGCAGGATTTTCTTTCTTCTCTTTTTTGCGTCAACAGCTTCTGTTGTCAGACGTTTGATTGCCGTATTGGTTTCTAAGTAAGTCTCTGTCTGTGATGGTTCTGGGTTTACTTATGGTGCCTGTTCTTCCATGTTCTTAAACGGTAGGCTGCAAATTTTAACGAAAAGTCTTTTTTTGATACTTCCATTCATCTTGACAGATACAGTTCGGACTAGACCGTCTGGTTCTGGATGTGTTGCTATGACTCTCGCTAAAGGCCATTACATCGACGGAATGTTGTCCGTTTTTACTAACACCAGTTTACCTCCTTTTGGGTTGTCTTTTTCTCCAACCACTTAGATCTCTGCTGCAGACGTTGTAGGTACCCTTCCGTCCATCTCTTCCAGAATGAGTGCTTCTTTTGCTGGACCAGTTGCCACCTTTTCAGTAGAGTGCATTTTACTTCGCGCGGGTCATCTTTAATTTCAAATAGGTTGTCTCCAGTTAAAAAATGGCCTGGGGTTACTGCGGTTACATCATTTGGATCGTCACTTATTTGTGTTAATGGACATGAATTCATGCATGCTTCAATCTGAGCTAGCAGTGTGTTCATTTCTTCTATATTTAAGATTTGAGTTCCGATCGTTTTATAGAAGTGACTTTTCATTGACTTCACGCCGGCTTCCCAGAGTCCACCAAAATGTGGGCTGCTGGGAGGGATGAACTTTCACTCTATACCATGGTTAGCAACTTCAGAAGAGCACGCTTGAAGGGACGTTTTGTAAATGGCTTGGAGTTGTTTCTTGGCTCCCAGAAAATTGGAGCCACAGTCGCTGAATATTGTTCGGCAAATTCCTCGTCTTGCCACGAATCTTTTGATGGATGCAATGCATGCGTTTGTTGAGAGATTTGACACCAGTTCCAGATGAAACGCCTTCGTTGCCGTACATACAAATATCGCAATGTACGCTTTTGAAGTTTTGGCACTTGCCAAAATTTGATTAACAGTATCCAACATGTGCTATAAACCAGATGGATCGTTCTTTGAGCATTTTTTAATGTTGAATAAGCGCTGCATCATCTCTGGTGCTATGAGATGATGATTGTCGTATCTTTCGCATAGCAGTGTCCATGCAGACTCATAATTGTCTTCAGTTATGCTCAAGTGGTTTATGAATTGCTCAGCTCCTCCGCGGAGGGCACTTCTAAGGTACTGCAGCTTTTGTACCTTGGTCAACTGTGCATTATGATGCACCATACTTTGGTATAGGTCCCGAAATGCGAACCAGTCTGCATAGTTGCCGCTAAAAGCTGGTGTTCTCGATCTTTCGAGCTTAATGGCGTCACCTTTAATGTCGTCTTACTTAATGGCCTTAGATGGCGCTGAAACTGAACCTTCAACGGAGTATCCATTTATTTTCGAATGAAATAGAGTAAGATAGTCCAGCACTAAATATTCCAAAGTGTCATACTCTGTGTTGATTTCTGAAGCTCATCCTTCCTTTCTTTCAACCGATTACACGCCGCTTCATGCTGATTTTCGCATTTAGTGCACATTGCTTGTAATTTTTCCATTCTTGTTTGGAAATATGCGAGACTATGGCGTGACTCACGATCCTTCTTGTAATTTGTGATGAGCCTTTGAACCACCTTGAACCCTGTCTCTTGGCCACTCATGTTGGCTCTGGGGTGTGTTAAAGCTGCTCAACCTTGATTGTTGCCAGTTGCAGATACTTCGCAACTTCCCCAATATCTTCTTGCCAGCTGGAGATTCCTGCGTTGCAAAACCCACTCATTCTTCTGCAAGTCCAAATTTCCTTCTGGCAAATCCAAATGATGCGTGCTGCAAGTCAGAATGTTGTGGTGCAAACCCACTCGTTCTTCTGCAACTCCAAGTGTTGTGTGCCAAACCCACTCGTTCCTTGGCTACTGCAAATTTCCTTTTTTGCAAATCCAAGTGCTGCTTGCTGAATGTTGTATTGCAAACCCAGTTGTTCTGGCACAAGCTCAAAGTTCCTCCTTGCAAAGCCAAACTATGCTGATGATTCCTGCAAGTCTGAATGTTGCGTTGTAACCCACTCGTTCATCTGCAAGTTCGAATTTTCTTCTTGCAAATCCAAGTGCTGCGTGTTGATGCTTCTTGTTCTTCTGCAAGTCCAAGTTTTCTTCTTGCAAATCTGAAGCTGCGTGCTGCTGATGATGATTTCTGCTTTTCTTGCTGCTATCCACTTCCAAGTGGAACCGGTTCGACGGACCAAATGTTCCTGCGTGAAGTAAAGTAAAAGACGTTAATGATGATTGTAATGACAATGATTTTATTTTCCACCTTCTGGTATATTTACACATAGTTTACTGCAAGCATGCAAGATGTTTGCCAAGCGCGTGTACATTCTCAAGCGAGTTCAGTATTCTTCAATTGAACTTTGAATTTATTGATTTCTTGCAAAATGATTGACATGGCAGTAATGCCTTATTGATTGTAAGCAATTTACGAATATGTGCAAGTGCAAAGTTAAATTAACTTTATTTGCTTTCTGTATGGTAATTACTTTATGGTGCGAACAAAATAATGTAGGGTACATTGGACTTGTAGGTTAAATTAAAATTATGCTTACATTAACATTAGATTGAACATTAAAATTAAGTTGGGAATTATTCTTTGCATGACATTATGTGTATTCGTATTTGAACTTATCCTAGATGTTGAATTGTTCTTTAACATATAGCTCTAATGAGGATAAAGTTTACTTCTTTTTGTGTAGGATAATTGGTAAGGAAATGCGCGATCAAAATGAGAAATTTACAAACACCGGGTAGAGCAACTGGAAGAAGTTGTCAGAGGCTCTTCAAAAACACACACAGTCTGCGGCTCATAATCGAAATAAATAACTGCATTATATATACATATCTACGTCAAGCATCAAATGTCCATGAGCGAATTGTCGCCCAAAACGAAAAGAAAGTTGAGCAAAATAAAGAAAATTTGTTGAAAATTATCGATGCTATAAACTATATCTGTACGTCAAGGATTGGCTTGGAGAGGCCACCGGGAAAATCCTGAGTCAAAAAATAGAGGTAACTTTTTGGAAATGGTTCAATTGTTCGCTAAATACGATGAAACATTTTCAAAAGATCTAGAAAATCATGTTACCTATTGCAGTGCTGGTATACAGAATGATTTAATCGACATAACAAATCAGATCACAATAGATGGAATTGTGAAGATAAAACAATGTGCTTTTTTTCTCTATAATGGTGGATAATGCAAGATGCTGCCAAGAAGAGTTTTGAGATACATTATAGGGTTGTTGAAGAGTCATTCATGGGGTTTATTGATTGCCCTTCTAATAGAGATGCAAAGAGTTTAGCTACAATGATTTTTGATTTTCTTCATAAATGTGGTTTAGACAACGCCCCTATACTGGCGCAGTCATATGATGGAGCGATTTTTATGTCCAAAAAACACAAAGGTCTGCTAGCAATAATCAGAGAGAAGCATCCTCACGCTATTGACGTGCATTATCTAGCACAAAAACTTAATCTAGCTGTTGTAGACTCATTTGCTAATGTATCACCTGCAACTAGTTTTTTAATAATCTCGAAGCACTATATAGTACTTTTTTTTTCACATCCTCGCATTCATGCTCATTTAAAAACATTGCAAGATTTTCTTGATACAAAGACTGGTCGTGAAATGGGTAGGTTAAGTACTACAAGGTGGAGTTGCCGCTCTGAATAGTAACGATGCACTGAAAATGGCACTAGAAGAAAAAATTAGTCAAAATAAAGACAAACATGTGGAGGAAGCCATAGGTTTATGAACTTTGATTTCCAAACCAGAGTTCGAAGCTTGTTTACGCGTATTCTACTCAGCATTATCAATCATACATGTATTGGGTAAATACTTCTAAAGTAAAAATTAAACTCTCGGACAAGCTGGCAGCATGATAAAAGGCATTATCACTGGCTTCGAAACGATTCGAAACAATTTCGATGAACATTTGAAAGAAGTAGAACAGTTTTCAGAAAGCCATGAAATTTCTCCGGAGCCCACAAGAGTGAGTAAAAGAAAAAATATAACCGAGACGGCGGAAGTAGCAGGGACAGGAACTTTTATATTGCATTTAGACTTGATTTGCCGTCTAATACACACGCCAGAAAATATTTGGAAAGTCAACATATTGTTACATGTACAAAGAATTCTGCGAGCTACTGTCGCAATTGTTTTCACAACCATTAAGAACATCAACAAACGTACAAACGTGTACTCGAGAACCCGCCAAGCATGATCAACATCTGAAAGTGGGTCACTGCCCATTCATTAAGCTGCTCGAATATTCCAGGCAATCCGCCAATGTACGAGACTGGGTTGAATGACTACAGACCCTATATTAAGGCGAGTTGAATGAATGGGGGGATTCATAAGAACCGCGATAGTAAAAACTGCGAAAGCGATATTGTTCGAGTAATAGAAAAGTGATTTTCGTTGATTGTGAAGTGATTTTAGAAGACAATTGCGATAGAAGTTTATGGACAAGTGGAAGTTAGAATTTTAATAGTGAAAATTAATATTGTGAAATAGTTAAATAAGTGATTGTGCATTTTTAAGTAATTAAATAAACTCTTTTAACTTAATTTAAAAGACATTGCGCTTTCACTTTCCCGGAACATTAAAATTATTGGCCGCAAACCATAACACGCGGCAATATATTATCCAGTGATTGATCATATAATGGTAAATATGAACAATAGATTTGAAAGTGTACCTTTGGCCCAATCAAAAGATGCATTTTTGAATCTAGATCTCGAAACTGGAAAGCCTTTTGTAGATAATTACAAAAATATTCTTCAAATTGACAAGACTCTTTTAGAAGCCGAATTTTTAATAATGATAAATGTGCTCAAAGAGAAGGATATTACAATGGAAGTTCTAAGGGAACAGATAAAATAAGAATTTTGCCCGAATCTCTATAAATTGATCCAACTGCAATTGTCATCCCAGTCAGTTCGGCCGGATGCGAGCGAAGAATTAAGATTTGGCTAAGGTCTACTATGGGAGAGGAAAGGTTCTCAAGCAAAACTCTTCTACATATGAAAATAAATATGTCACGGAAAACGTCACGCTAGAAAAATTTTTAAATATTTTTGCAGAAAAGAAACGTAAATTAAAATTGGTTTAATTAATCAATCGAAATAAACACGATTTACAAAGCATAAACAAAAATTATTTTATCATGCGGCATCCAGAAGATCTAATACAAAACTTGAAAATAAACCAAATTTTAGTGCGAACGGTCAGCATCATATAACTACTACTATACTAGGTACATAAAAAGTATATATTAAGATAAGAAATAACTGTGACGACCAATTGAGAAGCATGGATGTAAGTTTAGCGAGCAACACCACAAGACAAGCATACAAAGTAGTATAAAGCCTGAAACGTGGTTATCAGCCCAAAACCACGCTCTGTCGTGATGAGATCGGCAATATCATCGCTGATGAAACCAAGATTACGAAAAGATGGGGATCATATTGTTGCGAATTCCGACGTACCAACTATCTCCCATTCGCAACTTCAAATTGCCGCTGTAACATCTCCATCTTCCTTTGGGCATTTATACCTTTTTCCCTGTTATTTATTTAATTTTATTAAAATTTTTCCAATTTCCCTATAATTTTTACCTCGCCATCATCACAATCCTACTCTTTTCCCTTATTTCCAACTAGAATAATATAATATATACTAATAATTTCAATTTTCCCACTAACAATATTCCATTCATTAATTCCCACTAACAAAACTTCATTCAATACCTTTTACCTAATAAAACCTAATTCGTTCCTTCATACTAACTAACTCTATTCACTAGTTCCCACTAACAAATTTTATTTTTTATACTAACAAAATTCAATCTCATACCCAAATGCATCGTTGAAGTTGCTTATGAGATGAATGGAAGATCGACAGTACATGGCACCATTGGCCGCGTCGTGAGTTCTCGACCGGGGGTCTGCTGGAACTCTGAGCTCAAGTTCCCCCGGGCGCAGGGAAGCACACTTTTTGGGGTATCGGCAAAGTCAATAGTTTCCGTAGTGTATATGTGACACTTTGCATTCAATCAAGCGATTCTTGGATTATGTAAATTGCCATATATGCAAATCAATGTATACTATTGTGTTTGTCGATACGGGAAAAAAGATGTGTGGGTAGCGGAATCGAAGTGTAATGAACTTTGATTACGTTACCCATAGGCGACAGCGGTAATTGAAAATGAAAAAAGATTACGGAATCAGATTGGATGGAAGTGAAAAATGCGGGATTAAGTTATTGGGATAGGGGCAGTCAGTATTTGATTTTCCAAAAAAGAAGGAGTTTTTTCGGGTTTTGGTGGGGTTAGTATTTAGTTGGTGAAGATGAGGGAGTTTTCTGTGCGGGATAAAAGTGATTTTTGGGGGTTGGTATTTGACTAGTGTCGAAATTGGACTTGGTGAAGAAGAGGAAGTTTTATATTTTTCGGTGTCGAGGTGATTTTTAAGAGTTTGTATTCGGAGAATAACAGCGTTGACTTTGGGGAGGAATTTTGTTTTTCTTTTGCGATTGTGTGTGGTGTGACACAGAACATATGTTAAAATTTGGATAGTGTGATTCACTAGCTAAAGGGGATTGACTTGAAGATTCACTTGTGTATGGTGAATAGTGGAATAAAACAATTTGCTTATAGCAATTAGACGTGTAATTGCCGTTTGGTGGGAAATGAACTTCTTGGGGAAGATGAAGCTAGTGCGAGTTTGTGTCGAACTCATTAAATGATACAATAAAAAAATATGTGCAGAGATTAGTTATTCAGAAAAAAAAAACAAAAAAAACTAATTTTCTTGGTTTGTGGAGAGGACCAGGTGCCTTATAGTGAATTTTTCTGCGAGTACGCTTTTATGACGGATAGGAGAGTTGAAAGTGGCCGTTGCGTTTTTAGTTTTTTTGTTATCTTAACTATAAAATCTGATTTTCAGTGGCCCCACGCTTCTTTTTTTGTATTTCACCAGGCGCTCGGAGTTCTGCAAGGAAAGAAGTAAGTATCAATCGTATTTTGTTTCAATATTTTGCAAAATTCATTATTTTACAGAAGCTTGTTTTATTTTAATTTTTATATTATATTGAAATCGTTTATTGTGTTATATTTTAGTTTATATTCTTTGGTTTAACTCTCGAAAGGGCCTTTTACTCGTTTTTGACAGTTTTTATCCTGCAAAGCTTTTGGTTGTGAATAGAATTGTTGGATTAAATAAAAGGGCTATGTCAGTTTAAACCCATCATCTTTCATTTCTCAAAATGACCTCTCCCTTTCCCGTCCTTTTCTCCCCGTGTTAGTATTTATATGTAAGGTGGCTCAGCACGAGCAGATGGTGTCCCGGAAGTCCCACGACACGACTGAGCGCTAGCCAGCATCAGTATGCGGGGTGGGGCTACACAGCCCTCTGCCAAAACTTAATGTCTGCAACTGCGGTGACTTCCGTGGTTGCAACAATATTTCAAGAACCTGCTTAATCCTCCACACAGCTCCAGAAGATCGGAACTTATAGATGTCTGCGGAGAGTTTCCATTGGCCCCACCAACTCTGGATGTAGTTCGTTCCATCATCAAATCCCAAAAGAATAATAAAGCGCAAGGCATCAGTGAAATTCCAATAGAGCGAATCAAATATGGTGGCAGTAGTGTTCATCAAGCTACTCACAAAGTCATCTAGCATATTTGGCAACAAGAACATATGCCAAAAGAGTGGGGCCAATAAATTATATTCCGTATCCACAAAAAAGGTGACAAGCTACAGTCCGAAAATTATAGAGGCATATCACTATGTTACTTTGTACGGCCTACAAAATATTTTCTAAAATCTTAGAAAATAAAATCGTATCACACGCCAACAGTATTATTGGGGAGTATCAAGGTGGTTTTAGAGCAGGTAGATCAACAATAGACTAATTGTTCACGGTCAAGCAGGTACTTGAAAAATGCTGGGGGTTCAACATAGACGTACACCAAATTTTTATTGACTTTAATTAAACAGACAACAGTATTGATTATATGTTAACGTACTGTACCAAATAATGCTTTGCTTTGGCATCGCAGCCAAATTAGTCCGCCTTACCAAAATGACAATGAACTTTATAAACGAAGTGTTTGTGCCCATAAATTGAACCGCTTTTATGCTCGGCTAACAATTTTAACTTAAATAATTTAAAAGATTTTTACTATAATACTAAGAATTATTGTTTGAAAAACTAAAATGTTAGACAAAGAAGATAACCGACTTAAAATGCCCTAAAAAGGACGAAATAAATTTTATTGAAGCGGTGCCATATCATTTTTTCCCTGTTTCTTTTGTGATGGTGCACACGTTGGAAGATTTTATGTTGAAACTGATAAATTGATTTGGCTCCGCTTTTATAAAACTTATTTATTCCTCTTTAGGGCATTTTGAAGTTGATTTTTTTTCTTTTTCTTAAAAATGTTTTTAATCATCCGTTTCAGTGTCAAATTTTTCAGTTAAATCTATAAAAATTGTGTTCTTTGAATGCATTTTACCATATATATCAAATTTTATTTCTTGACTCACAGCTGCTAAAACCTGCTGGCTCCATAGGAATCGAATTCTGTTTGATACATTTTAGTCCAAGATCGCATCAACGTCTACCTAAATTTTATGTTTCGTAAAAATCTAATAAAAATTGTAGCATCACGAGGTTTCCGAAATTTCAAGGTTTGCCTAGGCACTATTTTAATATTCTGGCCTGGAGAAATTTTTCCTGTTATACGAGGTGTGTACAAAAAGTAAGATAGCTTTTCAAATTTCGCGGGCAACGCACATTTGATCATAGATTTTTTAATTTTTTAGGGTATTGTAAAATCATTTTACAATACCCTACTTAAATCGCGTCCTGTCTGTCCGTCCGTCCGTCCGTGTGTCACACCACTTTTTCTCGCAAACTACATAAGCTAGAAAAAAAATTTATAAGGCATTTAAGGGGGGTCTCCCCATATAGGGGAGTTGCCCCTGAAAAACAAGTTTTCATCGCATGAAGGCAATATGGGTATCAAATGAAAGGTCTTAATGAGAACTTTTCAAAACAGGTCTTAAAATGAAAAAATTTGCTTCGAGGGGTGCAGGGGAAGGGGAAATGTACGAAAATATTGTGTACACCCCCCCACCCCCCCACGATTGGACACCTTTGACCCGAAAAATCTGAAAAAAATCATGAATGTAGGCCTTTATGAGTACAACAACAACAAATGCATGAGAAGTCGAAATTCACTCTACTTTGTTAGTAATAGTATGATTTAGCGATTTTATGTTTTCTTGAATGAAATCTTAACGGTGCCCTTAAATTTCATGAAATTCAGTACACTGATGACTATTTATAAGGTTAATTCGTCCTGAAAGTTTCATAAAGATCGAATGGTATTTAATGAAGTTATAGCGATTTGAATTATCCTGTATTACTATGGAACAATATGCGCTGTATTACTATGGAAACATATGGCTGTGTAACAATATGCGCTTTTTACCGACTCAGATACTACAGCTTTGCTAGGATTTGCATGAAAATTTCAGGAATGATAGGTATCATGAATTTCTTTGAAAATTGGCTCAGCTAGCGGTATTAGTAATCATAAAGCAAAATAGTGGCTGTTTTAAATGCGAAGATTGAATAATTTTGAGTTGTTTTTTCCCAACTTTAACGTTTAAGGTGCATGCTTTGAACACTTGATTCAATTTAATGAATGCCTGAAGATGAGAACCTACAATTAATACTCATAGGTGAAATAAGTCGAGGAGGCAGGAGAGAGCTTCTAGTAAATGGGCTTTGTAACCATTCTAGGATTCGAAAAAATATGCCATGAATCGATGATTACAGTACATCAAAGGTAGCCGATATGAATATCAAATGAAAGTTCTTTATAAAAGGTTTTCAAAATAGTACTTAAATTGACAATTTTTCCTTCACAAGGGCAACAAATACCTTAGAAGTTGAAATTCGATCAACTTTGTTAATAATAGTACATTTTATAAATTTTGCTGTTTTGTCTATAAAATCAAGAAGGGACTCTTAAATTTCCCAGAATCTATAATTTAAGTTTTTTTAACAATAAACAGCTAAGTTACAGCTGATTGAATATCTAATAATTACAACAACGTTAAAACGTGATACTAGGGAGATACACGCTTGCCACGGACCTAGACGCTACAAATATGTAGGAATTTTGATAAAAATTTTAGAAATGGTTTGTAATATTCATGTTTCATCATGACTAACCAAGCGTTTAAAATCATAATAACCATAATAATTTTCTGAACTCAATTTATGGAATCTTTATATTAGTCAAGTTTTAATATGCAGGATATACTGCCTGATTTACTAATTGTTTTACAATACCCTTCTGGCAGGATCATCCTGCTGCTACTTCAACTTGTTTTCTATGTTGGTACACTCATCAAGAACATATATTTACAGTTTCAGCTAAATAATATTGTCGCGTGTTATGGTTCGCGGCCAATAATTTTAATGTTCTGGGAAAGTGACAACGCAATGTCTTTTAAATTAAATTTAAAAAGTTTATTTAATGACTTAAAAATACACAATCACTTATTTAACTATTTCACAATTTTAATTTTCACTATTAAAAGTCCAACTTCCACTTGTTCATAAATTTCTTTCGCAATTTTCTTCTAAAATCACTTCACAATCAACGAACATCACTTTTCTATTACTCGAACAATATCGCTTTTCTATTCGCTTCACACTTTCGCAGTTTTCACTATCGCGGTTCTAAAAAATTCCCGCATTCATTCAGCTCGCCTTTATATAGGGTCTGTAGTTATTCAACCCAGTTCTCGTACTTTGGCAAATTAGCGGGAACATTCGAGCAGCGTAATGAATGGAGCAGTGACTCACTTTCAGATATTGATGCTTGGTGGGTTTTCGAGTACGTTCGTTTTGCTGATCATGATTAATGGGTTGTCGAGTACGTCCGTTTTGTTGATCATTATCTTCTTAACGATTGTGAAAATAATTGCGATAGTAACTCGCAAAATTATTCGTACATGTAACAATATGTTTAGTTTGTTTGTAAGAGTATAACGGTTAAAAGTGTTTTGCTATCGAAAAAATGGGTCAAAGATCAAGAATTTATTTTTTTGATTTTTCTTGTTCCCAAAACTGAAGAGACCTATGAAAGGACGGAGATTTGCAACGGTTGAGGAGATGAAGACTGCATCGCTGGAAGAACTCAAGGCTATACCGAAGAATTCTTATGAGAAGTCCTTCCAGGGGTGGAAAAAGCGCGGATAGAAGTGTATTGATTACTTTGAAGGAAACAACATAAATATTGACGATTAAAAAAATATTTTTTGCTTAAAAATACAGTCACCCTTCTTTTTGAACACACCTCGTATAGATATTTACATTCTCTACCACATTATTATTAATTTTTTTGTTTTAGGAAGGGGGAGAAACTTTGATAAGGTAGATAGACAGCAGATAGGAAATTTGGTAGAGCTATCTAAATTATGTGGGATTTTCACGAAAACAAAAAAAACTAAGCTGCCGACCACTGGAGACTCGAACTAGAAACCGCTTTTGTAATACTTCAGTTCGGAAGTGCATATCACCTTTAGGTGTCCACTAGTTTTCTTTATCATTCTCCATTAGGTTGAAAGTCCACTGGAGATTATGGTGTCCTTTCATCATACAAACTAAAAGCGAGTGATGGTAAATGACGGTTCTGGCGAACGGTACTATGCAATATTGCGATAATCTGGTATCCGAAAGGGGACGTATACTTACAGCACTTACCAGGGTAACTGATAACATACCAGTTTGAAGAGGAAGCACTGGTCAAGAAATTGCCTTCTTACCTAGAGTGAAGATAGTCCTTAAAGATTAAGACGATCGTCGTACGGGCATCACGAGATTTTGTGTTTGTAGAAAAGCGTGTGAGAGAAGCGACGCTGGACAGATTCAACTGTCATTGTGAGGTACTTTTGATGTGGGGACCAGATTTGACAAAGATTGGGCAAAAAACATTATGAAACGCCGTACACAGGTTTGAACGTTGAAACATTTATGGGAGCAAAGCAAAATAAAGCCATCAACCGGAGAGGCTCTCTTTGTTAATTCAAGGACGTGACCTTCGAATTTCAAATAGGGTTAAATGTCACTTGTAAGTTCCTCAAACTTTCGTCTGTTGCAAGAGGAAAGTTATTGATTATGAATGAGAAGATTATAAGGTTATTTTTATTAAAGAAGGTCATGAAAACACATTTGGACTTGTTAAGCGAAAGACAATTTCTCTTACATCAAGAGAACAGGAAATTTATATAATCCTGCAGAAGTCTGGAGTCCTGGGTTGAGTTTATCACTCTGAATATTTTTAGATCGTCCACATATAATAGAACGTTGGACACAAAATGTGTGGAACGTGGAACGAACATTTATAATAATAAAAAATAAAATTACAGCAATCCACAGCTCAGTAAAAAACTAGATAAGACTGTACATTTGACATCTTCCTTCTTCTTCTTTTTTGGCAACGCTGACGATTGTGGAACAACGATAACGACAAATGATCATGGGAGCCTAACTTGAGATTACACAAAGCCTAAAACAAGTTTTGGCGAGCCGTATTCCCGTTTAGCGGCTCCAAGGAGGCTATGGCAACGAAACGGGTGGAGCCAAATCTGCAACCGTTGCAGCTAGCTAGCTAGAACCGCAGCCCCAGCCGGAAGGTACTAATTGAACATGTTAGTATTATAGAGATTGTGGTGGATAATACGTGCAAAGATTTTACCAAAGCGTGCTAGGAGTAAGGTGGATCTATAATTTGATGTAATCAAGCGGTGATTGGCTTCATGGATAAGTAGTGCATACGCGTTTCAACTCCTTTTAGTCATCTTCAGTGTCTAAGAGATGTGTGGAAGGGAATGACTTTATATAGGATTGGTTAAACTGGTAGTACTAAATTAGGTCAGGTACTAAATCAGGACCGCCAAAGGGCTATCAGATTTTTGTTTTTTGGATTGTCGGATGTCCGTTTGTTCTGTTTCATCTCGTTTCCATTTTCGTCGAAGAGTGTGGCCTAGTACTGAGAAAATTGCGTTGTAATTTGTAGTTAGTTGTTCGTTGATAATATTATCCTTCTGTGTTTATATATATCAAGCCTTCCTAGGATGTCTGTGGTGGCAGCGTTAGCATTGGAGCATTGCCTGATGCTTCATATTATCGTGCATCTTTGTCCGCAGTGCAACATTTGCATTGCGACATTGTCCGATACTTCAACCAACGCAGCAATTGCCTCAAGCAAACATGCCATATCAATTTACATGACCAGAGCTCCACTCAGAACGTCTAGTTGTCGCACGTGTGCATGCTCAGCAGTTCTAACGCAAGTGGAACGTTCTGTTGGAAGTTGATATCGTGTCGACGAGAATATAACAACACTTGATTGATTGATGACGACCATTCAGTAATATAAGTTTTTATCGAGATTTATCATAAGTCATGGTGTTATTGTAAACAGGGGGAAATTAGAAAATAAATAGTCTTGACCACCGCGTATCAAATTCGAGGACTATAACTGGTGATCCTGCCTCCATCGAGTGGAACATAGTGCCTGGCGTTCATAACAAGCATGCTCACGTGTGTAGTGCTCCTTTTTCCACGTCAAAGTGAATGGGAAACCAGCCGGTGAAAGAGGTGAGGAGAGAAGTAACGAACACCTCAGTGGTAAATTCGGTGCTCGCAGTGCAAAGTGACCATCTCGAGGTAACACTATTGTGTGTGCTCGTGATAAATATCGCGGCCCTAGTGTACATATTGTACACGGACTACGTTCGTGGCATAAAGCGGCGCGCAAGTGAACACCCCCAAGCTCGACCGTAATAATTGAAATGGCAGAAAAAGACAAAAACGACACCCCGGCAGCCGCACACTATAGGGTGGACCCCGAAGCCGGAGAGATAAGCGGTGTGAAGAACGCTACATTCCAGATTCCGCCATTCTGGGAGGAAGACGTCGAGCTGTGGTTCGAGCAGATCGAGGCTAACTTTGGAGCGAGCCGCATTACAGGAGACACAATGCGTTTCCAACTGCTTGTTGCCAGCCTGGACTTAAGAGTCGTGAAGCAGGTGCATAGTGCGGTGCCCAAGCCACTAGTGGAGGGGAAGTATGACAACGTCAAGTGCGAAATTATTAAAGCCTTTGTGGAGTCCGCCCTGCAGCGTATCCAGAAACTGTTTTTGGAGGTTGAATTGGGCGATCAGTGACCGTCAGAGCTGCTGAACCAAATACGAACACCCGCCGCTGACAGCATCTCGGAGAAGACACTGTAACAGATGTGGTTAAACAGACTGGACATCACGTTGTGCAGCATTCTGTCAGCAAATGACGCCTCACTGCAGAATCTGGCGACGATTGCCGATAAGGTCTACGAAGTAACAAAAGGATCCAATCTATACCACATCGGATCAATCTCGCATCACGACTCTATGGATGCTTCTCTCCCAACAACGAGAATGTGAAGCTGGCACGCCGAATCGATAAAGACGATAGGAGCATACCACAAAGGACCAAATGCACGCGCTTATGTGTCGGTAAGCCAGGGAAACCACGAGTACCGTCACAATCACGCCCACAATCGCCCAAACCTCCAACCGAGGCTTGCTGGTATCACACCCATTATGGATCAGACGCCACGAAATGCAAGTTCAGCAGGCAGCAAAAAAAAGCTAGAGCCGTCCTCTAGTAAAAACTGGCCAGCGCGCGCTCAGTGCATCGCTTATACATTCGCGGCAACAATGGCACTGGCGCGCTTTTGTTCGATACAGGCGCAGACGTATCCGTGATCCCACCTACCATCCGAGATCGAAGTAACCCAGAATCCGGTACCCGTTTGTTAGCTGCTAGCGGGTCTGTTATTCGAGCCTGCGGGATGAGGAAGTTGACTTTAAATTTCAGGCTTCCGAGGCCTGTTTCTTGGACTTTCATCATAGCGGACGTCAGCTCTCCAATCATTGGAGCTGATCTGCTTGAGCATCATGGACTACTTGTAGATATCAGAGGACGAAAGCTCATCAAGCGACAAATCGCGACGGTAGCTGAGGTGAAGGCCACACCCAAGAACAAACCACTGGTACAATCATCGACATCCGCAACAATTGCAAGTGAATACGGTGCAATTCTGGCAGAGTATCCCGAAATCACATCGACAGCACCTCGTCGCAACGTTAAGTGCACGACGACGCGTCACATTGTGGCAAAAGTCCCTTCGGTCAACGCGAAGGCACGCCGACCTTCTCCCGACAAACTGGTCGCTGCGAAAGCCGAATCCGACAACATGATACAACTGAGTGCATGGAGCAGTCCTCTACATATGGTACGCAAACCAACGGACACTGGTGGCCATGCGGAGACTACCGAGCCCTCAACGCATGCACCGTCCCGGATCGATATCCAATCGGATTCCTACAAGACTGCACTGCTGCTTTACCCAGGATGAAGGTCTTTACTGTTATCGATCTACAAAAGGCGTTTCATCAGATTCCAGTCGAGCCGAGTGATGTCCCGAAGACGGCGATTATCATGCCGTTTGGATTATTTGAGTTCGTCAGCATGACCTTTGACGTATGCAACGCTGGCCAGACTTTCCGACGCTTCATGCACGAGGTGCTAAGGGGACTCAATAATCTGCTCGTCTACATACATGACATATTGGTGTTTTCACTGGACCCGCAGACGCACCAATAGCATGTGCCGGAGGTGTTGAGCCGTCTTCGCCAATATGGACTTGCGATCAACAAAGACAAGTGCCAATTTGGACTAGATGAGGTTCGATTTTCGGGGCATACGATCTTATCTGGTGGATTGAAATCTTTGCCTGAGAAGATGCAGGGCATATCCACAATTTTGAGGCCCAAGACAGCACTGCAGTTAAAGTCATGAAATAAATTCGTCTTACTTTCTTCAATTTGGCTAGATTTCAGAATACATTTATTTTTGTTTCGAAAATAATGGTTGAAACAATTTACCTATACAGCGGATTGCTCCGCAGATAGAGTGGCGAGGACTTCAAAGACCACGACGCCATGATTTATAAAGTCGGGCGAAAAATTATCTTCGCGACTATAAATGAAACACCCTCGGCTAAGTTCTAAAACCGAATTCCTCTCTATTCATACATTTAATGACCTACAAAAATATTAATACAATTTATGACCTAATAAATTCTTTAAAAAATATCAATTGCAGAAACATATATTTTCTCACACTCGACAAATTCATTGGTGCCATATGATTTGTTTATGACTCAATAAGTTTTCGATGTACAACTATCCTGACCCACGATACTTAAATTACACTTGACTCATACCGCACATTTCCCTTTGCACACGCATTGTCCATCAGCACGCGACTTTTCTTCATGCACATAAATTATCGGAAACATGAATCCACACATGGAGAGTTAAGTGTGTCAGATAATTTATTGCTTTCTACAGATACCGTACTACATGCGCATATGTACATATTTAAGAATGGTAAGATATGAATGTACGAAATACAATGAAAATTGATATTCATTGCTTTTATTAATGAATGCAAATGTTTTGCACTACGTAGGTATGTTTCAGGTAAATTGAATGGAAAGTAGTAAATTTAGGTGAGTATCTAAATGAGTTTGTAATATAGGTATTACAGTCATTCCTAGGAATGATTAACTTCTACAGACAGTTCTTGCCGCATGCTGCTCAAAACCAACGCCCGCTCCAACAACTGATAGAGGGGAACAAAAAGCGCGATAAAACGGAGCTTATGTGGACCAACGAGGCATTGGCAGCATTCAAGAGGTGCAAGTCGGAACTAACCAAGGTTCCGTCGCTTTTGCATCTGGATCCAGCAGCTACATGGTCCTTGACTGTGGACGCATCGGATAATGGACAACGAGCACTGGAACAGAGCCTCTGGGATTTTTCTCACGCAAGCTGAACGACACTCAGCGACGCTACAGCACCTACGACCGGGAGTTACTTATCAATGCATAGATAAGCCGCTTTGAAGCGCCAGCAAGAATAACTACCGACCTGGGACGCCAGCCTGAAAGCCAAATCTTCGCCAAGCTGACCCGTATTCTGGAAATCAACCACCTGCGGACGACCCCGTACCATCCTGCTGCCAACGGAATCATTGAGAGATGGCATCGCACAGTCAAAGCCGTATCCGCTGCTACGACACAGCTGAGTGGACGAAGGTGCTTCCTCTTGTGCTCCTAGGATTAGGCGCCGCATCGAAGGAAGATATTTACGCTACACCCGCAGACATGGTCTACGGCACCAGCTTACGGCTTCCAGGGAAATTCCTCATCGCATCCCAGCCAAACATCAATGAAACGGACTTCTTGCGTATTCTCAGGTCACGCATGACAAAACTGCGACCTCGAGACACCGCACACCATACCATCATCACAACGTTCGTTCACCGAGCATTAGGCAGCAGCTCGCACGTCTTCATATGGAACGACAAAGTGAAATCATCGCTCACACCACCATACGATGGTCTATATCAGGTTCTGAGCAGGAAGGACAAGCATTACCGCATCAACATTAATGGACACCCCGCTCGATTTCGTTCGACAGGCTCAAACCCGCATTCCTCACGCCAGAATCTACTTCGAAGGCGAGGCCCCTCACTAGCGAACCAACAACAACCACACGCAGTGGGCGTAAGATCCGGCCAACCGCACGCTTCGAATAAATGTATCGTGGCCAAGCCACTGCGGCGGGAGTAATGTGGCAGCAGCGTTAGCATTGCAACATTGTCTGGTGTTTATTTTGTACTCTAATTGTGTTTGTTCGCGTGTCACATTTGGATCTATAAAGATGAGTTGTCTTTTTGTTTCTTTTTCTATAGTGAAATTTATATTCGTGTGTATTTCATTCATATATATAGATAAGAAGTTCGTCTTGTTTATTTTCTTGTGAATCAATAACGATGAAACTGTTATCCACATACCGTCTGTAAAATATTAAATTGGATTTATTGACAATTTTGGGTAAAAGGGCTTCTTCCAAAGATTGTAAGAATGTTTCTGACATTATTGATGACATCGGATGTAGCATACCCAGACCGTCCTTGGCATTGAATGTGTTGTTATTGAACTCAAAATATTTCTGCTTGATTGTGGTCTTTATGAGATTGAGTAGTTGATCTGCAAATCGTCGGATGTGATTGAATGGCAGTTTTTCTTATAGTATGGTGAGTGTTTCATGGACGGATATAGACGTATAGAGGCTGGTGAGGTCTAGTTTAAAGTTGACAGGTGTCAATCAATGTTATGGAGGTGGTAGAGTTCACTAGATCACATCTGTTCTTGAATCTGTATTTGTCGTCAAAGTGCATGACATCAGCCATTATCGTTGCTAAGTATCGTGCTAATTGGTATGCAGGACCTGGGCGATAATTGATGAGAGGCCAGATCGGGATATTGGATTTGTGAAGCTTAGGTTGTGCTTTAAGGGGTGGTGTAAATGGTTTTGAGTTTATGTAGCGGTGCAAATTTTTAAGAGAAATAGTAATAGCGGACTGTACGAGTATAATAGCCTTCCATCAGCCTGCTTGAAGCTTATTAGTGGGGCCTTTGTTCACCAGTTTGTATCCGATGGTATTAATGAAATCGATTGTTTTTGTACAGAGTCCATTGTTTTTAGGATCACCATTGAATGTCCTTTGTTTCAGTTAGTAATTTATCCGTAACTTTTTTCTGAACGTGTCTTAATATCTTGCTTATGCCAGTGCGTAGTTTTTGTAATACATCTACTGGAATATGTCTTGTATGTGTCTGTTGTTCCTGCAGGAGTTTTTATACACTAGTTGAGTGTCGCTCACTAGTTGTTCTAGGTCTTTGTTGCAGTTTATGTTATATAAGTTATGTCTCAGTCCTTTATCCAACAGCTCCATTCCTTGGATCGTAACAGGCGTATTTGATAGATTTACAGTCCCTGGTGTGGTGTTTTTTTTTGTTTTTTCATCAATTTTTCTGGCTTTTTGTCATGGCCCCACATTTAGTTTTGAGCTGAGTATCAATTTTTTACCTCACGTTATTGTAGAATTGTAGAAAGTTTTCAGATTGTGTAATGTTAGTTAATTGTAAGTGCGAATTTAGTAGGTTGTCGGTTGATTTCGTCCTTTTTTATGTACAGTGTCCTTATTTCATTTTTAATGCGCACAGTACGTTGTGTGTTTCGTACAGTAATCTTATTTTCGTACAGTAATTGTATTTTGCCCTGGTTATCACCGAATGACAACCTATAAAGCCAAAATGAACATGTTCTGATCCAACAACATTGGGCTTTGAGCATACTTGACGTTCGTACATATCGAGGAGCCAATTGCGACTTAGATCATTATTTGATCAAATTAACTTATCCATCAAAACCCTCCGAATGGGGTCTGTGGCAGAAAATTTCATGGAGACCCACGACAAGCAGCTAGCTCCCATCTTATCAGATGCATCGTTAAAGACAAGCAACGAGCAATTGGTCGAAGTGAAAGCTACAATTGAGGTCATGGCAGAACAGATGGTAGGACATCAAGCCTAGCGTTCCAAAATTCGTGAGGGATACATAATCAACCGCACAAAGATTGCTCAGGTTGGAAAACTTGGACGAGGAGAACACTGTGAACATCTAAAATGAGTAGCGAATAATAGAAAATACCATGACGACTAATTTCGAAGCATCGATGTAAGTCTAGCAAGCAACAACACAAGACAAACAAACAAAATAGTGAGAAGCCTGAATTGAGCCCAAGACCACACTTTGCCGGGATGACATCGCTAACATCATACCTAATGAAAGAAGAATTAAGGAAAGATGGGCATCATATTTCAGGAACCTCCTTAATCTTCAAGAACACCGGAGTCTATAGATATTCCCAAAGAGTCTTTATTGCCCACACCAACTCTGGAGGATGTTTGTTCCACCATCAAAGCTCTTAAGAATAATAAAGCGCCGGGCATCGATGAGATTGCAGTGGAATATTTGGTAGCAGCGGTGTACAGAAAGCCATCCACAAAGTCGTTCAGCATATTTGGCATAATCAATGTATGCTAAACGAGTGGAGCCAGGCAATTATATTCCACATCCATAAAGGAGGTGACGAGCGACAGGGCGAAAATCATAGATGCTATTTTGTATGGCGCAAAAAATATTATCAAAGATCATGGAAAATAAAATCAAATCATACGCTAACAATACTATTGGGAGTATCAAGGTAGTTTTAGATAAGAAAGATCGACGATAGGCCAATTGTTGACAGTGAAGCAGGTACTTGAAAAATGCTGGAACTGCAGCGTAGACGTACACCAAATTTTCGTTGACTTCAAGCAAGCATACGACAGTATTGATCGTAGCGTTCTGTATCAAATAATGCTTTGCTTTGATGCGTATAAGGTAAGAAAACTAGTGACATCGACAATCTCCCAAGTCCGCATCAATAACCAACTCACTGATGCCTTTGAAACAAATTTCGGGCTAAACCAGGGAGGTGTTCTGGCTTCATTGCTATTCGATATGGGTCTGGTATATATCATATGAAAACTACCTGATGATACAAGAAGTATGTTTTCAGTCAAGCTAAGTTAATTTTTTGTCACGGTCGTGAAAAACCACCAAAGAACTTTTCTTGAAACTCGACAGCAAAGCAAAACTTTTTTATTGGTATGTAACCAATGAGAATAAAATAAAGATCGTGATGCAGTCGGGGAAAAATATCTCAAATATCCAAAATATCATACTTGGTGAATACAGTATGGAAAATTTGGGCAAATGTGTGTATCTAGGCAGCAAAATAGTGAGAACCGGTTATGAAAGAGATGAAGTGCTCCAAAGAATATAGCTCAAAAATAAAATGTTTTATTCAGTTTTGACAATTTTGAAGACCAGCAGAATGCGCAGGAAAACAAAGCTCCTGTGATAAGATCTGTGCCATGCTATAGGTGTGAAACACAGACCCTAACCCAAGCACCCGAAATGCATTGAAAGCCTTCGAAGGCGAGTCTTGAGGTGAATAATCGGAGCAAAGCTAGATGGGGACCAAATGTGAACTTAATACAGCCATGAGCTGTATGAAGTCTCAACGATTGTAAGACTATGAAAGCTTAGGAGTCATATGGATGAACGTTGGACACCCAAAAAAGTGTTTTTTGGGAGAACTCGAGGCCGGAGACGAATGGGGAAACCGAGGAAGCACTGGCCTGACCCGTTAGACGAAGAAAGTTCATTGCTGTTCGGATTTCAAAATTGGACGAGGCACTCAAAATGGTTGGATGCGCTTGTTGCAAGAAATGAAGGCACGAGAATGGCTGTAGTATTACGAAGTAGAAAAAACAACAACAACAATTTATGACTTTATAACAATATGTGCTTCCATTTGGCTCAGGCACTACTGGCTTGTTAGGATTTATATGAATATTTCAAGGAGAATACAAGTCATGCATATCTTTGAGATTTTATCCACCGATGACATCTGCAATCATAAAACAAAATGATGGTCGTTTCAAATGAGTATATTCTGTTATTTTTTCCAAACTTCAACATTTGAAATACAGGTTATTAACTCTTAATGAAAACTTACATTTTATAGGTGACAAAAGTATGATGAAAAGTTCAACGATGTCAAATAACTTAAAAGTCAAAATTCAGTCAACTTTCATATTGTTGCCAAATTTTAACTTAATTGGTGCAGTAAACTTAGAGCAAATCAGCCATGACGAATTAAAATTTAATAGCTCCAAAAATTTCAATGGCTTTGAAGAGGGATTTCTTCGTATAAAGATGTGACTCCTGAAAAAAAATACTCCGCGGAAGCTAGTCAAAATGGGTGTATAATGAAAATTATTGATAAGACCTACTGATGTCGAGTGTTAAAATTACTTTGTCGATAACCGATTAAGCAGGGACAGCGAACAAACACGAAGAAATTGTATCTCCACCACGAAATTGGACACCTGTGGATCGAAAAAGTTGAAAAAAAAATCCTGGATATAGTTATACATTATATATGAATAATTAAAACAACTACTTATGTAGTCTAAATTCATTCAACTTTATTATACGAGGTGTGCTTCAAAAGTGTGGTTATTTTGTGTTTGTAGTTAAAAATATTTATTTGTAAATATGTATTTATTTTGTCCCCTTCAAAGTAATCAATACACTTGTGCCAGCACTTTTTCCAACCTTCGAAGCACTTCTCATAAGCACTTTGCTGTAGGCTTGAGCTCTTCTAGCGATGCAGTCTTTATCTTCCCAATCGTTGCAAGTCTCCGCCCTTTCATAGGTCTCTTCAGTTTTGGGAACAAGAAAAAGTCACATAGGGCCAAATCCGGTGAAAATGGTGTCTAAGACATGATTGTGGTGTTGTGTTTGGTGCGAAAATTCTTTATCTTTGATCCATTTTTTTCGATAGCAAAAAAGCGCCGAGCACGCAAAACACGTAGTACCGTTATACCTCTCACAAAAAAACTAAAAATATTATATAGCTGACCCTGTAAATATATTACTTATTAAAATTCTTTTTGTGTAGCCACATGATTGAGTTGCTTATTTTAATATTTTTTACTGAAAAACTATTAGAGAAGAAAAATGTTAGAAGAAGGTGATTTCGACGTGTGTACTAATTCTCTGCAGGCGACCACCATGCTTAGAGGTGAGAGAGTTATTTTTAATTTTCCTACTTATGCGAACTCAGTATATTTTTTTAACTACGAATTATGTTCAGGTCAAATTTCCTCCTGTAAGTACTTGTCTTAATAATCCGAAAACGAGATCGAGCAATAAAAGCATTAAATTGATGTAAAAAGGGTGAAATGATCAATTTAAAGTTTGGCAAAGATATGTAAATATATGTTTGTGACGAGTGTACCAACATAAAAAAATCGATAGTCGAATGTACGTTGCCCGCGAAATTTTAAAAGTCACCTTCCTTTTTGTACACACCTCGTACATACTAGCAGAACTTTTGAATTTCAAATCGGATAGATACCCTTAAATTCAATGAAACTGTATACCGAGGTAGTTCTGCACAAGATTGATCTAACCTGAAATTTAATCGGAATGACTTCAGTGAAATTTCAACCATTTAAGTTTTCAGATACCATATCGATAAGAGTGCAGGGTTTCTGTACCCTATAGGCTTCTGATCAAACCAGATATTACATTCATGAATGGACCTTCTTGAAAACTTCAGAAAAGTTGCATTTGTGGTATTCATTGATGAATTGAATTGAAGGCCGGAGACCAATGGAGAAACCGAAGAAACGCTAGTCTGACTTGGCCGCCAAAGACGGATCATCGCTGCTCAGATTCAGAAATTGGAGGTCGTTATCAATGGACCGAAACAGTTAGAGGCACTTTTTGCAGGAAGCGAAGGCTCGTGAGGGGATGTAGTGCTACGAAAAAGAGGAAGAAGGTCCACATTACGCATAACAAAACTGACAAAAATGGAAAATCGCTGATCTCACTCTAAATTGTAAAATTTTCATATGGTCAGTTTTGTGGTTCTCCACGTTATAATTAAGCGACATTACCAAAATCGCTTAAGTTAAGCATGCCAAATTAGGAATGTCTAACTTGCTCTCTTTAGGATTTGTCAACGAAAACACCCAATACCGAGTATGACGCCGGATTAGGGATGCCTAACTCAGGCGTACCCTATTAGGCCCGCATTAGACATGCCTAACTAAGGCAAGCCCCACTGTTTCCGCATAAGCACCCGATGCATGTTTAGGCAAGCCTAAGCTGATTTCTGCTCGGTTAATAAAGTTTCGCGAATTTCGACTTCTGATGAATTTATCGTTGTTGTACTCATAGAGGAATACTTTGATGATTGTTTCATTCAGATTATTTGATCCAATCGTGAGGGGGGATGCAATTTTTTTGTGTTTTCTCGCTTCCCCTGTCTACCATATTATCAATATTGCAATTTTAAGAACTGATATTGGAAGATCTTATTTAGGCTTTTCATTTGATACCCGGCTAGACTATCTTCTTCTTCGTAGCACTACAGCCCCTCTCGGGCATTTGCTTCCTGCAAACAACGCCTCTAACTGTTTCGGTCCGTTAACCACGTCTTCCAATCCCGAAATCTGAGCAGTGATGAACTGTCTTCGCCGACCAAGTCAGACCAGCATTTCCTCGGTTTCCCCACTGGCCTCCGGCCTTCAGTTCTTCCAACGAATACCTCATTGGGTATCCGTTGTTCATCCATACGATTTATGTGGCAAGCCTATTGCAGCTTCCGCAGTCTTAAAATCCTTGAGACCTCCGGCTCGTCAAAAATTTCATAGAGCTCATGGTTGTATCAAATTCGCCATTGGTCCCCGTCAAGCTTCGCTCGGATTATTCGCCTCAGGGACCATTGTTCAGAGGCGTTCAATATATTTGCGGATGCTTGGGTTAGGGTCCATATTACATACCCATAGCATAACACAGGTCTTATCACAGATTTGTATACTTGGAGCTTTGTTCTCCTGTGTATGCAGCTGGTCTTCAAGATCGTCAATACTGAATAAAATATTTTATTTGCGAGCTGTATTCTTCGGCGTTTACGTTATTTTGGCGCCTAAATACACAAATTTGCTAACAATCTTGATACTGTATCCGCCAAGTGTGATATTTTGTGTATTTGAGGTATTTTCCTTGACTGTGTCATGAGATTTGTTTTATTTTCATTAATTTGTAACCCTACTAATTTTGCTTCGCTGTCGAGTTTCAGGAAAAGTTCTTTGGCAGTTGTCAATGACCCTGACAGAATGTTGATGTCGCCCGCATAGGCTACCACTTGGCTCGACTTTTATAATAATGTACCTTGCATATCGACAGGTAGCTTCCGTATGACGTACTCCAGAGCCAAATTGAATAGCAATGGGGCCAGCCCATCTCCCTGCTTTAGTTCCATATTTGTGTCAAAGGCATTGATGAGTTGGTTATTGATGCAGGCTTGGGAGGTTGTCAACGTCATTGTCATTTTGGTAAGGCGGACTAATTTGGCTGGGATGCCAAAGCAAAGCATTATTTGGTACAGTACGTTACGATCAATACTGTCGTATGCTTGCTGGAAGTCACCGACGTCTATGTTGAACTCCCAGCAGTTTTCAAATACCTACTTGACCGTGAACAATTGGTCTATTGTTGATCTGCCTGCTCTAAAACCACCTTGATACTCCCGAATAAAACTGTTGGCGTATGATCCGATTTGATTTTCTAAGATTTTTGTAAATATTTTGTACGCCGTACAAAGTAGTGATATGCCTCTATAATTTTCGCACTGTAGCTGGTCACCTTTTTTTGTGGATATGGAATATAACTGATTGGCTCCACTCTTTCGGCATATGTTCTTGTTGGCAAATGTGCTGGATGACTTTGTGAATAGCTTGATGAACACTACTGCCACCATATTTGATGAGCTCCACTGAAATCTCAACGATGTCCGGCGCTTTATTATTTTTTTGGGCTTTGATGATGGAACGAACTTCATCCAAAGTTGGTGAGGCCAATGGAAGCTCTCCGCAGATATCTATAGGCTCCAATATTCTGAAGCGATGCAGAGGATTAAGGAGGTTCTTGAAATATGATGCCCATCTTTCCAAAATCTTGGTTTCATCAGCGATTATATTGGCGATGTCATCATGACAGAGCGTGGTTTTGGGCTAATAATCACGTTTCAGGCTTTTCACTGCTTTGTATGCTTGTCTTGTGTTGTTGCTCGCTAAACTTACATCTATACTTCTTATCTTCAGTGTTAATAAATTCCCGTTGTTGTATGTGAAGACCCACCTTAAAAACATTTAAACTTTTTTCCGACTGAGAAACTTTAATTAACCAGAAACATCTCAGCTTCACTAGTTCTTGAGAAAGCTTTCTGTGACGTACTGAAGGACGGGCGGACAGGCAGGTATAGATTTTAGTCTCGTAAAAAATTCTTTGTATAAAACCATGGCATGTTGGGTAGACAGGACTACGCTCAAGTAAGAAGGGTTTTGTGCTTAACCTACAGTATGCGGGTGTTTAGAATGATTTGATTCAAGAGTAACTTTTATGACATGCATAGTAAATATATTCTTACTTTAAAAGAACTCCATTTCAACCAGCCAACATTTTGTTTCAATATTGCTAGAATCATTGATCATTGATCATTGATCAATAGTTTAGTATCTGGCTCGTTGGAAAGCCTATGTAGTAGGAAAATCGTACATGATTGTTGCAATCGGATGAAATTCAAATGGGTATAACTTCTGTAAATTTTATTGAAACGTATAGAATATAAGGATCTTTTAAAGAACTACTTGAATGGCTGACTTCGTCCAATTTAATGATACTAATAGAGTTTTACTGACAAAAATGCTAAGCCCTACTATTATTAGCAAAGTTCAATGAATTTCAACCTTTAAAATGTTTGTTATTGGATGTTCCTTAATGATTTTTAGGGCTAGAAAATGGTGGAGGTTCATGGAATGGAATAAAATAACGCCAGAAATGACAGGAGAGATGGTTGAATTGATTCCAGATAGACTCAAAGCTGCCTTGAGCCAAAAAAGGCAACCATTTTAAATATGCGTATTGCACTGGAAAACTGCCAGTCAGATAAAATTGAGGAAAACTTATACTGCAACAAATAAGCTGAGATATAATATTAATCCTTTAATTTTTTTTGTTGTTATTTAGCTCTTAGGAATGAATTTTTGAAATAAGTGAAATAATTTATTTACAAACAAAAGCTTTATTTAATTAATTGCTGTTTAAATTTTTTCAATATCTATTTTCACATTAAAGTTAAAGCACCTTAAGCCATGAAAAATGTATTGCATCAAATAAGCTGTGAGCCACTGTATCTTTGTATTCATAGAACAGTAAATTTTTGTGACATTTTCTACTCGTAAGCGCCACTTTAATCCTTTGGTATATTTGAGTCCGTAATTTACTCTGAGCGACTGAAAATCCTGATTTCACCTTAGTCATTATCAAATTACATGAGGAGACTCCTTTGCTTAGAAACAGTTAAAATTTTTTGTAGACTACGTGCATCAATCATAAGTGAGTAATTTAATGCAAGCTGATTAGTCATTTATCCCCGGCCAATTAGGGTATATGAAACATACGAATTTGAGGCGATAATGTTGATGAATACTCGTATATCATATATCATATGATAAATGATTCAAAATAATTAATTCTATTTCATGGCTTGACAGAAGTGTAGGATGAACAGTCACTGCGGGTTCATCGAATTAATTAATGTTCAATTTGATATTCGCAGTGATATTCGAATAATACAATACATGCATTGGAGCATTCTATTTACTAGCTTTCATCTGCCATATTATCATAGGTGGAATACAATATAATTAAAATTCAATTTGATTCATACAATTGGCAGCAATTGAACGGTTATACTACAAATTATCGATTTTGGCTCATTTTGTTATATACTGGTACTATAATTGATCGTGTGAAATAAATAAATAATAAAAATAAATCAATCTCAATTGCGCTTTCATCAAAATTGTCCACCGGCAATCACACTGGCTATCATAAAATTCTTGAAATACAGTTAAATCTTCATCCACTAAAGCTACTGGATCTGCATGTTTGTGCGATTTAATTTCTTGTTAACGCTCATCAGTTGGAGTATTCATCAATCTTCTGTGCTTTCATTAGTCACTAACTATTCCGAATGGCGAAAAATGGCCAGAAGGACATATGATGACGTGAGGATATTATCTCATATTATTTGATGAATGTCGCTAATAAATCGAGCATGCAGAGCATTTCCCGAAGCTTTTGTTTTTTTTTGTGCTGATAAGACAGAACGGAAATGTTGTATTTTTACAGCAGATATTTTTCTACGATTATGTGAGGTAGCTTGTCAAAATAAGAAAGCGGACTAATTTCAGCTGACATGAAACGTGAAAAGTAGATATTCCTATGTGTTATTGTAGGGCGAGGGAAAATGTATGAAAAATTGAGTGTTTCATTCCCCCCTTCTTCTAAATCAGCTCTAAATTTAACATCTCCAGGAGAAATGATCAAACAATATTAATGAAAAGTTAAGTGATTCACTATCTGCACCTAAGAAATTCGTCCCACAGTTACTTTAACCCATTTCATCCTAGTCAAAGTCAATAGCACTTTATTCAATACTAATCGTTATAAGTTTCAAAGAATATAAATAAAATCCCAACAATAAAAATACGAAAACTTAATGGCCCAAATAGCTCTTTGAATTTATACGTTAACATTTCAAAACATTAAATAAAAAAACAATATAAAATTCAAATTAGTTAAAATTATTACATATTATATGATTTAATTAGACAAACGGAAAAAACCAAACAGCACTATTAAAAATTATTTATAAATTCAATACAACAGTGAACTTATATTCTAAACCTGCTCGTAATATGTAATAATTCTAATCAAATTCAATCAAAAAATTTTATGTTATACTAAAAATGCTTTCACAATATTCCTAACCTAAGCGTCAAACCTTATCTCTAAACTTAATATAACAAACATAACATATACCTTTTCTAAATACTGAAATCTATTCCTAATTCTTAACACAAATAAACAACAACGCTCTATGTAGCAATAATGAGCTGAAACTCAAAACTACGCAAGGGAAAACACATAACGAAAAATTAACACGAATAATTTAGACGTCGTCGTTCAGCCACCAATACCTAGATTGTGCGCTCCCAGCTCGATCAGCAAATGAGGATCTCCATTGGAATTGTTGGTCTCGTGAACTCAAATTCGGAGGATATTTTATCTTCTTATCGGTAGCCCGTCTATATATGAGATATATTATTGGGACACCCTCAGAGTCAAAAACATATCAATACATGTCTTCGGTTCTCCCAGCAGAAGCCATATTGACTCAACATCAGAGCATTGAAAAAATAGTCAACACTTGTTCAAGCACCAACACTCAGTTTCACTTCATCCCTCCCAGATCTCCACATTTTGGTGGGCTCTAGGAGGCCACAGTAAAGTCAACCAAGTACTTGTTACAACAAACCATTACCTCTGCATCACTAACCTACGAAGAATTATGTACGGTAGCCTCAGAAGTCGAAGCGATTCTCAACTCTACGCCCCTTGTACCACTATCGTCTGACCCGAACGATTTGGCTCCATTGAAATCAGCACATTTTTTTTAGGGGGGAGCCACTTGTAGGCGCTACGAATGCAGCCAGCGATACAACGAAAATGTCGTTGGCATCCAGATGGCAGTTGACAAATCAACTTAAGAACGAGTTTTGGAAGCGGTGGTACATCGAATATTTGAGGGAACTGCAGAAACGCACAAATGGACAAACAAAATAACATCAAAACGGTCAAATTACAGTACGCTAATGAAAGGGATTATCTAATATTTGCCTTAACATTGCCCCTGTTGCTGCCAGCAAGATTTCATATTTTTCGATCATTGCCATTACCCACCATGATCATCAACACTTTCCTGTCGTTGTCATCTGCACCAGAGCTAATTATGGTGAACGTTTTCAAGGATCAAAGCCACTCTCTGACGGTGACCGAGCTTATGCAATGCCAAATTCCAGAAATCAACTCGTTCATATGCAGCAAACATCGACTTATAATGCACAAAAGTGATGAGAACGTTGACTGCATTATGGAACTGATCTCGAAAAACAGACTGGCATCTAGTTGTGTCTTCAGTCAAGACCACCGAAGAAAACTCTGTCAGCAATTAAATTCCCCAAACCAGTGGCTTTTTTCGCTAGACAAGTCGTACGACTTCACGTTTGTATGCAACAACCAGGTTTTCCTGCAACACCTACAATGTAAAGAAATCCTTGAAATGCAACCGGACTGTACATCGAAGGATGATGAGCTCAGTCTCCGAGCCTTTAACACTCAACAAACCTCGCTAAATGTTACATTTCACCTAGCTATGAATATATTGTCGCGTATTATGGTTTGCGGCCAATAATTTTAATGTTCCGGGAAAGCGAAAACACAATATCTTCTAAATTAAGTTAAAAGAGTTTATTTACTTAAAAAATGCACAATCATTAATTTAACACTTTCACTAATTTTACTTTCACTTGCCTAATAATTGTTATCTCTACTGTCTATCACTTCACAATCAATATCGCTTTTAAGCGAATTAAGACCACTCTATCGAAGTTTTTACTATCGGGGTTGTAATGAATCCCCCCATCCATTCAGCTCGGCTTTATACCTGTATAGGGTCTCTAGTCATTCAATTCATTTCTCGTACATTGGCGAATTGCCTGAAATATTCGGGCAGCTTAATGAATGGGGCATTGACGTCGCTTTCAGATGTTGATCATGCTTGGCAGGTTTTTGAGTACATTCTTTTGTTGATCTTGATATTGTGAAAACAATTACGACAGTAGCTCGCAGAATTCTTTGTATATGTAACACTGCCCCCACCTCAGTTCTTTTCGTCCCGGAAAGATGTGTCGCCAGTTGTAGTCAATTCTCCCTGGGTGTAATATGGGGCAAGACGGTCCAGGTGCACGGTTATCATTTTGGCTCTCGGCTTACGGTGTTCCTGTATGCGATATATGACGTCGTTGACTCACTTTGTAACCCGGTATGGTCGCTCCCAATTATGCTGCAACTTTGGAGACCTACCCTTCCGTCGTTTTGGGTTATATAGCCACACCAAGTCATCTTGCTGGAAGCCAGTAGAATATGCCTTTAGATCACACCTGGTCTTCATGCGGTCAGTAGCGGATTCGAGGTGCTTTCGCACTGTCCGATGTATCTGGTTCAACCGTTGTCTTAGCTCACTTGTGTACTCCGAGATTGTTTGGGGTTTCTCAGGAGGTGTCCCGAACTTTATATCAGCTGGCAGACGAATAGTCTTTCCAAAAATGACTTTGGCTGGAGCTTGGCCCATCGATGCATGCTCAGCAGCTCTGTACGCCATCAAAAATAGTAGGATGTGTCGGTTCCAGTCCCTTTGGTTCTCGTCAACCATCTTGGCGAGATTGGGGATGCAGTGGTGCTGTCCTCGTTTTCCGTATTCCCAGTAGTCCGCACATTTCGCCAAAACATAGTGACTTAAAGTTTCGGCCTTGATCCGAATGTAGTTCGCAAGGTACGCCATAGTTGCTTCCTGGTTGGGAATGGGGTAGACCTCGGGCCACTTGCTGAAATAATCGGACACTTGCTGAAATAATCGGCCACTTGCTGAAATAATCGGCCACAACCAGTGTGTATCGATTTCCCCATTCGGATTCAGGAAAGGGTCCTGCGATGTCAACAGCAATCCTTTCAAACGGCACGCCCACGTTATGAGTTTGCATTTGTCCTCTTTGTCGTCGCTTTGGACCTTTGACAGAAGCGCAAATCGTACATCGACGGCACCAGTCCTCTACGTCTTCTCGAGCGTGGAGCCAGTTAAACTTTTCCCGCTATTTCGCTAAGGTCTTGTCAACACCAAGGTGGCCTCCCGAGGATCCTTCGTGCGTCTCCTTAACCACATCGGGAATTCGGCTTTTAGGAAGTATAGTTTGCATCCTATAGGAGCTGCCATCCACCGTTTCCCATTTCTGCTTGAGGACGCCACCCTCCTCCTGAAGGGAGTTCCATTGTGCCCAATAGCTTTTCAGGGTTGCGCCATGCATTGAAACGTCTTTCCACTCAGGTCGCTCAGTTGTCTCCTTCCATACGAGCAATGGTCCGATGTCTTCATTGGCTAACTGGGCATTTCGAATCTCCTCCGATGACAAACCTTCATCGAATTCGGCCGTTATCAATCGCAGACCAACGGGCGGCTCCTTTTCCTCAATCCGTCGGCAATGCTTGTAGTTAGCTGGACATGGACGACGAGATAGGGCGTCAGCATTTCCATGAACTCCGCCCTTCCGATGAACAATTTCGCAGTCGTATGACTGAAATCTTTCCATCTATCTCGCAACTTGTCCCTCGGCGTTTTTGAAGTTAAGCAGCCATCTCAGCGATGTATGGTCCGTTCAAAGCACAAATTTCTGGCCATATAGGTACTTGTGGAACTTTTTGGTGGCCTCTTTTATAGCCAGTAGCTCCTTCCTGGTCAAGCAGTAGTTCCTCTCACTTTCTGAGAGAACTCGACTGTAATACGAGAAGACTCTTACTTCGCCATCGATCTGCTGGGAGAGTACAGCTCCAATACCGCCGTTGCTTGCATCGGTGTCCACTACAAACATTTTTCCGGGTTTCGGATATGTCAGCACGGGTGGTTCACACAACTTCTCCTTCAAGGTCTCAAAGGCTACTCCGCATTGTTCATTCCAGACAAACGGACGATTTTTCTCAGTTAGCTGATGGAGAGACTTAGCTATTTTGGCAAAGTCTTTGACGAATCTTCAATAGTAGGTTGCCAGACCCAGAAAACTTCGTAGTTGGCGCTTGTTGTTTGGTGTCGGCCAGCTTTTCACGGCTTCAATTTTCTCTGTGTCTGTTTTGACCCCCTCTGCTGATACGACGTGTCCCAGGTATTTTACTTCAGCTGCGGAAAGGGTACACTTGTAGGGACTAAGTTTTAAATTCGCCAGTCACAATCGGAAGAAAACCTCTTCTAAGTTCCGCACATGCTCTTCGAACGTTCTCCCGATAGCAATGATTTCATCTAGGTACACCAAGCAGGTTTTCCAGGTTAGACCTCATAGCACGTATTCCATCCGGCGTTCGAAAGTGGCTGGAGCATTGCAAAGCCCAAACGGCATCACCACAAATTGCCACAATCCGGTCCCAACTGAAAATGCGGTCTTCTCTCGGCCCTTCTTGTCGATTTCTACCTGCCAGTAGCCACTCTTGGGATCGAGTGCAGAAAACCATTTTGCGTCGGCTAAAGTGTCGATGATGTTATCGATGCGTGGGAGCGGGTAACTTTCTTCCTTTTTTTCTTTCTTTTTCTTTACAAGAACTACTTGCACGGCCCATGGACTGACAGAAGGTTCTATAACGCCTTGGTTTTCCATGTCCGAGATCAGTGCGCTCACTTCTCCTTGTTTGGCTATAGGAAGACCTCTCGGTGCTTGTCGAATTGGCTTGGCTCCCTGTGTATCTATCACGTGAGTTACCATACTCGTTCGGCCTTGGTTATCTGGACTTGTTGAGAAGATGTCACTGTACTTGGTGACCAGATCAGAGGCTCGCTTAAATAGCTGCACTGGCAATTTGGTCTGCTTCAATATTGCAAACGAAAGTTCCCGGGCTTTGTCTGTGTCTTGCCTCCTTTTCCAATGAGGTGATGGTGGAAACAGGCTGGCAGCTACCGATGACTTCTCCCGCTTTGCTGCTCGTGGTTGAGTCTGCGGTGTTAAGGACTCTAACGGGCACGTATCCGTTCCTTATAGATCTTACAAGGCTTCACCCTACAATCAAACTGCGGAATGCGGACGTCTTCATTAGCGTTGTCAGATTAGATTGGTGGTCTCCAGAATCACCATCAAGCTTGGCCCATACAATGCTTTCGGAAGAATTCGGTACATCAGTGTCGGCACATACTATGACATTCATCTTGGGAATTTGGACGCAGGGATCCTCCATCAATACTTCGACATTCTGCCATTTCAATACCTGTTTGCCCAGATCCAACGTGATTCCATGTGGTCGCAGAAAATCCATTCCAAGAATGCAGTCATCCATAATGTTGGCGACCAGAAAACTATGTCGGAACGCAAGGTCTCCCAACTGTATCTGGAGGTTGACCTCTCCATGAACAGGTGCAGTTTCTCCCGTAGCTGTCCATAGTGAGAAAATCCTGCCCTTGTGAAGTAGTTGTTGTCTCACTAGGTCTGGTCGGATGATCGATCGGGTTGCACCAGTGTCGATTGTAATGGTAAAATGTTCTCCGTCAAATTGACCCAGGAGGCAGAATTCCACTTCTCCACGATGTAGTCTTGACACGGTTATGGTGGTGCTGGGGAAGTCGATCCTCCTAGCCAACGTCTGTCCCACGAAGTTGGCTCTTACATGTTTCCCGACCCCTCTGTTTGAAGGGCTTCCATTCTGGGCTCCTGACTCGGTCTAGATCTTCTCCTAGCTGCACACCCTGGACAATAGCTCGGTTTTCTTCGCTTCTTGCAGCCTTTTTGCAGGTGCCCCTTCTCTCCACAATTTCAGCATCTAAGTGCACCATTTACCTGCGGTTCTCGCTCAATTTCCACACGCTCACATCTGCAATCGTCTACCACTACCTCGTGGACCCGGACAGTGGTACGAGTCGCATTTTTCGCAGCCTCAAAGTTCTCACTATAAGCCAATGCATCCTTAACCGTTTGCTTTTGGGTTAAATACACAGCTTGTTGCAATTCCGGATCCTTTAATGCACTGATGAATGCTTCTGTTGCTGCGTCATCTCGTAGTTCTGAGTCATAGGCTGGGTAAGCCAAAAGCGCCAGTCGCTCAATGTCTTGGGCTAGCTGCTGTAGGGTTTCGCCAGACTTATGCATCCGATGCCGTAGCTGTGACCTATAAATCTGCTTCAGTTGCTCGTTCCTGCCTATTCCAGTGATTTTCCCCAGCGGTGGCTTCAAACTGGGTTTTGTAAATGCTCCAGACCGTTTGCCCATCGAATATTCGTGCTTTCACATTTCTGGATGAGCTATGCGTGCGGTTGTAAGCAAGGCTGGTGAAGTGGTTACTACTGCCTTTGCTGTTTCCAATTCCTTTTACATGTTTTCCATCAAGAAAAATTTTGATGCTATGAATCGATGATTACAGTACAGGGGAGTGGCCCCTGGAAAAAAATTTCATTAAAGGTAGCCGAGATGGGTATCAAATGAAAGGTCTTGATGAGTGCTTTTCAAAACAGTTCTTAAACTGACAGTTTTTGCTTCAGTGGGGGCACAGGGAGGGAAATACACGAAAAATGTGTTTTCCCCTCGCGATTGGACACCTGTGATCTAAAAAGTCTGAAAAAAATTACCAAGAAAAAAAATTACCTCAGAAGTCAAAATTCGTTCAACTTTGTTAATAATTGTATGTTCTTCGAATTTTACATTTCCTCCAATAAAATCACATGGATGCCTTTAAATCCACCCCATTTAAGTAGCCTTACATAAGGTCCTAATACCCTGTGAGTTTGATGAAATTCGAATCATATTCACGGAAGTTATATCCGTTTGAAATTTCTCCAATCACAGCAACAATAACACACTATTTTGGTATTTTATGGACCTTACATCGAACCAGACACTGCAGTTATGATTTGATCTTTTCAGATGAGATCGATGAAATAAATGCTTTTGAGATTTCGTGATTTGAGTGATTTTTGTTAGTTGAATACGAAGAAGCATTGGATCTTCTTTTAAACGAGCAAACCTTTTCAACATGTTTCTTGATTTTATTCATTGCTGGTGATTGCTTTTTGTAAGTTGAGTACAAAACCCTTCTGACATAAGCGTCGTTCTATCTACCCAACTTGTTCGAAATTCAACCGATAATTTTCATGTTGAACTGGAATGAGGAAGAAATCATCCCTTCGATGATTGATTTCCATTACGATTGCGTTGTGGTCGCTAGCGTAAGGAAGCACCTGCAGTTTCCGTTGAGGACTATTAAAGCTGAATTTAAGTCTGCATCAGCAGTGCAGAGGTCCAAATATGAATTTGTCTTAGGGTGTGTTAGAAACCCCGACTATAGATTGCGGCTGTATTCAATTTGGTTCTCTGTTATCCACGATTTCAGGAATACACCTCTGGGATTATTGTTTGCGTTCAGCCATGATGTATGCTGGGCATTCAGGTCACTGGCAAGAATATAATAACTATGCAGCCTGTTCAATTCAAGTATATCGAACAAGGAATTGAGCTCCTCCTAGAACTTGAGAAAATTTCTACCAGTTGCGTAAGCAGAGATAATGAAGAGGTTATCTCCACCTAGCAGTGAAATTTTGATAACGGACACTTCAAGAAATTCAAAGCTTTTGAATTTGACTTTTTCAATATTTTGGAAACAATGGGGTCTTCGAACCAATATCTCGGTGCCACCTTTACCATCACCTATTACCCTATTGTTTCTTATGGATTTGAAATCCTTGAATGTCATGGACTGCCATGAATTGAGGTGGGTTTCAGTGAGAAGCATGATGCCAGGCTTTTGCTTAACAACGATTTCAAGGATATAGTCACGTCGGTGTATGGTAACAATGGAGTTGAAGTTGATCGAGATGAGACGAGGCTTAACCATGGAAAGGTGACTGCATGATAAACTATATTGAAGCATATTGGCCTAAACGTTGAAGAACGAAATTGATTTTTTCATCTTGGTTATTTATTCTTTCTGAAAGACATTCAAGCTGTTGGTAAATTTTGAGAAGCAGCTCATTATTGCCACTTACATTATATTTAGGATAAGTACATGTTATGTTTATTATGTTAGGTGTAGAGATAAGGTTTGAAGTTTTGGTTAGGAATATTATGAAAGCATTGTTTTAGTGTAAGATAAAATTTTTGATTAAATTTGATTAGAATCAAGTTATAACATATCAGATGCAGCACAAAATATCACTGTTGTGTCAATATTATAATTAACTCTTGAATAGTGTTTGTTGTTTTTTTCTCGTTTTTCCAATTGAATCAAAATATGTAATAATTTTAATTAAATTAAATTTGATATTGCTTTCTTTTCTTGATTAAACGCTTTTTTAAATTGATAATGTATAAATTTAGAGAGCCATTTGTGCATTAAATTTTAGAATTTTTATTGCTTTATTCAATTCAACTCAATTGATTTATTTCTATTACATGTTCAATACAATACTTATTTGAGAATGTGAAAGTTATTGAATGGTTGAGCTAAAGTTAGTCCTTTTATCTGTATTTTTTCATGTACTATCCTATGATATACAGCTTATGATGTCGGTACTTCATTTTTGAGGAAAAATCTATAGTTATATGTATGAAAACCTCTTGATTGAGTATAAGATAAAACTTTTGTCTATGCTTATACTAACTTATCTTAATTTAACATGAAAACTTGGCTTACTTAAGAATTTTATCATCCATCCGATGAAGTACTATATAAGGTTTTGACGAGAGGGTTATTTAGCATGGTGCGCGAAAGTTTGAAATTGGCAACTAATTTGTTGCATCTGTCATTAATTGTAGCCATCCTGGATATTTTATGCAGGTGGTAATAGAGTGCCATGGAGGAAGGTTCAGAATGAGTTTAAGGACTTTGTTTTGTGAGGTCTGTATTTTTGTAAGCTGGATTTTGCAGCAGTAATAAGTTGTGGGATGCCGTACGTCAACATTGATCGAAATATTTTTTTGTGCAGAAGTAATTTATTTTTTAATGTTAAAAGCGAATTTTTATTGAATAATGGGTATAAGGATTTAATCAATAAACTACTCTTTCGTTGGAGGTCTAGAATATGCGCTTTTAAGGCGAGTTTCCTATCAAGAATAAAACCTAGATATTTAACAGTATCGTTCCAGTTAATACTTTCACTATGGTACCTAAAAGGCCTGTCAGGAAGGTTTTTCAAGGATCTTCGCTTTGTGAAGGATATTGCCTGAATTTTGCTGATACTCACTTTTATTTTCCACGAGGAATAATATTAATTCAGCTTCTTTAGGCCTTTTTCCAAACTTTCTGTGATCATTTTAGGATCTTCATGTGAGGTATAAAGTGCTGTGTCATCAGCATAAACAGCAAGTTAGCACTGAGGGACACTGGGAATATCACTAGTGTAAATATTATACTGTTGGGCTTAGTACAGATCCTGGTTTTACACCTGCTGGCGAAGAGCATTGCCACGAAAATTCCTGATTAATAGCTACAAAGGAGATCCTAACATATTTGATTAGAAGCTTTTTATAATTTTAATTTACCATAGGGTAATTGTATTTGTATATTTTTTGTAGTAAGCCATCATGCCAGATATTATTGAAAGCCTTTTCTCTCGTGATTGCACTGTGTAATTCTGAATTACGCACAGTACCGGGGGGTATGTGAGAATCATACGTTTCTGTGTGACTAGCGAAGATTTATTGGTTAGTATCAGATCAATTGTTGAAGGCGACATGAGACTGCAAAATTTCTTGTTGTACATAAAGAATGAAGCATTCGTCCCGTGTTTGGCCTCTGAAATCCCCACATAGTATGTCTGGAATTAAAATCACCTGAATTACATATGGAGTCGAAAAAGAGGAAAGTTTTATTATATAATCTTTAGATCCTAGCTTTTTGTCCGGGTTCGAGTTTCCTCCTTGGAAATAAACAACTATTGAAGTGATGTCAGATTTGTCATGTACTATTAATATTGGTAGAGATATTTTCGACGTAATTAGTTTTGACTTGTTTGTTAAGTTCATGCTCAATATTATTTTTTATAATTATTGCAACGTGGATCTATCTAATCAATAGGTTATATAATTTGGGCAATAATACGTATTCTCGGGGTTGAGCCAAGTTTTCGTAATCACCATTACATCTATATTATTTTCTGTAATGAAATTATTTATTTCTATAATCTTATTTCTAACGCTACCTGTATTCCAATTACATATCACAAGTTGAGGTGCCAGTTAAACTGTAAATAAATGTAATTGTTAAAGAAGCAATTACATTAGACTGATTTTCGCGTTATCTACAATTTTTGAGGTTGGTGATTAATTCGGATATTATGGTGAGTAACTCATTTGCCGTAAAAAAGTTTGTCTGCCCATGTGGTTGATGATGGACACAGACATTCGTTGATATTGAAGCAGTCGTATGTTGGCACGGCAGTGCAGTTAAGTTTTGCGCATCAATCGCTATTGAAGATTTAGCTTGTTCGTTGATTCTAGCAGTTGTTACATTTTTAAGTGCTAGTGCTGGCGAAGTACTTTTTGTTGTTGTTTTGTGTTGGTATAGTTTTTTTGCCAGTCAACGTTTGATTTCCACGTACTCTGCGCGCTTCACGCAATTTATGTCTAAAGCTGTGTTGTTATGAACGAGCAAAAGAAACTCCCCGCCTGACCTTCATACCCTTGGAATCGTAGCAGGAACCATCCAGTTAGTGCTATAGGAACTGTAGTCCTTACCAACCACAGAAGGGGTTGTGTTATTAGCGACCTGTCATTATTGATCGGTAAATCGCGCGAATGAGTGATAGGAATCAGACAACAGGAGGAATTCACCGGACAACTCTAGAGGAAAGCGACGGGTTCGTAATACGAAGCGGTGGAGCACTCTCAACCCGAAAAAGTAAGTCTGAATCTTCTTGTTCTAGCTCAAATCATCAGGTGAAGCGAAACCGAAATCGAGCCCGTTGAATTAGATACAATTCTTGAATGAACGAATACGGTTGATAATTTGCATGTACATCATTTAAAACGAATTAGTCAGTTACGCGAACAAACGAAGCAATTCAAAGAAGAGATTAAACACTTCGGCGGAGTCTCGCTAAACCAGACTGGTTCTTTCGATCTATCGCAATCATTAAAGATGCTAATTACGTCCCACGATTGGAATTTATCGTTTGAGGCAGGCCCATCTACAAACGCTTAAATTGATCAAACTAACAATTTTGCAGGCAATATGGCCGATTATGCTAAGGTAGCTAAGTTAATGGGGCAGATGATCCCTTTGTTTTCAGGAGCTCCAAGCCCGTCAATAGTTTTAGGCCTGCAGACCTTTATTGGCTGCAGCAGGCAAGTTCGAAAGTGTTTGAATAGCCAGGAGCAGGTTGCTTTTATGTAGATTTTTCCAACTCTTCTTCGAGGAGAAGCTTACCAGCTGATATCGTCAAAGTTTACTTCAACTCTAGAGGCAGCTGAGAAGCTCTTGAACCGCGTCTACATGCCAAGGGGAAACTTAGCAGGAATCGGTGAGTGGACTCATCCTTGCCAAACAAAACCCCACGGAATCAGTATTATCTAACACAACACGTCTGGGACAAATGCTTAAGCAGTGCCAGGAGGCTGCTGTTGTTAAATATGCGGGTAAGTAAGATCGCAAACGCACAGCTCTAGGATTCCGCTAAGAATGCCTTTAGGGGTGGGTTTAGCAGTCCCCATATTTGTCACCAACTTTACCTTCGAGGATCTGGTTACTAAAGATTTAAAGATGGAAAAATTGCAGCAAGGGGCTTTCCTCCTTCAGGGCGATCCGATGCAGTTATACCCACAGATATCAAAGGTACAACCCCACTTTCGGTACTTGGTTGCCTGGTCAACATGCATTTACGCCTCAGCAAACTAGTATCATACCTAATCCGTGTGCCGTTTCTCTCCAGCCACAGGTAGGAATGGCGCTGGATCCAAGCTCGGGCTCGAATCATCTTAATTTGCAGAGAGTCCAAAAATCACATCTAACTTTTGTCACAGACGAGGCCACACTTATGCAGACTGCTATAGTCGCAAAAATACCCCTTATTATCCAGCATATAAGGAGTATGGTCACGATCAGAGGGATTGTAAGGCGAGGCTAGCTACGCCAAAGCCAGTTTTTAACGAGGGTCCAAGGGTTTTTAGTGTCCAGGTAAAATGTGATTTCTGTGGCCGAAGGGTTCATGACGTGGGTACTTGTTTTCAAAAGAAAAGATGGAAAGCCAAGCAGCAGGGAAACGAGACACAGTTGAGTCGAAAATCCCCGGCTAAGCTACAATAAAGACGGTGCAACCAGGAAGCCAATATCTCAGTAGGAAGGTTGAATCTAGGGTGTCGCAGGATGTCACTGGCGGGCTTAATACAGTAGATAACAATTACAGAGACTCAAAGCTCATGACCGCTTCATTGCCTTTAGATATTGGAAAACAGGAGAAAACTAAACTAACTATAGAAACAGGTGCAGAGCTTAGCATAAGTAGCTAATCGGCAATACGCGATTCGTGCCCAATAGATGTTCATCGTAAGCTCACTTTGTAAAGCACTTTTCGGGAAAGAGAAACCCTTGGTTCTACCCAAGGCAATTTCAAGCTCCCCACAAAGCTTCCTTGTACTTTTTATGCAGTGGACCCAGTTCAGGAGGCGTTCAATGATGGTTTTCTCGGAAATGACCTTCAAGCAAAAAATCATAATATAGAAGGTCCTGTTCTGTCACTATTGTTTTCTTGCACGGAAGCAAATATTAGTGAATTCAGGGTTCCTCTTGAGTGAGGGAGCAGTAGATTTACATCAGTCTTCGGTAGAGGCGCTGAATAGTGCATACGTGTTGTCCAAAAGGGCAACGCGAAGTGAGGCATGCTGAGAATGTGACCGAGCTGAGGATGTGAATTGTAGTTCTGCAAAGGGGCACACTAGCAGCTAAAGTCATTCCAATGGAACCTACCGAGTCAGTTTCAAAGGGTTGTCTCATTGTTGCCACGAACACAACATCTAGTGGAGATTCCGATTCGGTTGGATAAGGAAATGCTTTATCCCGCAAGTTCAATAGCAGTGGCATGTTCCTAGCCAATGCTCTTCTAGATCCGGTCCGCCTTAAAATAGGGTTGATGAACTCAAGTGAGGTGCCAGTTGCACTTAAAGAGATTGTCTTGGAACTTGAGAAGTTGGATGAGTATTTGATTGATATTCTAGAGGATACGAATAAAGAAGTAGAATCCTGTCAAACGCCTTACAATAGTCCCCTCGTGAAACGGATAGGAGATGTAGTATAAGCTGGAGGAGGAACTCACAAGTTAGCAAATGATCGGTAAGGGAACATATATACTAAATCAGCGCATCAGTTTCCCTCGGCTGATGCTAGGCGCAATGCACTGAGACAGGAGCTCACACTTTATGAAAATATAACTCCGAGAAGAGGGCTGCTATTACTGCATTATAGTATGTCAAGAGTTTGGAGACATCTTTTTCTTGCCGATAAGTTGAGCTACATGGAGGCTATAACGCATGACATTCCATTTTCGACTGACCAAACGCCCAAAATCAGAAAATGAACCGATTTAGTCAGTCCGGAGAAGTGCCAGTTCTTACGGCCTGAAGTGGTATATTTGGGACATATTTGTTCCCAAACAGGTGCACGGCCGGATCCGAGTAAGATTAGCTGAGTGTGTGGTTTCCCCGTCCTCACAACGGTCCATAGGCTACAGTTCTTTCTAGGGCTGGTTAATTATTACTGGAAGTTTATTCCAAATTTTTCTAAGATAGCCGGATCCTTTACAATTCTGCTCCGTAAAGACGTTCGATTCGCATGGACAGATAAGTGTACGGAAGCATTTAAGCTGTTAAAGAATTTGTTGGTGGAACCCCCGTTGCTGGCGTATCTTGATTTCTCGCAGCCTTTTAACCTTAATACTGATGCAAGTAAGGAGGTGCTGGGAGCCGTCCTATCTCAAGGAGACTTTGGCAAGGACTGCCCTATATCCTATGCGAGTCGAACGCTGAATCAGGTGGAGCGTAATCATTCCACTATTGAAAAGGAATCGCTTGCGATGGTTTGGTTAGTGAAAAATTTCAGATGCTATTTGCAGAGCAGGCGTTTCACCATATAGACTGATCATATACCCTTAAAGAGGGTGTATAACGTGAAAGATCCTACCATCCGGCTGGTAATGTTCCACCGCTCCGCATGGCCAGCTTAACGGTTAAAACTTTATGTGATGAACTTAGTGCTTTACACAATAAATGTTCCGTTGCGTGTAATGAGATTGCTCCCTTGCTCCAGTTTGTTGACACTATATATGCACATCCTCTAACTGAGACGAGCCTGGATACCTGGCCAGCAACGATTCAGAGGTTGTCTTTCAATCATCACCTGGGCCCTCATTTTCTCGTCGAGGTGCTATATCGAGAAATTGGCCCACTTCACCCAACACTCTTGTAACGGATATTCAACCAACGCCAGTAGCTGATGTTTCTAATTCCGATGATAATCTGCAAGCACCACAGGTAGTTCCATTTCTTCATGTCGTGGCGCCGCCGAAGCAAATGTTTATATCTCGTCTGGCGGATGAGACATCGACAAATGACATTAGTGATTATGTCTCAACGAAATTTGGACCTCCAGCAAAGATTATCAGCTGCCACAAACTGACAAAAGACAACATTGAAAGCAGAGTTATAGCTTCCTTTAAGCTTACTGCACCTTAAACTACAGCATAGTTCTTCAACCAGAATACTGGCCTCCTTGAACAGTAATTAAACCATTCAAGGCAATCAAAAGAAGAAATTTCCATCGCGCGGTAAGCTCTCTTCCGAAACCTTAACAACTGGGCACCCTACGCCTTTTCCAAATATTAATTTAAATTTTGATATCGGAAACACTTCTCGTAGCTTCAATCTTTAATACCAAAATGTACGTGGCATGCGAACCAAGCTGGAAGCTATTAAAATTGCATCTTCCATTTCCGTCGATGATTTCATTTGTTTTACAGAAACCTGGCTAACTCCCGATATCGCCAGCAGTGAAATTTTTCCACTATATGATTTGTACCGAACTGATAGAAATCGCTTGGTTTCAGGTTAAATCTTATGGTGGTGGTGTACTTATTGCTACTCATAAAGCCTTAGGCAGCAAACTCTGCTCTGACTTTTCACCATCTCTTCCAGTAGAATGCATTGCTGTCCTAATCAATATCCCTCAAGCCGTGAGTTTAGTATTGCTTTGCGTGTATATCCCTTGCAATGCTCCTTTCCGCGTTTACAACCGTTTTTTCTCTGAATTATCTTCATATTTCTGTAGTACCAACCCTCTTTACAATATTTTAATCTGTGGTGACTTTAACATGCCTTGCCTAAGGTGGGACTCATGCTCTCATACCCTCTCATCCTTCAATGATCTCTCTATCCTGTTTTCTTCTTTTTTATCGCTTTGCTCCCTATCGCAATTAAATATGATCCCAAACGCAAACAATTTCATCCTTACTACCAATCCTGCCTCTATCTCCTCGATCACAAAATCCCCCCCAAATATGTAAAACCTGATCCCCGTCATCCTCCGCTTGAGTTACGTTTATCTTTTCTTGCACCTCAGTCCAAACGCACTCCTTTCTCCCCAAGATTTAATTCTCATAAAGCCAACTATCCAGCCATTCAGCTTGAGCTGGATAATATTGACTGGAATTCAATGCTACAGAAGCTAGATATCAATTCAGCGCTATCAACTTTCTATGAGAATCTCAGTAGCATAATTACAAACCATGTTCCTATCTGCCGTTCCCCTCGGAAAAAAGAGCCCCAGCTGGTTTTCCGCTGAAGTCTCAGACGCTCTTTATTTGAAGGACCAGGCGCGCAAAAAATTTCATCATTCCAACTCTAACACTGACCTCACCAACTACCGACTGCTTCGTAAAGAAGCCAAAAAAGCGGTTAAGAACGCAATGCGATCTTATTATTATATGATTGAAACATCACTGCAATCTAATAGTCCTAAGCCGTTTTGGACATACATTCTCTGAAACAACATCCCATATTCCTAATATCTTCTCATGGCGCAATTGCCAAGCTTCTGATGGGCACGCTATCTGTGACCTTTTCGCTCAATTTTTTTCCTCCACCTTTAAGGTTTCCAACCCCACTATATACTCATCGGGGCCTTCTCCTTCCCCTATTGTGCATTCTATCGTGACCTCTTCATCGGAAATTGAAAATGTACTGCTTAGCTTTGACATTAATGCTGGTCCGGGTCCTGATGGAATACCAAATCTGTTTGTTAAGTCATTATCTTCTTCACTATCTACTCCACTATCAATTATTTTCAATATTAGCCTTTCTACCTCCTGCTTTCCTGACGTCTGGAAGCATGCTAACATCTTTCTAATTCATAAGTCCGGAGATCGAAGTGAAATCTCAAAGTATCGTCTGATTTCTTTGCTGTCTTGTTTTGGCAAGCTCCTTGAGAGAATTGTGCATAACAGAATGTACGATGACATCAATATCTTGTTTGCTAATGAACAACATGGCTTCATGAAAGGTCCTTCGACAGTAACTAATTTGTTAGAACTTACGAATACCATTTCTCTTGCTTTCGACAAGAGTCAACAAGTCGAGGTCATATACACCGATTTTGCTAAAGCCTTTGACAGTGTTGATCACAGCCTTTTGGCTAACAAACTCCGATCGTTCCGCGTTTCCGACTCTATCCTCTCTTGGATCTTATCCTTCTTATCCCATCGCTCCTGCAGCGTTACATGGAATAATTTTTTTTCGTCGGACTCATTTAGCCCAAAATCTGGTGTTCCTCAAGTATCAATTTTAGGCCCTTTGCTATTCAACATTTTTAAATGGTCTCCCCACTATAACCTCACTTACAGCTCCTACGATGAGTGCTTACAGATCCTCAACATTCCATCACTCAAAAATAGGAGAGAATTCTTAGACCTGTGCTGCTTATTTAAATTATATCACGGTATTCTCTCATCCAATCTTCGGGAAAGGCTTTATATACGTCCCACCTCCAGAACGTGTTCAACTGACATATTCTTTGTGCCCTTTGCTCGTACTGATGTATATTTTTATTCATTTTTAGTACGCGTATTACGTCGTTACAATGAGCTCCAGCTGGGTCCTCTGGCGCATTCCTTAAACGCTTTTAAAAGCATATTGCATAATATTCTCCTTAGCTTCTAATAGTTTGTTAGTATTTCATATTCTTGTTTTTTTTTTTTATTTCAAATTACAACTTTGTTTATTCGCATGTATTATATTATATTTCATTACTTATTTTGTAACTGGATTCAAGGATCTATAAAATAGTGTAAATAAATAAATAAATTGTTGGAATTTGATCACCGCATTGAGTACAAGCCGGGAAAGTATAATACCAATGCTGACGCGTTGAGTAGGATCCCTCAGGACCTGGTGAATGAAGCAGGTAATAAGTATCAGTGTGGTGCTATAACTCGAGCGCAAAAACAGTGGGAAATGCTTGGGCAAGCTCTGGAAGCAAGGTCAGTGGAGCTGATACAAAGAGTCCATAAGACAAGAAGGGATGAAATTTCTCCTCCGAGGGGCTCTGTGTAGGTCCAACACTCGGAGGTCCCCACGGGGAACGTGGAAACTACGCAGCTGATGGAGAGGAGACGATTAAGATTAAATCTCCCCAGATCTAGGTACAACCTGAAGTCCTGACTCTCAATACCATAGAGGAGGTGGGAGTGGCCTTATTGGAGTTTCACGACTTCCCTTTTGGAAGACATCAAGAGGTTGCGAAAACCTACAGGAAGATGCGTAAAAAGTATAAATTAGACATTAAAAAGTATGCGAAGAAGTGTAAGAAATGTCAAGCTATGAAGACTTATCACCAACTCCACATACCAATGGTTGTCACAGACATAACGGAGAGGCCATTTGATAAATTATACCTGCACATCGTGAGCCCTCTCGTTGAAATAACTTCTAGAAATAAATTTATTTTGACTTTCAGGATAATTTAACAAAACTGGTACGCTTTACCGAATGCTGCGGCGATGAGAACGTGTGTTCTCACTTACTAGGAACTTCTGCTCCCCACCACGCCTTATTATTTTGTAGATGATGAGAACCATTCTACGATACTTACGATATTATCGTAGCCAGCTTGGTGGAAAAAGTTTGCATATGAGCCTGGAAAGCTTTCGCCCCCATATTTGCCGCAGCTCTCAGTTAGCTGGCGAAAGCTTTTATATTTGATCGCTATAAGCTCCCTTAACTTGCTTATACATAGAGCTTCTCGCTTCTGATGAATCGCCGACGTGTACACGTCATCCATATGCTGAAGCTTAACAGCGGCATTGTGGCTGCAACGTACATAGTAATCATTTGCTAGCGCTTATCAGTGTAATGTACATTACCGTCATTTGCCAACGCTTTTTAGTCCTAACCTTCGCTCGTTCATAGTAGGGACGGCCGATACCAACGAAGGAATTGATTCCTCAATATCGAGTCTGCTTGAAAAGGAAGGTATCGTGGTATCGATATGTCACGTGAAAAACATCGATACTAAAAGGAATCGACTCGATTCTTTCAAGTTAAAGAAGAAGAATTTACGGCATGCAAGATGTTTGACGCATAAAATGCTTGTACAAAATCGAAGCTTAAAGGTAGTTAAAAATCAGAGCAATCAAGCGAAATAAAACAGGCATATTTACTTTCGAAAAATCTTTATTAAAAGTTAAGAGCACATGTTTAATTTTTAGAACTGATAAGAAAGTCGAAAAATTATCGAATCTTTGAAGCTGTTTTCTACACTGCAAGAGATGTTGCCGCCAAAAAAGTTTCTTGGTGGAGGTGGTTGGCAGTCGTGCGGGTTTTGTTGTCCGTTATAATTAAACCGGCGCTGGAGAAGAGTCTTTCACTTAGGCAAGACGTAGCCATCATGGAGAGAAACCGACAGGCAATGGGATATAAATTCGGGTACTCTCCCTTCAAAGACTGCCACACCTCAAAAGGGTTCGCTCGCACACTGTGGAGAGGCTTGTTGAGGTACTGTCGCAGCTCAACAGGATAGCCACCAGGGAAGTTATCTCCAACCGCCATCTCACTCTGGCGTACAACCTCTTCGTGATCGCCCCAGAGATCATCAGGAGTCTCCTCATGACCAGCCTCGAATTCTCTCTCTTGCCGAGCTGCAGCACTGGTAGCTGCTGCTGTTTTCATAATTTTTTTTGTCTAATGGAAAGAAAAAAAATATTCTCATTATTTATAAAATAACAGCTGCATCAATAGAAAAAAATACTATATTAATAGAAAAAAGCTGTATTATAAGCAAAAATATAGCCTTCAACCAAAGCGATAAACATTACCTCATCAGAAATGTAGGTGAGCACATCTGCGATGCACTGAGCACTTCGAAAATAATGCTTCTTGAAACGGGGGTCAAGAATCGTTGCGACCGCTATGTTCCTATTTTTTTCAATGCTACCAAAGCGCCTTTCAAGTTCAGATAGCAAATATTGCTTTAAATTTGCAGCGGTCATATTGCCCACAGGTACCACCACTGCATGCATTTTCTATCCAGAAACATAACATAAATTTCAATACGAGACAGCTGGCACAAAAATAGAAAGTACTCACCTCACGCAGGATGTGAGTAACTGGTATGACCTTGCTGAGCGTTGTTGACTTTGCTGCAGAGAGTTCACTGGTCGCTTTAGCAAATGGCTGCAGAAGCTTCATGACTATTCGCAGAGTTGCTAGCTCTGCTCCATTCAGCATGACAATCTCCGAAAACCTAGTAGCGGCCAGGCTCACAATATCTGACAGCTCTAAAAACCTGGATAGTAACTCATATTTTGAGCTCCACCTTGTGGAAACTTCTTGAATGAGGCAAAGGCATGTTCCTTCACTTTTTCTTCTTTCTATTTGCAACTCTTTCAAGTGGTTGCTAAAGTTATAGCTCTGCCTTGAAAATGTCACAATGATCTTGACTTTTTTAAGAAGATCCATGACTCCGAGAACATTCTCCACTTTTTCCTTAATAATTTCATTTGTTCCATCATTCAGGGTACTTTGGACAGGAACCTCATGAGTTTCAAATGCGGTTTGTGGAATTCGGTTTAACATATGATCAAAGCATGGATTGTGACGGTTGATACCAAAAACCTGTCTCACTGCTTGCTTTATATTTTCAGCACTATCCTTTACAACCATACTGACTTTTTCATTTTCAATACCCCACTGCACTAAAATATCTTCTAAAGTTTGAGCAAGGTAAGAGGTGGTGTGCCTTTGCGTCAGATGAGTAAGGCCCAAAATACAAGATTCCATTTCAATTCCTTTCAGGATTAAGAAAATTAAAAATAAAATCATAAAACATTTGCATATTGCTTATGAAATTAATCAATCAATCAATAAATACATAAATTACCTTTCAGATAGTGAGCAGTGCATCCAAGATAGCTGTTAGTTGTATGAATCTCAGTCCAACAGTCTGCAGTGAGGCATATGGAGTTCGGCTTGCACAGAGCTTTTTTCACGAGCAAGCTGACAGATTCGTACTTGTCTTCCATTAGCCGGGTTGTTGTCTGGCGGCTGGGGGGCTTCCATAACGGAGCGGCCTTCTGGCAGAAGTACTGAAATCCTGGGTTCTCAAGTGTGGCCAGCGGCAGCCGGTCTTTGCACACCATGAACAGCATAGCATCTCTCAACTCAGCTGATCTTGTGCTTCCATCTATAAAAAGAAACCATCAGGTAGGGACGCAGCTGCATGAAATTTCAAAAAGTTAACCTTCAAAAGTTCTTTGCTGCCCAAAGCTGTTTGTTATAGTACGCTGCCGTTTGTGAAGGGTCGCACAGGAACAACCGCAAGTTCTGCGAATTCCGGGCAGTGAGGATGGTCGTTGTAGCGTAACTGAATGTGGCGAAGTTGGTGGTGAAGTTGATTGTGACATTACGGATGGATATGCGGAGAACAAAAGAGCAGAATTGGGTCTGCTAGTGCTGCCTGGGCTTTCATTAATGCTGAGCTGCAATAGTAGTGAAGCAGGTAACGAAAAAAGACATATTATCAAACACTCAAAAAATTTATAAAATAGTGCCATCAACTAGATGCCTCCATGGCATCCAACGACGCATTTGCAAAATGTAGTGGAATCAACTCTGCGGAGTTGAGCCAAACACGTCCCATCCCATTGTTGGCACTTCATTAGAATCAACTTATTGTAAATTCATTTTACTTACGAGACTGCTGTCGGCGTCCAAAATCTCCCAAGCAGCGTAATCGGCGGTCTCATTTTGTGGCTTCAAAATGTTATGCTTCCCTTTCAAATGCTTCCAAAAGTTGGAAGTATTTCCGCACTTTTTAAGGTGCTTGAAACAATGCTTGCACTGTACTGCGTCAGCACTAACATTCGTAATATGCTGCCAAACAATACTTGATGTCGCCGTTTGTGGCGACATTTTCAGTTTGCACTACACGTTATTTAAGTTCAACGTCTGCACTACACTTTATTCACAATTCAGCGTCTGCACTACACTTTGTTTAGGTTCAACGTCTGTACTAAACTTTATTAACATTCAATGTCTGCACTTGCACCTTACTTTACTTACATTTAACGTCAAACGTCAATCAGTTTTCATCACGAGGGTATCAAAATGTTATGCAAAGAATCGGGACAAGAATCGCCATGAAAGAATCGATTGCACTAAAAATCGAGCGAGTTGATATCGAGTTCTTAGTATTGAGTCTTTCAGCAGCAAGTACCCGATTCTCCAAAGTAGCGATTCGGTATCGGTCGTCCCTTGTTCATAGCATTCAATCTTCACTCGCTGGCGCTCAACGAAAGGCGGGGAGTTTCCTTCGCTCATTCATAACAGTGTGATTCCCATGTCAGTTACAGTATTGTTTTTTTTTTGGTGGTAGGGAGGGGAATGCTATTTATGCACAGAGTGTGGAACTTCCACGTGCGACCGGACTACCCACTAAACACCTCCCCTGTCAACCTGAGAACCCAGCCTGGAATCGTTTGAAACATTACTTCGGGCCAGGTCTCGTTTTGTTACGCCGTGGGGCGCCTTCAAGCTGGGGAGTCCCTTTCCTAGCGGAAAGGGAGAGGGGAAGAGGAAATGCCAGAAGAGCGAACCCCCAGCCCCAGCGCCCCCGGCTCCTGTGAGTCCCTTTTATATTTTAGGACTGCCCGAGCATAATGTGTCACCTGGTTCCATTTGTCAACCGATTCGAGCATCACCGCAACTATATTATTCGGGGTGAGCTCTCTCGTCTCCCTGTAGAGTTCCCTTCGCAGCCTGACCCGTTTTGTACACGCAAAAAATGTGTGGCAGGCATTGTCCTCCTCTCCTGGGCAAAACCGACAATCGGGGGACCGTGACTTACCAATCTTGTGCAGGTAAGACTGAAAACACCCATGCCCGCTCAAAAGCTGGGTCAGATAGAAGTCAGTCTCACCATGCCTTCGATTCAGCCACGGTCTCACATCCGGGATGAGGCGCCACCTTCCCTTCGTGCAATTCACCCAAGACTGCTGCCAATCGTTGAGCGAGCGCTGTCTCTCCTCGCGGACAACCATCTCCATTGCATCCTCGTTTCAGCGCCGGTAAATATGGCTGCGCTCTCTAGCAAGCAGGGCGACAGGTATCACGCCTGGAATAACTCTCACCGCCGAGTCAGAGACTATTGGATACGGAGTAGCCTTTATTCTTCATATCCCTGGGCCGCAATTGTACCTTGCAACCATCCTTGGGAGAGGTTATCGTTTCCGAGTGCAGTACTTCCGCCACATTTTCAACGTTGGTGGTGCAATCACGCGGTGTCTGGTCACTCGTTGCTTTTCGTGCCGTAATCTCCTCGCTGGCTTCTGGATTTTTCGTTGCAATGTCGAGATTTGTGACCGTTGCGTCGGTCGCTTCGGTAACGATCGTAGCAGTGACAATCGAGTTTTTGGTGCTCTTTACATTCCGTCACTCGAACACCTAAAGCGTCCTGCAGAGTTTCCCGCTTTTCCTTAATAGGACGCTCTGGCGTTCGCATCATTTTTTTGCTGCACCCGAGCGCGGCAGGAATCTCAATCTGAACCAGACTGTCTGCTATTCTCCGTTTTTCGTCTGCCTTCACTGTCATTGTGTTATTCTTCGTTTTTGTCATCGTTAGTACCGCTTTCAATGTACTGTTAACATCGTGGCTACAACCGCTGGTTGCGTCGTCGTTGTCGTTATTTGTTTCTTTTTTGGATGTTTTTGGTCTTTTGATTTTGTTTGCTCCAGTTTTGTTGGGTCCCCCCTCGGAGCAGCTATCTCCGTTCGTGTGTGAAGTCGCCTTTTTGGTCCCATGGTTATCTTTGCAGAGCAAGGAGGCCATGCGAGGGTTGGCACAAGCCCTTATGAGGACAAGTGCTCAGAGCCAGACCAGCGCTAATCGGGAGTCCGTCTCAACCGAACCTACACCACCAACCCAACGGTGCGAACTTCAAACGTACTCCGAAGCCTGCCAAGGTTTTACCGGGACGGAGACGGTATGATAGTTGAATTAAGTATGAAGTCTTTGTGATGGAACAGTTCAATGCCTCGTGATCTCCCGCACAATTTTTTCGAATATATATTTTCTATTGCAGTACGATTTTCCATGCCCAAACATCTGGCATCTGTTGCATTGATTTGATCGGTCTTTTTTACAGTGCTCGAACGTAATAACTGTATGGAATAGTGCTTTTAATTTTCAAAGATCTTGCAGTTTGATCGATCTTCGAGCGAAATATAAGACATATGTTGTCTGCTCATCAAATCGAGGATGCGGATGATATATCATTTTTATACCTTCGCACATTATACCATTTGATTTTAATTCCTCGTATAGCTCCATAATATCTACTTGGGATAATCCTTTCAATAAAAACTTTGATAGAAGTTCAGACCGTGAAGGATGAGCGTAAAACTCGCATTTTTCTTGTTTAAGCAATTCCGTTACCTTGCTTTTGTCACCTTCACTGTCAAAAAAGTGTTTGATTCCTATCGACATATACTTTATGCAATAAGGGACGATAGCATATTTTTTAAGTACGTCGTCTAAAAAATTTCTGGTTTGATTCACTAACACAATGGACGTTATTTAAATTTTTTAGGGATTTGTTCACAAGGCTCTGGAGCGCTCTCGTCACCACAGTCAATGTCTGCAAGGGGCTCAAATCAATTGCTTGAGTGGTTCATCATTGCATCGTATTTTTGCTTCATGAGGCTATAATTTTTAGTGTTTAATGCAAGTTTTACGCGAACTGCACTTTCATGATCATCGCTTGCTTGCGAAGATATTTTCCTCGTAAGTCTACTACTCACTTTCGGTATTAAAAGACAAAAAGTTTTCTTAACGGAGGTATAGTTGAAACAAAGAAGGTAATTGGTTTATACTTGATGTAGAGATGTTTTCTCATTTAGCTAAATTCACGGCCGAATGCGTCAAAGCGACCAACTCGAGTGGAATTCGCTTTATATTTTTTTTAAATTTATAATGATTAGTGTTGAATAAATTGCTTTTGACTTTACCTTGACAGAAGATTCCCATATTCATTTGTGAATTTTTCGGTGCGGAAAGCGTGTAGAGCTTACCGTGAAGCCTTTGTAAGTAGCGAAGTCTTTGAGGCCTTGTCCATGGTGGTTGGTCTCTGCATGAAGGCTGTGTTTTCCGGCTGCTCCTCTGTACGCTGTTTCTCGGCCGATTTTCGCGTTGAAGACATCCAGAATAATTTTAATGCCATTCAATGGTAATACATCGACAATGCGTTTCAGGGTGCAGTGATTATCTTCTCTGTCTTCTATAAGTGCGTGATGGTTGACCAGCCGGCCAATAAGAAATTTAGTCTTGCTTACACAGATCCTTTCGTTAACGCGCTTGAAGCCGTCAATAATTTGTTTAAATGCGCTATCAACAATGGACTCTACTCCGAATACACGGCTTCCTTCCGATTTGCCCCTTTTAAATACGATGTGTTTCCGCCGGTTCAATGTGTCTTCACTGGGCCATCTTGTTTCTTGCACTATGAAGTGTTGATTTTTTGTTTTTTTTTATCCAGAACTTATCGCAGTGCACCTGGTCTGTTCAATGGTCCAACGTCCCCGTTTCAAAAGAATAGTGCTTTATGCTTTACAATAGTTTTCGCCGTTTATCCAAGGCTCCATGACATGTACATACTAAGTGGTGCGTTGTTGTGGATTGAAACATTACAAGGAAGACATGAAAATTTTTAAATCAATGGAGTCAATTCTTATCAGATTTTTAATTCTGAATTCATGAGAATCTATGATTAATTTATGAATTTGCGACGTACAGTGTTCTTCAATTTCACGACCCACACGCAACGTAAAGTACATATATAGGAGAAAATTTACAAGTTGCTACCCTTTTAGTTGAATCTAAATATTGAAGTTTTAGGTATGCTTTTGTAATTGTCTATTCATTACTCCTGTTGAAATCGTTTCCCTACACTCCTTCCATGCAAGCATGTTCTAAATCCTTAAGCTTTTCCTTCAAATCACACTCTTGAAATTCCATTTGCCAAGTTTTTTTGGAAAGAGGAAAAAAAACAAATACTAGTTAAATTTATATCCAGTCGAAAGTAGAGTACTTGAAAACATAAAGCCTGAACTTTTGAAGAATCCTTGGGAGTTCTCAGGTGCTCTATGTCAGTACGAGCACATACTATCATATACGAGTATGTATTCCAATTCATCAACATATCTACCTCCTTGTCAAATAACATACCACAATAATTTTTGTGGCTGTCACATACGTGCACGCTCTTCTGCGCTCCAAAAAGAGCTTTTACCATAAACAACCATTGATTTAAATCATTTGAACGTATCTTCTTGTCTGATGAATTTTACTGCAGTGACAGAACGAGCAGACGAGAAATGCTTAGCGACATTCCTATATTAAGGATATGCATTTGAAAGTAGGTTGACACGAAAGGTGTGAGTAAACCAAATTGATGTGAAGTGGCAACAAAATTCCATTGAAATGTAAGATTTGGTGGAAGAGTTTGGTTTTTATTTGGAGCTTTTAGGATAATCAGATTAAAGTTGTAACCACATATAAAGTAGCAAGGGTTAATTTTGGATATCAAATTTTGGTGGGAGGAGACATGTTAGATTACATGTTTTTGTTTGTGTCTGCAGGTACTTCGGGTTGAAAGGCCTCGTTGAGTGTAGGCAAGCCAGAATTTAAAGAAACCAATAAGCTTAAGCCATAGGCAAGTGTCAGAGTGCTGTGGTTTTCACGAAACAAAAGGATTTCTTGTGTTGGCGAGTGCTGATCCAACTACCTACTTTTGTTTTGAAATATCAAGGGACATACAATGGCTTGCGTTACAAAGCAAAAACTGAGTGCAGTAAAATACTTCAGGATTATGCCGACAAGCTTTACATTTTGGTGGTATTCTATGTGACATGAAAATGCTAAAAAAGTGTTGAATCTCTTAACAACAATTTAGTTACCATAATCCTATAACATTTGAGATTTCACGAAAGAAGAACATGAAAGGAATCCACTTGAAATCCATCTTATACATGGGAAAGCTAAATCAAAATGAAGTTTCAATTAAAAAGCGTTATTGTTGAATTTTAATACGTTTTCATTTTAGCTGGTAATCTCCTTACAACTCTTTCTGGGAAATCGGAAATTAAAATGTTGCGAGCGCATTAAATCCAAATATGAAAACGTACACATATTACTGACAGTATTCAAACTTCGGATGAATGGCAGCCTTGGAAGAGTGTACAAACAATATGTGTGAACTTGTATACTTGTATGTTATATTGAGAGGAATAATGAAAAATAGGGATTTTCCTTAATTTAAGTTTCATTTGAACCGTTAATTCCTTGTGAATTTTCGAGCGAATGAGTTTGTGGATAAACTTTTACATATGAGTGCTATAGGTTCATTTGTAAACTTTAAAAAATCGTATTATATACCATACAGGTAACAATGTTTTTCTTGTTGACTCTTAAATTTTATTATGTAGGCAGATAGGTAAGTGAACTGACAGACTTCTCTGGATATTTATGGTAAGGTCTCAAGGGCCCTATTGTAAAACTATAGCCAACAACATTCAAACTAGCGCTACTTTTTGAAAAAAGATTCCCTTTTATAATGTTTCTACCTTCCAGGATCCAAGTAAAAACAGGGTTACGGTATCCCATTGTGTACAAGTTAAAATTAAAAGATTTAACCCTACTTAAGGATTGAATCGCATCCTATTAGGCAGCTGAGGAGACATACTTGAACCTTATGAGAAGATTCAAGGAAGCCACCAGGCTCAATCATCAGAAACTTTGGTGAACGACGCAATACGTCTGGAGTGGATTAAAATCCCGACATTGTTTCAAACGCTAGTTCATGAGAACCCACAGCTCAAGGACATTCAAAAATTGCAGTACCTCCTTACTTGGGTTGGAGGCAAAGCGAAAGGTTTAATAAAAAACCTAAGTATGACGGAAGCGAATTACAAGAAGGCATGGCAGCTCCTACAGGATCGTTAGCATAACAAACAAGTCATATTATCAGGGTACTTGCAGACATTTTTGAATTTGCCGACAATAAAATTAGAATCAGCGATCGGCTACAAGAAGATTTTGAATAAAACGAATGAGACGATGGCTGGAATTGGCGGTATCGACATAGAGACATCATCTTGGCTTCTAATCATCATTTATATCGCATCGCACAAACTAGACATGAGAGCTAGGAAGGATTGGAAGTTATCTTGTGGTGTTCAAGCGAAAATCCCAGCATGGAAGGATTTCGCAGATATCTTGGAGCGAAAATTCAGGCCGTTAGAAGTTATCGGAAAGGAAGACTCACCGAAACGACAAGGAACTAAGGTTCACGTAACGGCGCAGAGTACCAGCAAATGTCCGGCTTGCAAAGATAACCATCCATGGCAAATTTCAAGGAATGAGCGTCGAAAAACGTAAGGAGTTCAGAAAACCCGCAATTTATACTTAAACTGCCTTAAGAACCATCGAATCTATGAGTGTAAATCGACCTCCGTATGCAAAACATGCAATAAACGGCACAACTCGATGTTGCACGTGGACATTGATAGTCGAACAAGGGATTCTGAAATCAAAGAAGCAAGTACATCCAGTGGAATCAAGGTACAGGACAACCATGTGAATCAACGAAATTTCTGGAGCATTCTGTTGGCAACGGCAATCATCAATGTTAAAGACGCGATTGGACAGTACGTAAAACTTAGAGCACTATTGGACCAAGGATCACAGAATTCTTTTGTGACTGGGGGAGCTGGAAGGATATTGGGAATTAAATGAGACAACGTCAATATCATCAGTACAAAAATTGATATACTATTAGGAGCTGATGTGTATGGAGACATAATCCAAAACGGCATACGACGAGGATGTCCTCCAGCGCAAAAACAAAATTAAGATGGATATTAACTGGTCCCATCGTTAATTTACACCCTCACTTCAAGCCATTACAATGGTAAGCTTACCCTCCGGAAATTTTGGAAGCAAGAAGAACCTGAACGAATGAAATTTCCCACGAAAGAACAAGAAATAGAGGCTCCCTATCGCCGCACCAGCCAATGACTCGAAACCGAAAGGTTCCAAGTGGAGCTTCCATTTGAAGGAGACCCACGTACACAATTAGCAGTATCACAAAAATCGGCAATACAACGGTACTGCGCAATGGAAAAGCGTTTAATGACAGATCCAAGGCTGGTGGAAGAATACAACAAATGCCTCCAGGACTATTTAGATTCGAATCACATGGAAGAAGTACCGAAAAATGAAGTCAGTAATCCAGCCTATTATCTACCTCACCATGCGGTTACTAAGGGAACTAGCACCACTACAAAGGTCCGCGTCGTGTTCAACGCATCTGCAAAAACTGCATCATGCGAGTCATTAAATGACATTTTATTAGTAGGACCAACGATGCAGGACACCTTGGTGACACTACTATTACGGTGGAGAATATATCCAGTAGTCCTTAACGCCAATATAGAGAAAATATACGGCAGATTCAAGTCAAGGCAAAGCACGCTGGTTTTCAAAAAATCATCTGGCGCCCTCAAACAGCAGACATCATCCGACACTACCGGCTGAAAACAGTTACTTTTGGAACCGTAAGTGCCCCCTTTCAATCAATTCGCGCATTGAAGCAGCTCGCAAACAATGAAAGAGAACGATTTCCTAGAGCGGTGAATTATTTGCTTGGCGACTTCTATGTAGACGATTTGATGACTGGAGTCAACACACCTGACGAACTGATCTCATTATATCCTGAAATAGCACAACTCTAAAGCATGGGTGGATTTAATTTGCGGAAGTGGAACTCCAACTGCAACGAAGTAATGCGTGAAATACCAGCAGATGCTAGAAGAGCAGACTATCCACTGAGTCTTAAGCCAGAAAATACAATTAAAATTCTGGGATTGCAATGGCACCCACAACAAGATATTTTCATCTTCAGCACAAGCTTCAACCTGGAGAAAGGATTACAAAACGAACAGTAGCATCATTGTTTGATCCTCTGGGATGGCTTCAGCCAATCATAATAAAGGGGAAAATCTTCATGCAAAAGCTGTGGTTACACGAACTTGATTGGAATGACCCTTTGCCTCAAGAATTGGCAAATGAGTGGCAGAGTTATTTACCTGAAATACCTGCAATCAAGAACATAAAGGTGCAACGCTGGATCGGCACAACTTCACGTGAACAGTTCGAGCTCTATGGATTTTGCAACGCTTCCAGACAAGCACTAGTAGCAGTAATATACCTTCGAACAAAAGGGGTTGGGCATGATACACCCATTGTAAAGTTATTAACCGTGAAAACCAAGGTGGCTCCTCTACCTGTTCAAACAATCCCGCGTCTGGAATTCTCCAGCGCTTCATTGCTTGTCAAGTTGATGGAAAAAAATAGATCATCCTTCTGCAACGGCAGCGAAACCCCAGTGTACTATTGGACAGACTCGAGTGTCGTCCCCTCTTGGCTTAGTGACCACCCGGCCCGTTGGAACACTTACATTGCGAATCGTGTAAGTGAGATACATTCAGTCAGCACTTTTGCTCAGTGGCACCATATATCATCTGGAGACAACCCAGCTGACTGCGCATCACGGAGACTCTCATCCACTCAAATCAAGGTCTTCAAGCTATGGTGGAATGGCCCAAGTATCATACAGTCTCCTGAAATAACATTCTCGAAATCACCCAATAATCACCCTACTCCATTGGAAACGAGGAAAGCGGCTCTGACGGTAATATAAGAAGGGAACAATAGCATAATACATCGATTTCCAAGCTACCCTAAATTCTTAAGTGGTATAGCTTATTGCAGACGGTGGCTGCGACATCATTTTATGCAACAAGATAGGTCTGAAGAGTTCTTGATGGCACAAGAACTACAAGAAGCAAAACTGGTATGCGTCGAAATTGCACAACAGGAAGTCTTCGACGCTGAAGTTAGGAGATTGACCAAAAATAAAAAAATCTACCCCAACTCAAGAGTTTTGCAACTGAACCCGTACTTGGACACCTATGGTGTCCTCACGGTGAGCGGACGACTTGACAATGCAGCCATTAGTATAGCGGAAAAGTATCCAATTATATTGAGTCGTCAGAGCAAGTTATCCGAAATGATAATCAGCTACTTCCATGAAAAAACACTACATGGATCAGCGCAATTAACGTTGGATGCCGTGCGCAAGGAATTTTGGATAATGGGAGCGCCAAAGATGGTAAAAGCATGCATCCATAAGTGAATGACATGTTTTAGAAGCAATGCCCAACCAAAACAGCAATTGATAGGCAATCTCCGCACCAACCGAATGATATTAAACAAACCATTTTGGTCTACTGGTCTAGAATTTGCCGGCCCAATCAAGATAAAATGGTCCTGTGGCCATAGCGCAAAAACAGCCAAAGCATACATAGCAGTCTTTGTCTATTTGGCAACCAAGGCAATGTACTTGCAATTAATGAGTGACCTTACTACATCGGCATGTGTCGCCGCCATTAAAAGATTCATTTCCCGTCGAGGAAGATGCAAGAGCATATACAGTGATTGCGGTACTAATTTCATCTCAGCCGGGAAGGGATTGTGGATGATCTACACGACCGTTGAAAGCGAAACAAGAGCGAATTTAGCGAGTAAAGGCATTGTCTGGCTTCATATTCCCCCAGTAGCCCACATTTTGGAGGCCTCTGGGAGGCAAGCGTCAAATCGCTGAAGCGACACTTAATTAAATCATTTGGTGAAACGCTACAAGGCGTGGAGGAAATGTACACGGCTCTTCCGCAAATTGAAGCTTGTCTTAACAGCCGTCTTTTGGTACCCTTAAGCTCTGACGTAAACAATAACGAAGCCTTCACACCACCGCGGATTCAATGTTCTCCATTCCAGAATCAGTTTTTGACAACGTATCCCTTTTGAAGAGGTGGCAGCTCACGCAAAAACGGTCACTTCAGTTTTGGGATCGCTGGCACAGGGAATATCTCATCAAGTTGCAAGAGAGACCCAAATGGCTAAAACCGCTGAAAATTTTCGACCCAGAGCAGCTAGTATTGGTGAAAACTGAAAGCACCCCACCTACGAAACGGCCCTTAGCACGAATACGAATAACACAAAAACTTCGTCCAGGAGAAGACGGACTTGTTCATGTAGCGACGGCCAAGCATTGTCACAAAGCGACCCATTGTTGAGCTATGCCTATTACCAGACGACGTCGCAACTACCGATTTCGATCAAGGTTTCGTCGAACAACCAGTAAATACGGCTAAAGGTAGTGCGGAAGAAGCCGTCACGAGAAAACGTCATATAAGGACATCTAACTTGGGAATTTTATCATGGCCAGCTATGACGATAGGTCTGTTGACAATCTTTACGATTTCGCTGCCGGCAACTGAATGCTCAGCAAATGTAACGTGATTATCTGGTGGCCACTATATAGAACATATGGGCCAAGCTTTCATGAACAAGAGAATATTACAAATAAACTTAAGAATACCATACTGCGACATTAAGGAAGACCTGGAACGTACTTCAAAATATGCAGGAATTATGCTCCACAGGGGAAAAGATGAACGAAGAGATATAGTGCCAAGCCCTAAATCGACATTTACAATTAATGATAGATGACATATATCGTGATATCAAAATAGTTCAGTTCCTTCAAGCTCGACTACAACGAGAATAGCTAGGGAATCTTCTAACCAAGATATTTGGAGTAAACGACGAAGTCTATCAGGAAATTGATCATCTATCCGACAACCAGATCAACATTCGTCAAGCCGTTGACAAACAGGGAAAGTTGATGGTAAAGGCAACAAAAATTCTAGGTAGCACCAATCATTGCATTGCAGATCAATTGTCTCGGGAACGAGTTCTCATGACTGTGATAATTGGAGAAGATTAATCTTGGAGGCCAAGGTCCAGCTCGGACTATCGCGCTGTATATGGTGAGCTGTTTAAGGGCAATTGGACTGTTATCGTTTGTTATTTGAATCGAATGAAATGGTAGCATTTTTTCCTCAATTTTTAACCTCCTTGTGACGTGATTTTTGACAGCAACAAATTTGATAGCTGGTGCTGCTTCCTGCAGAATTTCAAAGAGATCAATTATAATCTCTTCACAGTCTTGCCCCGTCAACAGGGAAGTCTGATTTTTTTTCCTCTTTTAGCGTATATGTGAAATGCCGAACTTTCACACTGTTTAAAGCATCCCATTCCCCCTTGAAGTCAACTAGTGATTTGATTATAATTGTTATTCTCAGCCACTAAAAACTGAACCATATCGCTGCCGCACTACCTGCAAATAATAATTGGCGGTACTGTTTAGCATTTTGTAGAATAATTTTACAAAACCCTACTAAAATTGCGTCCTGTTTGTCGTTCTCTCCGTCCGTGTGTCACAGCAATTTCCCGCCCAATAAGCTAGAATACATAAGCTAGAAACATAAGATTCTGTAATTAAAAGTAAAACGATGCCTCCCTTAAAAATTTTACTACAAACAAAATTTATAAGTATTTAAGGTGGGTCTCCCCATATAAAGGAGTGGCTCCAAAAAAGAAAACTTCATTACATGTAGGCAATATGGATATCAAAAGAAAGGTCTTAATGATAACTTTTCAAAACAGGTCTTAAAACGACAAGTTTTGCTTTGAGCGGTATAGGCGAAGGGAAAATGTACGAACATTTTGTGTTCCCACTCGCGATTGGACACACTTGACCTGAAAAGTCTCAAAAAAATCATAGAGCTAAGTCTTTAAAAGTACCAGGGTAATAAATACCCCAGAAGTTGAAATTCGATCAACTTACATTTTATAAATTTTACATTTTTGCCTATAAAATCAAAATAGAACCCTTAAAAGCTACAATTTAAGTTTTTTGATAGCAATTGTATGCTTCCAGAAAATTTCACAATAATCGAACAAAAAGCAGCTAAGTTACAGTCGATTGAATATTTAAAAATTACAGCAACATTAACACTTGACATTAGTGAGATATTAATGTTGGATTTAAACAACCAAAAAGGATAAGAAAAGATAAGAAATATGATGAATGGTGATGTCGTTGTTTTTGATGATGAATGATGATGTCGTTGTTGTTGATGATGAATGATGATGTCGTTGTTGTTGATGATGAACGATGATGATGTCGTTGTTTTTGATGATGATGTCGTTGTTGTTGATGATGATGAGGTTGTTGGTGGTGATGCCGATGATGCAGCTGATGATGATGCTGATGATGATGCTGATGTTGACTACGAACCAGCAGTGGCGTTTGCCTAGTTTCTCTCATGTATATTAGTTCGTGAGAAGCGAGAGGAACGGCTCAAATAAATTTCCATTTTCTCGAGGAAATAGCTTGCGCCACTGATATGTGGAATTGGCTGGCAGGCGAAGATTTCTCGCCGAACGAGGGTCTGTGAAGACGTTAAGCATGCGCTGACGTTGGGATGGTCTTAGTCGCTACAGTCACTCCCTCCCAATGACCTTCACGTGCATCGAAGGAAGCGAAAACGTGACTCTATTCTTGGATGGCTGGAGTGGTTGTTCCGGCAAAATCTGCGCTGGTTGAACCGTTTCCGAGGGCAGCAGAGGTGGTGTTGTAGGCACCTGTGGAGGTGTTGAGTATGGCTGCTGTGTTGCTGGATGGGCATCGGATTGCTCCAGGTAGGTTGGTTTGAGTTATTTGTTGGAGAGGGTTTAGGTAACACCGTTTACGTCTATAACGTAGGTGTTGGCGTTGATCCTTCTGACGACTCGATGAGGTTCGGAGTATGGCTGATCGAGCGGCTTCTTTACAGCATCGATGTGGCAAAACGCGTACTCACAGCTGGCTAGGTCTTTGAAAACAAATGGTTGGTGAGCCGAGTGTCTGGCTGACGGGACAGGATGAATTGATTTGAAGAGGTGGCGTAAGTCGGTGACAAAATCCTGTGAGTCGCCAGCTGGTGTGTTTTGAGGCATAATTAACTCGCCTGGGATCCGAAGAGATGTGCCGAAAATCATTTCTGCAGGAGAGGCTTGCAGGCTTGCATGTGGTTCGTAGACCCAGCCAAATCGGTGGAAGTGCCTGTAACCATGGTGTCTCCGCAACGCATTTTAACGCTGCTATGAGGGTGCGGTGCATCCGTTCGACCATGCCATCGGCTTGAGGGTGGTATGGAGTGGTGTGGACGTGGTTGGTGCCCAAGAAGCGGCCGAGCTGATTCAAAAGGTCGGCTTCAAACTGCCGTCTTTGGTCTGATGTGATCTCCAGTGGTGGACCAAATTGATATCTAGTGGTCAAATAGTGCCCTGGTGACGGTGCTAGCTCTGATGTCACGCACTGGCACTGCTTGAGGCCACCGTGTATAGCGGTCGATAAGGGTGAGGTAGTTCTTGTAGCCTTCGCGCAGTGGCAACTTGATCAAGTCGACATGAATGTAGTCGAAGCGCCCATCCGGCGTCTTGAAATTTTCTAACTCGGCGCGGTTGTTGCGGTGGACCTTCGACAGTTTGCACGGAACGCATTGCTTGGCCCACCGGGAAACGTCTTTCCGCAGACTCGGCCAGAAGTATGTAAGTACTACGCGCTTCGAGGTGGCACGTCCACTCGGATGAGAAAGTTGATGGATGATATTGAAAGCCTGACGGCGGGCTGCAACTAGCAGGTAAGCCTTAATGGTGCCGTTGAACTCCACATAGTACGCTGAGTAGCCATCCAAGACCAGCTGATGCAATTTGAGACGGGTGCTCGCCAGGAGGTTGAGCAACTGGTCGTCTGTGTTCTGTGCTTCACTGATGATTTGAGCGTAGATTTTGGCGCGCATCGTGACCGTTTCTACACGTGAAAGTGCATCAGTAACGATATTGTTATCCCCTGGTGTGTATTTTACTCGCGAAATGAATTGGGCAATGAAGTCCAGTTGTCTGCTTTGGCGGGGTGAGGCTTTGTCCGAGCGTTGCGTTAAAGTAACTATAAATGGCCGGTGGTTGGTATAGATGATAAAGTGTCTTCCTTCCAAGATGCGCTGAAAGAACTTGATGGTAGCAAAGATCGTAAGTAGCTCATGGTCGTAGGTTGAGTGGCGTTGCTCGGTGTCAGAGAGCTTCCTCGAAAAGAAACCCAACGGTACCCAAGTGCCATCGCCCCGTTGTTGGTCCGAGGCCGAGCCAATGGCAATGCTGGATGCGCCAGCACGGAGTGCCAATGAGTGCGAAGGCCAAAGAAAAGCTGACGTGGCTGCCTGGGCGATGCCTTGCTGGCAGCGTTCAAAAGCCGCTTCAGCATCGGGTGTCCAGGGGAGTAGTGCTTTCTTTTTTGTATAGCCTTTTAGCAGTTCCGGTAGTGGAACTTGGGATTCTGCATCATGTGGCATGCAGCCAAAGGCATCCCCAGAAATCCCAAAGGCATCCCCAGAAATCCTAAAGGCATCCCCAGGAATTCATACAGTCCAAAGGGCGTGGTGACTGCCGTCTTACATACGCCTTCAGGAGCAACCGGGGTTTGGAATAAAGCACTCTTTAGATCGATTACTGAGAAAACAGTGCCGCTGTCCTTCTGAATCAAATCCTCGATGATGGGCAATGGGTAACGGTCTGGTCGAGTTTGCGTGTTTTTCCCAAAGCTCTATTAGGTTTTATATGAATTTCCTTATGAATGCAAGTAGTGCATTCACGGGTGCTTTCACTACTTCGTTCGTTGTGGATGAACTACGTACGAGCTGTCTATGGTGTCAATCAATGTGTGATGAAATTTTTGACTCAGGTGCTCCTTTGAGAGCATAATTTGATTTAAGTTTTACAATTTATATCTATATCATATTTCATGAATACAGAAAACCCTTTTCCACTTCTATTGGCATTCTTCGATGAAAATGCATAATCAAATCTTGTGAGAAGTTTCATCATGCAAATTTTTCCCTGAAACCAGAGGTAACTTCATCCTTCAACTTAAATTGAATTTACATAACAAGCCTCAGTGTGGTCAGCAAATCAACCTACAGGCGAGATTTCTTGGAAAAAGAAAAACAAAAGAAACGGACCCCAAGTGTTAGTGTCAAGGAGAGGCCATAATACATATTATTTCTTTTTCATCCACCTTCCTTAATAAAATTGTCAAGAAGAATGAAAACGGTATTACGTAAGAAGCTTGTGAGGGATCATTTTCAAGCTGTTTTGTTTACTTTCCTTTATCCTTCAATCTTATTTGAGTTAAGTGTGTTGTTTTCTTTCGGACGAAGATGAAAAATTTACTTTTTTGGCAAATGGTCCATGAATGTCCCACCTGATGTGTTACATTTTTGTAAGAGCCTTTTAGAAGTAGGAATGCAAATTTTGGTCTTTAAAGAGCTGAATATGAGAACGTAAAAACTTCGTTTTGGCTGTTTATTTCCTTTTTTTTTTTCTTTCATTGCATAGTCCGTGCCGAGGAAAAACTGAGCAAAGGAATCAAAAAGTTATGGCATATAATAACATCCGTTTACAAACAGACTTACCTAAAATGTATTGTTTCAGCAAGAAGTTATAAGAACTGACAATCAGGAGAGTTCTACACGAATATGGCCATAAAGACGTATTCTGTGGAATGAAAAGAGAGTATTGCAATAAAAGAGCTTATGGTGTTCAGTGCTCGTTTTCGCCACGTTTTCTTGGACCTTGAGCAATATGGTATTATGTGCGCCATATACTCGTACGTACGCTATTTTAAAGACTGCAAACGATTCTCATTTGTGGCCAGTGAATGTTTCATGGAAACGCTTAAAAGTAATGAGAACGAAGTGTCTATATTCATTCGCCAGAATGTCAAATAGCTATTGAATGGCAGTGGAAACTTCGTATTCAATTTTTTCTGGACAAAATAAGAAAATGTCCTGTCTGACTAACATATTGATGAGGCTGGATCAGAGTTGGCAGAAAATCAGAAGTAATAATTTTCATTAAGAGTATACTAATTTTTACGATGACATGCAATGATCATCTTTTCTTCGTTTAAAATGTTCTTCGTGAAAAACGTATTTTTTGTTTGGTAATGAAATAAGAAATTTCGTAAGATTTGTTTCCTCCGCACATTTATCCGTGCGCTTATTTCCGTGTTTCATGATTTTTTAAGCAAAAACAATGAAGCCAAAAATATAAGAAATTATAACAATTCTAGGTTTCTTAATATATAAGAAGCCTAGAATTGTCATGGGTTCTAACAGTTTTTGATCATTTATGGATGTAACTTTGGTTCCTTCCAATGCAATTAAGTGAAATATTAAATAAAAAGCCTAAACTAGCTTCTGGAATAACTTTCTGAATCAAAGCGTTACTTGATGTTTCTGACTGGAAAACTAAACAAAATCACATGACTGCCCCTTCTAAAATAGAAAAAGAGAAACTATTTTAGAAATTAATCAGTATCAATTTTTAAATAGGATTATCTTCTCATTCTATTTTTTTCGTAGTTGACAGCCTTCCCCTGGTTCTTTCTTTTTTTATATTTTTGCTTCTGCACTACAGCGCCTGTTGGCCCTTCACTTACGCTGACAAAAATCAAACATATCTAATTGAAAATATGAGCTCTATCATTTCGAAAATAAAAAAAAATTTCGAGAAAAATGTACATTTGTTAGAGGAAATTGGAAATCAAAAAACGCAAAACTATTAGTTAGACTAGATTTTAGTTTCCAGAAGATGAGCAAAAACTTACGTTACTGACTGGGTGAAAAGCACTAATTTAATGCCCACATTGAGAAATATGAGCTGATGCCAAATCGCCAATTTAGTTTTCGTGCCAGGCATTTAACCATACATGCGATAATGAAAGTTACTCAGACACCTGTTGGAAACTAAATGATAGACAATGTTTTGGAGGGTGTCTCATTAATATTAAGAAGCTTTGGATACGGCGTGGTTAAATGGGTTAATTTTAAACTCTTTCAGGACAAGTTCCTCAGACACCTTGCATCCATGATGTGTATGCGGGAAATCATTTGTTCTAACTGATGAAAATTTGACGACGAAGCCTGACTTATAGGACTTGAATGGTCTAGAGAAGGGAACAGTTACTGTGCCTCTGCTCTTCTCAATTTTACCGTTTCGTCAACGCGATCATTGGTAGCGTTTAGTGATGATCTGATCATATGTTCAGCAGGCTGAGAAGCTACAATAGTTCCGATCAATCTTCGAAAAATGTTTAATGATTTGCAGCTGTACGCCTCAATCGACGAATGAAAATCAATATGCAGAAATGAGAAAAAATTTTGTTTCGGACAAAGCTGCAGCGGCCAGTCAAGACCTGAAACGTAATTGGAAGAATTTCCACATTATGGCTGATGAGGGTAGCTCAGAACGGATTCCACATAAATCCTGCGTTCTATACCTCGGTGTTCATCTCGATCAGTCAGTATCGGTACTATACTGTACATTTTAACGACGACTCTTTCATTCCAGATACATTGGTCAAAAGGTCAAATTTATCTATTACAAGACCCTGATTAGACCAGTTTTGACACATGGATGTCAGATCAAGTACAACCAAAGCGCTAATACTATAGAAAGATTAACTGTTTTTGAAAGATAAATGTCTTTGTCCGTGTAATGGCTTGTATAAAAACCCTGAGACGGATTGGAACCACCTTATATCGAATCGAACAATCTATCAAACTGCTCAAGTGACAAGAGTCGATGTCTTCATATTGAAACTACTTCAGAATCATATCGCAAGATCTGTACCTGTGAGCGGAAACCCCTGGATTTTACAGCTGTTTAACCCTACAGACGGGTTTATTGCGATTTGTCTCGCTACTAGCTTCGTTTAATCAGAAGCATTCGTGCATTTAGGCGTGAATCGATATGTTTTTGATTCTGATGGATATATCACATATATAGACGGGCCATCGATAAGAAGATAAAATATTCTCCGAATTCGAGTTCACGAGACCAACGATTCCAATGGCGATACTCATTTGCAAGATTCGTTGAGGCTAGTCGGGCTGAGACGGATCAATCTGGGTATTGGTGGCTGAATGAAAATGTCTAAATTGCTCGTTTTTATTTTCTGTTTTTGTATTTTTCGTAACTTAGTTTTCGAGTTTCAGCTCATTATTGCTACATGTAGTGTTATTGTATGTTTAAGTTAAAAATTAAGGATAGATTTCAATATTTAGAATAGGTATATGTTATGTTTATTATTTTACGTTTAGAGGTAAGGTATGATGCTTAGGTTAAAAATATAATAAAGTTAAAGTTTTTGATTCAATTTCGTTAGAAAGAATTCGATTATAAGATACAAGATGTAGGATGAAAGTTCACTGTTGTTTTCAAATTATAAATAACTTTTGAATTGTGTTGGTAAGTTTTTCCCCATTTTCTAATTAAATCAAAAAATATGTAATTTTTTCAATTAAATTGAATTTGCTATAGTTTTTTGTTTAAATGTTTTTGATTAATACTTTATAAACTTAGAGAGCCATTCGGGCCATTGAATTTTCGTATTTTATTTGTTTGGAATACTTTATATTCTTTGAAAATTTATATCAATTAGTTTTGAATAAAGCGCTTTTGACTTAAATAGGACTTTGAAAATGACTCAAAGTAGTCGAAACGCGTCTGTTCTCACAACAGCTTTGTTATGTGAGCCGATGTGGTTCAACTCATTTGAATCATCTTCAGTGTCTAAAGGATATGCGGAAGAGTATGGCTTTATAGAGGTGTAGAATACGTTGAGCATGTAGGTACTAAATTAGGTAAATACCAATGAATGCAAACTCGTTTGTTATTTTAATGCAGGTGAATTCACACATAATTTATGCTTACATAGCTCATTTAAACAAATCGCGGGAACGTACATGATTGTATGAAATTTGGTGGAAACCAACATTGTTTTGGCTACGATTATCCTGTGACATTAATCTTACGTTAGAAGTTTATGAAAACATGAGGATGTACTTTTTGTATTACAGTTATGAGGTTCTATGACGTAAATTGGAAGTAGAACTATAAAGTCTAGGATTTCAATTACAGGTATGGAATGTGGGAAAGCTGAAATGTAATTAGAATGATAAACACTCCTGCGCCTTGAAATTTATCAAGTTCCAATATTTGTACATAGCTTAAGTCTAAAATTTACTCTTCTAGGAACGGTTTCTGGCGTATATCTTTCCTTATTAATTAATTTTCGTATTGCACATATTAAAACAAAAATTATCACTAAGGCTAGAGCTAAGTAACTAACTGTATAGCGGTGGATGCTTTCGTTTAAATTAAATGGAACAATTTCATCATTCTTAAGCTTTTGTAGTGATACACTTAGGTTCTTAATGTCGTCTAAGTTTTGCTTAATAATAATGTTTTGCGTTGCTCTAATTTGTTGGGTTTTGAGTAAGTGGTACTCAATGTCGGTTATGTTCATTGTTGTGGAAGCCGTAAAAGAAGCATTGCATTTATTAGAAATGGAAGCATGCGCAGAGATAATCGTTGCGTCTTGCCTAATCACAGATTTTGATTTAAATCGTATTAAGCCGACCCCTTTTAGTACATGCTGTATAGATTGGAAACCACAGACGATGTTTATGGTTACGCCAGCCTTGAAGTTGTTGAGCCATAGATTGGGATCATGAAGTTGAGTCCAATTAGTTGGTTGTGGAATTGGCTCTAAGTGACAGTTAGATGAAAGTCTCCCGGGTTGGTTCATAATATTTAGCTCACATATTGCGGGTCCAACTGTTTTGTGGTATATCTTGTGCCCCTTATCGCAAATATAATCTGTACCATCCACTGTCATACAGAGCCATAGCTCGTCATTAACAAATGGATAGTAAAAACCTCGATGAAGACTTACTGCAATGAGCTCATAAGATGTGGCTTTCTTATGTCTTTGTGTCGAACTTGAATAGGCACTTGTACTGTATTGAAGATTTGAAATAAGTCTTTGCTTACTAGGGGTAAATAAATACAGAACAGGAGATAGCTAGTGGTTAGTCTAGCCTTGATGGTCATCATATTGCATAATTGTAAGAGATCTGTATGGCTTTTTCCGCCAGGAATTGTAAGCGACGAATTGAGATGTTCTCTGATAATGGAAAGCTCAGACCGCAATTGTGTTGGGGAAATTAAGAGAAGATTTACCTTTTGATTATGGCATTCTGTGAGAACGTGGACTATATTTGATTGAGTATGTTCATAATTGGTTAGCATTAAAGAGAAGTGTCGTGACAGAGTTGTGAATACTTGAATTATTTTTTCTTCGTCAATTATTTTGTCAGTTGCTTCAAGAGATTCAAAAATCAGTTCAAAATTGTTGTTAATGCTGCAAGACTGTTTCTCGAAGGTTTCCCTATCATGCTTCAGAACATTTAAAGTTACATCTATTATTGATGTTTGGTTTTTAATGAGTTGTAGCAAACTGTTCCCATTGCCTTTCAAATGTTCTATTGTCGCTACCATTCCATTTGCATATTCCTGGTCGAGTATTCCGAACAGTTTGTTGGAAATGGTACCAATAATGTCAAAAGGCGATCGGCGCACTTGAGCAGGACGCGCATTCCTGCTGCGCGATCTTTTATTATTGGCATATATTGATTCCATATGCCTTTCAAATTGTTTTAGAATAGGAGTACAATGATCGGTTTTATTAATTGTGGTAGCCTTCTCGCACCATTCTTTTAATTGAGCTTTAAATGCTGTCATAACATTTATCTCCTCCCAGTAACCATGGAAGTCAAAATATGTTATAATTGTCTATTTATCTACGCCCATTGTCATGTGACCGACTTTTTCGAAGTAAAGTAATGACTGAGACTCTCATGAAGTAATTTTCGCCTTATCTTGTAAGGTGAATGCGTGAGGCAGAGAGAAAATTGTAATAAATACAATTAAAGGTATACTTAATAGTGTGTTTGACGCTTCGTCATTGGTGGGGACTCTTCGTTGTTGATCCCGTTGGGAAGTGAAGGCTGCTGAAACTGTTGCAAAGAAGTGCATGGTTTAAAGGAGACATCTTTCCAGTGAGGGCTTTTTCGAAGAAATTGGATACCTTTTCGTTTTTTCGTAATGCGGATTATTGGTTTGAGAGATAGATGACGGCTGCGGGGAGTTGGGATAACCATTGTCTTGATTTCGCTTGATGTTTCATGTGGGCTTGGTTCAGTATTCGGAGATTTGTTGATGATGTGTTTAGAAGAGATGCAGTAGAAGGGTCCTGGTTCTTCTTTGAAACGTTAGAAGAATCAGGCGCAGATGTCTCCTTGTTTTATTCTACTGTAGTTGTCTCTACCGGCAATGGTGCTAGGTTATGAATGCCACTTATGACCTTGCCTAATGGCCATTTAAGCGGCGCTGTAGATTCATCTTTCAACAGAACAGGACTACCTGGCTTTAAGCCCTCGATTGGGGTCCTTCATTTATTTCTTTGTTGTAATTCGTGAGGAAACTCCTTGCTCGACTTTCTCTAAAACCCAAGTTGTTTCTGGGTAACCAATTCCCATCTTTGGCAAAGGCTTAGGTCTCTCTTCTTCACTAGAGGGCTAGGTAGGGCTCTTTACTGTTCGCCAATTAAGAAATGAGATGAAGTTAGCGCCTGAATGTCATTAGGGTTGCTGGAAAGCTTTGTAAGGGGTCGAGAATTAAGTATTGCTTCAATTTCGGTGATGAGAGTGTTAAGTTCCTCACACGTCAGCGACACGCTACCTATAGTTCTTTGCAGATGATATTTAGCTGACTTAACAGCCACCTCCCAAAGACCCCCAAAGTGTGGAGTTCTTGGAAGTATAAAATGCCACTCTATCATTTGATCTGCGCAGTGCTGTATCAATTCATCATGAAAATCCGATTTGAGAAACAAATCATAAATTTCTTTGCGCTCGTTTTTTTCCACAAAATCAGTGCCAGTGAGTGGATCTTCCTTGACTTGCGATGAACGGTTTTAATGCTCCAATAAAGGCGTCTTTTGTGAGGTCAGATGCAAGTTCTAAATGAACTGCCTTGGTTGCGAAATATATATAAATACGGCTATATACGCCATAGTAGGTTTCTTGCTTCGAACTTTATAATGAATATGAATTGGGCCGCAGAAATCGATTCCAAAATTTGTAAATGGCCGAGAGGGTTGCTCGCGTGTGGGTTGCAAAGTTGCCATGATTTGGTTGATTGTCTTTATCCCATCCAGAGGCCAAAATCTTTGCCCAGCTGCTGCCAAAAGGGCTTGCGGTCCCGCGTGAAGTTTGGAACTATTTAGTTCGTTCATTAGAATACATACATACTCATCTTTTTCTGGAAGAACCATCGGAAGCTTGCTATAATAAGACAGGTTGGCTTCCTTTAACTTTCCTTCCATTAGTCCTATTTGGTCTAAAAATGGGGATAAAGGTGATAGCTTGCTCTTGGGGGATACCAGTTTTCCCTTCTTTAGCTCTTTAAGTTCTTCTGGGGAGTGCTCTTCTTGAATGGTTTTTAACTTTCCAGAGCAAAACCTCATGAATCTCGATGGAGCACAGAATAACAGTACTAGACGGTTTCTCATTTGCACCATATCTTTTGCAAATTTGCCTGATATAAGCTATAACATATAGTAGTGTCTTAAACAAGTTATGGTAATTGATAGTCTTAAACATAGTATAAATCGGTTTAATCGAGTCGACCGCACTTGGTAGTGCAACGGAACTTTCTGGATTTATGTCTATTGTAGGTGATGTGACGTTTGAGCAATTTATTGGATCAGAATTTATTGGATCAGGGCCGTCAAACCACGAATTGGAAGATAATAACTGAAACGCACTCAGGCCTCTAGAGATCAAGTTTGCTGGATTTCCATTGGAAGGGACATATAGCTTTTATTTTTTGTCAGAATTTTGTTGAAAAAATGACACCCGGTTAGCAATGAATTTACTTTGTGCACACAATTCAGAAATAATCTGAGCTAGGGCAGTAGTCACTCCATAGGAATGCTACGTCTAGCATTGGGGTTAGCACTGTCTTGACTCGGCACACTAATTTTGTTAGTATGTAAGCCGCTGAAAGCTCGAGTCGTGGGAGCGTTGTTTCTTTGAAAGGAGCCACCTTTGATTTTGCATAAAGAAGCCGTACTATTGGTTGACCATCAGAATTGATGGTTCGTAGGTACACGGCTGCTCCGTAGGTCTTTTCGCTTACGTCGGCAAAACCATGAATTTCTATTAACCTTTGACGCTTCCTGGCTAGTGCATGCCTTAGTATCGTCCTGATGAAATGATATACATTTGTTTTGGAGTTCCTGGGGAAGTGCTTCATCCCATCCCAGTTCAAGGTTTATGAGCCCGGATCGTTAATTCTTGCCACGTCTGCTAAAATCGTTCTTTTTGTGAAGCGTCGTATCATTGGCAAATTTGTTCAAATTGAAAACTGATCAGCACTTGGTGACCGAAATAGGCCTAGCGTTTTGACTTGAGCATTTTTGGTTTCTCGAATATTGGTCTCGGCTTCAATATCTTCTTTAGGAATTGATTTTAACAACTTTGGATGATTTGCGCTCCATCCACGGTGTTGAGAACCTCACTCACGAAGAAGACTTGTTAGGTCATGCTGGAGTTTACAAGTCTGCTTTAAGCTATCTGATTCCGTCATTATATCATCCACGTAAAAGTCACGTTTCAGTATTTGAGTGTCAAGTGGATTCTTCTTGCCCTCCTCCTCTGCCAATCGATGAAGACATTTAGTAGCTAGATATGGAACTGAAGCGGTACCATAAGCTACTGTGCGTAGACGGTAATATTTTAAGTCTTGATCTGGAGACTCACGCCAAGCCAGAAGTTGAAAGTCTCTGTCCCTTTCATCAACCAATATTTGTCTATACATTTTCGTAATATCGGCTGCAAAACCATACATATTTGTGCAGTGGAAAACGGAGTAAAATTACAAATAGGTCGTCTTGGATTGTTGGACCAACCATCAGTATGTCAGTATCAGTGATTATCGCGTGACATTAATCTTACGTTAGATGTTTATGAGAACATGAAGATGTACGTTTTGTACTCCAGTTACGAGGTTCTATGAGGTAAATTGGAAGAAGAACTATAAAGTATACATTTTCAATTACAAGTATGGAATGTGGGAAAGTTAAAATGTAATTAGAATAATGAACAACTAAATTCGGTCAGGTATAGGGATATTGGGTCATTGGACGTCCTTTTGTTATGTTCCATCTCGTTGGCCATTTTTGTTGGAAAGTATGGTCTAGTACTGAAAAACTTGCGTCGGAATTCGTAATCAGTAGCTCGTTAATAATGTTACCGTCTGGTTTTCCATATTTATATGTTTCAACCATTTCTAGGATGTCAAGCCTGGGTCTTTTGCTTTGTTTGTTTAGCAATTACATACAGTTTGTAATAGCGTTTGACTCATGTGCGTGGTTTTTGGGTGCGTCACATAATTGTTGTGGTAGAAAGATCGTAAGTGCTCTTTATGTCGCAGCACTAAGGTGTTAGTTTGTATATGCTGCTGTTCTCGTATTTGATGTGTTATTCAGTTTTAATTTCAGTTTGTTTTCAATGTTTTTGCTCGTTTCGAATGCAGTTTAAAGTTTGTATTTTCTAAGGATGTTTAATAGTCTCTTTGCCTACGTATGGTAACGAAAACCACTTTTGGTCATTCTTATGCGTTTTAATCAGCTGACTTTCCTATTTTTATTCATACTGTACAATAAGTTTGTCAATATAAAATTATTTTTATTCTTTTTTACTAGCTATTCTGTAAATGTTGTTTAGTTCATTGCTGTAGTCAGTAGGGGTCAAGGGGATATAGTGGAGTCTCTGCACCATTAATATATACGGTGCTAGTTTATGTTGTGTGGGGTTGAACTTTTCAAGAAAAAGAGAATTGGCCTGCGCATATCAAATAAACAAAATAATTGACTAAAAAGTACATATATATATGTATATAATATATATATATATATATATATATATATATATATATATATATATATGTATATATATATATATATATATATATATATATATATATATATATATATATATATATATATATAGAACAGTATAATTAGTAACCGGACTGAGCCTGCCTCGCGCCGTCAAAGCGTCTGCTAACCGGTATCTGGTGCTGTAGTGGTGGTGGGGGTCTAGGCAAAGGAAACCGGGTTGCAGCAGCTGCCTCCAAGCACTTGGAGAGATAGCATCGAGCGAGAGCGGAACGCGTGTTCAGTTACGTCGTCGAGTGAAAATGGAGCATACGATCGAACAACCGAACCAGAGTTTTTTAACCACGTTATTACAGGAGACGAGGCGTGGGTTTTTGAATACGATCCTGAGACAAAGCGGCAGAGTTTGGAGTGGCAGTCACTGGCGTCACCACGACCGAAAAAAGAGCGCATGAGCAAATCGAAAGTGAAGTCGATGCTCATTGTTTTCTTTGAAGTGAAAGGCATTATTCACAAAGAGTTTTTGCCACCCGGCCAAACTGTAAACGGCCAGTACTACAGAGAGGTGCTCCGTCGACTAACCAACCGGGTCCGGAGATTGCCGATTCGTGGATCCTCCATCACGACAATGCTCCGTTGCACACCTGCCTGCTCGTCACCGAGCAGTTGGCCAAACAGTCGGGGACAACGTTGCCACAGCCTCCTTACAGCCCAGATATGGCACCAGTGGACTTCTTTCCATTCCCCAAGATCAAGAGACACCTTAAGGGGACGCGGTTCGACGACGAGGGTTCTAGACCGCATCGAGGTTGCGAACTTCCAGGGAGCGTTCGGGGACTGGAAAATCCGGTATCAGCGTGTTATCGACTCCAATGGGGACTACCTTAAAGATTTCTAAAGAAAAATTGTACATATTTTACCAATTAAAAAATTTCCTGAGGTCAGTCCGGTTACTTATTATTAAGACCCTGCATATATATATATATATATATATATATATATATATATATATATATATATATATATATATATATATATATATATATATATATATATATATCTTCTTTTTAACACTATAGCCCCTCTCGCCCCTTTGCTTCCTGCAAATAATGCCTCCAACTATCTCGGTCCATTGACCGCGTCCTCCAATTTTCACTTCCAAGCAGCGATGAACTGTCTTCATCGGCCAAGTTAGATCAGCGTTCCTTTGTTTTGCCCACTGGCCTCCGACCTTCAGTTCTCCCAACAAATACCATTCTAGGTATCTGTTGTTCGGCCATATGATTCACGTGGCCAGCCCATTGTAGCGTCCGCAGTCCTACAATCGTTGAGACTTCCAGCTCGACAAAAATGTCAAAGCGCTTTATCTTATACTAAAAAATTCTATCACAATATTCCTAACCGAAGCGTTTAATCTTGTCTCTAACCTAATAAGACAAACATAACATATTACTGCCGTTTTATTGCTTTTATCTCTCCCCGTATTAGTGGAAGCTATCACCATATTATTAACAGACCGAAACTTAAATACCTCTTTCTTCGACCCCGCCGGGGGGGAGACCCTACTTTAAACACCTAATCTATCCTTGATTTTTAGCACAAATAAACAACAACACTAAATGTACCAATAATGAGCTGAAATTCAAAAACTAAGTAACGAAAAACATCAAAACAGAAAAAAAAAACACAAATAATTTAGACATTGTCATTCAGCCATCAGTATATAGATTGCTCTGTCTCAGCGCAATCAGCTTCAACGAATCTACCAAATGAGTATCTCCATTGGAATTGTTGGTCTCGTGAACTCAGATTCGGGGGTATTTTATCTTCTTATTGGTGGCCCGTCAATATATGTGATTTATGACATGGACGCCGTCAGAATCAAAAAGATATCGGTTCATGTCCAAATACACGAATGCTTCTGGAGGAACGAATCCAGTAGCGAGGTCAGTCGAAATAAACCCGTCTGTAGGGTGAAACGGCTGTGAAATCCAAGGGTTTTCACTCACAGTTACAGACCTTACGATATGATTCCGAAGAAGTTTCAATATGAAAATATCGACTCTTGTCACTTGAGCAGTTTGATAAATTCATCTATTCGATATACCTGTATAATGCTTCCGATTCGTCTCAGGCTTTTACATACCAGTACATGCATGAAGACATTTCCGTTCAAAAACTCTTAATTTTTCCATAGTACTAGCACTCTGGTTGTACCAGATCTGACATCCATATGTCAAAACTGGTCTAACCAGGGTCTTATAGTCGATAATTTAGACCTTTTGATCAATGTATTTAGAATGAAAGAGTCTTCGTAGGGCAATGACTGCTTTTTGTGCCTTACTGATTTTCACATGTTTAGTATAGTACAGATACTGATCGAGATGAACACCGAGGTATCGAACACAGGATTTATGTGGAACTCGTTTTGAACTACCCTCGCGCTACCAATGATCGCGTTGGCGAGACGTTAAAATCAAATTGGTTGCGAATGAATATTGAGAAGAGCAGAGGTGCAGTAACTGTTCCCTGCTGTGGACCATTCAAGACCTTGAATTTGCGCATTGTTGTCAGATTTCCATCAGTTACAAAAAACTATTTCCCATATAAAATATCGCACATCATGGCGACAAGTTGTCTGGGGAACCTGTCCTGAAGGAGTTTAAAAACTTGTCCATGTAACCACACCGTATTGAAGGCTTTCTCCATATCAATGAGACTTGCTCCAACACATTGTCTATCATTTAATTTCCAACTGGTGTCTGAGGTTATTTTCGTTATTACATGTGTCGTTGAATGCCTGGCACTAAAACCAAATTGTCAATTCGGCATCAACTCATATTCTTCAATGTGGGCGTTTAATGCTCTATTGAGTATCATTTTAAACACCTTGCTGATGTTAGGCAGCTAGCTGATTGGGCGATACCTTTTGGGGCATGAAGATTCTTTTCCTTTCTTCAAGATTGGAAATACCTGAGCCTTTTTCTACTCATTTGGGAAATATGAATTGCCCAACATGTTGTTTAACAATATGCAATAATTTCTAATAGCAACCTCACACAAATGTCGGAGAACTACATTTGAAATACCATCAAAACCACATGATTTCTTGCTGTTTATCCTGCGAAATATGAAACAGAAGTCTTCATACCTGACAAAATAATCAATAAGATTCAAGTGCGGTATGAGATCAGATGTTAATGTTTCATTGAAATGAAAAATTGATGGACCGTTCAGGCTTGCTTTGAAGTTAAAAACGTTTGCTTCAATGACCTCTGAAAAGATTTCATTCCCTCTCTCAGGGTTTGGCGGATGAATCAATTCAAAATGTGTTCCAATCAGGGCAAGTTTATCCAATCCCTCACAAATAATCCTGTTTCCATTTGTATCCGTAATAGTGCTATCAATTTCGATACTAACCCTATCGAGAAGATTTATCTCATCACTAGCCACTTCAAGATTCGATCGTGGTCCAATACTCCCCAATTTTTTCACCCATTGACTGCTGACCCCACTCCTGAAGTATGGATGGATTAAGTTCCGGACATTCTTCAGGTGTAATTTCAACAAAGCCAACGACATGGTTGTTGTCCAAAAATCGCCGATAGATATTGTTGACGCGTGTCAAAAGAAAGCTTTTCAATCTTTTCAACCTTGCGATGGTTGGTGTTTCATATCCTTCCATATTGTTTCGGTGTTTAATTTTGGGAACTACTTTCTCAATCGTTTCCAACGTTAGCTTCTGTGACTTCGGCAAAAAGAGATATATTTCATCGTTAGTTAGATTTCTGTCATTAGTAACCATTGAGCAAGAGTTGCCATCATCAGAAGGGGGACATTGCTTCTGATACTCTCAATTAAACTTCTTTTGAAACTTTCCCCAGTCTGTTTTTTTTTAAATTCAACCGCTAATTTTTGTGTTGAACTGGAATGAGGAAGACATCATCCCTTTGATGATTGGTTTCTATTACGATTGCGTTATGATGGCTATCATAAGGCAGCACCTGCAGCTTCCGTTGAGGACTATTAAAGCTGAATTCAAGTCTTGCGTCAGCAATGCAGAGGTCCAAATATGAATTCGTCCTAGGGTATGTTGGGAACTCCGAGCCATGTAGGTTGCACCTATTTCAATTTTGTTCTCTGTTATCCACGCTGTCTAGAATACAACTCCGGGATTATTTGTGGCGTTCAGCCATGATGTATACTTGGCTTTCAGGTCACCAGCAAGAATATAATAACTATGCAGCGTGTTCAATTCGAGTATTTCAAACAAGAAATTTAACTTGAAAACAGTTCCATCACTTGCATAGGCAGAGACAACGAAAAGGTTGTCCCCACCGGGCAGTGAAATTTCGAGAGATTCAAAGCTTTTGAATTCAACTTTTTCAATATTTTGGAAACAAAAGAGCCTTTTCACTAATATCCCGGTGCCACCTTCCCCATCACCGTTTACCCTATCGTTTCTTACGAATTCAAAATCCTTGAATGTCATGGAGTGCCATGAATTGAGGTGGGTTTCAGTGAGACGCATGATGTCAGGCTTTTGTTGACAAGGAGTTCCAGGAGACAGTCATGTCGATGTAGATTCACAATGGAGTTGACGTTGATCGAGATGAGACGAATCTTATCCATGGGAATGTGACTGGATGCCAGCTTATTTTGAGGCATTTGAACGCTGTAAACGCTGAAAAACAATTTTAATTTTAGAACCTCCTCATTATTGCCACTTACATTATTTATTTTGTTTTCATTGTCTGCTGGTCCTCTCGCAGCAATTGCAAATGATACCCCGGACTTGACGAAGTTGGTAGGTGTCACACTGCGATGTGCTTGACTTTGTTCTGGAGTGAATTTTACCTTTGCATCGTGATACCGGGGTCATCCTCGATATGATGCTGGATGGCCAAAGCCATCTCAGTATCACACAATATAATTTTTCTTTTAGCTCTGCCTGAGCCAATTTGCCCTCGCTGGGGGCATAGGTATCTTTGCACGTTACACACCTATATTTCATGGCGCAATCGGTAGCTGAGTTCCCGAATCTTCAGCATCTGTAGCACTGCTTGACCTCACTCCTCTGGAGGCATTCTCACCTCACCAAACGGAAGCTTAAGTGCCTGATTTTATGTAAGGCACTTGAACTAGTTTTGCTGGAAATCTGGACTTAGCAATAAGGCAAGTTTTTACGCCAACAATCGATCTCCTTGTTGCAAAGTCTGTAACGGAAATAAATTCTATTTCGGTTGCAACTTCTGGAAGCACCTGAAGGAGATCGACTGTGTCCTCTCTGCTGTCCAGGCTCTTCAATAAAAAGGTCTGGTTTTATTTCGCTTTTGGGAGTGGATGTAAATGTGGAACATCTCTAGAATCCAACGCACTTTATGCTGCCTGAAAATCAACCAATGACAGTTCTGATTGTCAGTTTAGCGGCATTGACTCTTTTGATCTCAAAATCATTTAATTTGCTTTCGGCTACCGAAAGCCAAACCATATCTTTGCAAGTTTGCCCAAATACATTGATTGGTGGGACTTCTCCTTTTGATTAACCTTGATAGACGGACCAGCAGACAAAACTTTTTGGTTTTTTCTCCCTATTTTTAATTTTTAAATACTCGATAAATCCATTATTACAAAAGGTTTAGTAATGCAATGTTCAGAAGTTTTATTACCTTTATCCTCTTCAATAATCTCGCTAGCTTTGATTGATTGCTCGATCTCGATGACTGATAAAATTTTCGGTATTTCTTCGTTGCTATCGAATCTTTGTTTAAGCTTTTTTTTGTCCGTCATCGTTGCCATCTTGTTGATGGCTGAAGCCATCATAAACCAGGACTTCTCTTGAATGTATTTCCGCGTTTTCATATTTCTTCAGAAAATGAATTTCAGGTATTCGATAATTGTTCGAATAATTTGACGGTTATGGTTTTCAATTAAGAAATTAATTTCAACTGACTTTGTGAAAACTTAATGAATTTTTAAAGCCAGTAACAAAAGATTCTGGGTTTCAATTTGAAATCCTATCAAATGATTGCTAATTTCAACAAAATATTCCATTTATAACTAGATTTTCCGTCAGTTATAAAGGGAGACCAGTAATTTTCAGTCAATATATTTTCAATGAATAAATGAGACTATGTAAAAAGTACTATTCAATATCTTTGTGTAGGAATTATGTCACCAGATATCATTTAGCTAGAACTTACTAGAAAAAAGATTTTGTGTGAGCATTTATACAATTTTTGTCTAATACTCTTCTCTTTCTCATTTCAGGTATGGAAGTGTTGAATTCGAATGAAACCCAGCAAAACCAAATACACACACAAAGTTCTAATTAATGTAAGGCGAAGTAAAATATACATGGAGCTTTTAATTCACTCTAAATAAATATATTTTGATCACTTTCAGTTTATATACGAGTATCACTGTCATTCTAGTCCTAATCCTAAGTATTACTTAGTCCTACACCTCTGTATGACAAATTTATCACTTTAAGCCTAAGGTGTCCCATAGGATAGTTGTGACCCATACGAGGCTGAACTGTTTGAACAGAAGAGGACCATTCTCGTTGCCTACCTGTTAAAGCTCTGTTGAAGCAATTTTTTAACTTTTTATAAAAAAGTTACAAAAAGACTAAATTTGAAGCCCATCGTCTTTTTCAATAATAGCGACTTCATCATCCTGTTGTTCGTCGTGTCCCTCGCCTGTGGCAGATATATCGAAAACTGGTGTGTAATACTTCACTGAATCATTGACCCTCCACTCGTCACCAAAATGCTTTCTCAGCAGATTATCAACGTCTTTCAGCTTCTCTGGTTTAATACTGACTTCGTTTGCTAAAGGCTGTGGCTTGATTTGGCTTAATCGTTTTCTCTTCTTTAATATCTCTTTTGCAACTCCCTAAGTCTGACCTATAATTGACTTCTCCTCGCACCAACACAAGATCTTTTTTTTGTGGTAGGGAGGTGAATGCCATTTATGCACAGAGTGTGGGACTCCCATGCGCGACTGGACTACCCACTAAACACCTCCCCTGTCAACTTGAGAACCCAGCCTGGAACCGTTTGACACATTGCTTCGGGCAAGGTCTCGTTTTGTTATGCCGTGGAGCGCCTTCAAGCTGGGGAGGGTAGAGGGGAAGAGGAAATGCCAGAAGAGCGATCCCCAAGCGCCCCCGGCTGCTGTGAGTCCCTTTTATATTTTAGGACTGCCCGAGCATAATGTGCCACCTGGTTCCATTTGTCAACCGATTCGAGCATCACCGCAACTATATTATCCGGGGTGAGCTCTCCCGTCTCCCTGTAGCGTTCCCTTCGCAGCCTGACCCATTTCGTACACGCAAAAAATGTGTGACAGGCATTGTCCTCCTCTCCTGGGCAAAACCGACAATCGAGAGACCGCGACTTACCGATCTTGTGCAGGTAAGATTGAAAACACCCGTGCCCGCTCGAAAGCTGGGTCGAAAAGAAGTCAGTCTCACCATGCCTTCGATTTAGCCACGGTCTCACATCCGAGATGAGGCGCGCAGCCCGCCTTCCCTTCGTGCAATTCACCCAAGGCTGCTGCCAATCGTTGAGCGAGCGCTGTCTCTCCTCGCGGACAACCATCTCCCTCGCATCCTCGTTTCGTCGCAGGTAAATAGCGCGGCGCTCTCTAGCAAGGAGGGCAATAGGTATCACGCCTGCAATCACTCTCACCACTGAGTCGGACACTGTTGGATACGAAGATGCAATTCTCAGTGCTCCTCTTCTCTGTACCTGTGCCAAACGTATTCGGTATACACCCTTGCTAAGAGCGTCACCCCATACCTCTGTTCCGTACAGTAGTACTGACCCTACAGCACTCATCAAGAGACGTCTTCTTGATGGGCTGGGTCCCCCTACGTTGGCCATAAGTAGACTCAGAGCTGATATTCCCGAAGCAGCCTTCTCAGCCGTTGCCCTGATTTGCTCAGAGAAACTCATCTTCGAGTCGATCAGTAGCCCCAGGTACTTCACCGCTGGCTTCGATTCGATTTGTATATCTCCAATACCGATGATCCTTACTCTAGACTATATGCCTCTGCCTTTTGGGCCGCGCTCACCACCTCTGCAATCGCACCAATGGTAGAACGTCCTGCTCTGAAGCCATACTGCCGAGGAGATAGGTCCCCAGCAGCACGAATCACGTCAGTGAGTCTACGCTTGATGAGTTTCTCTAGCACTTTCCCAGCCGTGTCTAGCATGCATAACGGGCGGTATGCAGACGGCGATTCGGGATTTCCCTACCCCTTGCTTATCAGCACGAGCCTCGCCACCTTCCATCGTATCGGGAAAACCCCGTCCCGTAGACAAGCGTTGAATGTGCTGAGCAGCAAGTCAGGATAATGGTGATACACAAGCCACAACACCTTAGCTGGAACACCATCTGGACCTGGAGCCTTTCAAGGTGAGGACTGCCTCCTCCAGTTCCAGCTGTGTCAAGAGTGGGCACTCTACTGCTGTTTCACTTTTGACAGCGTCAACACGGACGGGACGGGCAGGGAAGAGTCCCGCACTATCGTGTCCATGTTTTCCGCGTCATGTATACAAGGCTTCCGTAGGGCACCAAGTTTCCCCATGGCCAGCTTGTAGCCAAGGCCCCACGGATCCTTGTTCACATTTTCCACTAGGTCTTGCCAGCAGCGAGCCTTGCTACTGTTGATCAGTTTGCGAAGGCATTTCCTGGCCGACTTATATGCTGCCACCTCGTTGCATGCCTCCTCACCGTTCCACGCCCGTTGAGCCTCACGCCGAAGCTTGTGACACTCCCTCCGCTTTTTAGCGATTTCAGTAGACCACCAGTACACTGGGGGCTTGCCGTGTCGGGGTCTTCGACGCGGCATAGAAGCGCAGCAAGCAGTTGTAATGATGCTCATAGTAGAGTTCACCACGTCTTGAGCTGCCAGTTCTTTCGTCCGCTCCGAAGCTCCCTGCAGCGATTTTGACGAACCTCTCGACGTCCATCCTTCCGATGTTCCATCCAGTTGTAGAAGGCCGAGAGCACGGGCGTCAGAAGACAGCATCACTTATCTCAAGCAGAATGCACTGATGATCACTGGCTGAGTAGTCCTCAAATACTTTCAAGTTGTGTATCCTCCGTAATAAGGACTCCGAGGCAAATGTCACGTCCGATATGGTTCCCTCACAGCCGATACGGCGGAAAGTCGGAATGTTTCCGGAGTTTAGTACGACGAGGGCCGTCCTGGCCGCCATTTCCAGGACTCGTTTTCCCCGCGGATCCGTCTAAAGCATGCCCCAGTCGATTGCTTTAGCATTGAAGTTGCCCCCAATGAGCACTTTGCCCTCTGCGTTCGAGACGGCGCCCTCCAAAGCATTAAGCTTGGCTTGGAAAGATGATATCGACTCGTTCAGCGTTAGTTACACACTAAAGAAGGTGATCCCTGAGCACCGAACCCACACGAAACCATCCCCCGTCCACAACTCTCCGCCTGAAAGTCACTGTTCCGAACCCAGATAGCGGCAGTACCAGTTTCATGAGAGTACCATAATGCAGGACTGTTATTATGGTGTTGCTCACTCAGCAGCAAGAAGTCGGCTTTCATGTCCCTCGCAAACTGCTCAAGCAGACCTTGGGCCTTTAAAAATAACGATTCGCTTTAAAGGCACGAATTTGAAATAGAGTTTTCGTTATAGATTAAACAGCTGTTTACCAGTCATATATATGTATCTCTTCACTGACTCGTCCAACGGTCCCAAACAGAGAAAATAAATCGAAGTGTTCTTGAGGGTCTGTGATTGTATCCATTTTATAAATTTTCTTTTCGATATTACCGAAGACACGATCAGCGAGAAGGAAAGAGTGGCCAACGACGGGAACCGTAATAGACATTTTTTGGCAATTGCTATTTTCATTAAGGAGCTTGCACAACATACCTACCATAGATGTGCTTTTATTTTGGCCATCTTTTCGATGTTTGAGAGGTTTTTACTTTTAAAGTGGAGTCATTATTGTTATTTTGCATTTTTTTTTGTTTTTTGATATTTTTTAAGGGTTTTTGGTTGCTCCAATTTCATTGGGCCCCTCTCAGAGCCGCTATATCCCTTCGTGTGTGTAGTCGCCTTTTTGGTCCCATGGTTATCTTTGCTGAGCAAGGAGGGCATGCGAGTGTTGGCACAAAGCGTTATGGAGACAAGTGCTCAGAGCCAGACCAGCGCTAATCGGGAATCCATCTCAACCGAATCTACACCACCAGCCCAATAGTGCGAACTTCGAACGTACTCCAAGGCCTGCCAAGGTTTCACCGGGACGGACAGGGTACGATCGTTGAATTGGAGCCGTTCGCACACGAGTGTCACCTTGGCGGTACCGTGCAAAGCAACAAGGTCCAAACCATCATATCTGCCAGCAGAAAGTATGGATTCCAGTTCGTTGTCCAAGGCGTAGTCCAAATCCAGTCACGGTCGTTACATGTCCCAGGAGGGAGCCTCACGGTACCCCCCATCTCCTCGGGTCCATGGGGGTGGCGCTTTCCAAAGAATGCTAGCCACCAAGAGTCCTCTTTTAGACCGGCTTTCCCCCTGCGGGAATTTCCTCGGATACATTGGGGCGGTACTCCCCAAAGAATGCTAGCCTCCAAGAGTATTCCTGTCAGCCAGCATTTCTCCTGCGGGGAACGTTTACCGATTCAGTTAATTACATGTCTTGATATTATAGCAACCACGGTGGTCACCGCAGTTGTAGAAATTAAATTGTACCATAGGCGTGCGATATCCAGGGTGGCTTCGAGAGGCCGGCTAACCAACCACCAAAAAAATAATTTTATGAGTTCTTCGTTTATTTTTCTTTTGTTTTAGCGCCATTACTTTAAAACAAAATCTACACAGCCGCTAATCCGCTTTCCTGCAGTTTAATCTCACTCTACTTCAAAATAACCAATACACGTCTACTTCAAATTAACCAATTCACGTCTACTCTCTGCTAAGGAGTCCGTTCACTGCTCGATTGTTGTCTTGACTTTCTTTTTCCCCACTAATTCAACTATACTAGTAATGCCGATTGTCTTTAGAAAACATATTGATTCATTTTTCTTCTCACGTTTTCATAGTTAAAGAATTGCAACACTGAATTGTTCGGCTATTGTTAGAACTTGCACTTAATATTTGATTTATTTATCCTTTTTTTATATTTTTGGTGTTTCAATCACTGTGCATCCACTTTGCGTCAATTTTAACTTGCATCCATTTGGATTCTAAAGCACTTCGGTGTCTATTCTATTTTGAAAAGTTCGTTAACTGAACTAATATTTCGATTATAATTTTTATCTTTTAACTAGTAAACTCGTCGTTTTAGGTAAATTCCTCGAGAGAAATTTACCTATTGCGGAGAGTGTCATATATATATGTATATATATACCTATATATATATATATATATATATATATATATATATATATATATATATATATATATATATATATATATATATATATATATATATATATATATATGGGATATAACGAAATTTGTGACCACGTTAGAGGTTGCAATTTCGCTCCAATTTTTACCAAATTTTCAGGTGTATTGGATAAATATCTCGATTAAGTTCGCAACCAGCTATATCAGCCGGACGAAAAATCGTGATTTCTGTTCTGACCAAAGTATAGCTCCGATTTGGATGAAATTTGGTACAAAGTTTCACTGATGTATGTGATGAATCTCACAATAAAAACCAAAGTTGGTACAGCAGAAACAAAATGGCGGCCGCTCAAAGGTCGAAAAAGGTGCAAATTTTTGCTGTTGTAGTAGTGATCAAAGCTTTCTACAGATGTTCATGAAATTCGGCAGTTAGGTAGATTGCGTAAAAAGCAGGAGGTCAGATCGCAAAAAACAGAATGGCGGCCAGTTGAAGCTCAAAATTTTAAAGGGTTCTAAAAGTCGCAATTTCGAACCAACATATATGAAACTTGGTTTCAAGATAAACATTATTTATTCCTACTTATTCCAAAATGGCGGTGGTTTGAATATGCGTTTTTTTTCAGGTTTTTGTGGCCCTCTAGCGGTCACATTTTCCAGCGGATTTTGATGAAACTTGAGATTATGGATTTCTGTACTATTTTCTTGTACTATGCAGAAAATTATTAAAATTGAATGAAAAATTAAAAAAGTCGAAAATTTAAAACCTAATATCTTTAGCTGCCATTTTCACTAAATATTGAATTATTTTGCCCTGTCTAGAGTGAAACTCCGATTTGAACGAGATTTGCCACATTGATTGATGAGGTCCTAGCACATAAAGATTTAAAATGGTACAAAATCAAATGCATACATTCAAAATGGCGGCCCCCAAAGGTCAGAAGGCAAGCTCAATTCGCTATTTTAGTAGCAAATGACACAATGAATTTTTTTCATGGAAGCGTTTTAAATGACAACTTGAAAGTATTTATAAATCAGACTAGTTTTAAGATATTGTAAGATATTTTTAACAATGCCCTAAAAAATTACAAAATCGCAACTTGTCTGTCTGTCCGTCCGTCCGTTTGTTCGTGCGTCACATCAAGTTTTCTCGCAAGCCACATGAGCGAAAATGAGGAAATTATCTACGTAGGTCAAAAGTGGTACCTCTTGAAATTAGCAGTATAAGAAACAATTTTAAAGTGTTTAATGGGGTCTCCCCATACAGGGGGTGATATAAACATTTTTTTTATTTCTGTAGCCCTCTAGCAGCCAAGTTTCTGAACAGATTCCGACAAAAATTTGAAATTATAAGTTATTCAGGCAAGGTAATTTAATTTAATTATGCAAATTGGGTGACAAATAAAAAATTAAAATTTACAGCTTAATATTTTTAGCAGCCGTTTCAATAAAAATTCAAAATGACGGCCCCTGATGGTTCAGAAAAGAATCGAAAATGTATATATTAATGACGATGCAAGTGCTGATTAAACTTTTATGGAAATCTTTTGAAATTAACTTTTTGAGCTATTTAAGCCAAAAAGTTATCACCTTTGTGTGGTAACCACTGTGAAATGTATAAACAGCAAATGTAAGAAGGGCGAAATCAGTATAAATATGTTTATAACAATTTATTACCCGCCGATTTTCAATATGTGATCCATACGTGTGCAACTCAATTTAATGAGCAAAATATTTGCGCCTCTATGAAGGGTCTCCAAATACGAACGGCGGTAGATTCTTTTTGTTAATAAATACCCATGTGGTGCTACAAAAATTGCCGTAAGAAGTCTTGTAACAGGCAAGCCAAATTTTTTTTTGAAACTTTACGCTACAAACGAGAAATTTACCTTCCCGGCTGGTGCTGCCAACGGGGATTTTTTTAATCGCAATTGAAATCAAATTTAAATTCACTTCTCAAAATGATCCCCCTAGGAGGAAAAGGGAAAAGAAGGGTAGTTAAATAAGATGAAGGTTAAAGTTTGCACACAACAAGTGCCTGGTATAGCTATGGAAATTGAAGGCGGACTCCGCTCAAATTGTCACCACAAAGGGCCGACTACGAGACCATTATGAAATACTACGGACTTCATAATGGCTCGGACAAGGGCCGCACGAATTTCAAAGCTAAAACCAGAAAGATGAAGGAAGGGCCGAAAGCGTTGGCTAATTCAAAGTGTTGGATCCAAGTCCAACTATCCCGTGCAGGGAGATATTACCCAAAGACTCAAAATTCGGTGAAGCCCAACTAACATCCACACTGCCACAGCAGACTGCTATTATAGCTGGTGAAGACTATCAAGCACACATTTCAGTACGGTGGGCGCCACTGCAACTGTGGCGAACCCCGTGGTCAAAAATCTATCATTAACTTATCAAAAAAAAAACCGAAAATATTACTATTTAACAATTCTTAACGTTTCCTACTAAAACCATTCAAACCAAATCATCAAAAATTTCTACTAAAAAAAAGATAGTTTCACTGGAATGTTCAGACCCTTATTCAAGTCAGGCACTTCAGGTACTCAGCCCAATAAATCCAACAAATTAAGCCTTTAAATTGAGTAAAATAAAATATAACACAATGACAATTAGGAGCAACATAGGTTGGGTGACACTTGTTGCAACGTGGAAGTCACCGTAGTTGCAGATATTGTGTTTCAGCAGAGGGGTGTGTAGCCCGGGGTGGCGTACTGAGGACGGCTAACGCTCAGTCGTGTCGTGGGACTTCCAGGACACCCTCTGCTCATGCTGAGCCACCCTACATAAAAACACCAACACAAAGGGAAAAGGACGGGAAAGGAGGAGTTCATTTCAAGAAATGAAAGTTTATTGTCTTAACGAGGCATGGCCGTTTATTTGATGCACAAAAAAAGAAAAAATTCTACAAGTGAAATTCACAAATTTTAACTCCCCTTTAAAACAGAAATCCGTTAAATAAAATTTTGTAAATAAAACAAAAAACAAAAAAATAAGTTTGCTAACATAAACTAACAGTAATTTAAAAAGCAAATCCAAATAATTATACATACTTTCCCTGTTGAAATCCAAGCGCTCGGCGAAGAACAAAAAAAGGAATTTGGGGAACCTGAAATTCAAGGTTCAATATGAAAATTACTGTTAACAAAAATCCAAAATGAAAGCACAGTGCGGCCACTTTTCACAACGTGCTGGATACACCTTCTTCACTAATCCACTGTAATTTCAATTTCATCCAATAGTATAATTTCAAATTCAAAAATTGAATTGTTCACCACTACATAGATAATAAAAAGTACTTTTCATAAAAATGTTCCCTTCCTTTAATTGTTTTTTCTTCCATTCTTTAAATTTATCAAATTCGGACATTTTTCTATTTTACTTTTAACTGCCCTATACAGCAATTAAAATTCTAATCCACAAAATAAGTTTCTTGTTTTTATTTTCCACACAATCTTTGGGGTCGGGTTACGCCGGAATGTATTTAAGCCTTAACTAAGTTTTTTTTCTTTAAAATCCACACTAAACTTCACTCGCATATGCCATAACATAATTTCACTAATAATTTGCATAACCATGATACCGTTTGGTGAGATGCAAGTCATCATATATATACGGAAACAATTGCTTTTACCGATATTCTAAAAAGAGTGTTTTCCTGCGCTCGAGAAACTTGAACATAGGGTCCCAGCAGACCCCCGGCCGAGAATCCACGACGCTATCAACGGAGCCACCTTCTGTTTATTTCCCATTCATCGAATTAGCAACTTCAACTGTGCATCTTTCTTGATGGGCATGAAAATGAAATTTGTTAGTAGAGAAACGTGAATGAATTTTTTGTTAGCATGAAAAATAAAATTTGTTAGTGGGAGCTAATGAATGAAATTAGTTAGTACGAAGGAAGGAATTGGGTTTTGCTAGGGAAAATGTATCGAAGGAAATTAAAATGATTATTAAAAATAGGATGAGAGGGTAGGATTGAGATGATGGGGATATAAAAATTATAGGAAAATTGTTGAAAAATGTTAATAAAAATAAAAAAAACACACAGAGGAAAAGGTATGACTGCCCAAAGGAAAGTGGAGATGCTACGGCGGCAATTTGAAGTTGTAAATGGGAGAAAGCCGGCACGCTGGAATTCGCAACAGTAGCAACTATTAGAACGTTGGAGATGAGAAGCAAAATTAATATTGCGTCCGCATAATAAAGAGTATGAGTGCATTTCTGTATTTTTCCCCAATTTATGCATTTAATATACTTACCATTAGACGGTTTATTGAGATCATTCATGAATGGTTGAAAATATAAAACTCTTCTCCTGTTTGCTCAACTTGTTTAGTGGGTAATTCTTTCCTAGATCTTCTTAAACAAATTCCATTCAAACCTGATCAGGCATTGATGCTGGGAATAATTTTCTTCCGACTAACGCTTAATGCGAATACTTGATATAAACTCTCGATAATCAATGAGGATGAAACATTAAACGAATTGCGTTCCTACTTATTTACAAGTCTATTCTAAGCCTATTAAGAATAAATCATTTGGTAACAAAATATTCTGAGTATTTTCCGCCCACTTAGGGAAAATTAATTTTCTATAGTATCGCTCATTAATCAGAGCCCCTAATATTGGATTTTCGATTCATCAGGTTTTAAAAGGTAAGCGATGAGAAAATTGTTCATTAACGAGCTACCAAGTAATGAATGAATGAAAGAAATCCTATTTTTGGCCAACTGAAGAAGAAGAAACGGAAATCTTGAGATGAAAACCCCATAAAATTAGCTAGAAAATAAAGAATTGATTGTGACAGCTACATAAATAGATTTTTGCTATTTTTGGGGTGAGTAATTGTATTTGGCCCTTATTAAGGCAATTCAAGGGAGATCTAAATTGAAATGAAAGAGACTGGCATGAAAATTGGCTGAAGTGAATTTGCTATTTCTCAGAAATAATTTTACTTGAAATGATTACTTTTGGTGAAGTAAACTGTTTTCGTCTCTCTTTTTGTACAAATCCTTATCCCTCCTTGATTTTTTAGGATTTTGTGTTAGAATACAAAACTCTTCTGAACTCACGATCTGTGTCCGTCTGTAAGCCACAGCAGTATATCTCGAATACTACAGAAGCTACAGTCACCCAACTTTGTGAAAAGTCAAGAATGATAGCATCCGGAAAATTTTTGTGTAAAAAAATGTTCAAGACTTTCAATTACCCCCTATACAGGGGGTGAGCTTTGAAATTGTTCTTTTAATAAAATAAAATCGAATGGGGAGTATATTTTGCTAACTGTAAACTGTCATTATACTCAACGACGGCCACACCAGCCGTTGTTGATAAATACTTTTACTTAGTGCAAAACTAACACAGATAAAAATGCATTCACTTTGTTGGCGTATGAAGGAATGAACTTATTATTCCTTGGATTCGTTTTCCAGGGAGTTGGTGCGATTTAGCATCTTAGCTCCCTTCTATCTGTGAGCAATTATTTGCTCACCATGATTAACGAGATCGTGCTATTTTGATTATTGTCAATTATATTTTCATAAAGTTAGCGCGGATAGTTGGATAAGTTTCTTTTGGTAGTGCTTTGCGTCTTAGGTTCCCAGGGTAGTGTTCGGATGGTTGTCTACTTTGTCGAGCAGTTTGAGTGCTTTGTCATGTACGAATATGTCGACAGGTTCTATTCTAAGGTCCTTGTATGTGTCCGTATTTTTAACATACCATGAGATCCCGAAGATTTGTCGAATGCTTTTGTTTTGGATGGATTGAAGTGCCTTTTTGTTGGTCTCTGTCGTCTGGTAGAAGGCTGTACTACCATATAGTAGCGTCGGTTGTATTATTTGTTTATAGGTCCGCAGACGGTTCTTGATGTTTAGTTTCTTGGCCTTAAGGAGTGGAAAGAGTTGGAATAGTACATTGCAGCAATGTCCTCGTTTGTTGCGTATGTGCTCGGTCCAGGAGAGTTTATTGTCGAATGTCAGTCCTAGGTATTTGGCTGTTCTTGACCAGGCAATATTTTAGTTTTCAACAGTCAGAGCTTTCGGTGGTTGTTGTATTTTTCTAGTTATAAATAATGCCTGGCTCTTGTCTGAGCTTAACTTGATCTTCCACTTGCGAAAATACTTCAAAAGTATGTCTATGGAGAGTTGCAGTTTGGTAGTGATGACTCTTGCTTGTCTGGATGAGTATAAAACACAGGTATCGTCGGCATATAGGGACTTGTGGACATTCAAAGGCAGATGAGGTAGGTCTGCAGTAAAGATGTTGTATAGTATGGGGGAGGTGGGTGATCCTTGTGGGATTCCAGCTTGAATTGGTCGCATGGTTGAGAGGTGGTTGTCAATTTTGACACAAAATGATCTGCCTTTTCGAAAGGAGCCAATGATTTGGATGAGCTGTAGTGGCATTTGGGATTCATGCATTTTGTAAATAAGTCCTGCATGCCAGACTTTATCGAAGACTTTGGCTATGTCAAACATAATCAAACCCGTTGATTTTCTGCGGTTTAGCCCTATTCTAATGTGTTGGACCACCATAGTAAGCTGGAGTTCTGTGGAGTGTAATGGCTTGAAGCCAAATTGTTCTTCTGAAAGTACTTTTTTTTCGGTAACAACCTCAGTTAGTCGATTTAGTAGCACCCGCCCTACTATTTTTGACAGAGAGGATAATAGGCTAATAGGTCGCCAGTTTTGTGGGAACATGAAGTTTTTACCAGGTTTTGGAAGAACAATAACTATTGCTAATTACCATATTTTGGGGTATTTTCGCAAGCGGAAAATTTCATTTATAATCGCTGCTATTGCATCGAGAATATTATCCGGGAGCCATTTTAACATGATGTTTGATATTAAGTCAAGTCCCAGTGCTTTCCGTCTGTTCAGTACATGTATGATGTCTTTTACCTCTTGAAGACAGGTGCTTTGTATTAGATCGGAGTCTGTAATGTCTGACCTCATGAGCTAGTTGGTTAACCGATTGACGTGGTCTTCGTGTTCGTTAAAGTCTTCCTCATTGGATGAATTTTCACAGAACTGCTGTTCCAGGGTATCTGCGAAGGCCTCCACCTTACCAGAACTGTCGAATTTGATACCGTAAGGGCCGTGAATTGGTGGTATTACAAGTTTGTTTTTAAAACGAAAGTATTTGGAAACCTTCCAGAAAGCGTTGCTCCCAGGCTCCAGACTTTGCAAGAAGCTCTCCCATTGTTCATTGCGGAACTTCGATATCCGATCACGAACTTTGCTCGTAATTTGATTTGCTTCCTGGCGTAACCTTGGATCACCTGTGTTTCTACCCCTTCTCCGAACTCGATTCCTTCTCCATATTAAATTTTTGATGTCGTTTGTTACCCTTGTCAGAGTTGTGACTGTGTTGTCTTCTTCTGCCTGTATTATTTCGTCTGTGATTTCTTCTACCATTTTCTCTGTGTCGCTAGCTGTTTCAGGTGATTGAATAATGGTTTCTTTAGCCAGTGCGACTTGGAAAGCTTGTCAATCAGTTTTCTTCTTTACTTGTTGGGGTTCATCTATGTAAATTCCTTCTATTAAGAAGAGCACCGGTTTGTGATCGGATGAAAGTTCATCGAGGACTTCGAAGCATACATCGTGTTCAAAAGTACGTGATATACCAATATCGAGAGGGTAACTATGTCGGTAGCTGTAATGTGCTGGTTCGTCGGGGATATGCAGGCTTAGTAGATTATCTGTGATGAATCGGTTTAACTCAGTCCCAGCACGCTTACTTCTCACAGCTCCCCAGCTTCAGTGATAGGCATTGAAGTCTCCGGCAAGGAGTATGGGACCCTGAAAGTCCAGAAGTTTTCAAATATCTTCAATGAGCGTAGCTGCCTGAGGGCGGCTGTATACTGAGACTACCATGAATTCAAAAGAATTCGTCCGCACTTGAATTGCAGTAGCTTCTAGTGTTTGTAACGTAGGTGTCAATACGAGATTTTGGTTCACATTCCTTCTCACAAGAATGGCCGTTCCGCCTCCTCTGCCTGTTGTTCTGTCATTTTGTACAGAAAAAAGTTACGGAAGCGTAGGTGATTTCCAGGCTTCAGAAAGGTTCCCTGCATGAGAATGATGTCAAACTTATAATCAAATATAAATTGAGTCAACTCACCAGTCTTATGAAGCAAAGAATTTGCATTCCATGTGAGAATGGTTAAATGATCCATAAAGCTCATTACTGTTTCTTTGTCAGTGTGCTGTTGAAACTGTTTTGTGATGCAAACATTCCCTGAATCATTTTCGCCATCATGTCTTGCATCATGGCTTGGAACTGTGTTTGCATGATGGCAAAGAGTGTATCCATGTTGTTATTTGTGTTTAGTCGAGTGTTTGCTTGTTTTTGTTTTTGTGTGTTTTTATTTTGTTGTTGTGTAGATGTTGTGTTGGTTTTATTGTTATTAGCAGTTGCAACTTGTGCGAACGATTTCCTGACATTAACTGGGTTTCGAGGACATCCACCATAGTTGGCTGGATGTTCTCCACCACAGCTCACACATTTTGGGTTTTCCTCTACTTTTTTAACGCATTTGGAAAAATGGTGGAGCCCATCGCATTTAATACAGCGGGCCTGTGCGTGACAATTTCTGGAGACGTATCCAAACTGCTGACAGTTGTGGCACATAACTTGTCCTGTACGGGGGTGTTGCGCTTCAACAGTGCATATGAGGTGACATATTGCCCTTGTATTGTATATGTCAGTCTCGGTTTTAGGAAGGAGGACCTTCACCAACCTGGATGGCCCCTCTCGTAACTTCATATAGTGGATTTCAATGGGGTGAAATCCTTGGCTCTCCAGATTTTCTTTGATGTCGTCAATCGACAGTCCATATAGACCCCTGATTACCACATTTAGATTCCTTTCTTCAGGAAGGATATACGTATGGTATTGTATAGTCATTTCTGTCAAGTATCTTGTAAGTTTTCTGTGGTCTTGTGGTGTGTCTGGAATTATCTGGATCCTCAAGTAGACCCTTTTGGCGGATTCTTGTTTTATTCCAAGGTCTTTTATGTCCTTTAGGACCTGGGTCCACTTTTCAGGCTCTCGGAGAATGACAGGTACCATTGTCCGTTTCTTGTCGTCGTCTGGGGATTTGGATGTGGTGGGCGCTGTGGGAGTGGTTTTCTTTTTTGGTGGGATGGCCAGCTCTGGTAGAGCCATTGAGGGAACCGGCGGTGGCAGAGCGGGAAATTCTTTATCCTCCTCAGCAGAGTCTTCCTGCATCGACTCATTCTCATCTTCTTCTGGTATTGCATCCTCTTCCATCGCTTCTTCTTCCGAAGAAGGAGGAGAGGGCGGCAAGCCCTCTGATGAGGAAGATGAAGACTCTACTTTTCTCTTTTTGTTTTTATTTTTGGTTTTCTTTTTTGATTTAGCCAGCGACAAATCCCTCAATTGCTCCATGAGCTCTTTGTTGACTCGGCGTTGTTCTGCTAACTCCGAGTTAACTTCTATAAATTGCTGTTGGGCCTGCCTCAACTGCTCTATACCTTCGTTAAGCTGTGCCTGCACAGCTTGCGAAGTTTGCAATTTGCCAATCAGCAGAGCGATCTGCTGATCTTTGTCTATTATGGATATGTCTGTCATATCCACAACCCGCCCAAACCAAACTCAAATACTAAGAAATTTATCCAACTATTTACAGAATCGCCTTACGAATCAACAACAATAATCAAAACAACACGCTCTCGCAACCAAGGAAAGCAAAAATCACTCACCCAGAAGAATCCGTGCCTTTTTGCGAGCTTGTTCTTTTTCTGATAGTTAAGAATCTTCCCTCCGGCTCGCACTTTTCACTTTTCATTCACTAACTGACTATATAATAACTGCCTATATTCACTCACTCACTAATTGACAACCTCAACTTTCGAATGTCCGCAACGATGCACGGCTTCCACAAGACTGATTCAATTTATTATTATTTACACTCGAACTTAAATACAAAATATTTGATGACTAAAAATTCTTGCAATAATTGAAGTCAATATCCATTAAAAGAAAATTGTATTCTATACAATAATACTTTTCGTATGCCAATAATTGAGAACTTGAATAAAATGCTTACAATGCAATGCCAATACTTAGAAACAATAAAACACAAATGAAAATGCATATAATCCAATTACTTTTTATGCTGTAGGTAATGTTCATTCAGAGTGTAAACATTTTTTGCTTACAAGCTCAGGTAGGCACTGTTGAGAACTCTGTTCAATTGTTGAACATATTGGGGCACCACCGGAGAGAACAATGTTGAATCTTTCATTAAGCGACACGTTTTCTTCTGATGCAGTTTATATGGACTCCTGCAACTTCTCCGGTATCCTTGTCTTCTTCAGTATGCTTCTGATGTAGACGCTGGCTATATAGACCGCGATGATGATCAGCATTGTTGATGTCAGCGGTACCGCGTGCTTGCGTAACTGTTGTAAGGTAGTTGGAATCGCAATCGGCTTTGGCTTAAAAGAATCACTATCAAAAGTTTGCTCCTTTACTTTTGCTATTGTGTCCATAGATTTTGCGCGGTACTCCTTGTCTCCGAACTTAGCTGGGGGTATTTCTTTCGCAAAGCTTGTCAGTACTCTCTTTTGTTGGGTCATTTGTGATCGTAGTTTGAATCGCTCAGTTTTGATGGCGCAATTCTCTTTGGTGCGGATGATTCCAATGTTCTCTAATAAAATCTCCTCTCTTTCGTCTTTGCAGATAACAAAGGCTGTGCTTGGTTTGCTTGCAACAAATAGCCATGCGTTTTTCATCATAAGCTCCTTCCATGTTGTTTGAGGAGATGTTACCTCAACGCCGGGGCACGATTGCTTCTTGTGTCTACTGTATAGCTCGTTGATGGTACAGTTCGGGTTCGCATCCATGTTGCTGATCATGCTGGGAGTACATAGGCATCATTCGTCTTTAATTGTGCATGACTTCAGCTGTGCATCGTCCAATTCGAAGTACGTTAGTTGATTGAAGTTAACCACTAATGCTGGAGTTTATACGATAGGAACCAGATATTGTTGAACACCTGATTCAAAAGGAATTGCAATGGCATGAATAAGCTCGTCTCTATCCCTTTCAATTATATAGATGATGATATTTTCATCGGTGCGTGCAATCGTCGTTGCTTTCACTGGAGTATGCAGAATCTCAAAATGAGGGCCAATCTTCGATGATACTTTTTCGATTGTGTTCGTCATTGTTTCAATTGAAACGAGCTGTGAAAAGCTTTCGGATCCATAGATGGTGTTTACTAGTTTCTGGTACTTCACCTGGAGCTCCTCAAAATAGTTAATCGCCATGAGATAAATGGATATGACTTGCACGCCAATTTTGTTGTTATCAAGCTTTGCGAACCATCTTTGGATTTCGTTGATCGAATCTACCATTTGATTTAATTTCATCGTAACTTGTGCGAGCTGGGCGTCAGCTTGTTATACGTGCATTTAATTCTGCGCTTTGTTGATTTAAGACTTGTAATATTATGTGTTGGTTTTTATCGACGGCGTCAATATCAGTGTAGACCTTATCATTAACACCAAAAACTGTAGTAAGGAGGTCTCTAACCAAGTCCCTCTTTTTTCTGGAGCCTGTTACCGTTCGTAACTTTTCCTCCGTTTGTAGAAGGAGCTCTTTTTGTTTAATCTGTAGATGGCTCAGAAGCCATTGCAGTGGGCGTAGTCGGTAAATCTTTCGTACGTTGACAAATATCTTCTATCTGTTTACCTATGAATAGAGTATTTTCGTCATCCTGAATTACTTCTGCAATCGAAAAATTTGCCTCAAGTCTTAGTTCGCCACAAATGCTATGCACTATGCCCAGTTTTTCGATATATAAACCTGATTTTGGCCTGAAGATGTTATAATTATGCTTGTTGGAGCTGTTTTTAGCGTGCAAAGCTTCTGATGGTATCATGACAGACAGGAATATTGTTGTATTCAGCAGAGCCCTAGCCCACATACATGGTGCAATTCTCGGTCTTTTTGCTTTGTAAGGTTTGTCTATAGGTGCCATCCGTCTTCGTCCTGCCGTAATTTTCTGCTTTAAACAGTTAAATATAGAGGTTTCAGGTTTTGAGCGTTCTTAGCATTTGTCAGGAGATGATTTTGGTTTCGTCAGTTCGATATTTGCAGTGGTTTTCTCTACTGGTGTCATTGCCGTTGGATTGCTGGTAGAGTCCTCGGGTATTCCTACCGGTAGTTTACACAAATTGGTGATCGCTATTTGTTTCAGCATATTTCCATGGTGCCTGACTGTAAATGTTTGTACGATTCCATCTCTGCCTGGTTGCGTGCCAGTGGCCACTTCCTTGGTGGCGTGTCCCTTTCTTTGATGAGAACAAGCTGACCAATTCTGGGACTTTTGCTTACAGTCATCCACTTTGCACGTTTTTGCAGATGTTGCAGGTAATCTGTCACCCATCATTTCCAGAATACTTGATGCATGTTAGATAATATTTTCTAGCGCTGGTGTAATGTTCTACACCAGGTATCAGGTTCTGAAATAGTCAGGAGAGCTCGCCCAATAAGGAAGTGCGCTGGAGTTAGGGCTTCAAAATCACTTGGGTCGCTTGATATAGGAGTTATTGGCCTGGAATTTAAGCATGCTTCAATTTGGCCGAGTATTGTTGTGGATTCCTCAAATGTTGGGACAATATTATGCTCGTCGAAAATGCAATCAATGTGATTTTTGACCGATTTAACACCAGCTTCCCAGAGCCCACCGAAATGAAGTGTGGACGTCTTTTGCGATTATTTGTGCTAACTCGCTGCTTGATTTCTATATTGCTTCTTATAGGTCCTTGTCTAGTCGATTACTCGCACCGACAAAGTTGGTTTCGTGGTCGTTAAAGATCTCCCGGCAAAGTTCTCTTCGGCTTGTGAACCGTTTGAATGCTGTTAAAAATGGTTCTGTTGGCATGTCGCTCACAAGCTGGAGATGTATGGCTTTTGTTATCATGCATACAAATAAGGCAATGTAAGCCTTTACGACCGCTGCTCCTCTTCCCTTGAAAATTCGTCTGGTGAAAATGTCGGCATAGTCTACTCCGCAATGAGTGAAAGCTTTTTCTGGTGTCACGCGTATGGCAAGCAAATCGGCCATTAATTGATGATTTTTAGTGGTCGAGTATTTACAGCAGATCATGCATCGATGAATTTCCTACCGAATTACTTTCTGATAATTTATAATCCAGTATCGCATTTTCAAGCAGTTGCGCATCACTTGCGTGCCTCCATGCATTGTTTTCAAGTAGGCTTGCCTCACAATTAGATATGTCACATGATAGCACTGGGGTAGCAAAATCGGATGCTTTGTTTCTTCAGGAATGCTTTAATTAGAGTCCTGAGTCTTTTCTTCAACGCCTTGTTACTCGTTAGCTCAGCAATTTCTTCTGAAAACAGTGTTTTCTGATTCATCATAATGATTTTTTTATGTGCTAGTTCGAGTTCCTCTGCTTCTAGCCAGCCTGTCTTGCGGTTTGATTTTTGTGTCGTACAGTTGCGATGAAATCTGAGACAAGTCGCAGTAATCCTTACTAGCCTTTTAAAACCGGATTAACGTTCAAAAATGTTGCTTTTGTCTTCCGCTGTTCTTACTGTCGAAACAACTTTGCTTTCGGTGCAATGATGTGTTAACCAACTTGGACCATTCCACCACAAATGATGCTTGAGAAGTTGCTTTGGACGGATGCCTCTAGAAGCGCAATCGGCTGGATTATCCTTGGAGCTGATATGCTGCCATTTCCAGGCACCGCGATCCAATTTCTGAATCTTCGATACTCAACTTGCAATGTAGGTCTCCAGTGAAATTGGTTTCTTTTTTAGCCACCCCAAGGTAATAGTCAAGTCGCAACAAGCATACTTGTCCAAATTTGTTATGCAATGCGACTCTATCGTCTCGTGCACTAATGTAGCCAATAGTACGGCTATATTTAGCTCAAGCTCCGGGAGGGTAACCTTGGTCTTGGGTGAGGCGACCTTTGTTTTCGTACAGAAATAAGTATTGCTCATGTATCCGCACATGTCAATGATTTTACTATAAACCACCGCTGCATAGGCGGACTCTGATGCGTTACAGAATCCGTGCAGCTCTATTTGACAGGTTATGCTGTAGTGATTCCATCGAGAAATGCTAATGTTTTCCAGCAGTTGCAGCTCAGATTCAAGCTCATTCTAGCTTTTAAGAATTTCTTCTGTTGGTTGTTCATCCCGATCCGTTTCGCTCTTCCAGATTGCCTGCATTATTAGCTTAGCCCTGACTGTGATGGGTTCAAGGTTTTGTAATGGGTCGTATATGCTGGCAATATATGACAACAGCTGCCTTTTTGTAGGCCTTTTAGATTCATTAAACGCGATGATTTGAAAGTGGAACGCATCTTGGGATTTCAGTGTGCACCAAGTGTGTTCAAGGATGGGTCTTCTTTGAACTCTAATAGACCAACTTCTCTCCTGTCTTTCTGTTTGTGACTTAATAGCTCTGAGTTGTTGTTAGCTCATTTTCTGAGGTTGAAGTTACCTCTATTTAGTAGAACTGTCATCTCCTGCTTCTTGTTTGGTGTAGGCACTTGTTAATATATCGTCAACATAAAATTCGTTCTCGAATATGAACGAAGCAATCAGATAATTCCTGTCTTCATCCCGAGCTAGCTACATTAATGTTCTGACTGCTAGTAACGTGGCACATACCCTGCAATACGTAACTGTATTGAGTTGATGTTCCGCTATCGTACCTTGGGGATGCTTCCTCCAGAGAATCCTTTGGTAGTTTTGGTCATTTCGGTGCATTTAAATTTGTCGAAACATTTTTTCGATGTCTGCGGTATAAACATACGGGTATTTTCACCATCTTAGCAATATCTGGGCCAAGGTTCGCTGAAGCTTTGCTCCAATGTGCATCTTATCGTTCAGACTAGGGCCATGGAGTGTCTTCGCAAACGCGTCGAATACTTCTCTGATTTTTGTCGTGGTTTTGCTCCCCTTGATTACCGCATGATGTGGTGAATAGTAAGCATCCTTACTGTCGCCAATGAATAGAGCCATGCATATCATATATCCGAGTTTTAGATACTCTTTGAGGAAAGTGTTGTACTCCACAGCTAGCTTCTCATCTGTAGAGAGTTTTTTTTTCTCGTCAGTGAGTCTTCCCTTGATGAGTTTCTCTAGCACTTTGTCAGTCGTGTCTGGCATGTACGAGTATAACGAGCAGCAGGAAAACGGTGATCTGGGATTTTTCTTCCCCTTGATGATCAGCACGAGCCCTGCCATCTTCCACCGTACAGGGAATACCCCATACCGGAGGCAAGCGTTGAATGTGCTGAGCAGCAAGTTGGGACAATGGTGATAGACAAATTGCAACGCCATTGCTAGAACAACATCTGGACCTGGAGCCTTCCTCACTTTCAGTGAAAAGACTGCCGCTTCCAGTTCCGGCTGTGTGAAGAGTGGACACTCGACTGCTATTTCACCATGGACAGCATTAACACGGAGAAATGGGCGAGGAAGAGTGCCTGCAATATCGAACCCATCTTTCCCGCATTACTCATGCAAGGTTTTCCTAGGGCACCAAGCTTCCGCATAACTAAGGTGAAGCCAAGGCCTCAAAGAGGTTCGCATTGCCCACTATATCTTCCAAGCAGCGTGCTTTGCTATTGCCAATCGATTTGCGGAGGTATTTCCTAGCCGACTTTAATGTTACTATCCAGTTGCATGCCTCACATGGTTCCGTGCCCTTTGATCCTCACGCTGAAGCTTGTGACACTTTTAGCGTTTTCAGTCGACTACCAATACAGTGGGAGCTTGCCGTGCCGGGGTTTCTAACGCGGCATAGAAGCGCTGCAAGCAGTCGTGATGATCCTCATAGTTGAGTTCACCTCATCTTGAACTGCTAGTTCTTCGCTCCCATGCAAGCCTCCCTGCAGCGGAATACCTGTTGTGGGAACCTCAACGAACCTCTTGACGTCCATCCTTTTGAATTTCGAGCCAATTGTTTAAAATTGAGAGCATGGGCGTCGGGAGACAACATCACTGACCTCAAGCGGAATGTTCTGATGATCACTGGCTGAGTAGCCCTCTAATACTCTCCAATTGTGTATCTTCCACGCTAAGGACATGGCAAGGTTCCTTCACAGCCAATATCGCGCCGGTATTTAGTACGAAGTCCGCTGCCCTGGCGGTCGTCCTAGGATACGTTTTCCACACGATTACTGCAGTGTTGAAATTTTGGCGTCTGCGACAGTGCCCTGCAAAGTATTAAACTTGGCTCGGAAAGATGATATCGTTTCGTTCGGGGCTAGAAACATACTGAAGAAGGTGACTCCTTAGCCTCAAACCCACACAAAACCCCCGCGTATACAACTTCCCACCTGGGAATCATTGTTCTGAAACCTGGTGGTGACAGTATCAATTTCACTAGGTTACCACAATGCAAAATTTTTATCATGTTGTCGTTCACTCAGCAGCATAAAGTCAGCTTTCAGGTACCTCTCAAACTGCTCAAGGAGATTTTGGGCGGTTGAACTGCAGTGTAGGTTTAGCTTTAGGATGCGGTTCATCAAAGCTCTGATTTTGCCTTGGCTAGTGCTTCCTGGAAAACCCAACATTTCCCTGATCTGAAGACGTGCCCAAAATTGGGTCTTCGATTAGCATCCTTGCAAAGAATACAGTGTGCCTCCTTTGTAGACTCTTTTCTTCACTCACCATAGGAAACTCCAATCAGGTTCTTTACATACTTGTGCGGTGTGACCATAGCCAAGGTGCTTGAAACATTGAAGAGGCGCTGCTCTTCGCCGTATCCTACAAACAATCCACCCTCTTACTTTACCCTTATTCAGAAGTTGTTCGGTGTCCTTTTTCGGCAAGACAAATTATAGCCATGCGTTGTCTCCTATGGTTTCCTGGTGTCAACCTTGCTTTGATCCTGTCGATGCTAGGCAACTCCCTTTTGATGGCCTATTCTACCTTGGTCAGATCTGTGACGATGTCAGTGTCTCTTATTTCAACCGTTGCCATGGTCTCGAGCGAGGCTATAGCTGCTCTTTTGCTGAGAACTTTGTTTACTACGTCTCAGAATGCTTCCCTATTGTCAGCCTCCGCTCCGAATTCGACCAGTATGTGGCCCGAACGTGTTGGTCGTACTGCTCTAATGGCAGTGTTGGCGTCTTTGGGCCTTACATTTCCCCGGATATCCCGCTGCACCTCCACGTAAGACCGACCATCTTGGGGTTTTATGAGCAGTGCCTGCTGCCGGGATCTTCGTCGGAGCTTCTTTCTCTCCTGTTTGGCATCAGGTTTTTTTTTTTCTTGTTGGGCGACCGTACGAACTTTATTTTGTGGCACTTTTTGAAGGAACTTTTTTGCGCTTTCTTCCCTCTTTTTGCCAGGTGTTCCGCGTCCATCAGATACCTCTGCCTTCCTTCTCTTATCCCGAACTCCTTCGATTGGGCTATTCTTTTATTGATTTTTGATAATGGAGCTATCCCCATGTAGAGCCCTTTCATCGCCAACTAAAAGCAGCAATTCGATGTCGCTAGCGCAAACAGTGGACCAAAATCATACCAAGTGTCATCATGGGCATCAAGGCAACCATCCACGAAGACTTGGGTGCATCTCCTTTTGAGATGTTATGTGAACAAACCATGTGTCTTCCCAGAGAATTCTGCGAACTTGCACGAGGAGACAACGAACCAGCGTAATTCATCATGGAGTTACGGTGACGCTTCAAGCATATAACAGCAGTGCCAATAATTAGACATGGTTTACGCACACCGTTTATTTTCAGGGACCTTGCTTCAACAACGCACGTTTTACTACGATATGATGCCGTAAAAACCACCTAGCATGTGCCGTACGACGGTCCTTGCAGAGTAATTAAACGTGTTGGAAAAAAAACGTTTTTCATACGGATTAGAGGAAAATATGTCATGCACCGAGTGAAACACGCGTACACTTTGAACGCGATGATTTTAGAAGTCGATGAGATCATAATCAGCAACAAGAAAAATCAACAGGTGGGGGCCAAACCAGATTCTACCAATAATTCTGTCGCAGAAAGTCCAATGTTGCAGCTACAAGGGCAACAGTAATGGAAACCTTGACGATCATAAGTGCATTCTGCTTGAGATCAGTGATGTTACCTCCCGACGTCCGTGCTCTCGACTTTCTACAATTGGATGTAACATCGGCAGGATGGACGTTGAGGCGCTTGTCGAGGTGCTCAATGCAGGTGCACTGCTGCGGGCTGATTCGCATGGGAAGGGGTTTTCCCTCGTGCTAATCAGCGAGGGAGGGGGAATCTCTGATTGCAATTCGCATACAAACCGTTATGCATGCTAGACACTGCTGGGAACGTGCTAGAAAAACTCATCAAGAGAAGACTCACTGAGACAATTCGTGCTGCTGAGGACCTATCTCCTCGGCAGTACGGCTTTAGACCAGGACGCCATATAATCGCACCAAGAGGCATATAATCGCACCAAGGACTGATCTTCCTATTGTTGATACTCAACGTCAGAAACGCCTTTAACTCCGCTAGACGGGTGGATATTCTAGATACGTTTAAAAACCCTATTCAAGTTCCAGAATATCTAAAGTGTCTTTTGAGGGACTACTCAAATGACCGAAGCCTGCTGTATGACACGAGTTCGGGCCAACGAAGGATGGAAGCTACATCGAGTGTTGCGCAGGGATCTATCCTTGGTCTGGGCCTGTGGAATCTGTGTTACGACGGGCTGTTGAAACCAAAGACGCCAGATGAGTCATGCTTGATCGGTATGCAGATGATGTTGTACCTCTGGTCGCAAGATGCACCGTTGAACAAGCGTAACTTAGGCTTTCTCATGCACCGAGTGCGAGCCTAGATGACTGCTTGCGGGCTCAGTTTAGCACTAGAGAAAACCAAAGTAACCATCGTAACAAAAATGAGAATCCCTAGAGTAGATGTTATCAGTATTGGAGACATACTAATCAAATTGAAGCTAGCGGTAAAGTACCTGGTTGAGTTGAGATGAGTTTCTTTGAGCAGGGCAGCGGCTGAGAAGACTGCTTGGGGAGTCTAAGCTCTGAGTTAACTTATAGCGAATGTTTGGGAACCCAGCCCATCTGGAAGATGCCTCTTAAAGAGTGCTGTAGGGTCAGTGGTACTGTACGGAGCAGAAATATGGGGCGATGCTCTCAGTAAGGAAGTATACCGAAAACGCTTAGCACAGGCACAGAGAGGAGGAGCACTAAGGCTGCATCTTCGTATCCGACAGTCTCTGATTCGACGGTGAGAGTTATTGTAGGCGTGAAACCTGTCACCCTCCTTGCTAGAGAGCGCCACGCTTTTAACCTGCGGGGTCGATTCGAGAGAGATGGTTGTTTTCGAGGAAAGATAGCACTCACTTAACGACTGGCAGCAGTCTTGACTACGCGCCTCATCCTGGATGCGAGACCGTCGCTAAGTCGAAGGCATGGTGAGACTGACTTCTATCAGACGCAGCTTTTGAGCGAGTTTGGGTGTTTCAGTCTTCTTCTTCTTCTTAGCACAACAGCCCCTCTTGGGCCTTCGCCTGCTGCAAATAGCGCCTCCAACTGTCTCGGTCCATTGACCGCGTCCTCCAATTCCGAAATCAGAGCAGTGATAAACTGTCTTCGTCAACTGAGTCAGACCAGCGTTTCCTCGGTTTCCCCACTGATCTCCGGCCTTCAGTTCTCCCAACGAATACCTTTTTGGGTATCCGTTGCTCGTCCATACGATTCATGTGGCCAGCCCATTGCAGCTTCTGCAGTTTTATAATCGTTAAGACCTCGGGCTCGGCAAAAATTTCATACAGCTCATGGTTGTATCGAATTCGCCATTGTTCCCCGCGTTGCTTTGCTCCGATTATTTGCCTCAGGACCCGTCGCTCAAAGGCGTTCAATATATTTGCGGATGCTTAGATTAGGATCCATGTTTCACACCTATAGCATAACACAGGTCTTATCACAGATTTGTATACTCGGAACTTTGTTTTCTTGTGTATGCAACTGGTCTTTAATATTGTCAAAACTGAACAAAATATTATATTTGTGAGCTTTGCTCTACAAAGTAGTTCGTCTCTTTCATCGGAGATATTCGTTTCGGCGCCTAAATACACAAATTTGCTCACGTTTTCGATACTATATTTGCCAAGTGTGATGTTTTGTGTATTTGAGGTATTTTTCCTTGACTGCGTCATGAGCTTTGTTTTATTTTCATTGATTTGTAGCTGTACTAGTTTTGCTTCCCTGTCGAGTTTCAGGAAAAATTCTTTGGCAGTTGTTAATGACCGTGACAAAATGGCTCGAATTGAATAGTAATGTACTTCGCGTATCGATAGGTAGCTTCCTTATAACGTATTCTAGAGCCAAATTGGATAGTAATGGGGTCAGCCCATCTTCCTGCTTTGGTCCGATATTTCTATCAAAGGCATCGGTGAGTTGGTTATTGATGCGGACTTGGAAGGTCGTTGACGTCATTGTCATTTTGATATCACGAATTACTTGGCTGGGATGTCAAAGCAAAGCATTATTTGTTACAGTATGATACGATCAATACTGTCGTATTCTTGCTTAAAGTCAACGTGTATGTTGAACTCCCAGCATTTCCTAAATACCGGCTTGACTGTGAACCACCTTGATACTCCCCAATAATACTGTTGGTGTGTGATCCAATTTTATTTTCTTAGATTTTAGAAAATATTTTGTACGCCGTACAAAGTAGTGATATACGTCTTTAATTTTTGCACTTTAGCTTGTCACCTTTTTTGTAGATAGGGAATATAATTGATTGGCTCCACTCTTTCGGCATAGGTGTTTGTTGCCAATCGTGCTCAGTGACTTCGTGAATAGCTTGATGAACACTATTGCAGCCATATTTGATGAGCTCCATTGGAATCTCATCGATCCTCGGCGCTTGATTATTCTTTTGGGCTTTGATGATGGAACAAACTTCATCCAGGGTTGGTGAGGTCAATGGGAGCTCTCCGCAGACATCTATAGGCTCCGATGTTGTGGAGCTGTGCGGAAGATTAAGGAGGTTCTTGAAATATGATGCCCATCTTTCATTAATCTTGGTTTCATCAGCGGTGAAATTTCCGATGTCATCGCGGCAGAGTGTGGTTTTGGGCTGATAACCACGTTCCAGGCTTTTCACTACTTTGTTTGCGTATCTTGTTTTGTTGCCCACTAGACTTACATCTATAATTCTCAATTGGTCGTCATAGTATTTTCTTTTCTTAATCCTAATTATCTTATTCGCTACTCTTCTGAGGTTTTCATTGTATTCTCTCTTCGTGATGGTTTTCCTACCCCCGTAATCTTTGTACGCCTGATTCTTTGTATACTATATAACGCATTCTGGCACTCAGCATTGAACAAATTTTTTCTCCTGCGCCAGGCTTGGTGTCCGATCGTCTGTTCTGCCACGGTCTCAATAGCCGGTTTCACTTCCATCCAGAGCTCGTTGTTCGTCTTTGATGATGCATTTGATAAGATGGGAGCCAGCTGGTTTTCGAGCGCCTCCATGAAATTTTTGATCACACACGCCTTTCGATGTCAAATTTTCGTGGCGGGCCTTTGGCATATGACATCAACAGGTTGATTTGATCAAGTAATGATCTGAGTTGAAATTGGCTCCTCGGTATGTACGAACATCAAGTATGCTCGAGGCCCAACGCTGTTGGATCAGAACATGATCGATCTGGTTCTGTGTGTTGCCATCCGGTGATACCCAGGTCATTTTATGAATGCGTTGATGTAGGAAGCAAGTCGAACGTATGACTAGATTTCTGCTACATGCAAAGTCAATCAGGCGCTGGCCGTTGTCATTTGTTACGTCATGGAGGCTATATCCTCCAGTCGTTCCCGGATGAGATAGCTCATTGCCAACCTTAGCTTTGAAATCACCCAGAATTATTTTTGTGTTGTTTGTAGGCACTGAGTCGACCAGTCTTCTCAGGTGATTGCTGAACATTTCATTTGTTTCTTCGTCCTTTTCTTCGGTCGGGGCGTGGCTATTTATCAGCCAGATTTTGGAGGATTTTGTTTTTATACGGATCCCACACAACCGTTCATGGACTGCCTTGAAATCAATAAAGAGCGATTTGAACTCTCCGAATTCTCGTTTTCCAGTAGGCTTCCCACTTTTGAATATTATGTGCGATCTCATGTCTTGAATTTCTTTTCGAGTCCAATTCACTACCTGGATTGCCAGTACTTTTAATTGAGATCGACTGGCCATTTGTAAAAGGTCCTTAAGAGTTCCAGGGTAATTGAGTGATCTGAATTTCCAGGATCCAATGCCATAGTCCTGATTTCGTTTGCAAGATTGTTGCCGCGATTCCAATCTATTTCGAGGCCCATCTGCAGGTTTCGAAACACAAGGAGATTGCCCGTCGCCCAAACGCCATTCCGGCGGCATGGTTACTCCATTGATCCCGTTATCAGGCGCGGAAGATTCGCCTACATAGGAGGTGTAAGTAGGATTTAGTGGTAGAGCTGTAGATGTATTTACAGTTATTAGCATTTCTCGGCGTTTAATGTCACATTATTGGGGAACCAGTTAACCCAATGTGCGACTCCGCGAGCATTTACTACCATTTAATTGGGGGGTTTGGGATGAAGAATCATGGAAACTTTGGGTTGGGGAAACAAGGGGTTCCCTCCTCCTTCCTCAAACGGGCTTGGGACTGTCTACGGCGGAGTTGTTTTCAGTCTTGTCTGTACAAGATTGGTTCCCCGATTGTCGGTTTTGTCCAGGAGAGGTAAACAATGCCTGCCACATATTTATTGCGTGCACAAAATGAAACAGGCGGAATAAAGTCGAGGTGATGCTCGAATCGGTTGACAAATGGAACCAGGTGTCATATGATGGTCGGGCAGTCCTAAAATATAAAAGGGACCTACAGCAGCCTGAGCATTGGGACTGGGGGATTGCTTGTCTGGTATTTCTTCTCTCCTCCTATTAGAAGGGGGATCACCCAGCTTGAAGGCACCCCATGGCGTAGCATATCGAGACCTGGCCCGAAGTAATGTGTCAAACGGTCCCAGGCTGAGTTCTCGGGAGGTGTTTAGTGGGTAGTCTAGGCGCTTTCTTGCGAGCATGAGGATCCCGAACTTAAAGCGCAAATGGCATTCACCTCCCAACCACAAAAGAAAAGGTAGTCAAGTAGAAGTACTAAATTCATTATGAAATAGCAAAGGCTAGCTTAATAATGTGTCCAAAGCGAATGGACCTATTCTGCTAAACAGAAACTATTCGCAAAAAATAAAACTTATATAACGACCGTTTAGCATCTCTAAAAGAAATATTCTGTCGCAGCAATATCTCTTAACCAATAAAAAAATAATTTTCACAAATGTTTTATGGAGATGTATTTCAGTTTCTTTTTCGTTTTCATACTTGAATAGCTTCAAAAGCATAGGTGTTTACATGAACTACTTAGCACAGTTTATAAATAATTTTTTAAGAAAGAATACGTTCCAACTCAATTGATAAATTTCGAATGGCAATCGTTCGCACCGATGAAATAATGAATTTGGGTTAAACAAATCTTTGGAATAAACTGCGAAAAATCAATGCTCACTACATAAAATTTATTTTTCCCTAAAATATTGAACCATCAACATTAAAGCCATAAAGCATTTACCAAATTGTGAATGTTATTTCCTTGAAAATTGTATAATATCTGATAATTGAACTGACCTGTACAAATAACTAAATTGCAATAAAGCGACCAAGAAAATATTAATGAAACCACGAAATCAAAACACTCACATGTTATACATTTGGAAAATCAATTAATATGAATTCGTTTCCTGTGGATACCAAAGTAAACTCATACACTCTTTTGATGTTAACAGAAAACTGAACAATTCATCAGAAAATTTTTAAATTCGCTCGTGTTCAAATAACCTCTTTTCCGGCGATGTCACTTTTAAAATCGAATTAAATATAGGTACACAAAACTAAAAGCCATGCATCATTCATAATTAACAGTCTGGTAAATTTTGCTGAATAATTTATTTTATACTTGGCGATAAAATGTTTGACGTTTATTTGTGTGTGGGGTTGGGGTAGTTGGAGCAAAGGACAGCAATCTTTTATTACCAAGACAATTTGAAATATTTCCCAAACATTTATGAAAGGCTTTTTATAGCAGACAAAAAAACAAATTTATCTGTTGACTTCCTGATTGTCTAGGTTGACGTAATAAAGCATTCAAAGTACCAAGCCGTGCAAGAAGGATGATTCAGTTTACACTCTCAGTTAGCTAAAGAATCGCTGACTGCAAACGTTTCCTTTTATTTGAAATGAAACCCAACATTTGCCTTTACGAGAACGTAAAAGGCAATTCATGACGCAATAAGTTCTAGTTGCTATAGAACCCTTTGCATCGGAGAGGAAAGGGTTGTCTTTCAGACTTCTAAGGTATTCGTGACATAAAATATTCAAGCAGAAGATGTTTATTAAGCGTCCTTTAAAATCAAGACAGTCGAATAAAAATACATACAAGGAAACTTTTTTGACATGGCTTTGAATGAACCTTGTTGTTCAAAAGTTCATCTCCCACCACAAGATTCAAGGACTGCAGCTAGGAAAATATTGATAATTAAATATCTGAAGAAAATTTTAAATAAATCTTATTTTACCTTCTATTTTTTGAAAGATTATCTACTTATTTATTTGTTACTTTTTCGTGACTTCCAGAAAATATTGTTAGTGCCAGTCTTTCTCTCTATCTACAAGTATTTGTTCATCATACAATTTGTACTGCGAAAGCTTCAATCAACAACTTAGATCTTAAGTAGTTCTCTCTAATTCAGCATCAAAGTCATATGCCCTTTGAGTCAAACATCTGCTCAAATTCTGTCATGATTTGCGAATGCGCCACGAACGTTGCTCTTTTAGTTTGATTTTTAAAGAGTGTAGTTTGAAAAGCGATCTAAACTTTAGAAAACGTTCTACATGTAAAAGTAAACACCCATTGTATCATTAATTGATCATGTTTTTATCTCAGATTTGAGTAGTTTGCAAAACTTCAGTTAGATCAATAGAACTCTGGCAGCAGCATTTTACAACCAAAAAATAAATCTTTTTCTCAGGTAATTACAAATTCAACTACTTCTATTGCTCCAACTATTATCCTTTTATACTTTTTGCCTCCCTCCGCCTTTCATAACCGAGATTTTGGCGGAATTACGGCGCTACTTTTAGTTTCACGGGTTTTATATTACGCCTTTACGCTACACCGTATGGCACCTTCAAATTCTGGCGGGGAGAGGGGAACAGAGATTACTAAAAAAGTAGTCCCCCGATAACGACGTGTCACCTGCTATCCTGTTTTCAACCGAGGCAGGCACCTCCGCGATTAGACTATCCGGAAACAGCTCCCCTTTTTTCTTACACGGATCCCATTGCAGACTGTATGAAGCAAAAAATGTGTCACAGGCATCGTCTTCCTCCTTTGCGCGAAACTACAGTCAAAGGACGACGACTTACAAATCCTGTGCCAATAAGACTGAAATCACCCATGCTCAGTCAAAAGCTTGTGTAGTAATCGAGCAGTCGCCTAGGCAAACTACTGGAAAAACATTCCCAGGCGAAAAGATCATTTTTTGCTACTCAAAATTTTTAAATATCATTTAATTTTTATTTGTAGTTTAAAAATGGAAAGATTTAAAAAAAATTTTAATACATAAATTTAAAAAAAACTTGCAATCGAAATGCGATGATTTTTTGTTTTAGGGAAGTGACTGCCTACTTACGCACAGAGTGTGGGACTCCTATACTCGCAAGAAGGCGACTAGACTACCCACTAAACAGCTCCCATGTCAACCTGAGAACCTAGCCTACAACCGTTTAACACCTTTCTTCGGGCTAGGTTTCGTTTTGTTATGTCGTGAGGCTCCTTCAAGCTGGGGGATCGAGCGGGAGGGGAGAGGGGAAGAGAAAGTGCCAGTCAAGCGATTCCCCAACCCCAACACCCCCGGCTGCTGTGAGTCCCTTTTATCTTTCAGGACTGCCCGAGTATAATGTGCCACCTGGTTCCATCTGTCAACCGATTCGAGCATCACCGCGACTATATTATCCGGGGTGAGCTCTCCCGTCTCCCTGTAGAGCTCCCTTCGCAGCCTGACCCATTTTTTGCACGCAAAAAATGTGTGGCAGGCATTGTCCTCCTCTCATGGGCAATACCGACAATCGGGGGACCGCGACTTACAAATCTTGTGCAGGTAAGACTGAAAACACCCATGTCCGCACAAAAGCTGGGTCAAATAGAAGTCAGTCTCACCATGCCTTCGATTTAGCCACGGTCTTACATTTGGGATGAGGCGCGCACTCCACTATCCCGTCGTGCAATTTTCTCAAGACTGCTGCTAATCGTTGAGCGAGCGCTGTCTCTCCTCGCGGACAACCGTCTCCCTCGCATCTTCGTTTCCGCGCGGGTAAATAGCGCGGCGCTCTCTAGCGAGGAGCGTGATAGGTGTCACGCCTGGAATAACTCTCACCGCCGAGTCAGAGATTATCGCTTACGAAGATGCTCAGAAAAACTCATCTTCGAGTCGATCAGTAGCCCCAGGTACTTGACCGATGGCTTTGATTCGATTCGTAAGTCGCCAATACTGATCATCCTTACTCTAGGGATTCTCTTTTTCATCAAGATGACCACTTCAGTTTTCTCCAGTGCTAAACTGAGCTCGCGAGCAGTCATCCAGTCCCTCATTCGGCGCATTAGCATACCTAGCCTAAGTCGCGCTTGTTCAACGGTGCGTCTCGCGACCAAAGCCGCAACATCACGCACATAGCCGACAAAGCGTGACTTATCTGGCATCTCAAGTCTCAATAGCCCGTCGTAAGACACGTTCCATAGGTCATGACCAAGGATAGATCCTTGGGCAACATCCGATGTAATTTCCATCCTTCGTTGGCCCTGTGTCGTATCGTAGAGCAGCCTTCGGTCCTTTAGGTAGTCCCTCAAAAACCGCATTAGATATCCAGAATATCCACCCATCTAGCGGAGTTGAAGGTTTTCCTGACGTCGAGTGTCACCAACAGGACGGCAACTCCCTTTACAACGCAATTTAGAAATGTACGCAGTTCAATGCGATTAACGTTGAACGAAATTCCGTATTCTTTAATGACAAATCTCGTCTCAAGTATGTGAAAAGGCTTGCATTAAGTGGAATAATCGTTTCGAAGAGTTGAAGTTATCCTTGAAGTTGGATAAAGTGCGGAAAATTACATGTTAAAATGCATTGTTATTGTCGCGCAATGTCTTAGACAACACGCGAGTTAAGTTTGATTTTAATGTGCATCATCTTTCTTTCTGTATAAAGGAGTTGCTAAAAGATACTGTAGTAAACGAATACTGACATATGTCAGTGGTTAATCTCACAGTCCATATTCATTTATTTTTTTCGGAATGCCTCGCGACAGTCGTCGGTACATAGAAGTAGCTGGGGAATCAAAAATTGTTGAATCTTAGGGACAAATTATCCCATGCTATGCGGGGTAAATGCATCGTACTGCATATGGCAAAGTAAATTTGTTGAGCTTTTTCCGTTGTGCCACCTGCGGGAAACAGTGAATACACCGAGACGTTTAACTGATTTCAATTAACGCTACCCATTCCGCCATAAAGCAGTCGATCAGCACGGAAAACAACGTCAAGGAAAACATGCATATCAGTAGAGTTCATCACATTGTAGATTTCATACATATTCTATACGCTTTTGTGCATCACAGTCCTTACACATATAAAGTGTGATTCACTTATGTGTTGGCCCAATTTTTTGCTAGACTGCACGATACAGTTTGCGATGCTTTAAAACCAAATTTCATTGAGACCATTTTTAGCGTACACAAATTTTCCACTGATAACCCCAAAAAAATTCGTTGTTGCTCCATCTTCGCGAGCAAGTGTGAAGGATCACTTATCGGGTATTACATCTTGAACTGTTGAATTAATCGATTCACTTTTACGAATCCAGTTCGAATTAATTTAACTTTGTTTTTGTGTTGATAGTGAATAGTGGAGGGGACTAGGTTTTATTAAGATTATCGAATAGTATTTGTTGAGTTTGTGTGTTCTTTTGCTGCTCTTTGCTTTCTAAAAAGTGTTCATAACTTGTTAAAATAACATCAAATTAATACTAATTACCAATTTTAAATGCAAAAACACCAGAAACCCCATTGCACCTAAAATCAAAATGTGAAACCTTAAAAGAATTAACAAAATATCTCTTGCTATTTAACGCGTAAAGAAGAACAATAATGTTTCAAATTAAACGGTAAAGCAGGAGCATCAAGCTATTACAATGCGAACGGAATTACTTGGTAGGAGTTTACAGAGGAAGCCAATATAAATCAAATTATAAATTGTAAGAGGAAGTAGACTGTCCTCACAGAACCCCGTATAAATGATCCTAAAATAACTGAAAGTATACTTATTTAAAATTAAGTTAAATAATAATTAATTTAATTACAAGCATTAAGGCATCATAACCAGTAAAGACCCTTACCCGCCCCACGACACCGCAATGCTAGCCTGCCAGCGCTTTCACGCGTTCTCTGATAAGGCCGATTTTGGCCATCACCAAAATCTTCGCTCACCGAGGGAGCACACCATCGCTGCAGTCCTTTCTGGACATTTATATGCATCCTTATTCACTTCACTGGATCAGGTACAAGTCAGGCTCATCGTGCGTTTGATCAAACTATGGCCTTAAGTTAGAGACAAGCCACCCAGCCCATCTTCTCGTCATGCTGTTCACCCAGGACTGCTGCCAATTATTCATTTATTTATTTCATTCCAATAACAAAATAGATAAAATAATAGTACGGCAAAATGAATTAAATAATAGCACAGCATGCAAAAAGCAAGATAAAAGTAATTAAGAAAAATGCAATAACTAGTTTTTATAAACTAAAAACGAAAGGGGGAAGGGTCCAAGCTGAAGGTCATTATGGTTACGAGGTAATATGAGCATGGGTGAGTGGAAATACACCAAACGACGTGCATATGGAACATCAAAGAAATTCAGTGAGTATCGAGCAAACCAAGGCAAAGCCTGTAAAGGAAACGTTCATCAAGGTAACCTCGACGCATTTCCAGCAAAAGAATATTGAGGATAGCTAAGCGTGATTCATGAAGAAATGTAGGGAATCCGGAATTTTAGGAAGACGAATCTGGTAAATCTTTTTTGTACAGCTTCTAGCGTGAACTTTAAACACTTCAAATGAGGCGACCAAACTGGCGAACAGTACTCAAAGATGGGACGGACCAAACAAGAATATAATTTAACACACGACAAAGGATCGGAAAAAATATAGGAATTTCTTAAGATCAAGCCAGAAATGCGAGAGGCTTTAGAAGTAATTTCAGAAATACGAGCATCGAACTTTAATTTAGAGTCGAAAGTGACACCCAAGTCCCTGAAGTGTGTCACCGTACATAGGTACGAATTATTTAACGTAAATCGAAAACTAATAGGGCAAGGGTTGTTAGAAAATGAACGATGGATGCACTTAGAAACATTTAGTGTAAGTTGGTTTTAAGAACTCCAAGATAAAATAGCATTCAAATCGTCTTGAAGCAAAGCACAGTCATCGATTGACGACACTACTTTGAAAACGTTGACGTCATCTGCATAAAGAAGGCAGGAGGAGTTGATGACAACGGATGATAAGTCATTCATAAACAGAGTGAACAATAGTGGGCCCAGAATGGATCCTTAAGGAATACCAGAAGACGGATTGAAAAGAGTAGAAAGACAACCGTGAAAAGATACCTGACTGACACGATTGGATAAGTAAAAGGATAAGCAGTGGAGCAAATAATCAGGAACGTTAAGAAATTTAAGTTTGATAAACAAAATATTGTGATTTACTGAGTCAAAGGTTTTAGATAAATCCGAATACAAGGTTCCGATCACTAAGTGAGCGTTGTCTCTCGAGCAACAGTCTCCCTCTTGTCTTCGTTTCCACGCAAACAGATAGTACGGGACTCTCCAGCAAGGAAAGTGATATGTTTCATGCCTGCGATGAATAGCACCGCCAAACCAGAGACTTTCAAATATGAAGAAGCAGTCCTCAGTATCTGTGCCAAGCGTTTTCATTGCAACTCCTTGCATCGTCGCCCTACATTTCTGTGCCGTACAGTAGCATCGACTCTACAGACTGCATCAAAAGTCACCTTTTTGATGGGCAGGGCCCTTCTACGTTGACCATAAGAAGACTCAGAGCCAGTACGCCCGAAGCAGCTTTATCAGCCGTTGCCCTGATTTACTCACCTTCGAGTCAACCAGTAGCCCCAGATATTTAACTGATGGTTTCGACTCAGCCAGCACTCCCCCAATACTGATCGTCCTCGTTCTGGGGACTCTCTTCTTTGTTATGATGTCCACTTTGTTTGCGGGCTGAACCCATCTGACCACAACATCCTCCTCAAAGCTAATCAGGCACCCATCATACTATATGTTCCATTAGTCAGGACAAAAAATGGATTCTTGAGCAACATCTGATGTAACTTTCAACCCTCATTGGCCCTATATCGTATCATAAAACAGGTTTGGGTACTTCAAGAAGTTCTTCAAAAGCCACGTCAGATATTTTGGAACTTGAAAAGGAGTTTTCAGCGTATTCGAAATATCTACCCATCCAGCGGAGTTAAAGGCATTCCGAGTATCACTAGTTAAGCTTTTTAGACCGTAATTATCACCTCTACAATTACATCAATGGTAGAGTGTCCTGCGCTAAAGTCATACTGCTGAAGTGATTGGTTCCCAGCGGGATGAATCATGATGACAAGTTTCTCTAGCACTTTACCCTCCATTTCTAGCATGCACAGCGAGTGGTTACAGGCAATAACCCAATATTTCCCCTCCCTTTATTCATCAATTGTGCCTCGCTTCCTTCTAATGATTGAGAAAAGCCCCTTCTCACAAGCAAGCGTATAATCAGCTGAGCAGGAAGTAAAGGCAATAGTGAAAGACGGGCTGCAATACCACAACTGTGACGTTCCAGTTTCACTCAAGTATAGAGTGGGCGATTAATACTATTTTGCCACTGACAGCGTCAAGATGGACAAAATGGGTGGAGAAAAGAGCCGGCGCTATCTCGTTCATCTTTTTTGGGCTTGCATAGGGCACCAAATTTCCACTTAACTAATTTTTAGCCCATGCATCACAGAGCCTTGTTCATCATCTTCGTGGCGGTTCCGTACCCGTTAAGCTTCATATCGCAGCTTGTGATACACTATGGCTTTCAGCGATTCTATTTGACCTCCAGTACACGAAGCTTACAGTACAGTGGTCTTCAACGAGGCAAAGAAGGGCTACAGGCAGACGTGGTGATGCTCATAGTTGAATTCACCACGTTTTCAGTTGCTAGCATGTCAAATCTTCCAACAATGGTGCTTTTGACGGGAGCACCCCGATGAACCTCTCAACGTCTGATAACCCAATGTTCCACGCAATCATAAAAGGTCGAGAGCATGGGCGTTGGTAGATAGCACCACGGATCTTTAATAGAATGTAATAATAATCACTGTATAAGGATACATAATTGGCTCTCCAATTATGTATCCTCCGTACTGCAATCTCTTTGGGGAATGTCATGTTGGGTATGGCTTCTTCATAGCCCACATGATTAAAAATTGGCGGATCGCTGGTGTTCAATACGATGAGTCCTATCCTGGTTGCCATCTCTAGGATTCGCTTTCTCCACGGATCAGTTTCAGGCATGCCCCATTCGGTTGCTTTAACATTGAAGTCTCCCCTAATGACTACGTGGCCATCAGTGTTCGTGACAGTATTCTCCAGTCTTGAAAATATTATATCAGTTCGTTTCGCGTTGGGTACACGCTGAAAATTGTAGTCGTGGAGCACCGACCCTACATGAAACCATCCTTCAGTCTTTAGCTCCCCACCAGAAAATCAGCACTGTTATGAGCCTGGAGCGAGAATACCAGTTTAGGCAGGATACCATGATACAAAAATTTTGTCATGGTGTTGCTGACTCAGCAGAAAAAAGTCTACTTTCTTGTCCCTTGCAAACTGCTCAAGCAGGCTTTTGCTAGTTATACTACGGCGTTGGCTTACCAGTAGGGTATGGGTCACAAAAGTTCATTTTTACCTTGGCTGGAAAACCTAAAACTTGCACGTCTTAGGACGTGCTTTGAATCTGGGTTTTAAACAGTATCCTTGCAAAAGATGCAGTGTGCCTCCTTCATACATTCTTTTCTTTTATACCCCATATCGCTGCATATGTAGCAGAGGAAACTTCCATCGGGTCTCTTGCATCCCTGTGTGGTTTTTCCATAGCCAAGGCAGTCAAAGCATAAAGAACCAATGCTTTCTGCTGTATCCTGCAGGTGTTTCTGGTGTCAGCCTTACTCTAACCCTACTTATGCTGGGGAGCTTCTTTTTGATGGCTTTCTTTGCTTACGTCAGGTCCATGATACAGATAATGTCCCTGATTTTGATCATTGCTAACATCTCGAGCGAAGCTGCCAAGAACATTCTTGACTGCTTTGCAAAATGTTCTTTGTAATTAGCTTCGACCAGGATGTGGCCAGACTGGATTGATTACACTGCTTTATTGGCAGTGCTGGTGTCTTCACGCTAAATACTTCCTCCGATCTCTCGCAACACATCTGCGTCGGATAGGCCATGCTTGGGTTTTACGAGCAGTGCCTGCCACCGGGGTCTTTGTTGTGGCTTTTTTCTGTTCTGCCTCATATCAGGTACTTATTTTTTAGGGTTTTGTACTAAAATACAAAACCCTATTGCAATCACGACCTGTGTCCGTCTATCCGTCCGTCCGTCCGTCTGTATGTTACAGCACTTTTTCTCCGAAACTGTAGAAGCTACAGCCATGAAACTTTGTGGAAAGGTCAGAAGTGGTGACTTCTTGAAAGTTCAAGGGTCAAAAAAATTTTCAAAGGGGTTGAAGGGGGTCTCCCCATATAGGGAGGTGACCCCCCAAAAAAAATTTCACCATTGGTAGTCGAGTAGGGTGTCATTGGAAAGGTCTTAATGAGATCTTTTCAAAACAAGTCTTAAAATTGCCTTATGAGTACCGAGGGGCCAGGGGATGGGGAAATGTACGAACTTTTCGCGTACCCCCCTCTCGCGATTGGACACCTTCCATCCGAAAAATCTGAAAAAAATCATGAATGTAGGTCCTAATGAGTACAGCAACAACAAATACATGAGAAGTCAAAATTCACTCAACTTTGTTAGTAATAGTGATTTATCGATTTTATGTTTTCTTGAATAAAATCTAAACGGTACCCTTAAATTCGACAAATAGATGACTTTTTATAAGGTTAACCTTTTTTGAAAGTTTCATAAAGATCGAATAGTATTTGATGAAGTTATAGCGATTTGAATTTT